>CM038675.1:232658726-233268336 GCA_021605145.1 Aegilops bicornis | reverse complement strand
TTGTTCTAAGTATTGAGTTGTAAGTAAATAAAATTGTGATGATTATCATTTTTAGAGCATTATCCCAAGTGAGGAAAGGATGATGGAGACTATGATTCCCCCACAAGTCGGGATGAGACTCCGGATGAAAAAAAAGAGGCCATAAAAAAGGCCCAAATAAAAAAATAGAGAAAAAGAGAGAAGGGACAATGTTACTATCCTTTTACCACACTTGTGCTTCAAAGTAGCACCATGATCTTCATGATAGAGAGTCTCCTATGATATCACTTTCATATACTAGTGGGAATTTTTCATTATAGAACTTGTCTTGTATATTCCAATGATGGGCTTCCTCAAAATGCCCTAGGTCTTCGTGAGCAAGCGAGTTGGATGTACACCCACTTAGTTTCTTTTGTTGAGCTTTCATATACTTATAGCTCTAGTGCATCCGTTGCATGGCAATCCCTACTCACTCACATTGATATCTATTAATGGGCATCTTGGTAATCCTATTCTGGAGGTCATGTTACTTGACCATGATGAACCTACGAACTATGAGGAAGCGATGATGAGCCCAGATTCCGCGAAATGGCTTGAGGCCATGAAATCTGAGATGGGATCCATGTATGAGAACAAAGTGTGGATTTTGCTTGACTTGCCCGATGATCGGCAAGCCATAGAAAATAAATGGATCTTCAAGAGGAAGGCAGACGACGATAGTAGTGTTACTATGTACAAAGCTAGACTTGTCAAAAAAGGTTTTTGACAAAGTTCAAGGTGTTGACTACGATGAGATTTTCTCACTCGTAGCGATGCTTAAGTTTGTACGCATCATGTTAGCAAATTGCCACATTTTGTGAAATCTAGCAAATGGATGTCAAAACTACATTCCTTAATGGATTTCTTAAAGAAGAGTTGTATATGATGCAACCAGAAGGTTTTGTCGACCCTAAAGGTGCTAACAAAATGTGCAAACTCCAGCGATCCATCTATGGACTGGCGCAAGCATCTCGGAGTTGGAATATACGCTTTGATATGTTGATCAAAGCACATAGTTTTATACAGACTTGCGGTGAAGCCTGTATTTACAAGAAAGTGAGTGGAAGCACTACATCATTTCTGATAATTATATATGAATGACATATTGTTGATCAGAAATAATGTAGAATTTTTTCTGGAAAGCATATATGAGTGTTTGAAAGAAGCTTTTCAAAGAAAGACCTCGGTGAAGCTGCTTACATATTGAGCATCAAGATCTATAGAGATAGATCAAGACGCTTGATCATCATCATAGTTTACTGCTATTGCTTTCTTCATGACTTATACATGTTCCTATGACTATGAGATTATGCAACTCCCGAATACCGGAGGAACACTTTGTGTGCTACCAAATGTCACAACGTAACTGGGTGATTATAAAGTTGCTCTACAGGTGTCTCCGATGGTACTTGTTGAGTTGGCATAGATCGAGACTAGGATTTGTCACTCCGATTGTCGGAGAGGTATCTCTGGGCCCTCTCGGTAATGCACATCACTATAAGCCTTGCAAGCAATGTGACTAATGAGTTAGTTGCGGGATGATGCGATGCGAGCGAGTAAAGAGACTTGCCGTAACGAGATTGAACTAGGTATTGAGATACCGACGATCGAATCTCGGGCAAGTAACATACCGATGACAAAGGGAACAACGTATGTTGTTATGCGGTTTGACCAATAAAGATCTTCGTAGAATATGTAGGAGCCAATATAAGCATCCAGGTTCCGCTATTGGTTATTGACCGGAGACGTGTCTCGGTCATGTCTACATAGTTCTCGAACCCGTAGGGTCCGCACGCTTAACGTTCGGTGACGATTTGTATTATGAGTTTATGTGTTTTGATGTACCGAAGGTAGTTCGGAATCCCGGATGAGATCGGGACATGACGAGGAGTCTCGAAATTGTCGAGACGTAAAGATCGATATATTGGACGACTATATTCAGACATCGGAAAGGTTCTGAGTGATTCGGGTATTTTTCGAAGTACCGGAGAGTTACAGGAATTCAACTGGGTGTATATGGGCCTTATTGGGCTTTAGGGGAAAGAGAGAGGGGAGGCTGCGCGCCCCCCAAGGCTTAGTAGAACTAGGTGGAGGGGTGGCACCCCCTCCTTCCTTCTCTTCTCTTTTCCCTTTCCTTCTCTCCTACTCCTACTACTTGGAAGGGCTCCTAGTTCTACTACGAAAGGGGGAATCCAACTCCCGGCGGGAGTAGGACTCCCCTAGGGTGCGCCATAGAGAGGGCCGGCCCTCCCCCTCCTCCACTCCTTTATATACGGGGAGAGGGGCACCCCTTGGAGACACAACAATTGATCATTGATCTCTTAGCTGTATGCGGTGCCCCCCTCCACCATATTCCACCTTGGTAATATCGTAGCGGTGCTTAGGCGAAGCCCTGCGTCGGTAGCATCATCAACACCGTCATCACACCGTCGTGCTGATGGAACTCTCCCGCAAAGCTCTGCCGGATCAGAGTTCGCGGGACGTCATCGAGTTGAACGTGCGCTGAACTCAGAGGTGCCGTGCGTTCGGTACTTGGATCGGTCGGTTCGGAAGACGTACGACTACATCAACCGCGTTGTGCTAACGCTTCCGCTTTCGGTCTACGAGGGTACGTGGACACACTCTCCCCTCTCGTTGCTATGTATCACCATGATCTTGCGTGTGCGTAGGAATTTTTTTGAAATTACTACGTTCCTCAACAACGTTTGTTCCTGAGGACATGGGAGAAGTCTTGCTATAAGTAGTCATGTGAATTTGGTATTCGTTCGATATTTTGATGAGATGTATGTTGTCTTTCCTCTAGTGATGTTATGTGAACGTCGACTAGATGACACTTCACCATTGTTTGGGCCTAGAGGAAGGTATTAGGAAGTAATAAGTAGATGATGGGTTGCTAGAGTGACAAAAGCTTAAACCCTAGTTTATGCATTGCTTCGTTAGGGGCTGATTTGGATCCGTATGTTTCATGCTATGGTTAGGGTTACCTTAATACTTCTTTTGTAGTTGCGGATGCTTGCAATAGGGGTTAATCATAAGTGGGATGCTTGTCCAAATAAGGACAGCACCCAAGCACCGGTCCACCCACATATCAAACTATTAAAGTACCGAACGCGAATCATATGAGCGTGATGAAAACTTGTTTGACGATAATTCCCATGTGTCCTCGGGAGCGTTTTCCTTCATATAAGAGTTTGACCAGGCTTGTCCTTTGCTACAGAAAGGATTGGGCCATCTTGCTGCACCTTATTTACTTTCATTACTTGTTACCCGTTACAAATTACCTTATTATAAAACTATCTGTTACCGATAATTTCAGTGCTTGCAGAGAATAACTTACTGAAAACCGCTTGTCATTTCCTTCTGCTCCTCGTTGGGTTCGACACTCTTACTTATCGAAAGGACTATGATAGATCCCCTACACTTGTGGGTCATCACTCAGCTGGATCAAGAGTACGAGGGACGTCACCGAGCTGAACGTGTGCAGATCGCGGAGGTGCCGTGCGTTCGGTACTTGATCGGTTGGATCGCGGATACGTTCGACTACATCAACCGCGTTGCTGAACGCTTCCGCTTTCAGTCTACGACGGTACGTGGACACACTCTTCCGCTCGTTGCTATGCATCACATAGATAGATCTTGCGTAATCGTTGGTAATTTTTTTTGAAATACTACGTTTCCCTACACCCATATCTTAGTACACCGACATGGAGTAGCGCCGCCGCAGCGTGCACGTCGACCACGCCGTTCCCCCATCGCCCCTAGAGGTCTTGCCGGAGGAGGAGGAGGCGGAGGCCGTGTAACAAGCCGCGCTCGAGGAGAGCCGGCTAGAGGAGGATGCGTAGTGGGACGACCTGGAGTAGGCCCCAACCTTGTCGGCGGAGGGGGACTCCGTCCACGCTCCCCTCTACATCACACCTTCGTCGCGTGTCGTTGAGCCCAAGGTCGAGCCCAAGCTCACGCCCACGCGTAAGCGGGCGCCGCCGCCCGCTTGGCCCGTGGAGTCCTACTCGTGGACTGCCGCGGCCCGCGAGTGGGTCAGCGCGCCTTCGTTCGTCCACTATGCCGGAGGAGGAAGCGGCCCACCTGGAGCGTTGGAAGCATCACTGGCTCGTCGAGGAGCAGACCAACAACATTTTTTTAATGTTTAAGAGGACTTTGGTGGGCGGTCGACCGACCACTTATGTTTAATTATGTAAAATTATGTTAATTTCAGCCCATGTTTTCAAAAGTTCTTTTTTTTACACACGAAAAATATGGGTCTGACATCCGTTGGACGCACCAGTGGACCCAAATCAAAAAGCGGACACGTCCGTCCGCTTCGCTGACCCAAACAGACGAAAAACGAACAAAACCCACACTCGCTGCGTTGCCCTAACAATCTAGCAGGAAGCCCGGCGTGACCAACCGCCGTGAAGCCACATCTCATTCACGTTTCGGTATCCATCACATGTAGTAGGAGTAGTACGTACGGCCTCGTTTAGGCTTTTTTTGGTTCATAGGGTAGGAAAATCGTAGGAATAAGAAAAACATAGGAGATCAGATGACATGTATCTCAAATCCTATGAGTCGGAATACGAAAGAAGATGCTCTTTAATTCACATTATAGGATTTTATTCATTGAGTCTAGGCTAATGTTTATTTTCCTATGAAATGTGAAGGATAGGAAGAATTTCTTCATAGGAATATGATTTCATTCCTATAAAACCAAAGGGCTCTAAAGAAATTTTTCTATAGAAATCCTATCTTATCAAATTTCTACAAGATTCTTTGAAACGAAACCGAAGGAGGCCTTAATGTAATCTAGCCCCTGGCCTAGCCGAGACGTGCCGATCTTCCGCGCGGCGAGGATGCATCGTCCGCTCTAGCCTACTCCCTTAGGCGCGCGGCGTGACGCCACGTGAAAGTGAAGTGAAAAGCCCGCGCGGCATCTGCCTCCGGCGCGCGCAGGGAGCCAAAAGCGGCCGCGCATGGCCGTGGCGCGACGAGGCATGCGCAGTGCAGCAGCCCCGGGCGTGCCCTCTGCGTCGCGCGATCTCCGTGGCCCGTGCTGTGCGCCTGCGCCCAGCCGTGCGCGTGCTGCACTTCCATCTCCGCCTGCTGTACAGCGGATCGAAACGTGCGTGTCGGCGAGGGCAGAGGCTTGACCGCATTATCAGGACGCACCACGATTTTCTTTGCTCCGTGCGAGGCTTTCGTTTCATCCTTGCGTACTAGAGTAGTACAGTACATTACCCCCGCCGTAGAGTACCATGATGCCCTGCAGGCAGATTCGCGCCTTGGTTTCACATGCGTGGGAGTTTGCCGTGAAAAGCCTGCTGGTGCTGGGTGGTCATGGCAGCTAGACTGACATTGATTCGTCCATGTCTTAGTGAGGCTAAATTCCGTGCTTTGACACTTTTCTCAAACCTATTTAAAATCTGACCCTAGTTTGAATTTTTTTTTAGAATCTGATCCTTTTGTTACCGCCAGGGACCATGACGGTAGGATATAACAGCCTACCGCTAAAAACCCTGACGGTAGAGTTGCATGCCCTCCCGCCAAAAATCTTCTAAATATTGAACACAGTGCGTGCTCCTGCCTACCGCCAAGCACCTTGGCGGTAGGGTTGTGCATGCTACCGTCAACCTGTTTGGCGATAGCGATGTCCCTACCGCCAAAGCCGATGGCGATAGGCTGTTAGACCCTACCGCCATGGACTCTGGCGGTAGTAAAAGGGTCAGATCTCGATTTTTTTTAACCTAGGGTCAGATCTTGAATAAATTTTAAAAAAGGGTCAAAACACGAAATTTTGCCTCTCGGTGAAGTCGCAACCAAGCAAGAAATCCCTCCCTGCCTCGTCTGCCGGGCAACAGATGAGTGCTTGCCATTTCGTCGTCAGAGGAAAAAAAAAGAGGAGTGCTTGCCACAGCTAGCAAGCAGTACGTTTGGAGGAGTAGTACGTAGCGGCATAATAACATGAGACATATGTACGGACGAACGCACCAAGTCCACCGCCAAGGTCGACCACCGTGCTCTGGCCCTGCGTCTACGCACCCTTTTGGCAAAAGGAAGGAAAATGAAAGCAGTAGCGTGCCCGCACGGCGTGGTGCCTGTACAGTGTCGAGAGGCCAGCAGAAACGGAGGTAGGCTGCGTGTTGGAGATCCAAGGGCGGAGGAGCGAGCTGTCCTTGTGCCGAGTGGCGACGACAAGTGTTGGTGCATGCCGCCGTGCAAACCTTGTCTGCCTCGGTGCCTCCTCCTCCTCCTTTCGTGCCAATCGTACGAGTGTACGTGCGTGCATTCATGCCTTCGATACTTTATTATTTTCCTAACATGGTAAATCCTTAGACAAGTTTATACGATTTTATCTGCCCATGTTTGACGTAATTTCTACGTTACATAACTCGACCACCACCAGGGACCACCTCAACACTGCACGCGTCAGGAGACATGGCAGTTCGTCTACTGTGGTTCGCGCACTAGAGAAGTGGTTGGATAAGATGGCTTTGGAGTTGTGGAATCCGGAGTGCCTTCGGGTGAACAAACGACAGCAACGATCTCGTCTAACATCATCAACCATTGAGCCGCATACAGGGTCTAGCTGACCAAACACTCATAGTGCATGTAATCTGCCAGCCTACCCCGTCAACCACGTGGAGCAAGTGAG
Organism: Aegilops bicornis; assembly: GCA_021605145.1. Classification (NCBI taxonomy): domain Eukaryota; kingdom Viridiplantae; phylum Streptophyta; class Magnoliopsida; order Poales; family Poaceae; genus Aegilops; species Aegilops bicornis. The sequence goes on along the minus strand of CM038675.1, from coordinate 233,261,672 downwards.
TGGCCAGCTGACCAAGGAAAGAGCTTCGTCAAAGAGGCAGTGTCATCGGTGCTGTTAGACCGTCATGGAAATTGCACGGCTGTTTATCACCCAAGACCACGGGCCAACGGTGTACCTCAAAGAGCTCTCATCTTCACTCAAGATTAAGAGAGATGTAAATTTTCTTCCATGGGTGGGCGTGAACCTATCATAGAGACCCAAAACGTCTCTCTCTCTCTCTCTCTCTCTCTCTCTCTCTCTCTCAATCTTGCCCACCATGTGTATGGGAACTGCTTGGTGTTTGTGAGAGAGCTGCAGGCAAAAGTACCCCAGATTAGCTCATCATTTTTCACCAAAAAAGAGCGCCTTATTAGTACTACCTCTGTATCAAAACGTCATATATTTTGATGCGGAGGGAGTACAACAGGACGCGATATACTCCAGCGGGGCTGCATGGAGAGCGCGCACGTATCCGGTGACACACCACATGCATGAAATGATTGATCGGATAAGCGACAATACGCACGTACATATGTACATCGACATCCATGTTGGATCCATTATTTGGTTGGTCCGTCGTTGTATTATTTCACATGCATGGCGATGGCACTCCCAAAATCTTACCTGTAATGGGAGGCGTATATCTGCTGTGTGTACTAGCATCTATCCAAACGTACACTGACTGTCAGATTCCTGGCAGGTGTTAACGCCCTACTGATCCTGTTTTGCTTTTTGAACTCATCGATTATTGATCCTTGCCAGGGAACCGGAACATTTGCATGTGTAGAGGACCCAGGTCGTTACATTCGGTTGCGAACGAAGAACAAGGATGCAGCGCCAGCTAACTGAATGTTGCATCCATGTGACGATGTCTAACGCATGAATTTGGTATGTCAGTATGTGTTGATTACACAATCAAGAGGCCGTCGGAGTTCATTCGTGGTGTAGTCTAGTACTCCCTCTGTTTCCAAATAATTGTCTTTTTAGAGATTTTAACAAGTGACTACATACGAAGCAAAATGAATGAATCTATACTCTAAAACATGTCTACATACATTCGTATGTTGTAGTCCATTTAAGATGGCTAGAAAGACAATTATTTAGGAATGGAGGGAGTAGTACGGAAAGGAAAATGAACTAAGTGTAGCTTAAATGGTTAGGTTTCTTGTGATGAAACCAGACCATCTGGCTTTAGTCTTAGAATTGATACTGATGCCTACTTATGTTTTACTAAATTTGTTTCCGGTTTTTTGATGATGTGTTTTCAGTGGAAGAAAACATTTCCCTCAACTGCAAGGTGCAAAAAAAATATATAGGAAAAAGGAACGTACCGCACATTTGATCACCAACACGCATGTTGAACATCGAACATATATTTTTCTTGCGAATCAACTTTTGGTTGAATAGTTAGGTGGATAGTGGTATCCCAACCCATCAGGGTTAAAGTGCTGGTGCTTATTTCTGGATTTATTTCAGAATTTTCGGCGATGCACGATCTATGAAAGGAGACGTTTTCATCAACTAAGATGCATCTTTGATGATTTCATAAATCTTAAGATGATATGATAAGGTGCTCATAGGGATAAAGTGTCTGTTTGTATTCCTAGAGATGAGTGTATGCATATATATATGAGTGTCTACATCTATACTGTGTTAAAGAAAACATCAAACATATATTTTTCCTTCACAAAAGGAATCTCTCGTACTTACCATCAGCAAGGGAAGAAAACCCGGTCTACTCTTTCCGGAAAGCAAAACTGCGTGCTACTATTTACAAATCGGCAATCATGTACTTATCCGAACAAGAGCATATTTTTTTTCTTTTTTCGAAAAGGGGTATTGCCCCAGCCTCTACATTTGAATGATGCATACGGCCAATATTATTAATAAACAAAATATCCAACATAAGTCTCTAAATCTCGAACAAAGAAAGAAAAAAAAGGCTCCATAAGAGCTTAAGATAAAAAAAAGCAAAGCCACAACCGGCTGGCATATAAGAAGATAAGCACTACATGCCTATCCTATTACATGACCGTCATCCAAACCGGTTAAAAATATCCCGTGCTACCATCTCCCATCGGGTAGACCCAGTAACCAAACATTCCCTGGCATCCGTCGGAATGAGTAGCGACCACATACGGATCAACGCAGTGGCTCTGAAGATAACCTGCAAAAAGTTGATATTTATTGTTCTGTTAAAAACCAAATCATTTCTGCAATTCCAGACTGCCCATAATAAAGCACACACTCCTACACGAATGTGTCTCGCTGTATCATAATTTATCCCATCAAGCCACGTCTCAAATAACGTATTGATAGAATTTGGTGGAGTAATGTTAAAATCTATGTGGACCGACCGCCACATAATTTTTGCCATAGGACAATCCAGAAAGGGATGTTTGATTGATTCGTGTTGGTCGCAGGAACTACATCTGGTAGATCCTGTCCAATTACGTTTTGCCAAATTATCCTTAATTAAATTAATTTGTTTATACACGAACCACATAAACACTTTGATTTTCAATGAAACTTTAACTTTCCAAACATGTTTCGATCTAGGAAGCACACTAGAGTTGATAACATCGAAATATGTTGGATTTCACCGAGAATTCACCATTCTTAGTTAGTTTTCAGCACAACTGATTGGGTTGTTGGGACAGCTGAACATCCATTAATATTTGAACAAGACTGAGCCAAGCTTCCCAACGGGCTCCCACTAGCGTCCTCCTAAATTGAATATTAAGCGGAATGGACTGCATAACTGTTGCAATGTAAGCATCTCTACGCTGAACAATGTTATACAGAGAAGGATATTGGGCCTTGAGGCGTCTCCCTAGCCATGTATCCTCCCAAAACCTCGTAGCAATACCGTTTCCAAGTATGAATTTTGTCCTATTGAAAAAGAGTGGTTTAACTCTCATCAGTCCTTTCCAAAATGGCGAATCATTCGGCCTTACTGTCACCTGGGACAAAGTTCTGGAATGAAGGTACTTGTTCCGCAAGATTTGAGCCCAAGTGGCCTCCGTCTCGACAGAAAGCTTAAACAGCCACTTGCTAAGGAGACATCTGTTCTTCACTTCCAGATTCTCAATACCTAGACCCCCTTGGTCTTTCGGCCTACAGATGATATCCCATTTAGCAAGTCTGTATTTTCGCTTAAGTTCATCACTCTGCCAAAAGAAACGAGATCGATAGAAGTCTAGCCTCTTCCGGACTCCCACCGGAACCTCGAAAAATGAGAGAAGAAACATGCACATACTTGTGAGGACCGAATTAATGAGAATTAACCGTCCTCCGTATGACATCAGCTTGCCTTTCCAGCAGCTCAATTTCTTCTCAAACCGATCCTCAATGCACTTCCATTCTCTGTTGGTTAGCTTACGATGGTGAATTGGTATACCTAAATACGTAAAAGGTAAAGCCCCCAATTCACACCCAAACAATTGCTTGTATGCATCTTGTTCATCAATAGCTCTTTCGAAACAAAAAAACTCGCTCTTGTGGAAGTTAATCTTTGACCTGGACAATTGTTCGAACAAGCATAACACTAGCTTCATGTTTCGTGCTTTTGCCAAGTCGTGCTCCATGAAAATGATAGTATCATCGGCATACTGTAGAATGGAGACACCTCCATCTACTAAGTGCGGGACGAGGCCTCCTACCTGACCCGGATCCTTAGCCCTTCCTATAAGAATTGCCAACATATCGGCCACTATGTTGAAGAGAATAGGAGACATCGGATCCCCTTGCCTCAGTCCTTTGTGTGTTTGGAAATAGTGACCTATGTCATCATTCACTTTAATTCCAACACTCTCTTTTTGCGTGAAGGAGTATACCTGGTGCCTCCAGGCCTGATCAAAACCTTTCATACGCAAAGTCTGTTGAAGGAAGGGCCATTTGACCTTATCGTATGCTTTCTCAAAGTCCACTTTGAAAATTACTCCGTCTAGTTTTTTTGAGTGGATTTCATGCAGAACGACAACCCCTTCCAGGATGTTTCTGTCTGGCGTGAAAGCAGTTTGGGATGGCTGTACGATAGAGTGCGCAATTTGCGTAAGCCTATTAGTCCCGACATTGGTGAATATTTTGAAACTTACATTAAGAAGACAGATCGGCCTGAACTGCTCAATGCGAAGGGCCTCTGTCTTCTTGGGAAGCAAAGTAATCGTTCCAAAATTAAGTTGAAACAACTGAAGCTGTCCAGAGAAAAGATCATGGAACAAAGGAAGTAAATCCCCTTTGATGATATGCCAACATTTTTTAGAAAACTCCGTCGGGAATCCATCCGCCCCAGGAGCCTTATTGTTCTTCATTTGTGAAATAGCCTCAAAGACCTCTTTCTCCGTAAATGGGCAGTTAAGACCTCATTCTCGTCCGACGCAAGTTGAGGAACATCCTCAACCCTGGACTCATGTAAGGACACAAAGTTATCTTTCGGCGGCCCAAACAGCTGCTTATAGTAATTGGTGATATAGATTTTCAGATTATCTTGACCTAAAATCGTCCCGTCTTCCTGCTCAAGCTGAAATATCCGCTTCTTGCGGTTCTTGCCATTTGCAATCATGTGAAAGAACTGAGTGTTATCATCCCCTTGGACGATTTTGCGAACCTTAGCTCGCAAAGCTCACTTCAATTCCTCCTCCCGAAGGAGATGTTCCAGTCTCAATTCCGCCTCTATCTTAGTTTCCAGCTCTCTGGTATCTAAAATAGTGGATTCGGCTTTTAAGTCTAGGGACTGAATAATTAAAAGGATTCTTTCCTTCTCAGCCTTATAAATCCCATGCGTATGTTTAGCCCATCCACGAAGGAATCTTCGCAGATGCCTAATCTTGTTCTGCCATCTCTCGATAGGAAACCTTCCTCGTACATCTTTAGCCCATTCTCTAGCGATCAGCTCAAAGAACCCTTCTCTATCAAACCACAAGAGCTCAAAAGAAAAGGTGTTCTTATTCCCCACATGAGATGGATCGCGAGAGTCAACTAGCAACGGAGTGTGATCCGAAATTGCGCGCGATAACGCCTGGACAGTTACGAGAGGGAACTTCTGTTCCCATTCGACACTAGCAAGGACACGGTCCAGCTTCTCAAAAGTCGGGTTAGGTAGCGAATTATCCCAAGTGAATTTCCTACCAGATAGCTCTATCTCTCTAAGATCCAAGCTTTCGATTATGGTATTGAACATAAACGACCACCTGCCGTCAAAATTATCATTATTCTTCTCCTCCCTCCTTTGAATAATGTTAAAATCACCCCCAACTAGGATTGGGAGTTGCTCGCTACCACAAATACGAACCAGATCAGCCAGAAAATCTGGTTTGAGTTCTGGCTGCGCGGCCCCATATACCGCCACCAAAGCCCAATTGAACCCATCGGCCTTAGATCTGACCCGAAATTTTACCGCAAAATCTCCCATGACCACACTCCGCACTTCCAGCGAATCAGACCTAAACCCGAGAAGGACCCCTCCAGACCTTCCTCTTGGAGGTAGGCAGTGCCAGTCAAAGTCGACACCCCCGGATAAAGTACTAAGGAATTGGGGGGTAAAATTACTCCTTCCAGTCTCGGACAGGGCAATAAAATCCAACTGGTAGTCAATAGATGCTTCCGCTAGAAACCTTCTTTTAGCCAAGTCTTTAAGACCTCTACTATTCCAAAAAATTCCTCTCATATTTCATCATGAAATTTTTTAGAGGTACGGATCCTAGCACTTCTACGCACAGCCGAAGTTGGATAAACCTTTCGTTTCCACTTCATCTTAGGCTTATACGGATCCTTCTGCTGGTCCTCACAACCAGTCTCTGAGGATCTAGCCTCTGGAACCTCTACATGGCTCGAAGCCAAAGGGGACTCGAGTCCCTCAACCTCCTCTAACTCAGGGGCCAGATCCGCACAAAAACTATCAAGAGCCCTAGCTCCCAACGCATCTATGTCGGAATCATTCATGGGTTTAACAACTGCTATGTCACGAATCAATTCCAAAGCGCGCTCCGCTTCGAGATCGAGAATATCATTAACGTATTTATTGATTTCAGAACCATTACTACCTAGTGAGACCCCTATTTGATTTGCATTGTGAACAATCTCATCATTGGAAAAATGCAAAATCGAATTAGACAAACTGACAGACATACCAGTAGTGATCTCAATGTCACGAAGCTTGGCCGCCCGCATAGAGCACCTGAGCTGCATGTCGTCCACATCCGGTTGCTCCTGGAGACGGCTGCTTATCCCCCGCCCCTCAGAAACAGGATCCGGGATCCCGCCAAAAGCTATGACCTCCTCCCTCATCGCCCTGTTAGGAGTAAGGCCGCCTGCCTGAGCCCCAACAGAGCTCAATTGAACTGGATCAACCGATAGATCACCAAGAGTCCTCAAGGCCTCTCGCGACCTTGGCCGGAGTCCGGATCCCGGAGCCACCACAGGATCACCCAGTGGTGCAGCACCAGGACCCGTGAAATCACCTGAGACACGCGATACCGCAAGAGTAGGGCGGCGCGGCGAAGCAATGAGAGGCCCCTGGCCACCCACACCACCCGACCCTCCCGCCAGGGCAGACGTCGCTGGAGATGGCGTCGTAGAGGGCATCGGGGGACGCAACACCAGGGAGGGAGAAGGGGATGCGCAGGCCTCCTGCCCGCATGCCCCTCCTAGGTCCGCCCGAGCCTCCAGGAAGCCCAAAGCCGCTGATCCAACCTTGGGCCCCCCTGAAGCAGGGGAAGAAGCGGCGTACGAAGGCCGAGCCACCTGCCCACCACCGTCCGCTGAATCGTCCAGAACGGCCGTCACCTCCAGCCTAAGCAAAAACGATGAAGGGGGAGTAACGGAGACCTCCTGCCCACCGGCTCCTCCCAGTCCATCCATCACCAAGAAAGAGTCCGACCCCGCAATCACCGGCGGAAAATGTTCCGACGGATCATCCGAATCCACTCGGTCACTCCAAAGACAAGGAGGCGCTGAGAAAGCTCCTAAGGATCCTAGCTGCAGCATATTAGTCGGAACAGAACCCGGCGACTTCTCCTTAGCAGTCTCTCTTGCCTTAGTAGAATCCGTAGGCCCTGTGCCTTGTCCCCATTATTGTGTGTACTGCCATCCTGGTTCCCAGAAGCATCTCCCCCCTCAGAAGTGTCCATATGATGTATCTCCTCAAACTCCTGGAACAGATCAGGGTCCTCATACTCGACATCCAACATATACGTGATGCCCTCGTGAGTCCATCTTACCACATCCGGCAAGAACTCACTGTTAGCCACACTAACCAGCAAACGTGCCACACCATGAGCACGCGTGAAGGGCATATCCACCTGCTCCGTCTTGTTGAGCATGGATCCCAGGCTCCAAGTGACTAGGAAGCTATCCAAGGGTTCAGATGGCGCCCCCGAAAAACGAACCCAAATCTGAGTCAGCGGCGTACCCTGAGGCTCTTTCTTTTTCCACTCATCAAACTGCAACACAAAACTTGTACCAGTAAGTCGACTCATGCCAAACTTCAGAATTCTCATCTAATCCTCCATAGAAGGAAACTCCACTTCGTAAGTCTGATCTGATAACTTCAACAAAGAACACTGAAAATTACCCGGTGCCAACTCCCGCAACTGCTGAATAATCCGAGCTTCAGTGAGAGGGCCATGAACCACCTAACCACGCCTGGGAAGGAGGTTTCAATCACGTGAGCCACCGGTGCCACACTTGGTGACTCGAAGAACATCAACTCAGCGCAACAGACCCCATAAATATTAACCGTGGGCTTGGGCCCCAAAAGAAGTGGACACTCCGCCGCCGTATGTTTCGGTTTCCGGCATAAATCACATAACTCAGCAGAGCAATCAGCCATGAAGAGACTCGGTTCACCGCACCGAAAACAGGTCAACTTCTTCTTCTTAATCGCCCACTTGGACGGCTTGTCACCCTCGGACTTCTCCGTGCCTTTGTCGGACACAACATCGCCAGACTGAGAGGGCTCCGGCACCGTCACATATGCGAAGGCCCGAACAGTCTCCACCGCAACCTGAGGCAGAACCACACCATCAGTGATCCCCTCCTCAAGGCTCGCGGCCGAACCCGTGGCAATGGGCGCATAGCGTGGTGGAGGAGGACGCCGGTAGCTGCCACGACCTCCACGGAAACGGCCTCGGAAGGGCCGGTTATTGGTGCCAACCGCACCCTCCACAAAGTTGCCGGGCGGCCCTTGAAAACCTCTATCATTAGCTCCGTGATCGGTCCCAGCATAGCCGCGCCCACCTCCGGTTGACGATGAACCTCGATGAAGCCCTTCTCCGTAAGCATTGAAACCGTCATCACCCCACTGACCACGTGGGAGGAAGCGGCCGTCTCCCGCGAAACAGCCCGGGCCGCGGCCACCCACACCCTGAACAGAACCCCCACGCCCGCCGGCCATCTGCTTAGGCCAAGGGCATCGCGGCGGCGGGGGTGCAGCCCTGGGCGGCGGCTGCGCAGACCTGGCCGGCGGTGGCGCCACTGCCCGCGCGGGCACTGGCGCGGCCGATCCCGCATCCTGCGCCGGAGCAGCTCCAGCAGCCCCCGACCCTGTCTTCGCCGCTGAAATGGGCTTCGGCGGTGGTGGACCCTTCGGCGGCATCGCGATCCCGCAAACCGCCGGCGCCGCGAACACACCGGATGAGCCTGGAGCTCTCTTCGCGTGCCCAACAGCAGCGGGAAAACCTAGCTTCCCGCGGCGAACCCTAACCTCCGCCGCTTCTGGCGAAGGGTAGACGAACTTGCATGTGCCTCACGAATCGATACAAAGTCATGCACGTCGGCCCCCTCAGGCAAAACGCCTGGACCTGGTTTTGCCTGGGCCATCAGCCCCGCTAATTCCAGCCCAAACGCAACCAGCTCGCCCTGACCTGACGGCCTCGACACATGGCCAGCTGTGCAAGGTATCCCGTCGGCCCATTCAGCCTCAGGCCCAACCTGGCCCAAGAGCTGATTCAAACGAGATGCCCTGGCCGCCCGGATCTCAGCCGCCGCGGCGGCCACCGGCGCCGGCGTCCGTGTCACCGGCCTAGCCTTTCTCTTCTTCTTTCTGGTCACTCTAGTCCACGAATCCGGCAATAAGAAATCTGACAAAGTAATTGGCTTAATACATACCTTGGGTAAAGGGCCTTTCGATGGCCGGATCGCGGACGCCGCCGTCCTCCGGTGAACTATCCGGCGAACCACCTCCACCTTGTCCTCAGAATGTACTCCTTGCCGAGCCGGATCGTCGAGCGGAACGACGTCATCTACAATCGTAGCAATTTCCTCCTCCGAATATCCGGGATTGAAGGCCTCACAGATCACATCCGATGGCGTTGGCGAGTACAACTCCGGCGAGTCTCCGGTGATGTCCCCGTCGTCGTCATCCTCATCGTCTGTCTCCGCGAGTGCCCAAAACCTGCCGCCAACGTGCCCTAGTCCAGGGACGACGGCGGCCGCCGGCCGGGTCCCTGCGGTCGCGCAGCGAGTCGCCCCCATCGCCCTCGGAAGGAAAAACACTCTCCACGTCATATGCATACAACACCCAAATCCTACTGATAGGCACGTCCATGCCCGGCCTCTCACATGCATCTTAGAGCATCTCCACTAGTTCGGCCCCCTAGCGCATAGGTCGGCGCTCGCCCGACGATTTTTAGGCCCTGGGGGCGATCTAGGTCCAAGTTACGCCCTCAGGTGCCGCCCTCAAGGCGTCGCAAATTCAAATTTGGTCCATTCCCGCTATCCAAAAAATGCCACAAGTCCGGCGATCAGTGCCATAGTTCGGCGATCACCTTGCCACAATTCGGCGATCAAACAAAAAGTTCGGCGTGCAAAAGAAAGGACGGACACGTAGGCAATTGAAAGTGCAACTATCCCTAGGTGGTTTTGGTAATTCATAACAACATATAGCTCATTGAGCTAATGCTATTCCAAGACTATTATTTCAGGAAAGCTCAATGAATGGCATGGCATGGATGATGAAAGTGGATCCCTCAAAATACCAAGGACAAAGGATTGGCTCAAGCTCAAAAGCTCAAGACTCTTCATTTTACATTTTAGTGGTCCAAGATCACATTGAGTCTATAGGAAAAGCCAATACTATCAAGAAGGGATGAGGTGTTGCTTAATGAGCCTCTTGCTTCATGTGCTTAGTGATATGCTCCAGAACCCTCAGCTACTTTCTCACAATCCACAAATGACCTAAACCCTAAGCCAAAATCGGTCACACCGAATCTTCCTACCCGGCGCCACCGATTTCAAAAGTCATACCCACTGCCACAAACCCTAGGCAAATCGGTCCTACCGATAGGGATCTCGGTCTCACCAATATGGGATTGTAATCTCTCTGTTTCCCTTCGTAACGTTTCGGTCTAACCGAAGTGAGCGGTCGGTCCCACCGAGATTGCAATGTAGACTCTCTGTTTCCCTTTTGTAACATTTCGGTCTCACCGAAAAGAGCAAATCGGTCCCACCGAGTTTACCTGACCAACTCTCTGGAAAGCTTATTAATAAAATCGGTCTCACCGAGTTTGTATGTCGGTCTTACCGAGATTACGTTATGCCCTAACCCTAACCGAATCGGTCTCACCGAGTTGCATGTCAGTCCCATCGAAAATCACTAACGGTCACTAGGTTTACTAAATCGGTCCGACCGAGTCTGTTGAATCGGTCCCACCGAGTTTGGTAAATTTTGTGTAACGGTTAGATTTTGTGTGGAGGCTACATATACCCCCCCACCTCCTCTTCATTCGTGAAGAGAGCCATCAGACTGAACCTACACTTCCAACTTACCATTTCTGAGAAAGAACTACCTACTCATGTGTTGAGGCCAAGATATTCCATTCCTACCATATGAATCTTGACCTCTAGCCTTCCCCAAGTTGCTTTCCACTCAAACCCTCTTTCCACCAGATCCAAATCCTATGAGAGAGAGTTGAGTGTTGGGGAGACTATCATTTGAAGCACATGAGCAAGGAGTTCATCATCAACACACCATTTGTTACTTCTTGGAGAGTGGTGTCTCCTAGATTGGCTAGGTGTCACTTGGGAGCCTCAGGCAAGATTGTGGAGTTGAACCAAGGAGTTTGTAAGGGCAAGGAGATTGCCTACTTCGTGAAGATCTACCGCTAGTGAGGCAAGTCCTTCGTGGGCGGCGACCATGGTGGGATAGACAAGGTTGCTTCTTCGTGGACCCTTCGTGGGTGGAGCCCTCCGTGGACTCGCTGGCTGTTACCCTTCGTGGGTTGAAGTCTCCATCAACGTGGAGGTACGATAGCACCACCTATCGGAACCACGCCAAAAACATCCGTGTCTCCAATTGCGTTTGAATCCTCCAAACCCTTCCCTTTACTTTCTTGCAAGTTGCATGCTTTAATTTTCGCTGCCCATATACTCTTTGCATGCTTGCTTGATTTGTGTGATGATTGCTTGACTTGTCCTAACATAGCTAAAATCTGTCAAACTCTAAAATTGGGAAAAGGTTAAGTTTTTAATTGGTCAAGTAGTCTAATCACCCCCCTCTAAACATACTTCAAGGTCCTACAGCAATGCATCAAACGGCGGTGTCGGCCTCCGGCGTCGGAGGAGTCGGCGTGCGATGGCTGGTCGGCGTCGGCGCGGCTTCTGTGTTGGCTGTCGTCGAGGCATCATCGCTCGGGCTTGGCGGCGGCGTTGGCGTCGACGTGGGAGTAGGCGCCGCGGTCGGCGACATGTGGTTCAGGATGAGGTCACGCTCCGCCAGGAACCACACCTTGAGCTGCTCGTCATCGCTCCGGAGCATGTCCGCGCCCGCATCAGGAAAGCCAGATCGGTGTTTCTCTTCTTCGCGCCGATGTTGGTCCGAAGCAGGTCGAGCTTGACGGCGTTGTTCGTCATCAATGCCGACCACTGCGCCTCGGTTTTCTCTTCCCGCTGGGCGGCTCGGGTCTAGGCGTCGGCGAGGCAATGCTCGATGGACTCTTGCACACGCGCGGTGGCCGAGTCGGTGTGTTTCGCCGACTTGGCCCTTTTGTTGCCGGTCGGTGATGACAGCCTCCCGGCGCTGAACTTCCGCCTTTCAGTCGGCGTTAGACATGCCCGGGGGCTTGGACGGAGGCGGTCTCTGCTTCCTCTGCTTCCTCTGCTTCGGTTGGGTGGTAGCGGCGGCGGTGGCATCCGTTGCGGCGCGGGAGGCCGCGTACTTCTTCGGCGGCATGGCGGCCGGCTGGAGGGGAGGAGGAGGAGATTGGTAGGAGGAATGGAGAATGGGAAGGAAGCCGAGGGAGGAAAGCCGGGGAAAACGGCGGGAAAAGGGCCACCCTCGTTGACAGGGCGGCCCCACACACCTTTTCGCTTCAGCCGGCGCCCCCAGGCTACCCCCGAGCGCTTGGGTTCTGCTCGGTTTCACCGGCTGTTATTTCGACCCAAACCGGCCCTAAATGAGATCCTGGGGACGCGTCTAGGCCGATTTTCGTGCGCCGACGCTAAATAAATGTCTTGAAAGGTCTGTTGGGAGCGCGGTTGGAGATGCTCTTAGCCGTACCGGTGCACGATCCGCCCAAGGACCAGGTGCCGCATGTGGCGTTGCCTTCCTTCCCATGGCACCGGGCACCTCATGTGGGGATGTGGCACGGAATTCGCCTCCGGCTTGGCTGTTTCTTGTGACTGCGTACAAAAACATCGCTTCCATTCGCCCCTGCGAGGAATGCATAATGGAAGCATACGGCAATGACTCTCCAGTTCACCCAGCAGGACCAGACTAGTATCCCTGTCCTCAAATTTTGCATCGCTCTCACATGACCCGCTACTGTGCAAGGTGCAAGATGGGCCAGTGCCGGGGAGTAAAAACTGTTCAGGAATAGGTGTGAGGATCAGTGCAAATTGAATTGCACTAGGTCTTCTAGCATGGTGATCCCTCCGCCTCTGAAGAGCAGCTCCAGCAGTGTCGCTATAATTTAAACCAACAAAAGTGCTATTCAGGCAAACGTTAAATAAACATGAAGGCTGAAGTGGCCTTTGGTAATTCTAGTAATTTTAGAATCACCAAAAATGAACGAGCATAAAAACCCACCAAGAAGGATCATCAAGGAGTGGTGGATCAACATGTCCAAAATGCATATGCCTCATTGAAAAGTAATGGCCTCCCTCACAATGCTCGCATGTTGGATCATTTGGAATGAGAGAAATGCTAGTGTCTTTCACCACAAGTGTGCGCCACGACCATTCTTCTCACACATTAGACAAGTAGCTCCTGGTCCACCTAAATCCTCCGAAAGTTCTTCGAAGCTACATATAAACCCAGTTGCCATTGGTCTGTGATCCAGGAGACATGAATAAGAACATCAGTTGCTTGGGCAGGCTGGCTGAGCTGAGCTGGCCCGGCAGCCTTTTCTTCACTAATCATGTTGCAGTCTTGCACTGCAAGCGCAAAACCATGTTGCAGGGGCCGCCGTCTGGAGTTGTACACTAGATCATGCCACTGTGTCTAGTACCAATCCTCGCAACGTCGCCATGATTAATCATCAGACGAGATCACATGGACGGCAGCGCCAATGATGCGTGCTCCCCGTGCATGCCATTGCCATGCCATGCATGCACCCTCGCTCTCCGCCGCGTATGTGCTTGCTCGCTTTCCGTTTCTCATGATCCAGCCGGGAGCATGAGGGTGCGAAACGCCGTCAATGGGGAGGCCGACACCTGCCCAATGGGACTCTTGATCTAGAAGACGACCCTTAATAATTGCTACATATGATGTCCTATTTTTATCCAAGCAGAAGGGTTCTCTTAATATATATTTTGAGGATAGTCCTCTTAATATTCATCTAGTAGGTTTTGGTATATCGAAATATATAAACATAAAAAGACGATAGGCACATTTACCATTTTTTGGTTGTATGCAAATAGCTAGAGCAAAAAAAAAAAACGCGAGAGCCAAGTGAATCAAGGGATTCTTGGTGGTTCAGGAAGAGATCATAAAAGTTGTAAACTTACAAAATAGTCGACCCACATTTTATTAGATAATCAATAATAGAGAATTTTGAGTACTATTTGAAATTCAGACAAATTGCGTAGACATTGAGCAACTCAAGAAAAGTCAGGTTGAACTTAGAGCATCTCTAGCAGATCCCCAAAAGTTTAATCCCATATTCTTGGAAAAGACATTTTTTGGGGGGATTAAACTTTTCATCATCTACCACTCACCCATCAAAAACTCAATTCCCCGAAAATTATCTTCCGCCAATTCATCCAAATGTTTTCAAAAATTATCACAACATAATTCAAAACTTCAGAATTCAAGTACACACAATTGAAATACATATCAAATTTATTCTTTTCAGACTTAACCATGAAAATTCAAACACAACATATGGTCCAAATGAACTAAGAATTCAAATAAACATGGTAAAATCACAAGAATCAAGTGCTATGAAGTTGCCAATGGTGCTCAAAAAGATCTTCTTGAAGTTGATTGTGAGCTTGTCGGTTTGACAAATACCATGTGGGCGGACGGGGTTAGAGCGCGAGCGAACGACAATGAAGCACCGGCTAGGGCTGAACGGCGGCAATGGACACTGGCGACACTGCCTAGCAGGCCCCAAAGCTCCACGGGCGGGGCAGCGAGGGGGGCGGCAGCCTTCAATGTCGACCGGCTAGGGCTTGCACATGAGCCTCCTACGCCATCTCAAGGTCAAGCGGTTTGCTCCCTAATGAAAACAAACCTTGGCGGTGACGAGAAGGAGCTACGTGGCGGCAGCGAAAATGCCGATTCCAAGAGAGGGTAGCGGGGTAGCGGTGTGGAGCCGTTTCACCGGGGGGGGGGGGCATGATTTTGCTTCATGTCTCGACACCCCGAATAGCTACATAGATATATTCCCTCTCGACTTCAACTTTTTACTTATTTTCGGACTGAGTGAGTACTAAATAGCTGCAGTACTACGAGGCTAATAATCATATGAATGATGGAGAACTATTTTTTTGAGGGGAAGGCCTTACGGCTAGCTTTATTAACTCTCAAATAATGCTTACATCATCCACAAGTAAATTCAAAATAAAATCAGGTGGGATGTCCAACCACAAGGACGGTGGATCATCCCGACCATGCTGAGCTAGCCTATGAGCTACCATGTTTGATTCTCTGCTACAAAATTCAAAAAGAACCTTCCCGAAATCTGTGCATATTTGCCGACAGTCATCTAGTATGGGACCAGCCACCATAGAATGCCCATTATTGTTTGTCATTGCATCCACAATTGTAATGTTATCCGCCCGGACGACGATGGAATTACCTCCCACTGACCGAGCAAGCTTCAAGCCCTCCAGAAGAGCTGCCGCCTCCGCTGATTCAACGTCACATACATGCTCCAGCTTCGCCGTGGAGGCCGCAATGAAGGAACCGGGCGCCATCCCGGATAATCGCACCACAAGATCCGAATAGTTATCTTCTATGAAGGACGCGTGCGTGTTCGTAACTAGTTGGCGGATGAAGGTCGCTTCCGGATATTCGTCCTTGGAACGATCGCCTTTTGCGTTGCTTTGCACGAACAACGGTTAGAGCAACAACTTCGTATCGCTTGTGCTGATCGTTACGTGTTACGCACCTCTTCTCCCTTTTCCACTTGCCTCCTCGCCACCAAATATACCAAGCTGCCATCGCAATCATTTACGGTAGTTCAACAACATCATAATAACTCCGTTGGTTTGTTGAATCACACAGAAGAAAATCCAATATCTCCGCTCCCGATCTGCCCGGCACGGTAGCTATCCGTATTATTTCATGTAGGTCTAGCCGTGACCAAATCGTCCGGGCTCTGGAGCAGCCAAAGATCGCATGTGCCACATCCTCCGCATGTATCGTCTGGTGGGCATTGGGCATATGTAGAGATGTGCCGATCAGCCAAGACTCCAAAGCATGGGATGGCATTGTGCGATTGCCGCCATAAGAAGATTTTCACTTTACTTGGCACTTTTAGACTCCATATTTTCCTCCAAACAGGATGGTAACCTGAAGCACTTGTGATAGAGCTAGGATTGCTACTGACATACGAGTCCTCCCACTGCTTGTAGTACGCCGAGCGTACACTGAAGATGCCCGACCTTGTCAGATGCCATGCTACATAGTCCTCCGTATCCTCCTGGTGCAAAGGGATCTGTAAGATCCGATCAGCGTCAATGGGCCAAAAATTATCTCTGATAAGCTGTTCATCCCACTCCCCAGAGGCTGGGTCGATAAGTTCATTAACTCGAGTTAAAACTCTGTTTCCTCGGGGCATCATAATTTTCCTTGATGGACTGTTGGGAATCCAGCAATCTTCCCAAATATTCAACTTCAAGCCGTTACCAACCCTTCATATACATCCTTTCTTGAAAGTTTGGGCTCCTGCCCATATGCTTTGCCAAGCAAAAGAGGCCTGCTTCTTGAGCTCACAATTCAGCAATTCTCCCGTTGGATAGTATTTAGAACGGAGCACCCTTGCACACAATGAGTCATGGTGCTCAATAAACCTCCAAACTTGTTTAGCTAGGAGTGCCAAATTAAAGCTATGAACATCACGAAAGCCCATGCCCCCTCTATCCTTAGGAATGCACATCTCCCACCAAGCGAACCAATGCATCTTACGTTGGTTTTCCCCGTTACCCCACCAGTAATGCGAAATAGCATCAGTGATCCCCTTGCAAATTTTTTTCGGGAATTTGAACACACTCATCGCATACGTAGGGATGGCTTGGGCCACCGCTTTGATTAAAGCTTCTTTACCACCATAGGACAGGGTCCTCTCCTTCCATCCATTGATCATCTTCTGGATCCTCTCGATGATGTGCTTAAAACAGTCCACTCGGTCCACCCCAATCATGGAGGGGAGACCCAAGTATTTATCCGAGAGTGATTCCGTCATGATATTCAAAGTTTGACATATTTCCACTTTACTATCCACATCAGTATTGGGGCTGAAATAAATTGATGATTTTGCTGCACTCACCATCTGTCCGGAGGCCGAACAGTAGTCATCCAGAATTCTTTTGAGGGTGTTTGCATTTCCTGAGTCAGCCCTCATCAAGATCAAAGAGTCGTCAGCAAAAAGTAAATGTGAAATAAAAGGTGAATCACGACACACCTGAACCCCTTTTAGATTTCCTGCCTCCTCCTCATGTGCAATCAGATTTGAGAGGCCCTCGACATAGTAGGAATAAGTAGGGGGAGAGAGGGTCCCCTTGCCTTAAACCTCTTGTTGGGTTAAATGTGCCAGTCTCATTAGAATTGAACCTAACCTTGTATTCAACAGATGTCACACAAGCCATGATTAGATCAATCCATCTTTCATCAAAACCCAATCTGCCAAGAATTGCCTTCAAAAATACCCATTCAACCTGGTAGTATGCTTTATGCATGTCAAGTTTTACTGCACACGTTCCTATCTTCCCTTTCTTCTTCTTCTTCATTGTATGAAGGCATTCATACGCCACAATGACATTATCCGTCATGATCCTCCCTGGTACAAAGGCGCTTTGTGTCTCACCGATTATCTCCTAAGAAAGACCTTAAACCTTGCTGCCAACATTTTTGAAATAACCTTGTAAACTACGTTACAAAGGCTAATAGGCCTAAATTCCGTTATTTTCTCCGGGTTATCCACCTTTGGGATCAAAACAATAGTGGTAGTATTCCATCCCGTAGGTATAACTCCACTATTCACTGCCTCCAAGACCTCCTTCACCAAATCTTGGCCCAAAAGGTGCCAAAACTTCTTGTAAAAGATCGCATGTAGCCCGTCTGGCCCGGGCGCTTTCAGATCGCCGATGCTGAACAAAGCCCGTTTAACTTCCTCCTCTGAATACGGCGGCAATAGAGCTTCGCTCATATAAGGGGTCACACGCGTTTTAACTTTATTAAGCACATCCATGTGTGGTACATCAACCTCAGAGGTAAACAAATTTTCAAAATAAGCCTCTATGATGTTCCTCATCGAGTCATTATCCTCTAACCAATTGCCATTTTCATCCATCAAACGCCGAATAAAATTTCTTTTCTTACGCGCAGAAGCAAAGTTGTTGAAGAAATTAGTGTTTCTGTCGCCGAACTTCAACCAGTTTGCCCTGCTCCGCTGGACGCAATAGATTTCTTCCTTCTCCATAGTTTCTTCAATCTCAATAAGCAAACTACGCTGCCGATCTGCCGACTCATCAGAAAGCGGCCCCGACCGCAGCAAATCCAACTCCTCCTTTAGTTCTTTCAAGCACCGATGAGGGGCTTTCAGAACTTCACGATCCCACCTATGGAGATCCTTGTGTACTGCTGCAGTACGTTGGGCAAGGGAGTCCAAGATGCAAGAACGTTCCCAAGCCTCAGTAACACGTTGCATGACCTCCTCCTCCTGCAGCCACCGTGCTTCGAACTGTTTTGGTCTGACGTATGATCTTTGGTCCATACCATCAGCACCCTCAAGGTCAAGAACCACCGGACGGTGATCAGATTTTGTATGCGGCGCATTGGTCACTATTGCAGCTGGGAACAACCCATGAAAAGGCCCATTGCATACTGCTGTGTCTAGGCGTTCCCTCAATCTACGCCTGCGCCAAGTGAACTGGTCACCTGTAAACCCCATATCCTCGAGCTCGCACTCCACCAATGCATCTCTGAAGTTTTGCATCATCTTGGTAGCACAGGAGCTCCGCCTTCTTTCTCATGAGAGTACATGATCTCGTTAAAATCTCCCACGACCACCCAGGGAATCTGTCCTTGCTGGTGCAGACCCCGTAAGTAGCCCCATGTCAGGTGTTTGTCCTCCCATCTAGGTTCACCATAGAACCCAGCAAATCTCCACTTTTCCTCCGTTGGTCCTCCGACCATCGCATCGATGAAGTTTTTTGTTTTATCATTTATGTGGATAACAACCGGGCTACGCCAGAAGAGGAGTAGTCCGCCGCTTGCGCCCACACTCTCTACCACCTCCACACGGTCCATCTTTAGTTTCCTCAAAAGTTTGTTTGCCCTAGCTGTGTTCAGATGCGTCTCGGACAGGAAGATCACATCCGCCCCCACCGCTTCGGATATCCGTAAGAGCCCTTTACTGCCATGACCGCCATACCACGGCAGTTCCAGCTGAGTGTTTTCATTGCTCGCGGCGATCCTCCTCACGGGAGGTCGCCAATCCCAACGTAGCCTCGTTCCCTGCCGTGTTTGACTCAGATCTCTGCCTCTTGGGGTCATGTATCTTTTGCGGGGTGCTTAACAAACTCTTATCCACCGGTTCAGCAGTGCTGCTCTCAATCAGGTTCACTTTCTCATTTACAAACCCCAAAGGAGGGGTTTGCGGTAGGCCTCCTGATTTCACAGACACAACACCATCCTGGCCTATCAACCTTTTGCGAGCCATAGGAACCATTGCACCCTCATTCTGAAAAGAATTGGGATCAACCATCATGTCATTTGCTTCTTCCATGTTAGGTTCCCCTCTTCTGCCTCTCCATCCACCCGCTTCTCCCCCATTCCCACTTGCTCTGCCTCCACGACCCATTCCATTCCCTCCTCCTCGATTGGATTGCGCCTCAAAATCCACAGGAGCCAATCACCCCACTCGCAATCCTCCTTCCTGTGAACGCCATCGCCACATTCAAGGACCGTATGTCCCATGAGTCCACATATAATGTGAGAACTCGAGTTTCTCATACTCTACTGGATATTTCCTTCTCTCTTTCAGATTCAGCGGAACAAATCTCACTAGGGGTGTATCAAGCTTCACGAAGATGCGAGCGCGAAGGTACTTCCTGGGATTAATTATCCCTTCATTAACGACCACTCTGAACGGAGGGACTCCAACTTTACCAACTATTTTCTCCGCAATCTCTTTCTTCTTCATAAGCCCATCGGGTATCCCAATGATCCTTGCCCACACCGGGATTCGATCAAGCTTGTAATCACGGGCGTTCTTGATCCCGTCATATTCCTCTATGACCACAACATTATCTCGAAACAGCCATGGGCCATTGTTCATGAGCCGATTCCAGTCGCCCAAGCACATAAACTGTGCCAAGAAAAGATTAGGGTTCATAGTCTTGAAGATCATGCCTTGCGCCGGGGCCCAACCATTATGCAGAGATTTGAACAACGCTACATGGCTAAAGGGGCGTTGTGTATGAACCCTAAATATTGCAATCCATCTAGTCTCTTCGATGAGTTTATCATCTTCACCCGACAGGTCTAGATCCTCCTCCTCTTCGCCATGGAGGTTCAGTCCAACGAACGATCTTCCGAGTTGCGATCCATGTCATGAGAGCCACGAGACCCGCCACTTCCAAACGCCGCCTCCGCTGAGGGCATGCTCGCCGACGGTCCAGCCATGGGAGAGCTCTCGTAGGGGAGACTGTAGCGGTGATGATCACGTGGGGATCAATCCAAAGGGATGATCCAACGTGAGAAACTTGGTATTTTGGGTGTAGATTGGGAACCCTAGCGCAGCCGCCAGGGGAAACAGGGAACCCTAGCGCAGCCGCCAGGGGAAACAGAAGTTTATACCGGAGTTGATGGAGAACTAATTAAGAGGTTAGGTGCGTGCTTGCATGCCTCTTTTGGAGTAGGGCGTCACTAGCCATCCGACTACTGATTTTTCGATGCCCATCAGACTAGTAGTTGGCCGTTGGATGCAATGCATGGTAGTCCTCCGATGTACTGGTATTTAGGCCCGCGTGAGTTTCGCTGATTGGCTTCGTTAACTGAGTGCTTCCTTATAACTGCCCCCGCATCCATCGGCCTAGTTTGCATGCACAATGCATGGATTGATGCATGGATCTATCATACCCTTTGCCTTCCATCTACGTCCATGCTTCCTTTTTTTGGGGATACGTACGTCCATGCTACCTGCTTCCATGCTTTGTAGCAAGGATATACTGGGTAGGATAGTTAATTTGAAATGTAATGGTTTGCTTCCAACTCAACAATTTATGTTTCGTGGATAGAAGAATTTGCTTTCATTGTAATGGAAACTTTAGTCAGTCTGATTGAAAAAATAAAATTAACTGTTGTTTTGAAAGCAGCAAAACTATCTTTTTGCAGGCACAAAGCAGCAAAACTATGTGTTTGATGATAGAAAACTTTGTTTCATTTTCAACTGAAATTTGCTTGAGTTTAAAAAAAATTGCTTCGAACGAATTAGGAGTATTTAAAATGGACTCCTTCTAATCATGTATGCTGCTTAGCTTGTAATATTTGTTTCCATTATATAAGAACCATGCTTCCATGAGTGCCGCATATGCTTCCTTGTTTTTATTCCTTGGAGCTAATTTCTGCTTCCTAGCATTTTCTTTGCTTCCTACATAATTTAGTGAGGCTTCTTAGGTCTTCATTTGGTGCTTTAGTGTCCAAAATGTAAAATAAACAAACTATGTTCCATTACGTTCATTTCGAATACATGTGCGCATATGACATATCCATGTAATTTGCTTCCTATATTCACCAATATTGCTTCAACACTCGAGCATCATCATCGAGGTAGTCGCTAAAAGGTGAAGCAGGAGACGAGGGAGGGTGAGCCGCTAGAGGTGCCGAGGCGGCCGTTGCTTTGATGGAGGAAGAAGACAGTGCCCTCTTCCATTGCACTACTTGCCCCACCGTCGGTCGACGAAGTCGCTGATGAGGCGACCAAGCGGGATGTTGCCGCTAACGACAATGATGAGGTGGCCGGAGTCGGAGCAGCCAAACGCATGGCAGTTGGCCGGCTTGGTGCTCATGGTTGTGGTTGACACCGGTGCTCTTTCCCAGATCCAAACAGAGTGGAAGCATGAATCTCTGAAGCAAACAAGTGATGCTATCACAACGCAAGTCAGACCAAATGAGAGCATAGTTCAAATCGCAAATTAACATATTTGGCACCAAGATGTAGATGCATAAGTTTGTGATTATCAAATCCGTTTGTGACGAACAAACCATACAAAAAAGAAGATGAGTTAGAACATAAGTCGTAGAAGTATGAGTAGATTCATGCAACCGGCTGCATGTTCTGTTTGTTGAAAAGTGTCTCCGAACAAAAGGGCAACAAACCTTCTAAAACCTGATGAGGTGATCCATGGGAACCTGCACCATGACCACCTATCAAGGCGGGGACGCTTCGGTACAGTGAAGCTGAAGGAGCATCGGGTGGTGCTACTGGCGATACGCCGGTCAATCGAGGTGGAGGCACCGGAGGGTAGAAGAACTGGCCAACATGGTGGATCAGGAGTCGGGCCGCACCTTGGTTCCTGAGCAGGAAAATGAAGCCGTAGATAGCTAGAGGTAATTAGTTGGGGAAGAAGGCAACTACCCTAATGGTGGAGGGATTAGGGGAGATCGGGGCATAAAGAACGGGAGGTTAGAGCGGGATTTGATGGAGAATCTTAACGGTAGGATGAAACAAGAAATGGACGTTGTAGGACTGGTTTGACGAATTGTTTACATTAGACTACTGATGAAAAGTGTTTCCCGTATATGCATATGTGCGGCTGAAAAGTTGACGTCCTTTTCGCGTAATTATATACTCCTGTTACTCCCTCCGTTCTTAAATATCTATTTTTTTTGAGATTTTAACAAATGACTACATACAAAGCAAAATGAATAAATCTATATTCTAAAATATGTGATAGTTTATTTAATATTTTTAAAAAGATAAATATTTAGAAACGGAGGAAGTACTAGTAAACAAACATTGAAGTTAGATCAAGCCTCCAAAAGGCCTCATTTTAGTTCTTTACCAAAAGCTGCTCCACTCGATTCCTTTGTCGACATGATTAACTCAGGCTAGCTTTGTGGTCGTGGCAAAACGCTTGTTCGTTGATGCTGCGTGATGAAAAGGCTCACTCACCAAACAATTATTCTCCTCTGGCGACAAAGAAATCTACGACGACATAATCTAAGAAAAACGATGAAATAAAATGAACTCAACGATGACATTCATCGGTCATGTATCCATGCACGAAGGCCATTTTTTTTTTGAAAAGGAGGTTAAACCCTCAGCCTCTGCATCAATCGATGCATATAAATATCTTTATTGATTATTCCACAAAAATCCACGAAAGCAATGTCCCACCTTCCGCTCCGTCTCTCTTTCCCCTGAAAGCGATCAACAGGTGGAAGCTGCAACGCAACGCTGCGATCTGGCCGGTGGCCGCTACGCCCGACATCTCAGAGCATCTCCAGTCGCGCCCCCAGAATGGCCTCCCCAGGCGATTCTTTTGCGCCGGCGCCGAAAAAACGGCCCAGTCGCGCCCTTAGGAGCCCGTTTTTCGCCGGCTTGAGCCGAAATCAGCGCCGTCGGACCCAGGATGAACCCGACACGCCGGGGGGCGCCCGGGGCGCCGGGGCGGGTGTTTTAGCGCGAAACAGCCATGGGCCCGCTGAGTCAGCGAGATAGCCGCTTCGTCGACCTCATCGCCTCGGTTCCCGCGGGAATCAATGCGAAGGCTGCCGCGCCGGTCGGCCTCCATTGATGCCTCACGGGCGGCGCAGTGAAGACGCCGTCGATGCGCGTCCCGCCCGCATGCGCCACGCGTCCGCCCGCAAGCCGCCCCCCGTCCACCCTGCTTCGGCTATAAAAGGCGCCCCTCCCCGCCGGTGAGCGCCACAGCCCCCCCCCCCCCTCTACCTCCAGTGAAAGCCTTTTCCCCGCCGGCGAGCTCTCCCACCACTCCCCTACGCGCCGACGAGCGAAACCATGGCGGAGAGATACCCAGACGACGACGCAACGGCGAACGGCTTCGGCCGCCGACACCTCCAGGAGGCGGAGACGCGCCTTCTGTACGAGGCCGAGTACCCGGCACCCCCCGACACGTGCGTGCCTGGTTCGTGGAGACCGAGCGCAGGCGGCGTCCCTGTGCCGCCGGTGCCCGAAGGGGCAGCACGGCGGGCGGAGATCGCCCGCATCTGCTCCTCGTTGACGGAGGAGCAGGGGAGCGAGCCGAGGTATGCGCCCGATAGCGAAACGCTGTGGACGCTGTACTTCCAGCGCCGCCGCGAGGAGCAGATCGCCTCTATCAACGGCATCATCCCCCGCGGCCGCCTCAACTCCGAAGGACGGCGCGAGTGGTGGGGCGTCCCCGGCCGCACACTCGACGCCGTCCTCGACCACATTGAGACCGGCAATGCGCCGCGGCTGGAGTACCCGACGCGGCCCTCCTTCTCTCGCCGCCGCGGCAGTTCCTGGATGCCGCGGTGAATGGAGCCGGGGTCGTCCTCGTCGTCGGGCTCCGGCTCACTGGCCCTCCGCCCCGTCAAGCCCGAGCCGGAGGAGACACCGCTCGGGCGTCGTGCTCGCAGCGGCGCCCTCGTCATCAACGAGCCCTCGCCTGCAACTGCACCAACGAGGCGCTCCCTCCGCCTGGTCCGGCCGAAGCCCGAGCCGGACATGCTCCCCGTGAAGCCGGAGCACGCCGGCATGGTTGCCCCCCCCCCCCCACCCGACGAGTCCGTCCTCAAATGGGCGAGGGAGGACTACGTCCGCGAGCAGGTGCGCCGCCAACGTCGGGCATACCTGGAGACCCAGGCCCGTAGCCGTGCCGAGGAGGGCGGCGTTATCATCATCGACAGCGACGACGACGGTGAGGCCGGGCCGTCAAGCGCTGTCGGCGACCCCGACGAGGGATGCAGCAGGGACGCCGCAGGTGAGGCGCACAGTGGCGACGACGACGACAACGGCGGCGGCGACTACACCCGCTTCTACAGGCTTCTTGGCATGTAGACGGTGGCGGCGGCGACGGCAGCGGCATCGGCTAGTCTTTTTAATTCGTTTTCAAGTTAGTTCATGCATGTTTTTAACTTTTTGTACAAATTTTGTGAAAATTGGCCGAGTTCATGCAAAAGTCGCCGAGTTTACAAAAAAATTGAAATGAATTTCGCCGAACCCGCGGCGGCCGTGGCCGCATGACCGGGAGCGAACTGAACCCCAGAGAGCGATCTAGCGCCGGCTCGCCCCCAGGCCGCTCTTTTTCAGCGCCTTGGGGGGCCGAACCGGTGGAGATGCTCTCAGGATCACCTGAACCTGTCACCACACCGGGGTAGATACATCTGTGCAAGAGCCTTCTCCTTCCTTCGTTTCGCTGTACGCAAACGGCAACTCGTCGACGTCGACCAGATTTCTAGCTTCATCAGCAGCAGCAGTGAACTTCTCTTCTTTGTACAGACTGGTAATGGAAATGCATCAAGAACATTGACTCCAATAATTGTTATTTTCAGCGTCTATAGGCTTTTAGCTAGCCTCGGGTACTCAGACTTCTTCTTTGTCGAGAACCAAATCTGGATCCGTTTGATAACAAAATGGTTAAATGGACATTGACAAATGCTCGTTGCGCGGCAGGATCATGACCCAGATCGGGTCTTCGGCTCTGTCTCTCTTCTCTTTGTAGTTTGGTATAAAATAGCTGGTCATGATCCTGCATTGAGCGTGGCACAAACCAAGTACATAGCTGGTGTGTCCGTCCCAGCACCAACTTGACATTTCCAGAATTTTTAGGCTGTTATTAGCCCCAGATACTCAGGCTTCTGCTGCTTCATCGACAACCAAATCAGGATCTTTGATTAAATAAAAAAAAGGGGACATTGACAAATACTCGTTGCGCGGTAGTATTATTGACCATATGAACTTTTGGTGTCGGCCGACTAATACGGATGATCAGCGCGTGACAGGTGAGCAATTGCTTTCGAGTTCGTGCCGCGTGCGTGTGATGCCGCTTGTGTGCTGTTTATTATGTCCTCTCGATTTGGCGCCTCTTGTCACGTACGATGATAATTATATTTTGGCCTAATGCATTTGATTTGTTTGGAAGACCATTAAACTAAGATGTCGACCATGCATTTTCCTTTCCACGAATTACTCTGCTTTGTTTTACTTGGCATACCATGCACTAGTAACTTTCAATCTTCATAGCCACTGAATCTTAACTCTGGAAAAAAATCAGTTCAGTTTATAGTTTTTGAACTTTGATGTGGCAAACTTTTTTTTTTGCGTAATTTGATGTTGCAAACTAGGCAAAAAACGTCTAGTTAGCCACATTAATTAAGCTTACAAAAACTGGTTAGACAAACACGATCGATTACCATAATCTGCCATACATGTAAACTCTGAAAAGTCTGGTCAAACTTTTAGTAAAGCCAGCCTTTTTCATTTATGTTGTTTTGATTTATTATGCATTAATGTATTTTTAATTCAAATGTGGTCTAACATTGTAGTCATAAAATAATTACCAGTGGTTATCCTAGATATGCCAGGTCGTTAGCACTTAGCGCTAGAGTTAGGGTTAATTGGCAATGACACTTTGCAGGTGTTGGCTACGCCATCCTACGATGCTCGATCTGGACTGGACCGTAAAGGCACGGCGTCGAACCCACCGCCGTCCTCCTGCTACTGCAAGGATGATCGCCATAGGCTCGTTACATCGTACTTCAAGTAGTGATCTAAAATTTGATACATTTGTTTAAAACACATTTTAGATCATTATTTGAAGTACGATGTAAACAATTGGACTTCGTCACCGGCGAAACTCACCGCAGTTACTCCACCGAACCCGCATCGTCGTGCGCCAATCACAGCCGCTTCTCCGACTGTACAGGGGATGTCTTCGTTGGGCACTGTGCCTCCGGCCCCTTCAGTTTTGGCGCCGCGGAGCACCACTTCTCTGGTTCTTGATGCTCAACCTGCACCTCCAACGTCGCCTCAACCGATTCCTCTAGTGACACTGCCTCGCGGTGACCTCAGTGCCCAGACGCGACCTCCGTTAGATGGGTTCACACCATCAGAGGACTCTGCGGGCGACCTTTTGTCATCACCGCCGTCCGGCTCGCAGACACCTTCCCGTCGGGGAGTGATTTTTTCCCCGGCAGTTAGGGCGGACCACGAGTTGGCCTTGGCACAGCTTCGGGCTATGTCCTCCGTGCCTTCATCACCAGGAGGGGCGTCGGCGACCGGGGCGCTCGCAGAGATGGAGTGCGAGGTGCAGCCCCCACGGTCTCCTTCTTCAACACCGGACCTGTCTACACCGCCGCTAAGGGTCTCAGGGGCTGTTGATGTTGCTGAACCCAATACCACACCGCTGAGGCGCAGCGGACGGCACCCCGTCAATGCGGATGGCATATCAGCGACCGACGAGGATTCAATGGTGAAGGCCATGCGCAGAACGGCTACTCGCAATCTTGACTTCGAAGGTACCTCCGCGCGTAAATATTTTCTGTCTTTTGATAAAGCTAAAGTTTCTTCTAATTTTACTAGCCTTGGTATTTCATTAGGACGAAATGAAAAAGTGGTAGATTTATCTGTTAGGGCTCTTAAACAAGTGGGGTTCGACCGGCTTACGGTTTCTCCTTGGTCGCCCATGTTTGTCGACCCCTATGTGTCAGATGAGGAGGATGAGGATGTTGATGCCAATCATGAAGGCAAGCTCCTCTCCCATCTGGTTAAAGACACAACTGAAGTAGACTTGGACGATATTGTGCGTGACACTATGCTATGTGAGCTTGTCGCGTCGGTACGAAAGAACAAGTCTAACTCAGTAAATAAAAAGGGGCACACGACTAAAAAAGAAAAGGTCTCTAAACAAAAAAAGGTTCATCATGAGAGGAATGTTTTGGAATAGCAGAGGTCTTGGTGACTTGGCTAAACACAAACACATTGCCGATTGTGTAAAAGATCATGCTTTAGATTTCGTGGCCATTACTGAGTGTGTTAAACGGGACTTTCCAACACGTGATCTTAACCACTTTTCATGTGGTTATGATTATGAATGGCACATTATACCACCGTCTGGGAGGTCATGGAGTATATTGCTGGGCATTCACTCCACATATTTGGAACTTTTGTCCACGTCAAAGGGGGAATATCATATCAAATTCCACCTTCGTAATAAGTCTGACAACTTCCTATGGAGCCTGGTGGCTATATATGGCGCCGCTCAGGAGGAGTTCAAGTCAGCCTTTCTTAAGGAACTGGTAAACACCTGCTGAGAAAATCCCCATCCCATGTTAATTGGGGGGGGGGGGGGCACTTCAATATCCTTTGACATCGGCTGGAAAAAACAATGACTGGTTTGACTCTAGATGGCCGTTCCTTTTCAACGCGGTTATTGACAACCTTGACTTGA
Source organism: Aegilops bicornis (assembly GCA_021605145.1). Classification (NCBI taxonomy): domain Eukaryota; kingdom Viridiplantae; phylum Streptophyta; class Magnoliopsida; order Poales; family Poaceae; genus Aegilops; species Aegilops bicornis. The sequence continues at coordinate 233,233,649 of CM038675.1, read as the reverse complement.
GGGAACTCACTATGTCTGTGTTGGGGAACGTAGTAATTTTAAAAAAATTCCTACGAACACGCAAGATCATGGTGATGCATAGCAACAAGGGGGGAGAGTGTGTCACGGTACCCTCGTAGACCGAAAGCGGAAGCGTTAGAACAACGCGGTTGATGTAGTCGTACGTATTCACGATCCGACCGATCCAAGTACCGAACGCACGGCACCTCCGAGGATAACACACGTTCAGCTTGATGCGTCCCACGAACTCCGATCCAGCAGAGCTTCGAGGGAGAGTTCCGTCAACATGACGGCGTGATGACGGTGATGATAATGCTACCGACGCAGGGCTTCGCCTAAGCACTGCTACGATATGACCGAGGTGGATTATGATGAAGGGGGGCAGCGTCTTGATCTATCTCTATAGATCTTGATGCTCAATATGTAAGCAGCTTCACCGAGGTCTTTCTTTGAAAAACTCCTTTCAAACACTCCTTTTATGTTTCCAGAAAATTCTACATCATTTCCGATCAACAATATGTTATTCACATATACTTAAGAAAGGCTGGAGTGCTCCCACTCACTTTTCTTGTAAATACAGGCTTCGTCGCAAGTCTGTATAAAACTATATGCTTTGATCAACTCATCAAAGCGTATATTCCAACTCCGAGATGCTTGCACCAGTTCATAGATGGATCGCTGGAGATTGCACATTTTATTAGCACCTTTAGGATTGACAAAACCTTCTGGTTGCATCATATACAACTCTTCTTTAATAAATCCATTAAGGATTTTAGTTTTGTTATCCATTTGCCAAATTTCATAAAATGCGGCAATTGCTAACATGATTCGGACAGACTTAAGCATCGATACGAGTGAGAAAATCTCATCGTAGACAACACCTTTGAACTTGTCGAAAACCTTTTGCGACAATTCGATCTTTGTAGATAGTAACACTACTATCAACATCCGTCTTCCCCTTGAAGATCCATTTATTCTTAATGGCTCACTGGTCATCAGGCAAGTCAATCAAAGTCCACACTTTGTTCTCATACATGGATCCTATCTCAGATTTCATGGCCTCACACCATTTCGCGGAATCTGGGCTCATCATCGCTTCCTCATAGTTTGCAGGTTCATCATGGTCTAGTAACATGACTTCCAGAACAGGAGTACCGTACCACTCTGGTGCAGATCTTACTCTGGTTGACCTATGAGGTTCGGTAAAAACTTGATCTGAAGTTTCATGATCATCATCATTAACTTCCTCACTAATTCATGTAGGCATCACTGGAACTGATTTCAGTGATGAGCTACTTTTCAATAAGGGAGCAGGTACAGCTACCTCATCAAGTTCTACTTTCCTCCCACTCACTTCTTTCGAGAGAAACTCCTTCTCTAGAAAGGATCCATTCTTAGCAACAAATGTCTTGCCTTCGATCTGTGATAGAAGGTGTACCCAACAGTTTCTTTTGGGTATCCTATGAAGATTTACTTCTCCGATTTGGGCTCGAGCTTATCATGTTGAAACTTTTTCACATAAGCATCGCAGTCCCAAACTTTAAGAAACGACAGCTTAGGTTTCTCGCCAAACCACAGTTCATACGGTGTCATCTCCACAGATTTAGATGGTGCCCTATTTAATGTGAATGTAGCTGTCTCTAATGCATAACCCCAAAACGATAGTGGTAGATCGGTAAGAGACATTATAGATCGCACCATATCTAATAAAGTACGGTTACGACATTCAGACACACCATTACATTGTGGTGTTCCAGGTGGCGTGAGTAGTGAAACTATTTCACATTGTTTTAACTGAAGTCCAAACTCGTAACTCAAATATTTTACTTCTGCGATCATATCGTAGAAACTTTTATTTTCTTGTTACGATGATTCTCCACTTCACTCTGAAATTCTTTGAACTTTTCAAATGCTTCAGACTTGTGTTTTATCAAGTAGATAGACCCATATCTGCTCAAATCATCTATGAAGGTCAGAAAATAATGATACTTGCCGTGAGCCTTAACACTCATCGGACCGCATACATCAGTATGTATTGTTTCCAATAAGTCAGTTGCTCGCTCCATTGTTCCGAAGAACGGAGTCTTAGTCATCTTGTCCATGAGGCATGGTTTGCAAGCATCAAATGTTTCATAATCAAGTGATTCCAAAAGTCCACCAGCATGGAGTTTCTTCATGCGCTTTACACCAATATGACCTAAACGGTAGTGCCACAAATAAGTTGCACTATCATTATTAACTTTGCATCTTTTGGCTTCAATATTATGAATATGTGTATCACTACGATCGAGATCCAACAAACCATTTTCATTGGGTGTATGACCATAGAAGGTTTTATTGATGTAAACAGAACAATAATTATTCTCTAACTTAAAATGAATAACCGTATTGCAATAAACATGATCAAATCATATTCATGCTTAACGCAAACACCAATTAACATTTATTTAGGTTCAACACTAATCCCGAAAGTATAGGGAGTGTGCGATGATGATCTTATCAATCTTGGAACCATTTCCAACACACATCGACACTTCACCCTTAACTAGTCTCTGTTCATTCTGCAACTCCCGTTTCGAGTTACTAATCTTAGCAATTGAACTAGTATCAAATACTGAGGGGTTGCTATAAACACTAGTAAAGTACACATCAATAACATGTATATCAAATATACCTTTGTTCACTTTGCCATCCTTCTTATCCGCCAAATACTTGGGGCAGTTCCGCTTCCAGTGGCCAGTCCCTTTGCAGTAGAAGCACTCAGTCTCAGGCTTAGGTGCAGACTTCAGCTTCTTCACTTGAGCAGCAACTTGCTTGCCGTTCTTCTTGAAGTTCCCCTTCTTCCCTTTGCCCTTTTTCTTGAAACTAGTGGTCTTGTTAACCATCAACACTTGATGTTTTTCTTAATTTCTACCTTCGCCGATTTTAGCATCGCGAAGAGCTTGGGAATTGTTTTCGTCATCCCTTGCATATTATAGTTCATCATGAAGTTCTAGTAACTTGGTGATAGTGACTAGAGAACTTTGTCAATTACTATCTTATCTGGAAGATTAACTCCCACTTGATTCAAGCAATTGTAGTACCCAGACAATCTGAGCACATGCTCACTGGTTGAGCTATTCTCCTCCATCTTGTAGGCAAAGTACTGTCAAAGGTCTCATACCTCTCGACACGGGCACGAGTATGAAATACCAGTTTCTACTCTTGGAACATCTGATATGCTCTCTGGCGTTCAAAACATTTTGAAGTCCCGGTTCTAAGCCGTAAAGCATGGTGCACTAAACTATCAAGTAGTCATCATCCGAGCTTTTGTCAAAATGTTCATAACGTCTGCATCTGCTCCTGCAATAGTTATGTCACCTAGCGGTGCATCAAGGACATAATTCTCCTGTGTAGCAATGAGGATAATCCTCAGATCACGGATCCAATCCGCATCATTGCTACTAACATCTTTCAACTTAGTTTTCTCTAGGAACATATCAAAATTAAAATAGGGGAGCTAAACGCGAGCTATTGATCTACAACATAGATATGGTAATACTACCAGGACTAAGTTCATGATAAATTAAAGTTCAATTAATCAAATTACTTAAGAACAACCACTTAGATAGACATCCTTCTAATCATCTAAGTGATCACGTGATCCATATCAACTAAACCATGTCCGATCATCACGTGAGATGGAGTAATTTTCGATGGTGAACATCACTATGTTGATCATATCTACTATATGATTCACGCTCGACCTTTCGGTCTCAGTGTTCCGAGGCCATATCTCCATATGCTAGGCTCGTCAAGTTTAACCCGAGTATTTCTGCGTGTGGAAAACTGGCTTGCACCCGTTGTATATGAACGTAGAGCTTAGCACACCCGATTATTGATGAACCACAAGTATAGGGGATCTATCGTAGTCCTTTCGATAAGTAAGAGTGTCGAACCCAACGAGGAGCAGAAGGAAATGATAAGCGGTTTTCAGCAAGGTATTCTATGCATGTACTGAAATAAGTGGTAACAGATAGTTTTGTGATAGGATAATTTGTAACGAACAACAAGTAACAAAAGTAAATAAAGTGCATCAAGGTGGCCCAATCCTTTTTATAGCAAAGGACAAGCCTGGACAAACTCTTATATAGAGAAAAGCGCTCCCGAGGACACATGGGAATTATCGTCAAGCTAGTTTTCATCACGTTCATATGATTCGCGTTCATTTCTTTGATAATTTAATATGTGGGTGGACGGTGCTTGGGTGCTGTTCTTACTTGAACAAGCATCACACTTATGATTAACCTCTATTGCAAGCATCCGCAACTACAACAAAAGTATTAAGGTAAACCTAACCATAGCATGAAACATATGGATCCAAATTAGCCCCTTACAAAGCAACGCATAAACTAGGGTTTAAGCTTCTGTCACTCTAGCAACCCATCATATACTTAGAAAAGAGTCTTGATGACCCACAAGTATAGGGGATCTATCGTAGTCCTTTTGATAAGTAAGAGTGTCGAACCCAACGAGGAGCAGAAGGAAATGATAAGCGGTTTTCAGCAAGGTATTCTCTGCAACTCTTGAAATAAGTGGTAACAAATAGTTTTGTTATATGATAATTTGTAACGAGAAACAAGTAACAGAAGTAAATAAAGTGCAGCAAGGTGGCCCAATCCTTTTTGTAGCAAAGGACAAGCCTGGACAAACTCTTATATAGAGAAAAGAGCTCCCGAGGACACATGGAAATTATCGTCAAGCTAGTTTTCATCACGTTCATATGATTCACGTTCGGTACTTTGATAATTTGATATGTGGGTGGACCGGTGCTTGGATGTTGTTCTTACTTGAACAAGCATCCCACTATGATTAACCTCTATTTCAAGCATCCGCAACTACAACAAAAGTATTAAGGTAAACCTAACCATAGCATGAAACATATGGATCCAAATCAACCCCTTACAAAGCAACGCATAAACTAGGGTTTAAGCTTCATCACTCTAGCAACCCATCATCTACTTATTACTTCCCAATGCCTTCCTCTAGGCACAAATAATGGTGAAGTGTTATGTAGTCGACGTTCACATAACACCACTAGAGGCTAGACAACATACATCTCATCAAAATATCGAATGAATACCAAATTCACATGACTACTAATAGCAAGACTTGTCCCATGTCCTCAGGAACAAACGTAACTACTCACAAAGCATATTCATGTTCATAATTAGAGGGTATTAATATGCATAAAGGATCTGAACATATGATCTTCCACCAAATAAACCAACTAGCATCAACTACAAGGAGTAATCAACACTACTAGCAACCTACTAGTACCAATCCCGGACTTGGAGACAAGAATTGGATACAAGAGATGAACTAGGGTTTTGAGAGGAGATGGTGCCGGTGTAGATGTTGATGGAGATTGCCCTCTCCTGATGAGAGGAGCGTTGGTGATGACGATGGTGATGATTTCCCCTCCCGGAGGGAAGTGTCCCCGGTAGAACAGCTCTGCCGGAGCCCTAGACTGGTTCCGCCAAGATTACGCCTCGGTAGGCGTGAGTCTCGTCGAAAGCTTGCTTATGATTTTTTCCTCGACGAAAGACCTCATATAGCGGAAGATGGCCATCAGAGAGCCAACAGGGGGCCCACGAGGCAGGGGGCGCGCCCCCCACCCTCGTGGCCAGGTGGGTCCCCCTCGGCGTACTTCTTCCGCTCAATATTTTTATTATTTCCAAAAATAACTTTCGTGGAGTTTCGTGACTTTTGGAGTTGTGCAATAGGTCTCTAATATTTGCTCCTTTTCCAACCCGAATTCCAAATTTGGCATTCTCCCTCCATATGTTAACCTTGTAATATAAGAGAGAATAGGCATAAGTATTGTGACATAACGTGTAATAACAACCCATAATGCAATAAATATCGATATAAAAGCATGATGCAAAATGGACGTATCAATCATCACGTGGTGTCTCGGCACGACGAACTTTGGCAACGGTGCATACTCGGGGAGAACCCTTGTACCTTGAAATTTAGTGAGAGATCATCTTATAATGCTACCGTCAATCAAAGCAGAATAAGATGCTTAAAAGACAAACATCACATGCAATCAATATAAGTGATATGATATGGCCATCATCATCTTGTGCCTTTGATCTCCATATCCAAAGCACCGTCATGATCACCATCGTCACCGGCGCGACACCTTGATCTTCATCATAGCATCGTTGTCGTCTCACCAACTATTGCTTCTACGACTATCGCTACCGCTTAGTGATAAAGTAAAGCAATTACAGGGCGATTGCATTGCGACAACCATATGGCTCCTGCTAGTTGCCGATAACTCTGTTACAAAACATGATCATCTCATACAATAAAATATAGCATCATTTCTTGACCATATCACATCAACATGCCCTGCAAAAACAAGTTAGACGTCCTCTAATTTGTTGTTGCAAGTTTTACGTGGCTGCTACGGGCTGAGCAAGAACCGTTCTTACCTATGCATCAAAACCACAACGATATTTCGTAAAGTTAGTGTTGTTTTAACCTTCTCAAGGACCGGGCGTAGTCACACTCGGTTTAACTAAAGTTGGAGAAACTGACACCCGCCAGCCACCTATGTGCAAAGCATGTCGGTAAAACCAGTCTCGCGTAAGCGTACGCGTAATGTTGGTCCGGGCCGCTTCATCCAACAATACATGCTGGTAAGTAGTATGACTTGTATCGCCCACAACTCACTTGTGTTCTACTCGTGCATATAACATCTACGCATAAACCTGGCTCGGATGCCACTTTTGGGGAACGTAGTAATTTCAAAAAAATTCCTACGAACACGCAAGATCATGGTGATGCATAGCAATGAGAGGGGAGAGTGTGTCCACATACCCTCGTAGACCGAAAGCGGAAGTGTTAGAAAAACGCGGTTGATGTATTCGTACGTCTTTAAGATCCGACCGATCCAAGTACCGAACGCACGGCACCTCCGAGTTCAGCACACGTTCAGCTCGATGACGTCCCACGAACTCCGATCCAGTAGACTTCGAGGGAGAGTTCCGTCAGCACGACGGTGTGATGACGGTGATGATGATGCTACCGACGCAGGGCTTCGCCTAAGCACCGCTACGATATGATAGAGGTGGATTATGGTGGAGGGGGGCACCGCACACGGCTAAAAGATCAATGATGAATTGTTATGTCATCTAGGGTGTGCCCCCTGGCCACGTATATAAAGGAGTGGAGGGGGAGAGGCCGCCCCCCCTAGGCGCGCCCCAATGGGAGTCCTACTCCCATCGGGGGCGCCCCCCCCTAGTCCAATTCGGACTAGGCCTTGTGGGGGCGCGCAGCCTCCCTTCTCTCTTTCCCCTAAAGCCCAATAAGGCCCATGTACTCCCCGGCGAATTCCCGTAACTCTCCGGTACTCCGAAAAATACCCGAATCACTCGGAACCTTTCCGATGTCTCGATATAGTCGTCCAATATATCGATCTTTACGTCTCGACCATTTCGAGACTCCTCGTCATGTACCTGATCTCATCCGGGACTCCGAACTACCTTCGGTACATCAAAACACATAAACTCATAGTACCGATCGTCACCGAACGTTAAGCGTGCGAACCCTACGGGTTCGAGAACTATGTAGACATGACCGAGACACGTTTCCGGTCAATAACCAATAGCGGAACCTAGATTCTCATATTGGCTCCCACATATTCTACGAAGATCTTTATCGGTCAAACCACATAACAACATATGTTGTTCCCTTTGTCATCGGTATGTTACTTGCCCGAGATTCGATCGTCCGTATCTCAATACCTAGTTCATTATCGTTACCGGCAAGTCTCTTTACTCGTTTTGTAATGCATCATCCCGCAACTAACTCATTAATCACATTGCTTGCAAGGATTATAGTGATGTGCATTACCGAGAGGGCCCAGAGATACCTCTCCGACAATCGGAGTGACAAATCCTAATCTCGATCTATGCCAACTCAACAAACACCATCGGAGACACCTGTAGAGCATCCTTATAATCACCCAGTTACATTCTGACGTTTGATAGCACACTAAGTGTTCCTCCGGTATTCGGGAGTTGCATAATCTCATAGTCATAGGAACATGTATAAGTCATGAAGAAAGAAATAGAAACAAACTAAACGACCATCGTGCTAAGCTAACGGATGGGTCTTGTCAGTCACATCATTCTCTAATGATGTGATCTCGTTAATCAAATGACAGCTCATGTCTATGGCTAGGAAACTCAACCATATTTGATCAACGAGCTAGTCAAGTAGAGTCATACTAGTGACACTCTGTTTGTCTATGTATTCACACATATACTAAATTTCCGGTTAATATAATTCTAGCATGAATAATAAACATTTATCATAATGTAAGGAAATATAAATAACAACTTTATTATTGCCTCTAGGGCATATTTCCTTCAGTCTGGTCATCCGTACACCTGGGCCAATAACCGAGAAATTCCAACCTACGAAAAACTTGACCGGGTTCTAGTTACAACCGACTAGGAATATAAATATCCCCTAGCCTCGGTACGGGCGCTAAAAAGACTTGAGGCCTTACCGGATCACGCTCCATTGCTCACCGATTTCGGTCAGACAACTCCAAGTTCTAACCACCACCAGTTTAAATTTGAACTGGGATGACTCACTTGGGAGGGTTTTCATGAACTGGTTAAGAAAGTGTGGGCGCGTCCACCTCGTGGCAACACACCAATTCAACGATGGAACAATTGCATACGCGCTCTGCGTCAATTCCTTCGTGGATGGGCTAAACATACCGCTGGCATTTACAAGAAAGAGAAGTTGCGACTCTCTACCTTAATTGATGCCCTTGATAAAATTGCGAAGGTGAGGTCTCTTTCTGCTGCAGAGATTGAGCAAAAAAGCCATCTCAACGAGCAGCTTGCCCGCCTATTACGTGAGGAGGAAATTAAATGGTACCAACGTAGTAAGGCAGACTCACTCGTCCTGGGCGACGATAATACGAAATACTTCCAAATGTTGGCCAATGGCAGACATAGAAAGAAACGTATCTTCGCTCTAGATCAGGAGGAGGGCCGTATTGAGGGGGAGGCACCGCTCAGAAATTTCATTACTAATTATTACAAAGAAATTTTTGGACCGTCAGCTGATACAACTCTTAAGATGGATGAGTCTATCATGCATGACATCCCTCAAGTTTCGGATGCGGAAAATGAATTCCTAACATCCCCGTTCTCCGAGGAGGAAATTCAAACTGTGGTGTTTCAGATGTAACATAACAAGGCTCTGGGACCGGATGGTTTTCCGGCGGAGTTTTATCAATGCCTTTGGGATATGATTAGGTCCGACCTGGTTCAGTTGTTTAATGAACTGCATGACGAGGAACTTGACATTTCCCGTTTAAACTTTGGGGAAATTATCTTACTACCTAAGACTAAGGATGCTAGTCGGATTCAACAATATAGACCGATTTGCCTACTAAATGTAAGTTTTAAAATCTTTATGAAGGTCGCGACTAATCGGTTGAACGGGGTGGCTGGCCATGTTGTCAAATCCACTCAAACAGCATTCATGCAAGGACGCAACATACGAGATGGTGTTGTTGTACTGCATGAAACTGTTCATGAGCTTCACCATAAAAAGTTGAATGGAGTCATCTTTAAAATAGACTTCGAAAAAGCCTACAATAAAGTTAACTGGCCCTTTCTGTTGCAAACATTACGCATGAAGGGTTTTTTGCATAAATGGTGTCGATGGGTAGAAAGTTTTGTGTTTGGAGGTAGTGTGGCCATAAAAGTTAATGATGATGTGGGCAACTACTTTCAGACTAGGAAGGGGCTTCGCCAAGGGGACCCCGCATCACCTATTCTGTTTAACATTGTAGCTGATATGTTAGCTACCCTTGTTGAAAGGGCTAAGTTGGCCGGACAAGTCAGCGGTGTAATTCCACATTTGGTAGAAGAAGGTCTATCTATTCTACAATATGCGGAGGATAAGATTCTATTCTTGGACCACGATGTAGAAAAAGCAAGAAACCTCAAATTGCTGTTATGTGCTTTTGAGGAACTTTCTGGCCTAAAAATTAATTTTCATAAGAGCAAAATTTTCTGTTTTGGCGAGGCCGCAGAGTTTGCACCTGAGTATGCTGAAATTTTTGGCTGCCAACTCGGGCTTTCCCAATTCGCTATCTAGGGATACCCATTCATTATCGGCGCTTAACTATAGCTGAGTGGAAGCATGCGGAAGAGAGACTAGAGAAACTCCTTGCCAGTTGGAAGTCAAAACTCTTGTCCTATGGGGGCTGATTAATTTTGATCAATTCAGTCCTCAGTAACATGGTTTTATACATGTTATCATTCTTCCATCTCCAAAAAGGAGTTCTTCAACATCTAGATTAGTTTAGATCCAGATTTGTTTGGCAGAGTGATAATGAAACCAAGAAATATTGATTGGCTCGGTGGAATGTATTACGTCGACCTAAAAGCCAAGGGGGTCTGGGGATCCAGGACCTTGAGATTAAAAACATTGCTCTTCTCAGCAAATGGGTATACAAATTACTCGCTGAGAATGGTGTGTGGCAGGAAATCATTCATAACAAGTATGTGGGTTCCAAAGCTATTTCTCAAGTTTATTGGAAACCTGGTGAATCACATTTTGGAGTGGGGTGATGAAGTCTAAGGGATTCTTTTTTCAATTCGGAACTTTCTCGGTCAGGGATGGGTCTCAGGTCAGATTATGGGAAGACACCTGGCTTGGGACCACCCCGCTCAATGTGCAATACCCCAGCTTGTACAGGATTGTCAGACATAAATTTGTTACAATCAAACAAGTTCTGGGGCAAGTAAACCCCGATATTTCTTTTTGTAGGGATCTGCTAGGACCTCGTTTGGCGGCATGGAATGAATTACTCATCCGTTTAGAGGTTATTCAGCTGTCGGATGAACCGGATATTTTTCGATGGAAATTGCATCAGAATGGCAAATTTTCAGTCAAGTCCATGTATGATGCTCTCGTCCATAATGAGGTTCCAATTAATAACGAAAACTTATGGAAGCTCAAAATTCCCCTAAGAGTGAAGATATTCCTCTCGTTTTTTAATAAAGGGGTCATCTTAACTAGGATAATTTGGCACGACACAACTGGCAAGGGAGTAAAAAATGTGTCTTCTGCCAACATGACGAGTCTATTACACACTTATTTTTTGAGTGTAAGTTTGCTCGGTCTGTGTGGGCCGTTGTTCAGATAGCTTAAAATCTTTACCCACCACGTAGTGCATGGAACATATTCAGCAATTGGTTGAGGGGAATTGAAAAACAATTTTCCACACACATTCTAGTGGGGGCGGCTGCCTTATGTTGGGCATTGTGGCTTACCAGGAATGATGTAGTTTTTAGCAATAAATGGGTTTCATCTTCCCTGCAGGTTATTCATGTATGTTCGCGATGGCTCCTTACTTGGTCTATCCTGCAAAGGCCGGAGGACAGGGACCTTTTTATGATGGCGTCTACACGGCTGGAGCGTACGACCAGGGAGGTTTTCTACCCCCATGGATGGCGGTGTGATCTTCGGATAGGATCTGCCGCGTCTTAGGCTGGCTTATGTTCCTTTTTTAGTTGCTTTTTGAAATTTTCCGTCTTAGGACTTGTGGACTTGTTGACTACGTGCATCTGGTTATGCAGAGGCCGGGCGTTCTCTCGATGCGATTGTATCACCTCGATATTTCAATTCAATGAAATGCCCTTTATCGGAAAAAAAGTCTGCTTTTCGTCCATTTCGGTCGGCCGTCCACTCGGTGTCCGCCCAGTTTTGCATTTGGGTCGGCAGTGCGACCAACGCGCTGACCCATTTCATGTCCGCATCAACTTAAAAAAAAGGCCCGCTGCTGATCATGCCAGCGGGCATGTCTCATCATGCCGGCACCATGCCAGCGCCGACATACAATGTCGGCTTCAGAAAATATCACCACAGTTCATGCTGGCACACTCGCCAGCCGGCCGGCACACATGCCAGCACACAAAAAAGGGTTGGACTTGAGTTCGACCACGCCATCGCGGCCCCCGTGGTCATGCCAGCACACCTGCCGGCACACAAAGAAGACGTTGCTCGCCGCCATAGATCACTCGTTGTCGAACTTGAGCTTGCTCTTGCGCTTCGGCTTAGGACCGTCCGCTTGGTTCGCGAGCTTGTCCTCGAACAAGGGCTCCACTTCAATGTCGCACTCGTCCTCTTTCCCTAGCCCGTAGTCGTGCGGGAACTCGTGGTCGAGTGGGAAGCCGTCCAGGTCGATGCCGACCTGATGACGCATGAAGGCCCCCTGATCGGGATCATAGCCAGCGGCCGGCGTAAACGCCCCGCGGCCGTACTGGCTTTGTGTCTCATCGGGATCGTTGCTAGCGGCCGACGCACCACCCTCGAAGATGAGGTTCTGCATGTAGTCCTCGTCGATGGCGGATGGCATTCCCTCGAACAGGTTGCGGGCCTCCAGGAGCACGCCGGCCGGCGTCTGCCGTGCTGTTTCCTCGCGCCACCAGATGACGAGCCACCGGCCACCGGGGTGGCGTTGAGGTCGATGGGCGCGGGCACGAGTGTGGAAGGCGCGACCACGCTCACGTCGAGCGAGCACTCCCAGAGAGGTGGGAGGCCTACAGGTACTCCCAGAGAGGTCGAGCAGCATCATCCGAGGAAACTGAAAGGATCGAGAAGAGGTGTCTAGAGGGGGGTGAATAGACTCTTAGCAAAGAAAAGTGACAGTTTTTAATTTCTTCAAGTTGAGGTGGGATTTTAGCACATGTTTAAACATTCATAATACATATCAAGCAAGCATGACAAGAGTATATGGGCAGCAGAAAGTAAAGCATGCAACTTTGCAAGAATGTAAAGGGATGGGATTTGAGTGTGCAAACACAATTGGAGACACGGAGATTTTTGGCGTGGTTCCGATAGGTGGTGCTATCGTACATCCATGTTGATGGAGACTTCAACCCACGAAGGGTAATGGTTGCGCGAGTCCACGGAGGGCTCCACCCACGAAGGGTCCACAAAGAAGCAACCTTTTCTATCCCACCATGGCCATCGCCCACGAAGGACTTGCCTCACTAGGGTAGATCTTCACGAAGTAGGCGATCTCCTTGCCTGTACAAACTCCTTGGTTCAACTCCACAATCTTGACGGAGGCTCCCAAGTGACACCTAACCAATCTAGGAGACACCACTCCCCAAAAGGTAATAGACGGTGTGTTGATGATGAACTCCTTGCTCTTGTGCTTCAAATGATAGTCTCCCCAACACTCAACACTCTCTCATAGGATTGGATTTGGTGGAAAGATGATTTGAGTGGAAAACAACTTGGGGAAGGCTAGAGATCAAGATTTGAGTGGTTGGAAAGGAATATCTTGACCTCAACACAAGTGTAGGTGATTCTCTCTCAGAAAATGTATGTTGGAAGTGTAGGCATGTTCTGATGGCTCTCTCCACGAATGAAGAGTGGGCGGAGGGGTATATATAGCCTCCACACAAAATCTAACCGTTACACACAATTTATCAAACTCGGTGGGACCGAATCATAAAACTCGGTCACACCGATTTAGTTCATAATGTGACCGTTAGCCATTTCGGTGGGACCGATATGATCAACTCGGTAGAACCGATGTGCTATGGTTAGGGTAAAGCCTCATCTCGGTTTGACTGATTACACAAACTCGATGGGACCGATTTGGGTAATAAGCAAAACAGAGAGTTGGCCAACCAAACTCGATGAGACCGATTGCATATTTCGGTGGGACCGAAATTATTGCAATAGGCAACACAGAGTTTGCAAGCCCATCTCGGTGAGACCGAGATCCCATCGATGAGACCGAATTAGCTAGGGTTTGGCAGTGGCTATGTCAACAGAACTCGATGGCGCCGGATAAAAAGTTTCGGTATGGCCGAGTTTGACTTTTGGTTTGGGACATATGTGGATGTGAGAAAGTGGTTGAGTGTTTTGGAGCATATCACTAAGCATTTTGAGCAAGCAAGCCATTAAGCAACACCTCATCCCCTTTTAACAGTATTGGCTTTCCTATGGAATCAATGTGATCTTGAATCACTAAAATAGAAAATGTAGAGTCCTGAGCTTTGAGCTTGAGCCAATCCTTTGTCCTTATCATCTTGAAGGGGTTCCACATCCTCTAGTCCATGCCACTCCATTGTTAAACTTATCTGAAACATACTAGATGAAAACATTAGTCCAACAAGAGATATGTTGACATTAATTACCAAAATCACCCAGGGAGCACTTGTGCTATCAATCTCCCCCTTTTTGGTAATTGATGACAACATACATCAAGGCTTTAGGTAAAGATATGAAGAGTAACAAGTAAAGCTTTGGAAGGACATCTAACATCCATAGGCTCCCCCTACATGTATGCAATCATGTAAATATGGAATATAGGATCATGTGAATGCATAAGCATGACAGAGTAAGCCATAAGTTACATGTATCTTGGCTATATGCATCAGAGCAAATGGTGTGAGTATGGGAAATGTACCTTCATGGTCATGAGTCCTTCTTGCAAACAGTATGTACATCAGCAAGAAATCCTCATGCACATGAGTGTGATGCATATACTTATCTTGTGGTCTTGAGCTGGCTTTGAAAGAGATGAACCTGAGTAAACAAGGTTAGATAACACAGAAACATCTACAAAGCAGAGCACGAATAGCAAACCACAAGAGTACCAAGATTGGGATGACATGTAGAAATTGAGTACTGGATACTCTATTGGATATAGACATGTCCCCAAAAGGTAAAGATATACAATGAATTCAAATGTTTCCTTCCCTTAGATGTCTTTCTCCCCCTGAATCTTGTATGGGATGCTGGGAGAAGATAGGGAACAGAAAATCAGAGCAAAGAAAATCAGAGCAAATGCACTCGAATAAGCAAACATGAACATGTCTTTTCCCTTTTAAAGACATGTGACTTCTCTCCTCTTTGAGTACCAAGCATCTGGGCCTTTGATATGATTTCTCCTTCCCCCTGGAGAAGAATTATCTCCCCTGTTGAAGTGATTGGCTTTGATGTGATCTCTCTCTCTCCCTTTGACATCAATTTCCAAGAAGGGATCTCCTGGAGTGTGAGTTAAAATAGGTTTGGTCCTTGAGTCACAAAGCAAAGCAGCATATAGAATGTGATGCTGATAGAGGACAAGAATCATTGGATGGAGCTGGAATAAAACTACAGGAACAAATGGCAAATTGTCTTCTCTGCAGTGAAATCGGTGATACCGAGTTGTAGTCTTCGGTGGTACCGAATTGGTTCGGTTTGACTGAAAGCAACAGATCGGTATGACCGAGTTCAACACAGAGAGAACACTTGTCACCTCAGCTCACTAGGCAAATAAGATCTCTCAAGGATTTGCAAGGAATTAACTGAAGGATTTGCAATGAATTGGATGCAGAAATTGCAGAACAAAATAGATAAAAGAAAATCTAGATGAAGTTTTTTTATAGAAGAGGGGGAACAAATATGCAAAGTACAAATGCAAACACTCAAAGAACACTAGAGAACTTCATCTAGGATGGGCGGTGACAAGGTCACCTATGTTAGAGTATATTGACTAAGGAGTCAAGTGAGAACACTTGATCATAAGTCATACTCATCGTTTAAGCTCAAAATGGGGTTACCATTTTTCATTTAAGCATCTGATGTATTCACATCTTGTTGAGCTGCTTTGACCCATATCTTGGGGTAAAGCTTCTCTAAGATGGAATATCATACCTTGGGTGGTGGTGTTGATCTTATTCATGTAGTTGAACTTGTGTAGGATGCTCAAGGTTGATGTAGCTCATCAAGAGTTGGGAGCACCACTTGGAAGTGAGTTCATCTACCTACATGGGTTAGTTTTGCAAGGAAGAGCACTTGCGTATCCAAAATGACAATCATGAAATTTGATACTAAATGAAATTTGATATATAGAATTTGTCAAAGGATATGTTGAAGGGTTTCATGCTTCCTTGTCTTCAACCACCACGGTGTAGGGACTTGGTGATGTAGAAATTTCTCAAGATGTGAGTGAGTTGCAATCTCATAGATTTAGATTCATCAAAGTACCTACAAGGGTTAGATAGCATGCAAGAGTACAAATATATCCAAGACAGATGATCATCATCATAAGAGAAGGGTCAAGGATTAGTCATAGGCTCATGCCTTGCACGTATCCAAATGGAGTTCCTACTCCAAGTTTGAAGCATCAATGATGTTCAATTCACCTCTCAAACGGCAAAAGACTTTCTCATCAAGCGATTGGTGAATATATCTGCCAATTGTTTGTCGGTACGAACATGCTTAAGATCAATGTCCCCTTTAGCAACATGATCTCGAATGAAATGATAACGAACTACAATATGCTTAGTTCGAGAATGTTGCACGGGATTGTGAGCAATCTTAATAGCACTCTCATTGTCACAAAGCAATGGAACATGTTTCACATTGATCCCATAATCTTTAAGAGTTTGGGTCATCCAAAGTAATTGAGCACAACATGAACCGGCGGTAATGTATTCCGCTTCGGTGGTGGATAAAGATACTGAGTTTTGTTTCTTGGAGGACCAAGACACAAGAGATCTACCAAGAAATTGACAAGTACCCGAAGTGGACTTTCTATCAACCTTGTCTCCGGCATAGTCCGAATCGGAATAGACAACAAGATTAAAAGAGGACCTCTTAGGATATAGCACAAATTTGGTGTATGTATTAAGTATCTCACTATCCTTTTCACGACCTTAAGATGACATTCTTTGGGGGCCGCTTGATATCGTGCACACATGCACACACTTAGCATAATATCGGGACGGGAGGCACATATATATATAATAATGAAACAATCATAGAGCAATAAAACTTTTGATCAACCAGTTCACCGTCCTTAGTCAAATCAAGATGTCCACTAGTAGGCATGGGTGTTTTCATACCTTTGCATTCTTGCATATTGAACTTCTTGAATAAGTCGTTGGTGTACTTTGTTTGAGAAACAAAGGTGCCTTCCTTAGTTTGCTTGATTTGCAAAGCAAGAAAGAACTTGAGTTCACTCATCATAGACATCTCAAACTTCTTCGACATAAGCTTCCCAAACTTTTCACTAAAATGAGGGTTAGTCGAACTAAATATGATATCATCAACATAAATTTGGCACATAAATAATTCACCATTAACCCTTTTAGTAAAAATAGTAGAATCTATTTTTCCAATCTCAAAGCCTTTTTCAATAAGGAACTTGGTCAAGCATTTATACCACGCTCTAGGAGCTTGTTTAAGACCATAAAGAGCTTTGTGAAGTTTGTAAATATGATCGGGTTTCTTAGAATTGACAAAGCCGGGAGGTTGTTTAACATAAACTTCCTCCTCAATTTCACCATTTAGAAAAGCACTTTTAATGTCCATTTGGTACAAGGTGATATCATGATGATTAGCATACGCAAGTAAGATGCGGATGGACTCGAGTCTAGCAATGGGGGCATATGTCTCACTGTAGTCCATACCTTCGACTTGAGTGTAGCCTTGGGCGACGAGACGTGCTTTGTTGCGAACAACTTGTTTCTACCTCTTGAGCACTGCGTTGGATTTCCTTGAAGAGGAAAGGGTGATGCAGCAGAGTAGAGTAAGTATTTCCCTTAGTTTTTGAGAACCAAGGTAATAATCAAGTAGGAGGCTACGCGCAAGTCCCTCGTACCTACACAAAAAAAATAGCTCCACGCAACCAACGCGATTAGGGGTTGTCAATCCCTTCACGGTCACTTACGAGAGTGAGATCTGATAGAGATGATAGATAATATTTTTCGTATAAAGATGCAAAGTAAAATAAAAGCAAAGTAAAAAAACAAAAAGCAATAATAAAGTGTTGGGAGATTAATATGATAAGATTATACCCGGGGGCCATAGATTTCAGTAGTGGCTTCTCTCAAGAGCATAAGTATTTTACGGTGGGTGAACAAATTACTGTTGAGCAATTGACAGAATTGAGCATAGTTATGAGAGTATCTAGGTAGGATCATGTATATAGGCATCACGTCCGAGACAAGTAGACCGACTCCTGCACCGCATCTACTACTATTACTCCACTCATCGACCGCTATCCAGTATGCATCTAGAGTATTAAGTTCAAGAAAACAGAGTAACGCCTTAAGCAAGATGACATGATGTAGAGGGATAAATTCATGCAATATGATAAAAACCCCATCTTGTTATCCTCGATGGAAACAATACAATACGTGCCTTGCTGCCCCTATTGTCACTGGGAAAGGACACCACAAGATTGAACCCAAAGCTAAGCACTTCTCCCATTGCAAGAAAAACCAATCTAGTAGGCCAAACCAAACTGATAATTCGAAGAGACTTGCAAAGATAACCAATCATACATAAAAGAATTCAGAGAAGATTCAAATATTGTTCATAGATAATCTTGATCATAAACCCACAATTCATCGGTCTCAACAAACACACCGCAAAAGAAGATTACATCGAATAGATCTCTATGAGAGAGGGGGAGAACATTGTATTGAGATCCAAAAAGAGAGAAGAAGCCATCTAGCTACTAACTATGGACCTGAAGGTCTGAGGTAAACTACTCACACTTCATCAGAGGGGCTATGATGATGTAGAAGCCCTCCATGGTGGATTCCCCTTCCCATGGAGCTCCTAACAGGCCCCAAGATGGGATCTCGTGGATACAGAAAGTTACGGCGGTGGAATTAGGTTTTTTGATCCGTATCTGATCGTTTGGGGGTACGTAGGTATATATAGGAGGAAGGAATACGTCGGTGGAGCAACGGGGGGCCCACGAGGCAGGGGGCGCACCCTAGGGGGGTGGGCGTGCCCCCCACCCTCGTGGCCACCTCCTTTCTTTCTTGACGTGGGGTCCAAGTCTCCTGGATCATATTCGGTGAGAAAATCACGTTCCCGAAGGTTTTATTCCGTTTGGACTCCGTTTGATATTCCGTTTCTTCAAACAAAATAGGCAAAAAAGCAATTCGGCTGGGCCCCCGGTTAATAGGTTAGTCCCAAAAGTAATATAAAAGTGGAAAATAAAGCCCAATATGGTCCAAAACAGTAGATAATATAGCATGGAGCAATCAAAAATTATATATACGTTGGAGACGTATCAGGCATCTCCAAGCTTAATTCCTGCTCGTCCTCGAGTAGGTAAATGATGAAAAAGAATTTTTGATGCGGAGTGCTACTTGGCATAATTTCAATGTAATTCTTCTTAATTGTGGTATGAATATTCAGATCCGAAAGATTCAAGACAAAAGTTTAATATTGACATAAAAATAACAATACTTCAAGCATACTAACTAAGCAATTATGTCTTCTCAAAATAACATGGCCAAAGAAAGTTCATCCCTACAAAATCATATAGTTTATTCATGCTCCATTTTTGTCACACAAGAATGCTCTCATCATGCACAACCCCGATGACAAGCCAAGCAATTGTTTCATACTTTAGTAATCTCAAACTTTATAAACCTTCACGCAATACATGAGCGTGAGCCATGGATATAGCACTATGGGTGGAATAGAATATGATGATGGGGGTTATGTGGAGAAGACAAAAAGGAGAAAGTATCACATCAACGAGGCTAATCAATGGGCTATGGAGATGCCCATCGATTGATGTTAATGCAAGGAGTAGGGATTGCCATGCAACAGATGCACTAGAGCTATAAATGAATGAAAGCTCAACGAAAGAAACTAAGTGGGTGTGCATCCAACTTGCTTGCTCACGAAGACCTAGGGCACTTGAGGAGGCCCATTGTTGGAATATACAAGCCAAGTTCTATAATGAAAAATTCCCACTAGTATAGGAAAGTGACAAAACAAGAGACTCTCTATCATGAAGATTATGGTGCGACTTTGAAGCACAAGTGTGAAAAAAAAAGATAGTAGCATTGCCCCTTTTTTTGGGCCTTTTTTTTCTTTGGCCTTTTTTTATTGGGACAATGCTCTATTAAATGATGATCATCACACTTCTATTTATTTACAACTCAATTATTACAACTCGATACTAGAACAAAGTATGACTCTATATGAATGCCTCCGGCAGTGTACCGAGATATGCAATGAATCAAGAGTGACATGTATGAAATAATTATGAATGGTGGCTTTGCCACAAATACTATGTCAACTACATGATCATGCTAAGCAATATGACAATGATGAATATGTCATAAAAAACGGAACGGTGGAAAGTTGCATGGCAATATATCTCGGAATGGCTATGGAAATGCCATAATAGGTAGGTATGGTGGCTTTTTTGAGGAATATATAAGGAGGTTTATGTGTGAAAGAGCAAATTATATCACGGGGTTTGGATGCACCGGCGAAGTTTGCACCAACTCTCAATGTGAGAAAGGGCAATGCACGGTACCGAACAGGCTAACAATGATGGAAGGGTGAGAGTGCGTATAATCCATGGAATCAACATTAGTCATAAAGAACTCACATACTTATTGCAAAAATCTACAAGCCATCAAAAACCAAAGCACTACGCGCATGCTCCTAGGGGGATAGATTGGTAGGAAAAGACCATCGCTCGTCCCCGACCGCCACTCATAAGGAGGACAATCAAATAACACCTCATGTTTCAAATTTGTTACATAACGTTTACCATAAGTGCATGCTACGGGACTTGCAAACTTCAACACAAGCATTTCTCAAATTCACAACTACTCAACTAGCACAACTTTGATATTATCACCTCCATATCTCAAAACAATTATCAAGCATCAAACTTTTCTTAGTATTCAATGCACTCAAAAGAAAGTTTTACAAATCTTGAATACCAAGCATATTAAGGTTTTTAAGAAAATTACCATGCTATTTAAGACTCTCAAAATAATCTAAGTGAAGCATGAGAGATCAATAGTTTCTATAAAACGAATCCACCACCGTGCTCTAAAAGATATAAGTGAAGCACTAGAGCAAAACTATATAGCTCAAAAGATATAAGTTAAGCACAAAGAGTATTCTAACAAATTACAATTCATGGATGGCTCACTCAAAAGGTATGTACAGCAAGGATGATTGTGGTATACTAAAAAGCAGAGACTCAAATCATACAAGACGCTCCAAGCAAAACACATATCATGTGGTGAATAAAGTTATAGCTCCAAGTAAAGTTACCGATGGAAGTAGACGAAGGAGGGGATGCCTTCCGGGGCATCCCCAAGCTTTGACTTTTTGGTGTCCTTGGTTTATCTTGGGGGTTCCATGGGCGTCCCCAAGCTTAGGCTCTTGCCACTCCTTGTTCCATAATCCATCAAAAGATTTCACCCAAAACTTGAAAACTTCACAACACAAAACTCAACAGAAATCTCGTGAGCTCCGTTAGCGAAAGAAAACAAAAAACCACTTCAAGGTACTGTAATAAACACATTCTTTATTTATATTGGTGTTAAAACTACTGTATTCCAACTTCTCTATGGTTCATAAACTATTTTACTAGCCATAGATTAATCAAAATAAGCAAACAACACACGAAAAACAGAATCTGTCAAAAACAGAACAGTCTGTAGTAATCTGTTACTAACGCAAACTTCTGGAACTCCAAAAATTCAGCAAAAATAGCAAGACCTAGTCAATTTGTTTATTTACCAGCAACAATTAGAATCACTATTTTATCACGTTCTGGTGATTGTTAAGAATTGTTTTCGTGAACAGAAAGTTTCTGGAAATTACAGCAAGATCAAATAACTATCATCCAAGAAGATCCTATAGGTTTAACTTGGCACAAACACTAATTAAAACATAAAACCACATCTAAACAGAAGATAGATGGATTATTTATTCCTAAGCAGAAGCAAAAGCAAAAAAACTAAAAATAAAATTGGGTTGCCTCCCAACAAGCGCTATCGTTTAACGCCCCTAGCTAGGCATAAAAGCAAGGATAGATCTAGGTATTGCCATCTTTGGTAGGCAATCCATAAGTGGCTCTCATGATAGATTCATATGGTAGTTTTATTTCCTTCCTAGGGAAGTGTTTCATGCCTTTCTTTAATGGAAATTGGAATCTAATATTCCCTTCCTTCATATCAATAATTGCACCAATCGTTCTAAGGAAAGGTCTACCAAGAATAATAGGACAAGAAGGATTACAATCTATATCAGGAACGATAAAATCTACGGGCACATAATTCCTATTTGCAACAATAATAACATCATTAATTATTCCCATAGGTTTCTTAATGGTGGAATCCGCAAGGTGCAAGTTTAGAGAGCAATCATCAAAATCACGGAAATCTAGCAAATCACACAAAGTTTTGGGAATAGTGGAAACACTAGCACCCAAATCACATAAAGCATAAAAGTCATGATCCTTAATCTTAATTTTAATAGTTGGTTCCCACTCATCATAGAGTTTTCTAGGGATAGAAACTTCCAACTCAAGTTTTTCTTCATAAGATTGCATCAAGGCATCAACGATATGTTTAGTAAACGCTTTATTTTGACTATAAGCATGAGGAGAATTTAGCACGGATTGCAACAAGGAAATACAATAAATTAGAGAGGAACTTTCATAATTAAATTGCTTGAAATCCAAAATAGTGGGTTTAGTAACATCTAAGGTTTTGCTTTCTTCAATCCCACTTTTATCAATTTTAGCATCATAATCTAAAAACTCTGAATTCTTGGAACGCCTTCTAGGTAAAGGTGGATCATATTCAGTCCCATCATTATCAAGATTCATATGGCAAAACAAAGATTTAAGAGGGGACACATCAATAACTTTTAGATCTTCATCTTTATTTTCATGGAAGTTGGAAGAACACGCTTTAATAAAGGCTTCTTTCGTAGCACGCATCCTAGCGGTTCTTTCCTTGCACTCATCAATGGAAATTCTCATGGCTTTGAGAGACTCATTGATATCATGCTTAGGAGGAATAGATCTAAGCTTTAAAGAATCAACATCAAGAGAAATTCTATAAACGTTCCTAGCCAATTCATCAACTTTAAGCAATTTCTCTTCAAGCAAAGCATTGAAATTCTTTTGCGAATTCATAAACTCTTTAACACTAGTCTCAAATTCAGAGGGCATCTTATTAAAATTTACATAAGAGTTGTTGTAGGAATTTCCATAATTATTAGAAGGATTACTAGGATAAGGCCTAGGATTAAAGTTCCCTCTATACGCGTTGTTACCAAAATTATTCCTACCAACAAAATTCACATCCATAGATTCATTATTATTCTCAATCAAAGTAGACAAAGGCATATCATTAGGATCAGAAGAAACACTCTTAGTAGCAAATAATTTCATAAGTTCATCCATCTTTCCACTCAAAACATTAATTTCTTCTATCGCATGCACTTTTTTATTAGTAGATCTTTCGATTGTGCCATTGAGAATAATTAACCATAATATTATCTAGGAGTTTAGTAGCCTCTCCTAAAGTGATTTCCATAAAAGTGCCTCCCATTCGAATCTAAAAGATTTCTAGAAGCAAAATTCAATCTGCATAAATTTTTGTATAATCATCCACAAATTTAAACCATGAGTAGGAAATTACGTATCATTAATTTCATCCTCTCCCAAGCTTGTGCAACATGGTCATGGTCAAGTTGCTTAAAATTCATAATATCGTTTGCAAGAGAGATGATCTTAGCAGGAGGAAAATACTTAGAGATAAAAGCATCTTTGCACTTGTTCCAAGAATCAATACTATTTTTAGGCAAAGACGAAAACCAAGCTTTAGCACGATCTCTAAGCGAAAAAGGTAACTTCGATTTAACAATATCATTATCAACATCTTTCTTCTTTTGCATATCACATAAATCAACGAAGCTATTTAGATGATTAGCGGCATCTTCACTAGGAAGGCCGGCGAATTGATCTTTCATAACAAGATTCTAGAAAGCAGTATTGATTTCACAAGATTCAGTATTAGTAAGAGGAGCAATCGGAGTGCAAAGGAAATCATTATTATTGGAATTGGTAAAGTCACACAATTTGGTATTATCTTGAGCCATCGTGACAAGCAAGCAATCCAACACACAAGCAAACAAAAAGCAAGCAAAAAAAGGCAAACGGAAAAAGAGAGGGCAAATAAAACGGCAAGGGTGAAGTGGGGGAGAGGAAAACGAGAGGCAAATGGAAAATAATTTAATGCGAGAGATAAGGGATTGTGATGGGTACTTGGTATGTTGACTTTTGCGAAGACCTCCCCGGCAACAGCGCCAGAAATCTTCCTGCTACCTCTTGAGCACTACGTTGGATTTCCTTGAAGAGGAAAGGGTGATGCAGCAGAGTTGAGTAAGTATTTCCCTCAGTTTTTGAGAACCAAGGTATCAATCCAGTAGGAGGCTTCGCGCAAGTCGCTCGTACCTACACAAAACAAATAGCTACACGCAACCAACGCGATTAGGGGTTGTCAATACCTTCACGGTCACTTACGAGAGTGAGATCTGATAAAGATGATAGATAATATTTTTGGTATTTCTGGTATAAAGATGCAAAGTAAAATAAAAGCAAAGTAAAAAAGCAAAAAAACAATAATAAAGTGTTGGGAGATCAATATGATAAGAATAGACCCGGGGGCCATAGATTTCACTAGAGGCTTCTCTCAAGAGCATAAGTATTTTACGGTGGGTGAACAAATTACTGTTGAGCAATTGACAGAATTGAGCATAGTTATGAGAGTATCTAGGTATGATCATGTATATAGGCATCACGTCCGAGACAAGTAGACCGACTCCTGCCTGCATCTACTACTATTACTCCACTCATCGACCGCTATCCAAAGATGCATCTAGAGTATTAAGTTCAAGAAAATAGAGTAACGCCTTAAGCAAGATGACATGATGTAGAGGGATAAATTCATGCAATATGATAAAAACCCCATCGTGTTATCCTCGATGGCAACAATAAAATACGTGCCTTGCTGCCCCTCATCCTTTGGGAAAGGACACCACAAGATTGAACCCAAAGCTAAGCACTTCTCCCATTGCAAGAAAAACCAATCTAGTAGGCCAAACCAAACTGATAATTCAAGAGACTTGCAAAGATAACCAATCATACATAAAAGAATTCAGAGAAGATTCAAATATTGTTCATAGATAATCTTGATCATAAACCCACAATTCATCGGTCTCAACGAACACACCGCAAAAAGAAGATTACATCGAATAGATCTCCACGAGAGAGGGGGAGAACATTGTATTGAGATCCAAAAAGAGAGAAGAACCCATCTAGCTACTAACTATGTACCTGAAGGTCTGAGGTAAACTACTCACACTTCATCGGAGGGGCTATGATGGTGTAGAAGCCCTCCATGGTGGATTCCCCTTCCGGCGGAGCTCCGGAACATGCCCCAAGATGGGATCTCGTGGATACAGAAAGTTGCGGCGGTGGAATTAGGTTTTTTGATCCGTATCTGATCGTTTGGGGGTACGTAGGTATATATAGGAGGAAGGAGTACGTCGGTGGAGCAATGGGGGGGGGGGCATGAGGCAGGGGCGCGCCCTAGGGGGGTGGGTGCGCCCCCACCCTCGTGGCCACCTCCTTTCTTTCTTGACGTGGGGTCCAAGTCTCCTGTATCATATTCGGCGAGAAAATCACGTTCCCGAAGGTTTCATTCCGTTTGGACTCCGTTTGATATTCTGTTTCTTCAAAACACTGAAATAGGCAAAAAAACAGCAATTCTGGGCTGGGCCTCCGGTTAATAGGTTAGTCCCAAAAGTAATATAAAAGTTGAAAATAAAGCCCAATATGGTCCAAAACAGTAGATAATATGGCATGGAGCAATCAAAAATTATAGATACTTTGGAGACGTATCACTTGTCCATCTTCGTCTTGCTTGGTGCTAAACACCCATTTGGTACCAATGATGTTGTGGTTGTTGTCGGGCTTCTCGACCAATGTCCACACTTGATTTCTCTCAAAGTTGTGTAGCTCTTCATGCATGGCGTTTATCCAATCCGGATCTTCAACCTTCATAGGTTCAATGCTAGAGATGAATGAATAATGTTAACAAAAGCCAAACGAGTTTTAGAGCGAGTGATTCTCCCGGTTCGAATATCATTGAAGATTTGTTCGACGGGATGGTCTCTTGAGACTCTTGCTCGAAGTCGTCAGAGCTTTTCCTTGGGTCGGGGAGGAATATCTTCTTCATCATCTTGTCCTTCTTCTTGGCTTTCTTAATTATTGGCGTTGTCGTTCTCTTTTCTTGGTGGATAAGGAGGTTGATGAGGTTCATCTTGGTGTACTTCCTCGTTTTCTCCATCTTGGTGCGTCCCACTTGTGGATGCTTCCGTATCAACTCTTGGTTCACCTTGTCGTGAGGTAGAAGCTTCCACTTGGACGGACGAGGTACTCTCCTTCACCTCCGTTGGACGAATCATGCCAAAAGACAAGTCTTGGATTGCTTCCGAAGGATCTTTATCTCCTACATCAATTAGCAATTGCTCTACTTGCGAGCCGTTAGATTCATAAAACTTCACATCTACCGTCTCTTCAACCTTTCGGGTGAAATTGTTGTAGACACGGTAAGTGTGAGAGTTTGAGCCATAACCAAGTAGGAAACCTTCGTGAGATTTAGGAGCAAATTTAGAACGACGATGCTTATCAAGAATGTAGCACTTTGAGCCGAATACTCGAAAGTATCCAACTTGGGGTTTGTTACGGTGAGAAGCTCTTATGCCGTCTTGCCGAGCAGCTTGTGAAGATACAAGCGACTTGTTGCATGACAAGCTGTCTCGACCGCTTCCTCCCAAAAGTGTTTTGGAGTCTTTTACTCATCAAGCATCGTTCTCGCCATCTCAATAAGAGTTCGGTTCTTCCTCTCAACAACTCCATTTTGTTGAGGTGTGTACGTAGCCGAGAGCTCATATGAAATCCCTTCTTCGTCAAGAAAGGTATTCATATTTACGTTCCTGAACTCCGTTCTGTTGTCGCTGCGAACCTTCTTGATCTTCACTTCAAATTGATTTTGGGCCTTCCTAGCGAACCTCTTGAAGATCTTTTGAACCTGCGATTTATCATCAAGAAATAACACCCACGTAAATCTTGAAAAATCATCAACTATAACTAGACCAAATGAGTTACCACCAAGACTCTTGTAGGCATTGGGACCAAAGAGATCCATATGAAGTAGCTCGAGCGGTCTTCTCGTGGTCATAAGGTTCTTCATGGGGTGACTTCCTCCAACTTGTTTTCCTTCTTGATAAGCACTACAAAGTCTATCCTTGTCAAATATAACATCTTTTACTCCAAGGATATGATCACCTTTAATAAGCTTATCAAGATTTCGCATGCCCACGTGACCTAACCTTCTATTCCGCAACCAACCTTTCGAAGATTTAGCAATAAAGCAAGTTCTAGGTTGAGCCTTTTTAGTGAAATCAACAATGTAAAGATCACCTCTACGAATACCGGTAAATACCATTTTATGATTATCTCTATGAAACACTTGGCAATCTACTTCAGTAAATAGGACGTTGAAACCAAAGTTGGCAAGCCTAGATACGGAAAGTAAATTATAGCCAAGAGATTCAACGAGCATAACATTTTGTATGGAGCTATCATGTGAGATGGCCACCTTACCAAGGCCAACCACCTTGCCCTTTGAGTTATCACCAAAAGTGACATACTTTCGAGGACCGTCGTTTTCAGCAAGCTCACGAAACATATCCTTGTCTCCGGTCATATGATCAGTACATCCACTATCAAGGACCCATTCCTTTCCTCCAGCCATGTAGCCGCGAAGATTAGCCATAAGACCAAAGTGTCTCATTGCATCATCAAGATCATAGTCACTATCATCATCCTCATCGTAGTATCCATGTTAAACATCGTCATGTGATGGATCAATTCCTAAAGAGAGTGATTCATTAGAAGTATGACCGTAACAATGTTCATCTCTATGAATTCTAATGACTTCGGAAATGATATTGCTAATAATTCCAACATCTCCTTTAGCACGCATAAGATCACGAAGCTCAAATAGGCAATCATCAAACTTAGGATCACTAGTACTCATCCTATTCAAGGCAATAGACTTTTGGAGAATCTCATCTAGATTTTCCAAGGAATAATTTGGGAATCGTTCGTCTAGAAATCTCCATATGTTGTAAGCACAATCTAGAGCATGTAAGCTAGCAATCAAATTTTTAGGCAATCCTTTTACAATAAGATTGATAGTTCTAAGATTGCGAATCATGTCAAGATCGTCATTAGTCCAACAAGAGATATGTTGACATTAATTACCAAAATCACCTAGGGAGCACTTGTGCTATAAGAAATGCCGATGAGCCAGTGCTGGCCGTGGCGACGGCGGCGTTGACGAGGCCGTGTTGGCCAGGGTTTAACCCTAGCATGTAGAGCGCCTCCCTCGTTGTTGCCGCGAAGTGGGCGTTGGTGACCTCCTGCTGCGCGGCGGCGATGACGGCGGCCTGCACGGCGGCCTCATCCCTCGCGTCGGCGGCGTGCCTCCAGTCCTTCCTCTTTGCCTACTCCTTTGCCCGTTGTGCGGGCGTCAGCGGCTTCTTTGGCTTGGCCGCGGCAGCAGTCTTGCACGCGGCACGAGGCTTGCCTTTCCCGGAGGGGGCGGGGGCGCCGGACAAGGTGAGGGAGGCGAGGCCGGGCGGCGTCGAGGTCGATGGCATCGTCCATGGCGGGTGTTGGGCGGGAGCGCGGAGGCAGGTGAAAGCACAAGTGCTTCCTGGGTGGTTTGGTAATTAATGTCAACATATCTCTTGTTGGACTAATGCTTCTACCTAGTATGTTTCAGATAAGTTCAACAATGGAGTGGCATGGACTAGAGGATGCGGAACCTCTTCAAGTTCTTTGAGGACAAAGGATTGGCTCAAGCTCAAAGCTCAGGACTCTACATTTTCTATTTTAGTGATCTAAGATCACATTGAGTCCATAGGAAAGCCAATACTATTAAGAGGGGATGAGGTGTTGCTTAATGGCTTGCTTGCTCAAAGTTCTTAGTGATATGCTCCAAAGCCCTCAACCACTTTCTCACATCCACATATGTCCGAAACCAAAAGTAAAACTCAGCCCCACCGAAACTTTCTATCCGACGCCACCGAGTTCAATTGACATAGCCACTGCCAGAAATCCTAGTCTTTTCGTTCTCATCGATAGGGATCTCAGTCTCACCGAGATGGGATTGCAAACTCTCTGTTGCCTATTGCAATAATTTAGGTCTCACCGAAATATGCAATCGGTCCCACCAAGATTGCAATGCAAACTCTCTGTCACCCCTTCGTAACATTTCGGTCCAACCGAGATGAGCAAATCGGTCCCACCGAGTTTGCCTGACCAACTCTCTGTTTGTCTATTACCAAAATCGGTCTCACCGAGTTTGTGTAATCGGTCTCACCGAGATTATGTTATGCCCTAACCCTAACGAAATCAGTCTCACCGAGTTGACATGTCGGTCCCACCGAAAATTCTAACGGTCACATTATGAACTAAATCGGTCTGACCGAGTTTGGTAAATTGTGTGTAACGGTTAGATTTTGTGTGGAGGCTATATATACCCCTCCACCCACTCTTCATTTTTGGAGAAAGTCATCAGAACATGCCTACACTTCCAACATACATTTTCTGAGAGAGAACCACCTACACTTGTGTTGAGGTCAAGATATTCCATTCCAACCACATAAATCTTGATCTCTAGCCTTCCCCAAGTTGCTTTCCACTGAAATCATCTTTCCACCAAATCCAATCCTATGAGAGAGATTTGAGTGTTGGGGAGACTATCATTTGAAGCACAAGAGCAAGGAGTTCATCATCAACACACCATTTGTTACTTCTTGGAGAGTGGTGTCTCCTAGATTGGCTAGGTGTCACTTGGGAGCCTCCATCAAGATTGTGGAGTTGAACCAAGGAGTTTGTAAGGGCAAGGAGATCGCCTACTTCGTGAAGATCTACCGAGTGAGGCAAGTCCTTCGTGGGCGACGACCATGGTGGGATAGACAAGGTTGCTTCTTCGTGGACCCTTCGTGGGTGGAGCCCTCCGTGGACTCGCGCAACCGTTACCCTTAGTGGGTTGAAGTCTCCATCAACGTGGATGTACGATAGCACCACCTATTGGAACCATGGATAAAAAATCTCCGTGTCTCCAAATTGCGTTTGCACACTTCAATCCCTCCACTTTACATTCTTGCAACTTGCATGCTTTACTTTCCGCTGCTCATATACTCTTGTCATGCTTGCTTGATATATATTGTGAATGTTTAAACTTGTGCCAAAATTCCACATCAACTTAAGGAAATTAAAAACTGCAACTTTTCTTGATTAGAGTCTATTCACCCGCCCTCTAGACACCTCTTCTTGATCCTTTCAATTGGTATCAGAGCTTTGGTCTCCATTGCTTTGGTTTAATCACCATTGGAGGAAGATGGATGTGTCTTCATTGGGGAGTCTTAGACATAGAGTGCCTATTCTTGATGGAGAGTTCTTGCATGAATGAAAAAATGAGCTGCTTGAGATTTTCAATGAATATCATTTGAACAAGTACATTGCTAGCCCTTGTGCACCTCATGTTGATCCTTTGCATCCTACCCTTGATGAGTCTATTGACATGATCCGCAACCTTAGAACTGTAAATCTTATAACTAGAGGATTGCCTAGAAACTTGATTGGATGTTTGCCTACTCTTGAGTGTGCCTACACTATATGGAAATTTCTCGAGGAAAGATTTCCAAACTATTCCTTGCAAAACTTAGATGAAATTCTCCATAAGTCAATTGCCTTGAGTAAGATGAGTACTAGTGATCCTAAATTTGGTGATGATCTATTTGAGCTTACCAATCTCATGCGTGCCAAAGGAAATGTTGGAATCATTAGCAATATCATATCCGAAGCTATTAGAATTCATAAGGATGACTATTGTGATGATCATTTATCTAATGAATTACCCTCTCTAGGAATTGATCAATAACAAGACGATGTTGAACATGGATACTATGATGAGGATGATGATAGTGACTATGATCTTGACGATGCGATGAGACACTTTGGTCATATGGCTAATCTTCGCGGCTACATGGCTGGAGGAAAGGAATGGGTCCTTGATAGTGGATGTACTGATCATATGACCGGAGACAAGGATATGTTTCATGATCTTGCTGAAAACGATGGCCCTCGAAAATATGTCACCTTTGGGGATAACTCAAAGGGTAAGGTGGTTGGCCTCGGTAAGGTGGCCATCTCACATGATAGCTCCATACAAAACGTCATGCTCGTTGAATCTCTTGGGTACAATTTACATTCAGTATCTAGACTTGCTGATTTCCGTTTCAATGTCCTATTCACTGAAGTAGATTGCCAAGTGTTTCAGAGAGACAATCATAAAATGGTCTTTACCGATAATCGTGAGAGGTGATCTTTACATTGTCGATTTCACTAAAAGGCTCAACCTAGAACTTGCTTAATTGCTAAATCTTCTAAAGGCTGGTTGTGGCATAGAAGGTTAGGTCATGTGGGCATGCGAAATCTTGATAAGCTTATTAAAGGTGATCATATCCTTGGAGTAAAAGATATTATATTTGACAAGGATAGACTTTGTAGTGCTTGTCAAGCAGGAAAACAAGTTGGAGGGAGTCACCCCGTGAAGAACATCATGACCACGAGAAGACCGCTCAAGCTACTTCACATGGATCTCTTTGGTCCCAATGCTTACAAGAGTCTTGGTGGTAACTCATTTGGTCTAGTCATAGTCGATGATTTTTCAAGATTTACGTGGGTGTTCTTTCTAGATGATAAATCGCAGGTCCAAAAGATCTTCAAAAGCTTCGCTAGGAAGGCCCAAAATCAATTTGAAGTGAAGATCAAGAAGGTTTGGAGTGACAACGGAACGGAGTTCAAGAATGCAAATGCGGATACCTTTCTTGACGAAGAGGGGATTTCAGACGAGTTCTCGGCCACGTACACACCTCAACAAAATGGAGTTGTTGAGAGGAAGAACCAGACTCTTATTGAGATGGCAACAACAATGCTTAATGAGTACAAGACTCCAAAACACATTTGGGCGGAAGCGGTTGAGACAGCTTGTCATGCAACAAATCGCTTGTATCTTCACAAGCTACTCGGCAAGACGGCATACGAGCTCCTCACCGGTAACAAACCCCAAGTTGGATACTTTCGAGTATTCGGCTCAAAGTGCTACATTCTTGATAAGCATCATCGTTCTAAATTTGCTCCTAAATCTCATGAAGGTTTCCTACTTGGTTATGGCTCAAACTCTCACACTTACCGTTCTACAACAATTTCACCCGAAAGGTTGAAGAGATGGTAGATGTGAAGTTTGATGAATCTAACGGCTCGCAAGTAGAGCAATTGACAATTGATGTAGGAGACAAAGACCCTTCGGAAGCAATCCAAGACTTTTCTATTGGCAAGGTTCGTCCAACGGAGGTGAAGGAGAGTACCTCATCTGTCCAAGTGGAAGCTTCCACCTCACGCCAAGGTGAACCAAGAGTTAATACAGAAGCATCCACAAGTGGGACACACCAAGACGAAGAAAACGAGGAAGTACACCAAGATGAACATCAATAACCTCCTTCTCCACCATGACAAGAGAACGAGAACGTCAACAATGAAGAAGGCCAAGAAGAAGGACAAGATGAAGAAGATGTTCCACCCCGATCAAAGCAAAAGCTCCCATGAGTTCGAGCAAGAGTCGCCAAAGACCATCCCGTTGAGCAAATCTACAATGATATCAATCACTCGCTCTAAAACTCGTTTGACTAATTTTTGTGAACATTATTCATTCATCTCTAGCATTGAACCAATGAAGGTTGAAGAAGCATTGGAAGATCCGGATTGGATAAATGCTATGCATGAAGATCTACACAACTTTGAGAGAAATCAAGTGTGGACATTGGTTGAAAAGCCCGACAACAACCACAACATCATCGGTACCAAATGGGTGTTTTGCAACAAGCAGGATGATAATGGACAAGTAGTTCGCAACAAAGCACGTCTCATCGCCCAAGGCTACACTCAAGTCGAAGGTATGGACTATGGTGAGGCATATGCCCCCGTGGCTAGACTTGAGTCCATTCGCATCTTACTTGCTTATGCTAATCATCATGATATCACCTTGTACCAAATGGATATTAAAAGTGCTTTTCTAAATGGTGAAATTGAGGAGGAAGTTTATGTTAAGCAACCTCCCGGCTTTGTCAATCCTAAGAAACCTAATCATGTCTAGAAACTTCACAAAGCTCTTTATGGTCTTAAACAAGCTCCTAGAGCATGGTATAAATGTTTGACCAAGTTCCTTATTGAAAAAGGCTTTGAAATTGGAAAAATAGATTCTACTCTTTTCACTAAAAGGATTAATGGAGAATTATTCGTGTGCCAAATCTATTTTGATGATATTATATTTGGTTCAACTAACCCTCACTCTAGTGAGAAGTTTGGAAAGCTAATGTCGGAGAAGTTTGAAATGTCTATGAACTCAAATTCTTTCTCGGTTTGCAAATCAAGCAAACTAAGGAAGGTACCTTTGTCTCTCAAACAAAGTACACCAAGGACTTATTCAAGAAGTTCAATGTGCAAGAATGCAAAGGTATGACTACACCCATGACTACTAGTGGACATCTTGATTTGACCAAAGATGGTGAACCGGTTGATCAAAAGGTTTACCGCTACATTATTGGTTCATTATTATATCTTTGTGCCTCTCGTCCCGATATTATGCTAAGTGTGTGCATGTGTGCACGATATCAAGCAGCCCCCAAAGAATGTCATCTTAAGGCTGTGAAAAGGATAGTAAGATACTTAATACACACACGAAATTTTGGCATTTGGTATCCTAAGAGGTCTTCTTTCGATCTTGTTGGTTACTCCGATTCGGACTATGCCGGAGACAAGGTTGATTGAAAGTCCACCTCGGGTACATGTCAATTTCTTGGTAGATCTCTTGTGTCTTGGTCCTCCAAGAAACAAAACTCGGTATCCTTATCCACCGCCGAAGCGGAATACATTGCTGCTGGTTCATGTTGTGCTAAATTACTTTGGATGACCCAAACTCTTAAAGACTATGGGATATATGTGAAACATGTTCCATTGCTTTGTGACAATGAGAGCGCTATCAAGATTGCTCACAATCCCGTGCAACATTCTCAAACTAAGCATATTGAAGTTTGTCATCATTTCATTTGAGATCACCTTGCCAAAGGGGACATTGATCTTAAGCATGTTCGCACCGACAAGCAATTGGAGGATATATTCACAAAACCGCTTGATGAGAAAGTCTTTTGCCGTTTGAGAGGTGAATTGAACATCATTGATGCTTCAAATTTGGAGTAGGAACTCCATTTGGATACATGCAAGGCATGAGCCTTTGACTAATCCTTGATATATCTTTCTTGTTGCTACATAAATGTCTTGGATATATTCGCACCCTTGCATGCTATCTAACCCTTGTAGGTACTTGGATGAATCTAAATCTATGAGATTGCAACCCACTCACATCTTGAGCAATTTCTACATCACCAAGTCTCTACACAATGGTGGTTGAAGACAAGGAAGCACGAAACCCTTCAAACATATCCTTTGACAATTCTATATTAAGTCCTATGATTGTCATTTTGGATACACAAGTGCTCTTCCTTGCAAGCCTAACCCATATAGGTAGATGAACTCAAATTCCAAGTGGTGCTCCCAACTCTTGATGAGCTACATCAACCTTGAGCATCCCACATGAGTTCAACCACATGATCAAGATCAACACCACCACCCAAGGTATGTTATTCCATCTTAGAGAAGCTCTGCACCAAGTCATGGGTCAAAGCAACTCAACAAGATGTGAATACATCAAGATGCTTAAACAAAAAATGGTAACCCCATTTTGAGCTAAAACGATGAGTATGACAAATGATCAAGTGACCTCACTTGACTCCTAAGACAATATACTTTAACATAGGTGACTTTGTCACCGAACAATTCTAGATGAAGTTCTCTTGTGTTTATCCGTGATCTTGCATTTGTCTCATGCATATTGGTTTCCCCTTTCAAAAAAAAACTTCATCTAGATCTTTTCTTTGTTCTGTTCTGCATTTCCTGCATCCAATTCTTTGCAAATCTTTCAGCTAATTCCTTGCAAATCCTTGTGAGATCTTAGTTGTCTAGTGAGCTGAGGTGACAAGTGTTTTCATTGTGATGAACTCGGTCACGCAGGTTTGTTTTCTTCGGTCCAACCGAATTCTTTCGGTGCCACCAAAGCACACAACTCGGTGCTACCGATTTAAACTGTAGAAAAGACAGTTTGCCACTTGTTCCTGCATTCTTTTTATTCCAGCTCCACTCAATGATTCTTGTCCTCTACCAGCATCACATTCGACTTGCTGCTTTGCTCTGTGACTCAAGGACCAAACCTATTTGAAACAAAAATCCAGAAGAACCCTTCTTGGAAATTGATGTCAAAGGGGGGGAGAGAGATCACATCAAAAGCTTAATCATTCTTATAAGGGGAGAGAATACTCAGGGGGAGAGTGTAGAAACCCCAGATGCTTGGTGTTCAAGAGGAGAGAAGTCACATGTCTTTAAGAGGGGAAATACATGTTCATATTTGATTGTTTGCATTAGCTCTGTCTCTTGTCTTTGCTTTGTTTTTTATTCCCTATCTTCTCCCAGTATCCCATGATAGATTCAGGGGGAGCAAGACATCTAAGGGAAGGAAATTCTTGAATTCATTGCACATCTTTACCTTTGGGGACATGTATATATCCAATAGAGTACTCAGTACTCACTCTCTACATGTCATCCTAGTCTTGGTACTCTTGTGGTTTCTGTTGTTTGCTCTGGCTAGTAGGTGCATCTGTGTTATCTAACCTTGTTTACTCAGGTTCACTCCTTCCTAAGCCGACTCAAGACCACAAGGTAAGTGTATGCATCACAGTCATGTGTATGAGGATTTCTTGTTGTTGTACATACTGTTTGCAAGAAGGACTCATGAGCATGAAGGTACATTTTCCATATTTACATCATTTGCTCTGATACATATAGCCAAGATACATGTAACTCATTACTTGCTCTGTCATGATTATGCACTCATATGCTCTTATGTTCCATATTCACATGATTGCATACATGTAGGACGAGCCTATGCATGTTACATGTCCTTTCAAAGCTTTAATTGCTATTCACTATATCTTCAACTAAAGCTTTGATGTATGTTGTCATCAATTACCAAAAAGGGGGAGATTGAAAGCACAAGTGCTTCGTGGGTGGTTTTGGTAATTAATGCCAACATATCTCTTGTTGGACTAATGCTTCTACCTAGTATGTTTTAGATAAGTTCAACAATGGAGTGGCATGGACTAGAGGATGTGGAACCTCTTCAAGTTGCTGAGGACAAAGGATTGGCTCAAGCTCAAAGCTCAGGACTCTACATTTTCTATTCTAGTGATCTAAGATCACATTGAGTCCATAGAAAAGCCAATACTATTAAGATGGGATGAGGTGTTTCTTAATGGCTTACTTGCTCAAAGTGCCTAGTGATAAGCTCCAAAGCCCTCAACCACTTTCTCACATCCACATATGTCCCAAACCTAAAGTCAAACTCGGCCCCACCGAAACTTTCTATCCGGCGCCACCGAGTTCAATTGACATAGCCACTGCCAGAAACCCTAGTCTTTTCGGTCTCATCGATAGGGATCTCAGTCTCACCGAGATGGGATTGCAAACTCTCTGTTGCCTATTGCAATAATTTCGGTCTCACCGAAATATGCAATCGGTCCCACCGAGATTGCAATGCAAACTCTCTGTCACCCCTTCGTAACATTTCGGTCCAACCGAGATGAGCGAATCGGTCCCACCAAGTTTGCCTGACCAACTCTCTCTTTGTCTATTACCAAAATTGGTCTCACCGAGTTTGTGTAATCGGTCTCACCAAGATTACGTTATGCCCTACCCAAACGAAATCGGTCTCACCGAGTTGACATGTCGGTCCCACCGAAAATCCTAACTGTCACATTATGAACTAAATCGGTCTGACCGAGTTTAACGATTCTGTCCCACCGAGTTTGGTAAATTGTGTGTAACGGTTAGATTTTGTGTGGAGACTATATATACCCCTCCATCCACTCTTCATTTGTGGAGAAAGTCATCAGAACATGCCTACACTTCCAACATACATTTTCTGAGAGAGAACCACCTACACTTGTGTTGAGGTCAAGATATTCCATTCCAACCACATAATTCTTGATCTCTAGCCTTCCCCAAGTTGCTTTCCACTCAAATCATCTTTCCACCAAATCCAATCCTATGAGAGAGAGTTAAGTGTTGGGGAGACTATCATTTGAAGCACAAGGGCAAGGAGTTTATCATCAACACACCATTTGTTACTTCTTGGAGAGTGGTGTCTTCTAGATTGGCTAGGTGTCACTTGGGAGCCTCCGTCAAGATTGTGGAGTTGAACCAAGAAGTTTGTAAGGGCAAGGAGATCGCCTACTTCGTGAAGATCGCCTACTTCGTCAAGATGGTGTAGCACGACGCTACGCGGTGTCGGGAGGGAAAGTGGGCTATAGCCCCATGCCTCGTTTCCGGCAGGAAATAAAGAAAAAAAATAGAAAACAAAATGGGTTATGCAACTGGTTTGGGCTGTGCAGATTCAGCCCATGGTCTGTTTTTCTTTTCTGTTTACCTTTTAGCTATGCAGTTTTTCTTTATACTATGTGTGTTTACAGTAATTATGGTATGTTACTGTATTATAAAGCACATTCATGCATCCACATGTTTGATTAGGCAATTTTATGATTGCTATATGTTAATGATGCTTAAAAGTTAATTTACTACACAGTAAATTAATTATGCATGATGATTTCATGTTGGATATGCTAGAAATATCTAAGAGAGTTTTGCTGAGTTTGCCGTAGATGGCAACAATTATCAATCATCGAACCTGGTCGATGTAAAGATTAGCCTGGTAAACCGAGATCTCAGTGCCCACATAACCACACCTACTCAGGGGCTCCGGCTATAGTCGCTATAGCGAAGAATGTTGCATTGCACTTCACTACACCATGATCTTAAAAAATAGAGTATCCGGTACACTAGAGCTCTTTTGAGGAGCAATATGATCAATATAGGGTGATGATGATGCGTGAAGTGCACAGGAAATGGACGCCCGTCCAATTCCGTGACTTTGAGTCTATGGTAGCATAAACTCTTATGCTCATCAGATCAACTAGTAGTTGAGATTATGCAATATTGCAATTCTGGATGTAATCTCATCGAGGAATGCTCTTTACTTTCAATCCTTTTATGAGGATTTTTCACAGAATAGTTTCATCAATGGTGAAGTAAAGTGGAGACATGATGAGAAGAACATATGAATGGAGCACAAAATGGAAAAAAGTCATTTCTTGGAGAATGACAAAGCTAGCAGCTCCGAAGGTTGCTATGGTGTGGCCATATGACTAACATTGAAAGAAAACCTGATACTTTCAAGCATTTGGTGGGTCTGGAAGTGCAATTGCTATGGTGTGGCCATATGACTAACATTGAAATAAAATCTGATACTTTCAAGCATTTGGTGGGTCTGGAAGTGCAATCAATTGGCACGAGCAACAAGGCTCATGGGAAAAGAAATGTTGGAAGCCATGCCCAGACTCAGCAAAATGAAGTTCCACTACTTAGTGTCGATGACATGATAGTGGACTTCGCTACCAATGATATTCAATGTATGTATTTCTATATGAGCTCAATCATATCTTGAAATTGGTTTCTTTCTCTATAGAAGCCTATTGGAATAATCCAATTGAGAAGAAAATGTGCTAGTAGCAACCGGGTCTACTAACATGATACTAGGGAGATTAAGTATTTCCAGACTCTTGAGAAGAGTAGTGGAAAGATCATGACAATTGTTCATCATGATGGTGTAATTGTTGGTTCTGGTCAAGCCATAACTGCACTCCCTAGGGGTACTATATGATAATCAAGGATGCATTCATGCATCAAGATTCTACTCGTACCTTGCTGAGTTATAAGGATATCCGCAGTGGTTTCGATTTTGAAACTCGTATAGTGAGTGAGTTTGGAAGCCTACTCATGACTCAACAAAAAGGGTTTGAATGAAATCCTAGAGTAAAGGTCTTCTCTATCTTTTGGATTAATATACTATATATACATTAAATTGGATACGCATTTGGCATACAAGATAATTTTCTAGAATCTTGATAAGTTCAAGATATGGCATGGTTGCTGGGTCTTCCGGTATTGGGATGATAAGAAAATTATTGATGGTTCTACTACACACAATCTATTGGTGTGAATTTTCCAAATTCATTGGATTATGTATGCACGATAAGTGTAGATTGGAAAATTGATCACAAGGCCATCATATCTAAAGATAAAGGATGAGCTAGTAGATTTGCTTGTACAGGAGATGCATTTGATCCAATTCAACCATTATATGGAATATTGAGATATTTCATACTACTTTTGGATGCATCAGCGAGATGGTCCAATGTGTGTCTTACTTCTATAAGGAACCATGCTTTTACAAAGCTTATTGCTCAAATCATTAATTTGAGAGCAAATCATCCCGAGCACGGGATAAAATCCATCAGACTGGATAATGCTGCGAAATTTAGTTCGTGAGCATTTGATGATTACTGCCTAGATTGAGGCATAACTGTGGAGCATATTGGTACTATGTGTACATACCCACATTGGTCTTGCGGAATCACTTGTCAAGAGGATAAGTTGATAGCAAGATAGCTCCTACAGAATTGTAATCTCCCAACATCTAGTTGGGGACATTGCAGTTTTACGTACTGCATACACAAATTCGACGAACTGCATATTATATGGTCTCCTCGTTGCAGTTAGTACGTGGAAATGAGTAAGTATTTCCCATCTGCGATAATTCGGTTGTGTTGGATACATACCGATTCCACCACCACAGCATACATATATGGGCCCTCATAGAGAAATGGGGATCTATGTGAGGTACAATTCTCCGTCAATCATAAAATAGCTGAAGTCCTTAGAAGGGGACTTGTTTATGACCCGGTATGCTGGTTGTATTTTGACGAGGACATTAATTTTTCCGGCATTAGGGGGAGATAATAACCACATTGAATGCCGAGAAATAGAATGGGATGTAAATAGACATCTAGTCCTTAGGTACACGCACGAATGAGTCTGAACTGGAGGTTCATAAGATTATCAATTTGCAAAGTATCGCAAATAATCTGCCAGTTGCATTTACTGAGTATAATGGTGTCACAAATTAAAATGTTCCCATAGTGAATGTGCCAGAGAGAGTGGATGTGACCTATAGGTCTACTCGGCCACCCATGTGGGGGAGGAATATGGACACAAGAGGACAAGGCTTCATGGAAGCGTCCGGGGGAATGAGGAATACTCAAACAGTAAGTGCATGTCAACTTCATGTTGACATTCAACCTAGGGTTGAAGGACACCATAAGGATGTTGGACACATGCAGGACCCAGCACGAGTGTGCACACTAATTTTTGTGCTGGGACATCGGAAGACCTTGACTCAACTGTTGTGGGAAATCACAAAGAGTCAAAAGGTAATGATGAAATCTCCACTATGGATATGGATTCATGAGAATCATATAATAAAGACTACATTATGTCGACATTTATTTATCCTCAGAAATTGCAAAAGACCTTGGATTGGATCTAGAACCTAAGTCCATGCATGGTTGAGTGTCTAAAACGCTCTAGGTGATCCAAAGGAAGGCAACAATTGAGGATGCACTCGCTCTCAAGAAGAGGGGGTATTGACACGATCAAGAATATCCACTCCTCCTCTGAATTTGTTCCCTGGGGGAGCAAATGGGTATTTTTGTTCATGTGATGAACGAAAAAATGAGGTGGTGAGACATGAAGCGAGGCTTGTAGCATAGGGGTTCACGCAGAAACCTTTCATCGTTTAGGATGAAACATATTCTCCTGTTGTGAGTGGAATAACATTGCGATATTTATCACTTGCAGTGAATAATGAATTTGTTTATCAAACTGATGGATGTTGTGACTTCATAGTTGTATGAGTCACTTGATTTAGATATCTCTATGATAATTTTTGATGGAATGAAGATTTTGAATTTATTCACAACATGTATTGTGAAAGCTTCAAAGGTCATTTTATGACTTGAAGTAGTCGGCAAGGATGTGGTATAACCGACTGAGTGAGTTCCTTTATTAGAAGGTTACTCAAACGTAGATGATTATTCATGTATGTTCATCAAGAAATCCAAAGAGGGATTTTGTACATTTTATGTGTATGTTGATGATCTAGTATCATTGGAGCTACACAAGAGACACATGATACAATGATATCATCTTAAGACGGAGTGTAAGATATAAGATTTGGTTGAGACCAAACTTTGCTTGAGTTTGCAACTT
Organism: Aegilops bicornis; assembly: GCA_021605145.1. Classification (NCBI taxonomy): domain Eukaryota; kingdom Viridiplantae; phylum Streptophyta; class Magnoliopsida; order Poales; family Poaceae; genus Aegilops; species Aegilops bicornis. Next base: position 233,192,284 of record CM038675.1, on the reverse strand, counting down.
GAGTGTATTCCTTCAGGAATACTTGTTCACCAGTCTACATTTATCCAAAAGATTGTTGAAAGTTCAACATGGATAAGTCATATCCATTAAATAACTATGGTTTTGAGATCTCTGGATTACTGGAGATATGGACCATTAAGGCCTAATGGCAGTGATAAAGAAATATTTGGACTTGAGTTTCCATATCGGGGTGCAATGAGAGCATGGGTGTATCTAGCAAACTGCACCAGGCCTGGTATGTCATTAGTAGTGAATTTATCTGCTAGATACAATATATCACTAATTAAAAGGCATTGGGTTGGTGTGAAGAATATTTCTGGATAGCTTCTAGACACCAAAATCTTGGTTTGTTTCATGACAAAAATCAAGATATGACCATGGTTGGATATTGTGATGTCGGGCATATATCATATCCCCATAATCCCAGATCATGGACTGGTTTTATCTTCTCAAATGGAGGCATTGGAAGTTGAGAAGAAAAACTTTAGTGGCTACATCCACTAGTCATTCCGAAATCATTGGTTTGTATGAAGCATCGGATGTATGTGACCTCTCAGAATGACGAACTTTGTTGAAAGTTCAAGAGGGATTGGTTCATTGGAACTACCCACTATTATCTATGAAGATAATGTTGTTTGTATTACACAGATGCAGATAGGTTATAAAGAGCAACATTACAATGTGTATTGCTCTGAAATTGTTTAGCTCCATGAGTTGCAAAGAAATTGGAAGCTAAATATCTTACAAATAAAGTCATGTGATAATCTCAATGATTTGTTCACAAAGTATTTATCAAGTTCTTCATTCTAGAATTATGTTAATGAAGTTGGTATGATATGACTTTGTGAATGCAAGATACAGAAGGAGTGTACTCCCATATGATAACCTGTTCAAGATCCTTGGATCTTAGATATTGTACTCTTTTCCTTTATGAGTTTTCCTAAATGGTTTCTTATGAAAGGTTTTTAATGAGGCAATAGTAATACAAGCATTGCTATATGTCATTTTCTCCTAATTTTCCCACTGGGTTTTTGGAAGGAGTTTTTTGGCATATTTGGCATATCTCCTCATATTTTTCCTACAGGGTTTTTGGAGGAGACTATTTCAAGGATGATCAGTGAGAAGGACAAGAGAGGATTAGAGGGAGTGTTAAGATTTAATTAATATTGTAATTAATGAGATAATCTTCCCTTGTATAACTGAACGTGTGTTGCCAATCCGGCAAGCGTCACGACGGTTTCCTCGCTCCCCATCGAGTGGACACGCCCCTTCGCTCGCGCCCCCTCCCATTGTATATAAGGATTGATCATCAATGAAATTGATACTGATTGGATTCATTTTGCAACCTGTCTATTAACATTGGCAAAAGGAAGGAAAATGAAAGCAGTAGCGTGCCCGCACGTCGTGGTACCTATAAAGTGTCGAGAGTGTTGGGGAACGTAGTAATTTAAAAAAAAAATCCTACGCACACGCAAGATCATGGTGATACATAGCAACGAGAGAGGAGAGTATTGTCAACGTGCCCTCGTAGACCGAAAGCGGAAGCGTTACCACAACGCGGTTGATGTAGTCGTACGTCTTCACGATCCGACCGATCAAGTACTGAACGTACGGCACCTCCGAGTTCAGCACACGTTCAGCTCGATGCCGTCCCTCGAACTCCGATCCAGCTGAGCTTTGAGGGAGAGTTCCGTCAGCACGACGGCGTGGTGACGATGATGATGTTCTACCGATGCAGGGCTTCGCCTAAGCACCGCTACGATATTATCAAGGTGGATTATGGTGGAGGGGGCACCGCAAACGGCTAAGAGACCAAGAGATCAATTGTTGTGTCTATAGGGTGCCCCCTGCCCCCGTATATAAAGGAGCAAGGGAGGAGGCGGCCGGACAAGGAGGAGGGCGCGCCAACGGGAGTAGGACTCCTCCTTTCTTTGTTGTAGTAGGAGAGAAGGAAAGAGGAGGAGAGGGAGAAGGACAAGGGGGCTGCACCCCTTGTCCAATTCGGACCAGAGGGGGGGCGCAGGCCTCCTTCCTTTTGGCCTCTCTCCTCTATTCCCGTATGGCCCAATAAGGCCCATATACTCCCGCCAATTCCGTAACTCTCCGATACTCCGAAAAATACCCGAATCACTTGGAACCTTTCCGAAGTCCGAATATAGTCGTCCAATATATCGAACGGAAAAGTATGCTACATATTGCTCTGCTCCAGTTCCCTCTGCTTACACCTGGTCAATTTATAGTCGTCCAATATATCGATTTTTACGTCTCGACCATTTCGACACTCCTCGTCATGTCCCCGATCTCATCCAGGACTCCGAACTCCTTCGGTACATCAAAACACATAAACTCATAATATAACCGTCATTGAACTTTAAGCGTGCGGACCCTACGGGTTCGAGAACTATGTAGACATGACCGAGACACATCTCCGGTCAATAACCAATAGCGGAACCTGGATGCTCATATTGGCTCCTACATATTCTATGAAGATCTTTATCAGTCAAACCGCATAACAACATACGTTGTTCCCTTTTTCATCGGTATGTTACTTGCCCGAGATTCGATCGTCGGTATCTCAATACCTAGTTCAATCTCGTTACCGGCAAGTATCTTTACTCGTTCCGTAATACATCATCCCGCAACTAACTCATTAGTTGCAATGCTTGCAAGGCTTAAGTGATGTGCATTACCGAGTGGGCCCAGAGATACCTCTCCGATAATCAGAGTGACAAATCCTAATCTCAAATACGCCAACCCAACAAGTACCTTCGGAGACACCTGTAGAGCACCTTTATAATCACCCGATTACGTTGTGACGTTTGGTACCACACAAAGTGTTCCTCCGTAAACGGAGTTGCATAATCTCATAGTCATAGGAACATGTATAAGTCATGAAGAAAGCAATAGCAACATACTAAACGATCAAGTGCTAAGCTAACGGAATGGGTCAAGTCAATCACATCATTCTCCTAATGATGTGATCCCGTTAATCAAATGACAACTCATGTCTATGGTTAGGAAACATAACCATCTTCGATTAACGAGCTAGTCAATTAGAGGCATGCTAGTGACACCTGTTTGTCTATGTATTCACACATGTATTATGTTTCCGGTTAATACAATTCTAGCATGAATAATAAACATTTATCATGATATAAGGAAATAAATAATAACTTTATTATTGCCTCTAGGGCATATTTCCTTCAGTCTCCCACTTGCACTAGAGTCAATAATCTAGTTCACATCGCCATGTGATTTAATATCAATAGTTCACATCTTTATGTGGTTAACACCCATAGTTCACATCGACATGTGACCAACACCCAAAGGGTTTACTAGAGTCAGTAATAAATCTAGTTCACATTGCTATGTGATTAACACCCAAAGAGTACTAAGGTGTGATCATGTTTTGCTTGTGAGATAATTTTAGTCAACGGGTCTGTCACATTCAGATCGGTAACTATTTTGCAAATTTCTATGTCTACAATGCTCTGCACGGAGCTACTGTAGCTAATTGCTCCCACTTTCAATATGTTCCTAGACCGAGACTTAGAGTCATCTAGATTAGTGTCAAAACTTGCATCGACGTAACCCTTTACGACAAACCTTTTGTCACTCCCTTAATCGAGAAACATATCCTTATTCCACTAAGGATAATTTTGACCGCTGTCCATTGATCTACTCCTAGATCACTATTGCACTCCCTTGCCAAACTTAGTGGTAGGGTATGCAATAGATCTGGTATACAACATGGCATACTTTACAGAACCTATGGCCAAGGCATAGGGAATGAATTTCATTCTCTTTCTATCTTCTTCCGTGGTCGGGTTTTGAGTCTTACTCAATTTCACACCTTGTAACATAGGCAAGAACTCTTTCTTTGAGTGTTCCATTTTCAACTACTTCAAAATCTTGTCAAGGTATGTACTCATTGAAAAAACTTATCAAGCGTGTTGATCTATCTCTATAGATCTTGATGCTCAATATGTAAGCAGCTTCTCCGAGGTCTTTCTTTGAAAAACTCCTTTCAAACACTCCTTTATGCTTTGCAGAATAATTCTACATTATTTCCGATCAACAATATGTCATACACATATACTTATCAGAAATGTTGTAGTGCTCCCACTCACTTTCTTGTAAATAAGGGCTTCACCGCAAGTCTGTATAAAACTATATGCTTTGAACAACTTATCAAAGCGTGTATTCCAACTCCGAGATGCTTGCACCAGTCCATAGATGGATCGCTGGAGCTTGCATATTTTGTTAGCACCTTTAGGATTGACAAAACCTTCTGGTTGCATCATATACAACTCTTCTTTAATAAATCCATTAAGAAATGCAGTTTTGTTTATCCATTTGCCAGATTTCATAAAATGCGGCAATTGCTAACATGATTCGGACAGACTTAAGCATAGATACGAGTGATAAACTCTCATCGTAGTCAACACCTTGAACTTGTCAAAAACCTTTTGCGACAATTCTAGCTTTGTAGATAGTAACACTACTATCAGCGTCCGTCTTCCTCTTGAAGATCCACGGCTTGCCGATCATCGAGCAAGTCCACCAAAGTCCACACTTTGTTCTCATACATGGATCCCATCTCAGATTTCATGGCCTCAAGCCATTTCGTAGAATCTGGGCTCATCATAACTTCCTCATAGTTCGTAGGTTCGGCATGGTCAAGTTACATGACCTCCAGAACAGGTTTACCTACGAGGTTCGGTAGTAACTTGATCTGATGTTACATGATCATCATCATTAGCTTCCTCACTAATTGGTGTAGTAGTCACAGGAATAGATTTCTGTGATGAACTACTTTCCAATAAGGGAGCAGGTACAGTTACCTCATCAAGTTCTACTTTCCTCCCACTCACTTCTTTCGAGAGAAACTCCTTCTCTGGAAAGGATCCATTCTTAGCAACGAATATCTTGCCTTCGGATCTGTGATATAAGGTGTACCCAACATTTTGTTTTGGGTATCCTATGAAGACGCACTTCTCCGATTTGGGTTTGAGCTTATCAGGTTGAAACTTTTCCACATAAGCATTGCAACCTCAAACTTTAAGAAACGACAGCTTAGGTTTCTTGCCAAACCATAGTTCATACGGTGTCGTCTCAACGGATTTAGATGGTGCCCTATTTAACGTGAATGTAGTTGTCTCTAATGCATAACCCCAAAACGATAGTGGTAAATCGGTAAGAGACATCATAGATTGCACTATATCCAATAAAGTACGGTTATGACGTTCGGACACACCATTATGCTGTGGTGTTCCAGGTGGCACGAATTTGTGAAACTATTCCACATTGTTTTAATTGAAGACCAAACTTGTAACTCAAATATTTGTCAGCGATCAGATCGTAGAAACTTTATTTTCTTGTCACGATGATTTTCCACTTCACTCTGAAATTCTTTGAACTTCTGAAATGTTTCAGACTTATGTTTCATCAACTAGATATACCCATATCTGCTCAAATCATCTGTGAAGGTCAGAAAATAGCGATACCCGCCTCAAGCCTCAACACTCATTGCATCGCATACATCAGTATGTATTATTTCCAATAAGCCAGTTGCTTGCTCCATTGTTCCGAAGAACGGAGTTTTAGTCATCTTTCCCATAAGGCATGGTTCGCAAGCATCAAGTGATTCATAATCAAGTGATTCCAAAATCCCATCAGCATGGAGTTTCTTCATGCGCTTTACACCAATATGACCTAAACGGCAGTGCCACAAATAAGTTGCACTATCATTATTAACTTTGCATCTTTTGGCTTCAATATTATGAATATGTGTATCACTACGATCGAGATCCAACAAACCATTTCATTGGTGTGTATGACCATAGAAGGTTTTTTATTCATGTAAACAGAACAACAATTGTTCTCTAACTTAAATGAAAAACCATATTGCAACAAACATGATCAAATCATATTCATGCTCAACGCAAACACCAAATAACACTTATTTAGTTTCAACACTAATCCCGAAAGTATAGGGAGTGTGCGATGATGATCATATCAATCTTGGAACTACTTCAAACATACGTCGTCACCTCACCCTTTACTAGTTTCTGTTTATTCTTCAACTCCCGTTTCGAGTTACTATTCTTAGCAACTGAACCAGTATCAAATGCCGAGGGGTTGCTATAAACACTAGTAAAGTACACGTCAATAACATGTATATCCAATATACCTTTGTTCACTTTTCCATCCTTCTTATCCACCAAATACTTGGGGCAGTTCTGCTTCCAGTGACCAGTCCCTTTGTAGTAGAAACACTTAGTCTCAGGCTTAGGACCAGACTTGGGCTTCTTCACTTGAGCAGCAACTTGCTTGTCGTTCTTCTTGAAGTTCCCCTTCTTCCCTTTGCCCTTTTCTTGAAACTAGTGGTCTTGTCAACCATCAACACTTGATGTTTTTCTTGATTTCTACCTTCATCGATTTCAGCATCAGGAAGAGCTTGAGAATTGTTTCCATTATCCCTTGCATATTATAGTTCATCACGAAGTTCTACTAACTTGGTGATGGTGACTAGAGAATTCTGTCAATCACTATCTTATCTGGAAGATTAACTCCCACTTGATTCAAGCGATTGTAGTACCTGCATAATCTGAGCACATGCTCACCGCTTGAGCTATTCTCCTCCATCTTTTAGCTATAGAACTTGTTGGAGACTTCATATCTCTCAACTCGGGTATTTGCTTGAAATATTAACTTCAACTCCTGGAACATCTCATATGGTCCATGACGTTTGAAACGTCTTTGAAGTCCCGATTCTAAGCCGTTAAACATGGTGCACTTAATATATCAAGCAGTCATCATATTGAGCTAGCCAAACGTTCATAACGTCTGCATCTGCTCCTGCAATAGGTATGTCACCTAGCGGTGCATCAAGGACATAATTCTTCTGTGCAGCAATGAGGTTTATCCTCAGATCACGGACCAAGTCCGCATCATTGCTACTAACATTTTTCAACTTATTTTCTCTAGGAACATATCAAAATATAAACGGGAGCAACAATGCGAGCTATTGATCTACAACATAGATATGCTAATACTACGGGACTAAGTTCATGATAAATTAAAGTTCAATTAATCATATTACTTAAGAACTCCCACTTAGATAGACATCCCTCTAATCCTCTAAGTGATCACGTGATCCATATGAACTAAACCATGTCCGATCATCACGTGAGATGGAGTAGTTTCAACGATGAACATCACTATGTTGATCATATATACTATATGATTCACGCTCGACCTTTCGGTCTCCGTGTTCCGAGGCCATATCTGTTATATGCTAGGCTCACAAGTTTAACCTGAGTATTCCGCGTGTGCAACTGTTTTGCACCCGTTGTATTTGCACGTAGAGCCTATCACACTCGATCATCACGTGGTGTCTCAAAGACGAAGAACTTTCAGAACGGCGCATACTCGTGGAGAACACTTATACCTTGATAATTTAGTGAGAGATCATCTTATAAAGCTACCGCCGAACTAAGCAAAATAAGATGTATAAAAGATAAACATCACATGCAATCATAATATGTGACATGATATGGCCATAATCATCTTGTGCCTTTGATCTCCATCTCCAAAGCATCGCCATGATCTCCATCGTCACCGGCATGACACCATGATCTCCATCATCTTGATCTATATCAATGTGTCGTCACATGGTCGTCTCGCCAATTATTGCTCTTGCAATTATTGCTATCGCATAGCGATAAAGTAAAGCAATTATTTGGCGCTTGCATCTTATGCAATAAAGAGACAACCATAAGGCTTCTGCTAGTTGCCGATAACTTCAACAGAACATGATCATCTTATACAACAACTTATATCTCATCACATCTTGACCATATCACATCACAACATGCCATGCAAAAACAAGTTAGACGTCCTCTACTTTGTTGTTGCAAGTTTTACGTGGCTGCTACGGGCTGAGCAAGAACCGTTCTTACCTACGCATCAAAACCACAACGATAGTTTGTCAAGTTGGTGCTGTTTTAACCTTCACAAGGACCGGGCGTAGCTAATACACGGTTTAACTAAAGTTGGAGAAACTGACAACCGCCAGCCACCTATGTGCAAAGCACGTCGGTAGAACCAGTCTCGCGTAATCGTACGCGTAATGTCGTTCCGGGCAGCTTCATCCAAAACGACCGCCGAACCAAAGAATGACATGCTGGTAAGCAGTATGACTTATATCGCCCACAACTCAATTGTGTTCTACTCGTGCATATGACATCTACGCATAAAACCAGGCTCGGACGCCACTATTGGGAATGTAGTAATTTCAAAAAAATTCCTACGCACACGCAAGATCATGGTGATGCATAGCAACAAGAGGGGAGAGTATTGTCCACGTACCCTCATAGACCGAAAGCAAAAGTGTTAGCACAACGCGGTTGATGTAGTCGTACGTCTTCACGATCCGACCGATCAAGTACCGAACGTACGACACCTCCGAGTTCAGCACACGTTCAGCTCGATGACGTCCCTCGAACTTGATCCAGCCGAAGCTTTTGGAGAGTTCCACAAGACGACGGTGTGGTGACGATGATGATGTTCTACCGACGCAGGGCTTCGCCTAAGCACCGCTATGATATTATCGAGGTGGATTATGGTGGAGGGGGACACCGCACACGGCTAAGAGATCAAGAGATCAATTGTTCTGTCTATGGGGTGCCCCCTGCCCCCGTATATAAAGAAGCAAGGGAGGAGGCGGCCGGCCAAGGAGGAGGGCGCGCCAAGGGGGGAGTCCTACTCCCAACGGGAGTAGGACTCCTCCTTTCCTTGTTGTAGTAGGAGAGAAGGAAAGAGGAGGAGAGGGAGAAGGAAAAGGGGGATGCACCCCTTGTCCAATTTGGACCAGAGGGGGATGCAGGCTTCCTTCATTTTGGCCTCTCTCCTCTATTCCCGTATGGCCCAATAAGGCCCATATACTCCCCGGCGAATTCCCGTAACTCTCCGGTACTCCGAAAAATACCCGAATCACTCGGAACCTTTCCGAAGTCCGAACATAGTCGTCCAATATATCGATCTTTACGTCTCGACCATGTCGAGACTCCTCGTCATGTCCCCGATCTCATCCGGGACTCCGAACTCCTTCGGTACATCAAAACTCATAAACTCATAATATAACCATCATTGAACTTTAAGCGTGCGGACCCTACGGGTTCGAAAACTATGTAGACATGACCGAGACACATCTCCGGTCAATAACCAATAGCGGAACCTGGATGCTCATATTGGCTCCCACATATTCTACGAAGATCTTTATCAGTCAAACCGCATAACAACATACGTTGTTCCCTTTTTCATCGGTATGTTACTTGCCCGAGATTCGATCGTCGGTATCTCAATACCTAGTTCAATATCGCTATCGCAAGTATCTTTACTCGCTCCGTAATACATCATCCCGCAACTAACTCATTAGTTGCAATGCTTGCAAGGCTTAAGTGATGTGCATTACCGAAAGGGCCCGTAGATACCTCTCCGACAATCAAGTGACAAATCCTAATCCCAAATACGCCAACCCAACAAGTACCTTCGGAGACACCTGTAGAGCACCTTTATAATCAGCCGCTTATGTTGTGACGCTTGATAGCACACAAAGTGTTCCTCCGTAAACGGAGTTGCATAATCTCATAGTCATAGGAACATGTATAAGTCATGAAGAAAGCAATAGCAACATACTAAACGATCAAGTGCTAAGCTAACAGAATGGGTCAAGTCAATCACATCATTCTCCTAATGATGTGATCCCGTTAATCAAATGACAACTCATGTCTATGGTTAGAAAACATAACCATCTTCGATTAACGAGCTAGTCAAGTAGAGGCATACTAGTGACACTCTGTTTGTCTATGTATTCACACATGTATTATGTTTCCAGTTAATACAATTCTGTCATGAATAATAAACATTTATCATGATATAAGGAAATAAATAATAACTTTATTATTGCCTCTAGGGCAAATTTCTTCAGAGAGGCCAGCAGAAACGGAAGTAGGCCGCGTGGTGGAGATCCAAGGGCGGAGGAGCGAGCTGTCCTTGTGCCGAGTGGCGACGACAAGTGTTGGTGCATGCCGCCGTGCAAACCTTGTCTGCCTCCTCCTCCTCCTTTCATGCCAATCGTACGCGTGTACGTGCGTGCATTCATACTTCTGATACTTGTATTATTTTCCCAACATGGTAAATCCTTAGACAAGTTTATATGATTATATCTGCCCATGTTTGACGTAATTTCTACGTTACATAACTCGACCACGACCAGGGACCACCTCAACACTGCACGCGTCCTGAGACACGACAGTTCGTCTATTGTGGTTCGCACACTAGAGAAGTGGTTGTATAAGGTGGCTTTGGAGTTGTGGAATGCGGAGTGCCTTCGGGTGGACAAACGACAGCAACTATCTCGTCTAACATCATCAACCATTGAGCCGCATACAGGGTCTAGCTGACCATGCACTCGTAGTGCATGTAATCTGCTGCCCAGCAACCCCATCAACCACGTGGAGCAAGTGATGAGTGGCCAGCTGACCAAGGGATGAACTTCGTCAAAGAGGCAGTGTCATCGGTAGTGTTAGACCGTCATGGGAATTGCATGACTATTGATCACCCAAGACGACGGGTCAACGGTGTACCTCGAATAGCTCTCATCTTCACTCAAGATTAAGAGAGATGTATATTTTCTTCCATGGGTGGGCGTGAACCTATCATAGAGATCCAAAACGTATCTCTCTCTCAATCTCGCCCACCATGTGTATGGGAACTGCTTGGTGTCTGTGAGAGAGCTGCAGGCAAAAGTACCCCAGATTAGCTCATCATTTTTCACCAAAAAAGAACGCCTTATTTAGTACTACCTCTGTATCAAAACTGTAAAGAATGAACATCAATCACTGATCTAGATTGATTGCGATGATGTACAAATATATACCCCTGGAAGGGGCGTGTCGCATGACGCCGACGCCATAAGAGATGGGATCGACGGCGCGTCTGCTACAATAGGACGTGACCCATCGGGAGAAAACCGCATGTCGGTTTGCTTACAGAGATTTCCATTAATTAAACTAATTAATTAATTCTAACACTCCCCCTAATCTCTGCTTCAATTATTCTTGTAAACATCATCATCAACATCTTGGTCATCATCATCATGACCAGTCTCCTCCAAAAACCCTCAGAGGAAAAATATGAGGAGATATATACAATATGCCGTCAAAAACTCATTCCAAAACCCAGTGGGAAAATAAGGAGAAACTGACATATCACAATGCCTGCATTACTATTGCCTCATTAAAAACCTTCCATAAGAAACCATTTAGGAAAACTTATAAAGGAAAAGAGTGCAATATCAAAGATCCAAGGATCACAAATAGATTATCATTCAGGGAGACACTCCCCCTGAACTTTTCAAATCCCGAAGTCGTTTCATACCAATTCCATTGATGTACTTCTCAAATAAAGAACTTGGTAATGACTTTGTAAACAAATCAGCAAGATTATCACATGAATTCGTTTGCAAAATATTTATCTCCCCAGTTTCTTGTAACTGATGGGGATAAAATAACTTAGGAGAAATATGCTTTGTAATATTACTCTTTATATAACATGTCTGCATCTGTGTAATACATGCAGCATTATCTTCATAGATAATAGTGGGTGATTCCAATGATCCAATCCCACTTGTACTTTCAATAAAGTTAATCATTCTGCGAAGCCATGCACATTCACATGATGCTCAAAGAAAGCAATAATTTCATAATGATTCGTGGACGTAGCCACCAGAGTTTGTTTTGTCGAGTTCCAAGAAAAGGCCGTACCTCCACTCAAGAAGACAAAACCAGTCTGTGATCTGGCATTATGGGGATCCGATAAGTATCCAGCATCACAGTATCCCACCATGGTCTTATGTTGATTTTTCCAATAGAACAAACCAAGATCTTTGGTGCCTTGAAGATATCTGAAAACGTTCTTCACACCAACCCAATAAATTTACTACAAATGATATATCAGGCCTGGTGCAGTTTGCTAGATACATTAGTGCTCCAATAGCACCGAGGTAAGGAAACTCAGGCCCTAATACCTCTTCATCATCACCCTTAGGTCTAAATGGGTCTTTATCTCTATCAAGAGATCTAACAACCATTGGTGTTTTCGATGGATATGCTTTATCCATATTAAATTTCTCAAGAATCTTTTGGATATAAGCAGACTTGTGAACAAGTATTCCTGAAGGAAGATGTTCAAGTTGTAAGCCCAAACAAAATTTAGTCTTACCTGCATCTTTCATCTCAAACTCCGTCTTAAGATGATTACTTGCCTCATGTATTTCTTGTGTAGTCCCAATGATATTCAGATCATCCACATACACAGAAATAATGCAAAATTCATTCTTAGATTTCTTAACAAACACACATGGGCAATCACTGTTGTTTGAGTAACCCTTCTGAAGAAGTAATATACTCAGTCGGTTATACCACATTCTTCCCGACTGCTTCAAGCCATACAATGACTTCTGAAGCTTTACGCAATACATGTTGCGATTAGCCTTTGGATTCGGAAGCTTCATTCCTCAGAAACTTTCATATAAATATCTGAATCCAGTGACCCATACAAATATGCAAATACAACATCCATCGCTTGGATAGACAAATTCATTTTCACCGCCAAGGATATTAAATATCTAACATTGTTCCACTCATAACAGGAGAATATGTTTCATCATAATCGATGCCGGGTCTCTGGGTGAACCCCTGTGCTACAAGCCTCGCCTTATATCTCACCACCTCATTGTTCTCATTCCTCTTACGAATGAAAACCCATTTTGCTCCCACAGGGAACACATGCTGAGGAGTGGGTATTACAGCAGTAAATACCCCTCTTTTTATGAGCGAGCGCAATTCATCCTCAATTGCTGCCTTCCATTTGGACCAGTCTGAGCGCTTCATGCACTCTGCCATGGACTTAGGTTCTCGATCCAAATCAAGGACTTCTACAATTCTAGAGGCGAAATAACTGTCGACAACTGTAGTCTTTCTATTGTACGATTCTCCTGAATCAATATAATTAATGGATATCTCATCAATACCTTTTGATCCTTCATGATTTCCCTCAACAATTGGATCAAGGTTTTTCGATGTCCCAACACCAAAATTTGTGTGCACACTCGTGCTGGGTTCTGGATGTCCAACATCCTTCAGGTGTCCTTCAACCCTAGGTTGACTATCAACATTTTGTTGACTTGCATTTACTATTTGAGGATTCCACATTCCCCTTGGACGCTTCTGCAAAGCCTTGTCCTTTGTGTCCAGATTCCTCCCCCTCTTAGGTGGCTGAGTAGATCTATGGGTCACACCCACTCTCTCTGACACATTCATAGCGGGAACATTTGATTTTGTGACACCTTTATAATCAGTAAATGCATCTGGCAGATTATTTGCAATATTTTGCAAATTTATAATCTTCTAAACCTGCAGTTCAAATTCATTCGTACGTGGATCTAAGGATTGGATGCCTTTCACATCCCAATATATTTCCCGGCATTCTTTGTGGTTATTCTCTCCCCCTAATGCCGGAAAATTGTCCTCATAAAAAATGTAATCAGCGTACCGAGCTGTAAATAAATCCCCTGTCAGGGGTTCCAGGTACTTAATGATTGACGGAGAATTGTACCCCACATAGATCCCCATTCGTCTATGAGGGCCCATTGATGTACGCTGCGGTGGTGAGATCGGTACATATACCGCGCAAGAACCGAATTGCCGCAGATGGGAAATACTTGGCTGGTTTCACGCATTAACCGCAACGGGAGACCGTATGATATGCGCTTGGTCGAGTTTGTATCAGCCCAAAGATGTAAAACTGCATGACCCCAACATGAAGTCGGAAGATTACTATTTTGCAGGAGCGGTCTTGCTATCAACTTGATCCTCTTGATAAGTGATTCCGCAAGACCATTCTGGGTATGTACATAAGGTACTGAGTGCTCCACAGAAATGCCCAAAGCTAGGCAGTAATCATTAAATGCTCGTGAACTAAATTCCGCAGCATTATCCATTCTGATGGTTTTTATCCTATATTCAGGACGATTTTCTCTCAATTTAATGATCTGAGTAATTAGCTTTGCAAAAGCATGGTTCCTTGTTGACAATAGACACACATTTGACCATCTCGTTGATGTATCAATTAGGACCATGAAATATCTGAATGGTCCAGATAACGGTTGTATTGGACCATAAATATCTCCTTGAATGTGTTCAAGGAAATTAAGCGGCTCATCCTTTGATTTCACATAAGATGGCCTTGTGATCAATTTCCCAGTTGCACATGATGTGCATACAAAATCCGATGATTTTGGGAACTTTCTATCTGTTATGTTGTGTCCAATGTAACCATCAATAATTTTTCTCATCATCCCAATAGCAGGATGACCCAGCGACCATGCCAAATCTTGAACTTATCAAGATTCTGAAAAACTATCTTGTACGCCAAATGCGCTCTCGTTTAATGTATGTATAATACAACCCGGAAGATAGAGAAGGCAAATTCTCAAGGACTTCCTTTCGAAATCCCTTTTGCTGAGTTATGAGTAGGCATTCAGCCCCAGTCTCTTTATTAGTTTCCACATGGAAACCATTTTTGCGGATATCCTTAAAACTCAGCTAGGCACTAGTAGAATCTGGATACAGTAGAGCATCTGGGATTACCAATTTAGTACCCATAGGGAGTGGAATTGTAGCTTGACCAGAACCAACAATTACCGTGTCTCGACCAGCAATTGTCATGACACTTCCATTACTCTTCTTGAGTGTTTGGAAATACTTCATCTCCCTAAGTATCGTGTTAGTAAATCCACTATCCACTTAACACATTTCCTCCTCCATTGAATTATTCCTTGAAGTTCTATAGAGTAAAAGAACAAAGTTTAGTATATAATCAAACTCTTATAGAATCAGTACATACATTACAAACTATATATGTCTTGTACTTATTACAAGCCCTATGTCACAAGACATAGCAAACACATTATGTCCAAGGACATAACTTATTTTACAACACATGTAATATGTCTAATAACATCATTACAATACTTAGACAAATGAGACTAAATCTGGTCTCCATATATGTCAGTAGAACCAAATTCCACTAGCATGTCATCGACATCTAGTATTGGATCTTCCACTTGCCGATTCTCGCTCCTGGTTGTCCATGTTCAGAGAATCATCTCGAGAACCATCAACCGTAGGGGTACTATCTTCATTTCCAAAGTGAAGTGTGCTTCAGTCTTTGGTTCCCCTGAGCCTTCTTGCCCTTTCCAAGTGACTGTTGGTACAATTCCACCAAATGCTTCGAAGTGTCACACTTCTTTGCAATATGTTCCTTACAACCACACCCGAAGCAACCAGTGTTGCTAGTCCTTTCATTCTTCTTGAAAGAACCTTTTCCCTTTTGGACGCCATACTTATTTTGCTTCTCATTACGCTTCCACTTTACATTGAATGTCCAATGGTTCTTTTTGGAACCATTGAACTTTTGAGTATTCTTAGAGTTGAAGTGTGATTCAGGCAGAGGCATCGTTCCTGTTGGACGAGCCAAATTGTTCTTCTCAAGAAGCTCATTGTGCTTCTTCCGCCTCAAGCAAATGAGTAAATCAACTCGTAATACTTCTTATACTTTTCTTGTGATATTGTTCAGCAAGTATCCTCATAGAAGGATGGAAAGTAGCAAGGTCTTTTCAATAAGATCAGCATCAGAAACTGCACTATTGCAGAATCTCAACTTGGAGTTGATCTTATGAACAACAGAATTGCATGCAGCTACAGACTTAAAGTCTTGGAATCGGACTAGCGCCCATTCCCATTGCGCTTCAGGCAACATCACCGCCCTTTGTTGATCATACCTCTCCTTTAAGGAGTTCCAAAGTGTAAGAGGGCTCTCCTCCATCAGATACTCTGTCTTTAGGTCAGGGTGAAGATGATGTCGAATGAAGTGCAACGCTGAATACCTTATTATGTCTATTATGGATGCAGTCCCTTGGGCAGGTGTGGTTATTGAGGAATTGAGTCCCTTGGCCGTCAAATTGATTTTGACATCCATTGCCCATGTCAAATAGTTAGAACCATCAACGGCAAGTTCAGCAAACTCTTTTTTAGATATGTCAGCCATATCCTGCATGCAATCATCATGCTTATTAATTTACTCTCATAGCAAATTAATTGTGTTGTAAATAAAACAATGTATGTATATTGATCAACATATAGCAATTGCCAAATTTCCGGAACATATACGTTGACATACATTGTACTTGTACAATATATAATATTCACTAATTACTGAAAAATACAATATAGTAATTTACACAAATTACTAAATAGCTAGTCACAGCTTCAAACTGCTAGTTAAAGAACTAAATAGAAAAGAAAAACGAAAAAAATGGTCCTGGGTCGCAACAGATCGACCCAAACCAGTAGCACAGCCCACTGCTACAGTAAATTTCATTTGTTTTTTTATTTTTCTTCCTTTTTCCGGCTCAGAACGGGGCGCGGGCCGAAACCCATCTGGCCTTTCAGCCCGTCAGGCCCGGCACCGCTTTTATCGCCGCATAAAGGGAGTCGACAGATAGGGTATCCCCTACCGCCCCCACTCCATTTCCAGGCGGCACCGCTCACCGCTTTGCTGGCCAAGGCCAAGACGCTGCTATCAAGCGAAGCCGCCGGTCGAAAGCGTAGAAGTCCTCCTCGTCCGACTAGGGGGTGTAGTCAGGGATCTCCACTCCATTCTGGAGTTCATTTGCGAGGCCGAGCGACGCCGGTTCCAGCGCTCGACGGCGCCCAGATTTACGACGGGCCGCCGGCAACATCGAAAGTGCCCGAAGAGAAGACGGCGGCTCGCGCCAGTGCCGGGCGGACTCAAGCGCCGCCGCTGCCGACGTCCGTGGCGGGCGTCCCCACCAGCATCAAGATGGAGACGATCGCCGCGAGGAGGAGCAGGGGAGCGGTCGAACGCCCATGGGGCGCTGCTTGTCCCCGCGATGTCCACACCAAGACTTGGACCGACGCTGCCACTTGCTCCGGCAGCGGTGACCGCGCCCGCCGTGGCCATGGCGCGTCCTGGAGTCGGGATGAAGACGAGGCCGTCGCCCCCGGCGCCGGCAACGTGCGTCGGAGCCGGACTGTAGCCGCGTGCAGGTACATCGATGACTATCACCCATTCCTCCTCCTCTGCCGGCGTGGGTGACGGCAGGCGTGTGCCGGTGGCAATTGCAGGTCCTGGCACGCCCATCTCGGTGTTCAGAGGTGGAGGGGCACTCGGTCCGGCGACAAGCCCTGGGTCCAGACCCTGGCGGTTGTCAACCGGCATGGCCAGGCGTCGGTTCACCGGCGTGGCATGACGACAATATTCCAATGCCGCGTGATGGCGGCGTCCAGCAGCGAAGTTCTGGCGGCGGTTAATGCCGAGGCCAGACACTTGTGGTGGTGCGCCCCATCGATAGCGGACGAACCGGCGGCGCTGCTCGGCAACGAAATGGCGACGACCTTCTTCCCAGAGAAGGCCAAGGAGAAGAGAGGCAAGGGACGACATCCTCATCGCTCCGAGTTCTTCTCCGACGAGATTCCTGTGGCCTATCGCTCTTGCTGAGAGACGTGCGTGATAACGTGTAAAGAATGAACAGTAATCACTAATCTAAATTGATTACGATGATGTACAAATATATACCCTGAAAGGGGCGCGTCGCACAGACGCGACGTTTACAAGAGATGGGATCGACGGGAGCGTCCGTTACAATAGGACGTGACCCGTCGGGAGAGAAAACCGCATGTCGGTTTGCTAACAGAGATTTCCATTAATTAAACTAATTAATTAATCCTAATAAAAACGTCATATATTTTGGTGCGGAGGGAGTACAATAGGACGCGATATACTCCAGTGGGGCTGCATGGAGAGCGCGCACGTATCAGGTGACACGTCACATGCATGAAATGATTGATTGGATAAGCGACAATACACACGTACTTCTTCTGTTCCTAAATAATTGTCTTTATAAAGATTCTAACAAGTGACTACATACAGAGCAAAATGAGTGAATCTACACTTTAAAACATGTCTACATATATTCGTATGTTGTAGTCCATTTAAGATGACTAGAAAGACAAATATTTAGGAACGGAGGGAGTATATATGTACATCGACATGCATGCTGGATCCATTATTTGGTTAGTCCGTCGTTGTATTATTTCACATGCATGGCGATGGTACTCCCAAAATCTTACCTGTAGCGGGAGGCGTATATCTGCTGTGTGCACTATAGCATCTATCCAAACGTACACTGACTGTCAGATTCCTGGCAGGTGTTAACGCCCTGTTGATCCTGTTTTGCTTTTTGAACTCATCGATTATTGATCCTTGCCAGGGAACCGGAACATTTGCATGTGTAGAGGACCCAGGTCGTTACATTCGGTTGCGAACAAAGAACAAGGATGCAGCGCCAGCTAACTGAATGTTGCATCCATGTGACGACGTCTAGCGCAGGAATTTAGTACGTGAGTATGTGTTGATTACACAATCAAGACGCCGTCCGAGTTCCTGGTGTAGTCTAGTACTTTCCCCGACTTAAATTACTTGTCGCATAAATGAATGTATCTAGATGTATTTTAGTTTTACATATATTCATTTATATGATAAGTAATTCGAGACGGGTGTAAATATGAAAAGAAAAACGAACTAAGTGTAATTTAGATGGTTAGGTTTCTTGTGATGAAACCAGATCATAAACGTTATACTTGTGCTTATTTATGTTCTTCTAAATTTATTCCAGGTTTTTTAATGATGTTCTTTCAGTGGAATAAGACATTTTCATTAACTGCAAGGTGCAAAAATATACTCCTTTGATCTTAAAATAAGTGACTCAACTCCGACCTGAGTTTCACGAGCCTTGGCGGGTTAACTTTAGACGAAGGGAGTATATGAAAAAGTAACGCACCAATCACGGACATGCATGTTTCAACATCAAGCATGTATTTTTCCTTCATGAAGAAATCTTTCGTACTCACTCCGTTTTAAAATAGATGACCTAATTTTGTACTAATTTTAGGAAATACTTCCCATCAGCAAGGGAAGAAAACCTGGTGTGCTCTTCCCGGAAAGCAAAACTGCGTGCTATTTACAAACCGGCAACCACGTACTAGTACTTATCCGAACGAGAGCATGCATCCAACACCCAAATCCTACGGATAGGCACGTCCATGCCCGGCCTCTCATATGCATCTTAGCCGTACCGGTGCATGATCCGGTCCAGGACCAGGTGCCGCGTGTGGCGCTGCCTTCCTTCCCATGGCACCGGGTACCGCATGTGGGCATGTGGCACGGAATTGGCCTCCCGCTTGGCCGTTTGCGCGGCCTACGTACAAAAACATCGCTTCCATTTGCAGGGAATGCCGGAATGGAATGGAATGGAACGCACAGCAGCGGCTGTCCAGTTCACCCAGCGCGGGACCAAACTAGTAGTCCCTGTCCTGAAAATTTGCATCGCTCTCACATGTCCCGCTAGTTTGCAAGGTGCAAGATGGCCAGTGCTGGGAAGATAAAACTGTTCAGGAATAGGTGCGAGGATCAGTACAAATTGAATTGCATGTATAGGAAAGGATCCACATCCACCAGGTTTATTCAAGGCGAGTAATAGGCGCTGGTGCGCCGGCCGAAATTTCGGCCGGTCTGCTACCAGCCATCCGATTTGAGCGGGGAGGGCCACCCGATCTCTATCTTCTTCCTCCCGCTTGGTTAAAAAAAATCCCCGCACGATCTGAATCTCGTCTGCGCCACCCCTCCGCACCCTGCGCTCGTCGCGCTCTCCACGGTCGCCGTGTGCTCGTCGCGGTCGCCATGCGCTCGTCGCGCTCGCCGTGCGCTCGTCGCGGTCGCTCGTTCCAGCCAAAAAAAGAGTCAGGTTGCAGCTCCCCCAGCTCTACAATTGCAGCATCGTGTGGTCGCCGTCGCACCTTGCCGGTCGAGGTTGCAGCTCGCCAGTGACCGGGTTCCAGCATCTGCTTCCTCGCCCATGCTTGATCCCGTCGCCGGGATTCACAGCAAACCACCGCCGGGCATCTCACCTGTTGTGCAGAATGGATGTAGCAAAAAATGTCGATGGTAGTAGCAATAATCCATATGGTTGCAGCAAAACGTCGTCTCGCCGTCAGTGTGTCGCAGCTAAGTCGTAAAATGGATGTAGCAAAAAACATCTTCGGTAGTAGCAAAAAACGACGATGCTTGAAACAAAATGTCATCGCCATTGTCGCGGGGGTCGCAACTATCATGAATGATTGCAGCAAAAAAAGTGGCCGGTAGTAGCTTCATTCATCGCTGGTTGTAGCATCCATATTCGACGGTTCCAGCAAAACACCGCGGCCATCGACCTCGTGTTGCAGCAAAATGTATAATCGGTTCCAGCAAATAGCATTACTGGTTCCAGCAAAAAACAATGCCGATGGCAACACACGGCCCGTAGCGGTAGCAGCTCGTCAACAGAAAATTCATGGCCTCCCTTGAAAAAGAGCTCACAGCCATGGCTGTGGAATGCAGCTCGCAGCCACATGAATTTCCAGCGACGAGCACATCAGTTGCAGCATTTGGGGGGTTGGGGGCGGGGGTGGAGGAGGAGACGGCCATGGCGACGAGCTTCGGGGGAGAGGAGGAGAGAGTGCAACCACGACGCAAGCATCAGAGGAGAGGACGAGGACTCGGTCATGGCAGAGTGCATCAGAAAAGAGGGAGTCTATGAGCGCGTTTTTGTGGAAGAAAA
This sequence comes from Aegilops bicornis, assembly GCA_021605145.1. NCBI lineage: Eukaryota > Viridiplantae > Streptophyta > Magnoliopsida > Poales > Poaceae > Aegilops > Aegilops bicornis. Next base: position 233,171,478 of record CM038675.1, on the reverse strand, counting down.
TGCTCCGTCGTCGTTGTGAGGAAGAAAAAGTGGCAGCAAGAAAGAAACGACTGGAGGAGGATGCGCGTTGGGAAGAAGATAAATGTTGTGTGGCCAAAAAAACAGTACTGCGTGGGCCTACCTGTGTCTAGCAGGGGAGAGGTCGCTAGGCCCATGATCGAAAGCGATCGCACGACGCGTACGGGACGGCCGAAAGCTTCGACCGGTGCGCCGGTAGTAAACGTTTCCCTTTATTCAATGGGTGACATGGATCTTGGCATCTAGGTCTTCTAGCATGGTGATGCCTCCGCCTCTTAAGAGCAGCTCCAGCACAGTAGATATAATTTGGACCAACAAAAGTGCTATGCAGGCGAACGTTAAAAAAACATGAAGGCTGAAGTGGCCTTTGATAATTCTACGTAGTAAAGTTAGAATCACCAAAAATGAACGAGCATAAATACCCACTGAGAAGGACCATCAAGGAGTGGTGGATCAACATGTCCAAAATGCATATGCCTCATCGAAAAGTAATGGCCTCTTGGACAATACTCGCTTGTGAACGACAAGGGCGACCTGCAAGATTTCGAAATGAGCGAACCGTTGGGCGTCTGGAAGAAGCGATCAGGCGGGCGATCATGCGTCTGGACGGCGCGTCGTCGGGCACGGCTCGCCGGGCGGATCGACCTTGGTCCGTCAGCGGGTTCCTCACAGTGAGCGGTCTGGCGAAGCGCTGCCGGCCGGGCGGCGGGCAGGGGCCCGTCGCAACCACTTTTGGGCGCTGGCGGAGGAGGACTCGGATGACGACGTTGCGGATGTGGAGTTGGAGTCGGAGCTGCGTCTGCGTGCGGTGCCGGAGGTGCCATCGGTCAGCGATTTCGCGGCCTTCGCGGCTGAGGCGCGCGAGCTGTGCGCGGGGCGCGGACGGCTATTCGGGACGGGCAGTCGCGGTTCCAGGGCCTTGGCCTTGCGCATTTGGCAACCTACGCCGGCGGGGAGTGCGGGCGCGGGCACCGGAGATGCGTCGGGGGCAGCCCAGATCATCAGGTCCCAGACGACGGCGAGCTTGGCGGCGGTCGGGACAGCGCCATCCAGGGAGGACTAGCCTTGCCTGCCCACTCCTTCTTCCCCTGCGGCAGCGGCGTTGCGCGGTCGGGGGGAGACGCGGTCCTCTCCGGTGCCCAGGGTTGGACCGGTTGGGGCGGGTTCGGTCGCTAGGCCTGGGCCGGATGGTTCTACAAGCCCGTCTCAGGTATGTCTGTGGGGTAGGGGCTGAGGGCTGTCCTTGGCACGTTGCCTCCTGGGCCTCCGCGGCCCGTGGAGCCTCGGCCTGTTCAGCGGCCCATGGAAACTCGTCCTGCTCAGCGGCTGACCGCCGGCTATAAAGGGATGCGGCGGGGCTGCCTGGACCCTCATTTAGGGTTTCCAGCCTCTGCTCGAGAGGTGCGGCGCCTCGCTCACTCCGCCCGCATCCTCAAGATCTGTTCTCCCCTCCCCTCCCCTCAAATCCTTCACGGCGGTGGTGATGGGTGACCGCGCGCAGACAAGCGTCCCATGGAGATCTTAGATCCGAAGGCGGAACGGCGCAGGGAGCGTGAGCTGCGCTACAAGGCGAAGCGCGTGATGCGTGAGTGCTCTGGTGGACATGAGGCCAGAGACGAGCGCGGTGGATCTCGTGACCAGGGCGGGCGCGAGGGGGATTGGGGTCCTCCTCCCCCGTGGTGGATCCAGCTTCAAGATCGCAAGAAGAAGAAGAAGGCCAATCAGCGGCAGCGCGGGCTTGAGAGGAAGCCGGAGGCGCACCCGAACTGTGGTGGGGGCCATGGTGACCCGATGGCCAGGAAGCCTCGTGCGTCCGCAGATCCACTGGCGGTGGCGCTGCCTTCTTCGTACAAGGGCATGGCGGAGGAGCCCATTCCGGTGAAAGAGGCCCTTGACGTCGAGTGCTTCAAGTGCGGGCGCCTGGGTCACTTCCAGTCCAAGTGTAAGTTCCAGCCCCTGTGTGTTCTCTGCAAGGAAGAAGGGCACGCTTTCGCCCACTACCCAACGCGGGGCCGTCAACTGCATCTACAGATCATGGGCAGCGCCATTTTCAGGGGAAGGCTTTTTCTGCCTCGAGTTTGAAGACGAAGACGAGACCGAAGCCCCCATTGATGCCCGAATCTAGAACGTGGCCATCCTCTCCGCGGATCCGGGGAAGCTGAACCTCCGCATCCTCAAACAGGAGCTGAAACACATGGTGACTGGCGATTGGGATTGGCAGGTTACTCAAGTTGATGATGACGATTTCGTGGTGGTGTTCCCGTCTGCAGATCTGCTACACATGGCTAAATCCAGTGGGAAGTTGTTCCTATCCATTAATGACATCACTGCGCGGTTGCGGGACATGTTACACGAGGAGGTTCAGCCTATGGTCATGCCAAAGACATGGGTCCGGCTCCATGGCATACCAAAGAAACACCGGTGTGTGGACCGCATGAAGGAAGGGTTCCGGATGCTGGGTCGGTCGATTTTGGTCGATGAGCTTTCCCAAATCAGGTTGGGACCTGTGCGGATGAAGCTCGCTTGCAAAGCCCCGGAGAAGCTTAATGGAGTTGTGGAGGTGTGGTTCAATCACGAGGGCTACCAAATCAAGGTCGAGCGCGAGACCCTTCCCAAACGGGGTGGTGAGCGTTCGGTGTACGCCTCTGGGCCCTCCAACCCTCCACCCAAGGATTCTGACGTTGATAAGGGTGCGCGGCCTCCGGGCAACTCCAAGCAGGGCAGGGTCGAACCAGACAAAGATCAGCAAGGTGGCGAGGGAGCCCCTAGTGTTGCTACGGACCAGGACACCAAGATGCTTGATATGGGGGATGACCAAGATGACAACATTGAGGACACTTCCATCGACACGGAAACTTGGGACAAGTTGGGCGCGCTGTCGGCTGATACTGGGGCCATTGGGGTGGCGACTCAAGATACAGCGGTGAGTGTGACACCGCTGGCCCGGTCCCTCGAGCTGTCTTTCAACGAGTACGGGTCCAACATCTCGGCCCCGTTCCAGGAGTTGGCGGCTCAGCACGGCGCGGTGTGGGCTGCCTCTGTTGCTCTTCCCCCTTCCTCCTCCTCCCCCATGGCTGTGGGGACGGACTCTAGCTGTGTGCTGAACGAGGGCGGCGACCTGACGCCTGCTCTGCAGCATGGATCCAGTAGCTCAGGTCGTCAGCCCAAGAAGACGGCGGGGCGGAAGCCAGCCAACAAGTAGGTGGTGACCGTGGCGGTGGCGGCGGCAACGACTGAACTCGGCGGTGAGTTGTGGGCGGCGTTGGGGGCAACTGGAGTGGGCAGCAAGGCTAGGTGCTCCAAGGTGACTCCGGTGGTGCAGAAGGCTCCAAGCGTTCGGGCCAAGGACAAGCTGGGTGAACTGTCATCCATGGAGAGCGCCAAGCTACGCCTCGCAGACAAGAACATGGAATCCACAGGTAACCCCTTGCCCTCTTTTCGTATTCTAAATGCTTTCTCGGACGATCACCTTGCGAGTATTTTAGACGATAGCGGAGTGGCGATCAGCGCCCCTCAAAGTGATATTATTCCGCTTGCTCACGCTCGGGAGGAGGCGCAAGCCGCGCTGGCCGCGGCGGCAGCGCGCTGTGGGGACAGGAATGCGTTGGCCATCGTACCAGTAGAGGTCGGGGACGAGGGCGTGCACGTAGAAGAGACACAAGCTAGGGAAGCTGGTGTCCTTCCTTCTACCAGCCGGGGTCCGGCTAGGAAGAGAGTGGCGAAGGCGGTGACCTCCAGGGGAGTGCGCCTCTGTAATATAATCATATAGATGAGTTACATGTTCTGGAACATCCGTGGTTGTGGCCACGGCGGCCGTCGTACTGAACTTAATGAGTACATGGCCAAAGAACGTATAGATGTGGTTGCGCTCCAGGAAACGATTAAAACGGACTTTACTTACAGAGAGCTTCTCGCTTACGACCCCCTTCAGCATTTTGATTGGAATTGGGTGCCCTCCATGGGTCATTCTGGTGGTATATTGCTGGGAAAACTTTGTTTTTGCCACTCTAGTTTTTGCCAACTTTGCTTATGCCACTCTAGAATTTGACATCTCACTTTTGCCACTCTTAGCTTTTGACAATACATCACAAATGCCATTCCGTGGCAAAAATGATAATTTTCATTTCACTTTTGCCACTCTTAGCTTTTGACAATACATCACAAATGCCATTCCGTGGCAAAAATGATAATTTTCATTTCACTTTTGCCACTCTTAGCTTTTGACATGTATCACAATTGCCACTCTAATTTTTTTGCTTTTGCTACGGAATGGCAAAAGTGATATATTGCAAAAGCTAAGAGTGGCAAAAGTGAAATGTCAAATTCTAGAGTGGCATAAACAAAGTGGGCAAAAGCTAGAGTGGAAAAAACAAAGTTTTCCCTATATTGTTGGGCTGTAATCATGATATTTGTGATGTATTTCAATGGGATGTTGGTGTATTCTTTCTGTCTGCTACCATTAAACACCGTGCCTCAGGTTTGTAGTGGGTTATCATTTGCGAATATGGACCTGCTGATCATTCCAGATCACCTGCTTTCCTGCTTGAACTGACAAATTTGGTAGGGGCCAAACGGGCCAACAACTTGCCTGTGGTTGTTGGCGGGGATTTTAACTTGATCCGCTCGGGGGCGGATAAGAATAACGCTAATATTGACTGGACTAGCACGTCCTTGTTCAATAACACCATTGCGGCGGCGGCTCTACGCGAAGCGGCGCGGACCGGAGCCAGGTATACCTGGACTAACAAACAAATGCAGCCGGTCCGTAGCGTGTTGGACCGGGTTTTCTTTACGCCCGAATGGGAGGTTCTTTTTCCCCTGTGTTCACTCGTTGCAGAGACGCGCATCAGATCGGACCGCGTGCCGTTGATCTTATCCTCAGGGGAGGACTCCATTCGTCTTAGTCCTAGATTCTACTTCGAAATGGCGTGGTTTGAATTGGAGGGATTTGCCCAAATGGTGGTAGATCGATAGGGGTTGATTTGCGCCAAACTGGGGCCACAACGCGGGCTAGCAGAGTGCTGGAACACGGCCGCGGGCAAGCTTCGTGCCTTCCTTCGAGGGTGGGGAGAACCAGGGTAGTGAATCCAAGAAGGAACGCGCTAGAATTGTGGAGGAAATCTCTCAGTTAGATGCGGAGGCAGACCGCCGTCCTTTTTCGGAGGGCGAGTGGGCGCATAGGTACGCCTTGGAAAACCAAGTCATTGCGATTCTGCGTGCCGAGGAGTTGTATTGGCAACGTAGGGGCGGAGTCAAATGGGTCACGAAAGGAGACGCAAACACCGGCTACTTCCATGCTTATGCTAACGGGAGGAAACGAAAATGCTCCATTATGCTTCTCCAATCCGAACACGGTCTCCTGTTGACTTAGGAGCAAATAGTGGCCCATATCTATGAGTTTTTCATAGGCCTTTTGGGGACGGCTGACGAAAAACTCCTTAGTTTGCGCGACGATTTGTGAGATCAAGCGGAACGGGTGTCGCGGGAGGAGAATGACAGGCTTGCGCTGTATTTCCTGCCTGAGGAGATAGACAAATCCTTGGCCAACATGAAAACGGACACGGCGCCCGGGCCGGATGGGTGGCCCATCGAGTTTTTCAAGAAGTTCTGGCCTTGCCTTAAGCATCTATTCTATGATATTGTTAACGGCTTTGCGTTGGGCATGGTGGACTTATCGCGCCTTAATTACGGGGCTATTATCTTAATTCCTAAGGTGAAAGGGGCGGACAACATCAAACTTTTTAGATCGACCACCCTGATCAACGTGCCTTTTAAAATTTGTGCGAAGGCATATGCATCGCGCTTAGCACCGATTGCCCACGTGTCATTAGCTCTAGTCAGACAGGTTTCCTTAAACACCATAACATCCTTGAGGGACCGATCGTGTTGCAAGAAATAGTGCACGAGTTAAAACGTATCAAGGCACATGGCGTGCTCCTTCAACTAGATTTCGAGAAAGCTTATGATCGCGTAAACTGGGAGTTTGTGCGAGAGGTCTTCCTCAAAAAGGGTTTTGAGGCGGGATTCGTGCACCGCATCATGCATCTCGTGTGTAGTGGGCACACGGCTGTCACTATCAATGGCACAATGGGCAGGTTTTTCCGCAACAAACGTGGTCTTCGGCAGGGAGACCCAAGCTCGCCTTTGATTTTCATCTTTGTTGCGGATGCCTTGGTGGCCATGATTAACAAAGCGCATGCTGCGGGCCACATTAAAGGGCTAGTCCCTCACCTAATCTCTGGTGGGGTTACACATTTGCAATACGCGGATGATACAATGCTCATGTTTGAGCCCGATGACCATAGTATAGCAACGATGAAGTTACTACTGCTCGCTTTCAAGATCTTGTCGGGGCTTAAGATCAATTTCTTGAAGAGCGAAGTGATCGTCGTTGGGATGGATGATCATGAGAGCTCCCGGATCGCCAACCTACTTAATTGTAAGCTAGGCAGCTTCCCGATTAAGTACCTTGGCCTTCCGATCTCGACCAAGAAACTAACCATTGCGGAGTGGGAGCCATTATATGGCAAAGTCGCCAACTGGGTGAGCCCATGGGGGCAGGTTTATGTCCTCGACTGCGCGGTTGATCCTAACTAACTCGAGCCTATCTTCCCTCGAACCCTTCACAATGGGGATGTTTCTTCTTGCAGATGGGGTACATGCTAGATTAGATATCCCGCGCTCCCATTTCTTTTGGGAAGGAACTGGCAAATACCACTTAGTGAAATGGGTGCGGTATGTAGACCTAAAAAATTCGGTGGCTTGGGTATCATGAATTCTAAGCTCATGAATGTGGCCCCGCTCACTAAATGGTGGTGGCGCCTTGCCCAAAACGAGTCGGGACTCTGGGCGGACATCCTTCGGGCCAAATATTTCCCGGACGGAAATCTGTTCAAGGCAAAAACCAGCGGCTTGGCCTTTTGGAATGGGATCCAAGCGGTCCGGCCGGCTTTCTCTGTTGGGGTGCAATTCAGTGTCAATGTTGGCAAGTCCACTCGGTTTTGGCTCGATAGTTGGTGGGGCGAAAAACCTCTATGGTAGTCGCATCCGGATCTATAACAATTGGCCACAGACACCAACATCATGGTGGCCGATGCTCTTAGAGTCCATCCACCCGCGATTTCCTTCATTAGAACACTTGAGACGGCGGAGGCCGCTAGCTGGGATGCGTTGGTGGCTGACATTGGTGGTCGGAACCGTAGTGGTGGAGAGGACACTATTACGTGGAATCTTACCTCCTCCAAGAAATTTACGGTCAAGTACCTTTATGACAAATTGACCGAGGGCACCACGCTAGACATAGCTAGGGGGTTATGGAATGCCGGTATCCCTCTCAAAATCAAGATTTTTATGTGGCAAATGTTCGGCAACCGCTTACCAACCTCAGATAATGTGGCCAAACGTAACGGGCCGGCGGATGGAACGTGCACCACTTGCGGCTTAGGGGAAAATGCAAATCATAAGTTCTTCGGATGTGCGCTTGCTAGATTCGCGTGGAGTGCGGTTAGGGATGCTTTCAAACAAAACTGGAACCCACGGTCTAGCGATGACCTTCTCTCAATCCTATTGGCGCAAAGTGGGGCCAATGCAAGGATAGTTTGGAGATGCGTTGGGGTGCTGTTTTGGCCCCTTTGGTTGGTTCGGAACAAAATTACGATTGAACAAAAGTTCCCAGCCCACCCGGCTGATATCATCTTCAAATTTCACATTTTCCTCCAGGTTTGGGCGCCGTTGGGGAAGACGCGTGGCGAGGATCGCATGAACAAGATTATGGAGCAGATCAAGATGACTATGGTGAAGGCGCGGCAAGGAGAGACGACAGCCTGAGTATTTTGCGTTGCTATCTATCTATCTTCTTGCTGCTTCGCTTTTGTGATCAAGAACTACGGTCGCTTTGTAAGGGCATATATATCCCTTAGTTGTTTTGGTGATTGATGACAATGCTTTTGCGGACTAATCGTGTGCTTTGAGCATTTCAGATGTATCATGACCAGGCACACGACGATTTGGTACCCCTCGAAGACTATTGAAGACGGTGTTTCTCTACGTTTCTTTTCGGTGGATTTGAGTCGTAGGAAAGCCATACTATTAGCAGGGGGTCTGCATTGGAAAGGTTTGGGTGGAATCAACACGTACACGTCTATTATTTTTGCACCACCCTTCCTTTGGCTCTTTGGAGCATCCTCCGTTTCTCCGTGTCTCTGCGAAAGGAAGGACTCCTAGTGTTGCCGAACTGGGGCATGCGGTGGTACTGCTCTTCGAAGCGCTAGTACCACATGCCCTCGTGGTAGTACCGGCCTCAGTAGTACCGCAGGTGCTCACGGTAGTACCGCTCCTTAGGAGCCGTAGTACCGTGGCCTCAGGGAAGGCTGAGCGGCTCGAGCGGTTGTAGGGGCAGATGTAAATTTTTACATCTGCGCCCTACACGGTAGTACCACGCCTTGGGCGCGGTAGTACCGCGAGCTCTGGGCAGGCGCAGCAACATAAGCGGAAGTAGGGGCGGATGTAATTTTTTACATCCGCGCCCTACACGGTAGTACCAACGGGGAACCATAATGTCATTGGAACCAAGTGGATATTCAAGAACAAGCAAGATGCTCATGGAATCATCGTTCGCAACAAGGTTCGTTTGGTAGCACAAGGCTACTCCCAATTCGAGGGTATCGACTATGGTGAAACCTTTGCTCCTGTTGCTCGCCTTGAATCCATTCATTTATTGATTGCTTATGCTTCTCATCATAACTTTAAGTTGCAACAAATGAATGTGAAGAGTGCTTTTCTTAATGGTCCTATTAATGAGTTGGTGTATGTCAAGCAACCCCCCGGGTTCGAGGATCCCTATTTTCCCGATCATGTGGACCAACTCGATAAGGCACTCTATGGCCGTAAACAAGCCCCACGTGCGTGATATGACCACCTTACCGAGTTGTTACAAGATCATGGGTTTGAAATTGGGAAAATCGACCCCACTCTTTTTACTAAGAAGGTCAAAGGGGAGTTGTTTGTGTGCCAACTATATGTTGATGATATTATCTTTGGTTCCCCTAACAAAGCTTTCAATGAGGAATTTGCCGCTCTCATGACCTCAAAGTTCAAGATGTCCATGATGGGAGAGTTGAAGTTCTTTCTTGGGTTCGAAGTCAAGCAACGAAGAGAAGGAACCTTCATCAACCAAGCCAAATACACTCAAGGCATGCTCAAGAGATTCAAGCTAAGTGATGTCAAGCCGGCTTCCACTCCAATGCCCTTCAAATGCCAACTTGACATAGATCCCAATGGTAAAGCGGTGGATCAAAAGCTATATCAGTCCATGGTTTGCTCCTTGCTTTACCTTTATGCATCTAGACCGGATATCATGTTGAGTGTGGGAATTTGTGCACGGTTTCAAGCCGCACCTAAGGAAAGCCAGTTTGTGGCGGTCAAGCGAATCTTTCAATATTTGGATCATACCCCAAACTTTGGCTTATGGTATCCAATAGGATCTAACTTCAATCTTATGGGCTATTCAGACTCCAATTCGGCGGGAGACAAAGTGGATAGGAGAGAGTGCCAATTCCTTGGTTGCTCTTTGGTGAGTTGGTCTTCCAAGAAGCAAAGTTGTATGTCTGTCTCGTCCACCGAAGCAGAGTATGTGGCCGTCGGTAGTTGTTGTGCACAACTTCTTTGGATGAGGCAAACTTTAAAGGATTACAGTGTCATTTGTAACAAAGTGCCTCTTTGGTGTGACAATGAAAGTGCCATCAAGATTTCTCTCAACCCGGTGCAACACTTCAAGACGAAGCACATTGATATTCGGTATCACTTCATTCGGGATCACATTAGGCGAGGAGAGATCAAGCTCAACTATGTCAACACTCATGATAACCTTGCAGATATTTTCATGAAGCCCTTGGATGAAGCAAGATTTCGCGAGTTAAGGCATGAGATAAATATCATTGATTCGAGCAATGTCGCTTGAACACTTGCACACCCACCATACTCAACTTGTTATCTTGTTTAGATGTAGGCATGGACATAGGGGGAGTGTTGTTCTCTCAATGAACTCTCCCTCCCCCCATTATGCATAAATTGATCAACTCTTTCACATTAGCCATTGTTGATGGTACTTGTGGTTCAAAGACAAGTTTTGGTCTTGGGACCAAGGATAATTCTTTGCGGTGGCATACCAATTGACTCAAACATAGGTGGCTCCGGCCACCGCCCTCTCTTTTGAGAGGTTGTGTTGCGTGTTTAGTCCTTGTTGTCTCTTGCCTCCCTTTCTTCGTGCCGAGCTTGCGTGTGTTGTCTCGTGGGCTAGCTCTTTGGTGTGTCTGTTCGCTTGAAGGTTGCATTGCAAAGGCCCCTTTCTTCTCTGTTTTTGAAACATGCATTTTCTTGGGTCTACGGTACTACCGTGGCGTGCCACGGTACTAACGCAGCAGCTGTGCACGGTACTACAGCAACCAGCATGGCAGTAATTTTTTACTGCCGCTGGAGGAGCGGTACTACCGCCCACGGTGCGGTACTTCCGCCCGGGCGGTACTACCGCGATGACGCGCGGTACTACTGCGCAGTCACGAGCGCGTGGGGGTTAAGAGCGGACAGGGGAAGTTCCAACTCCCCCATACCCATTCAACTCTTTTTCCCCATGCCGTCTCTCTCTCCTGCCCAAGAACGGCGCCGGAGAACCTCGCCAGATCTCCGTCTCCGGCCGCTCTCCTCGCATTCCGTCCGATGGGATCATTCCCAACCACGTCCTCTTGCCATGGAACAAGGTTTCTCCCCAAATCCCTCTCTCCTTGTTTCATTCTTTCGTCTCTAGGTTTTTGGGGAGATGCATGTTGTTCTTGAGATTTTAGGCCAAATCTTTGCAAGAGTAGGATGTAGGAGAGTAGTAATGCGTATAGATGGTATTTGGTATGTTGCCCCGTGGTATATTTGATCAACCATAGTACCGCTCCGTTGTTGCGGCTGTGCTCAGATCCGTTTGTGCTTCGGATCCGATCTCATGTGGTACTACCGCACCTACCGGGCGGTACTACCGCTCCCCAGGAGCGGTACTACCACGTGAGGCGCCGAAATAAAATTTTACTTCTGCTCCCGCCGCGGTACTACCGTGCCATCCTGGCACGGTACTACCATGGCTGGAGCAGCACTAAAATTTTATTTCCGCGCATCTGTGTGGTACTACCGTTGGTGTCAAATCTTCCATGTGGCATCTACCCAATGCTATTTCTACTTGTTTCACTTGTTTTGCTATGGCCTTTGCATTGATCCTTCTCGCTTCTCTTGAGTGTTTGAGTGTTTTGTGTCATAGGTGGTGGCTCCGGTTCCCAAGTCCGTCGTTCCAATCCCAGCCGTGACACGGGCTCCAAGCGTCTGCGCAACCAAGGTGAAGCTCCAGAGGGCTCCAATGGCCCCCAATGCAGAACCAAGACCACCGCCACCAAGAACAAGGAGACCTCCATGGGCATGGATGAGATACCACTTGCTGAGTTCGTCACTCGACAGAGGGTCAACCCCTATGTGAATCCCCGTGCAAACTTCAGAGGGAATGATTTGTTCTGGACCAAGCAGCAGAATCTCATCTATCTGGATGTGATCAAGGCCAAGCAGAACATCTACGTGGACGTGCACTGGATTGACATGAATCATATGAGGGAGGATAAGCACCGTGATTACTTTGGTGAGGCTTTGGACCTCGTGTAGCAGTTTGGCATTGAGCACTTGATCTCTTTCCATCTGGATTATGACCCTGAGATTGTGGCCCAGTTCTTTGCCTCGGTCCACTTCCATACTGATGAGGAACGGTTCTTGACCTGGATGACCAATGGGCAACATATGACTGCTAAGTGGAAGGACTTCATGGCTTTGCTTCAGGTGCCTGATGAGGGGCTCAACACGCCTGTTGGTGCCTGCCCTCATGCCAACCCCGAGTCCGCTAACAAGAACAAGCTCCAACAGTACCTTGTTGAGAAGAAGCTTTCCAATGACAAGAAGACGTGGGTGCTGAACCCATTCCTTGACATCATGCACCGGATCTTCGGCCACTCCCTCTTTCCACGCATTGGTGGCAAGGACAAGGTGCATGACTATCTCGTGGATATGTTGCTCATTTGTGAGGAGGCACGTCTCGCTCAGACACAACCACTTGACGTCTCACACATCATGTGGTGCGAGCTTCATTTTGCGGTGTTCAACCATAAGGTACCCATCTATGGACCTTACCTATTTATCTTGATCACGAGGACTTGGGAGAAGCTCTATCCCGATGATGAGTTTGTTGCCCCTGACTGGATCCGTCACGACCCCATCAAGCTTCGCATCAAGCCTCAGTGGGCTAACACCACTACTCGTGCTGAGGCAGAGGCTGCTAGAATGGATGTTGATGAGGATGAGATTATGGAGGAGGAAGCGAATGAGGACAGCTCTGCTGGGTATACCCCTCCCTCTACTAAGCCTTCATGGGCCAAGAAGCTGAAGGCCAAGATGAAAGCCTTGTTCTGCATGCAAGCCAAGGGGAAGTACAAGACGCATGTTGCTTCCAAGGAGAGTCGCCGCTGTGACAAGAGGATCTTGTGGACATTTGGCGAGGAGGTAACCAGCGGTTCTGAGAATCACATCACCCCAGAGGCTGAATGGATGGTGAAGCAAGGTTACCAGTGGACTGAGTCTAAGGAGGAGACCGTCCCCTCTGCCGAGACTGACGAGGAGCATGGCGAGTGATCACTTCAGCTTGAGCCACCACTTGTGTCGTAGGTGTCCTCTCTGCCTTTTTGGTGTCTCGATGCCAAAGGGGGAGAGAGTGTAGGATTTGCGAGTCATGTGTCATGTTTCGTCTTGTCGCCTTGCTTTTGTTCCGTTGAACCTCGTTTGCTTTAGTTTGGTTTGTGCTTGTGAGACCAGAGTTTCTATCATATGGTGTAAGACATATGCACTCTAACGTACCCTATTGAGCCTATGCTACCTTGTGCTCTTTACTATATGCTTATAGTTATTATCTTATCTCCTTGCTTAGTGTTAGCTTTATTATAGCAAGATATGCTTTGTCCATAAAATATAGGGGGAGTGTTGATCCTAGTATGTGTGCCGTGTAGTCCAAAGCACCTCTCTAGATAGCACACATCTAGGGGGAGCCCGTCTGTATTTTATAGATGTGGGGTTTGCCCATGCTCTATTTTACTTCCCTTCGTGCAAATCCCGTATTGTCATCAATCCACCAAAAAGGGGGAGATTGTAAGGGCATATTTATCCCTTAGTTGTTTTGGTGATTGATGACAATGCTTTTGCGGACTAATCGTGTGCTTTGAGCATTTCAGACGTATCGTGACTAGGCACAAGACGATTTGGTGCCCCTCGAAGACTATTGAAGACGACGTTTCTCTACGTTTCTTTTCGGTGGATTTGAGTCGTAGGAAAGCCGTACTATTAAGAGGGGGTTTGTGTTGGAAAGGTTTGGGTGGAATCAACACGTACACATCTGTTCTCACCACCCTTCCTTTGGCTCTTTGGAGCATCCTCTGTTTCTCCGTGTCTCTGTGAAATGAAGGACTCCTAGTGTTCTTTGAATCCGGGGCATGCGGTAATCTTGTTCTTGAGCGGTAGTACCGAGACCTGTAGTACCGGCCTCGGTAGCGGTAGTCTGGCAGGTGCTCATGATAATACTGATAGGTGCACGGTAGTACCGCTCCTTAGGAGCGGTAGTACCGTGGCCTCAGGGCAGGCCCAACAGCTCGAGCGGTTGTAGGGGCGGATGTAATTTTTTACATCCGCGCCCTACACGGTAGTACCGCGCCTTGGGCGCGGTAGTACCGCGAGCTCTGGGCAGGCGCAACAACATAAGCGGAAGTAGGGGCGGATGTAATTTCTTACATTCGCGGCCTACACGGTAGTACCGCTCTTGGCTTGCGGTACTACCGTGTCGGATTTTTGCATAGATCCCAACTCAGCGGAAGTTGTCACGGATGTATTTTTATATGTCCGTGCCTTCCCAAATCTGGACTATCCCTGCCTTGCGGTAGTACCGCAAGGGGGAGCGGTAGTACCGCGCCACCGTTTCTACCGCCCTCTGCTTCATCGCATCAGGGCTGCTTTGGATTCTGCTGCATGGGCGGTAGTACCGCAGTGCCTTGTGGTAGTACCGTGTGCCCTAGCGGTAGTACCGTGTCTCCGGTGCGGTAGTACCGTGCTTTGCAGGCTGAGTTGGTGGATAAGGTTGGATTTGTTCTTTCACTATATAAGGGGAGTCTTCTTCTCCGAGTTGACCACCTCTTCCATCCCCAAGCTCCATTATTGCTCTAAGCACCATTTTCTCCCGATCTCTCTCCCTAGCCAATCAAACTTGTTGATTTTCTAGGGATTGGTTGAGAAGGCCACGATCTACACTTCCACCAAGAGAAATTTGATCCCCCCACTAATCCCTTGCGGATCTTGTTACTCTTGGGTGTTTGAGCACCCTAGACGGTTGAGGTCACCGCGGATCCATATTCCATTGTGGTGAAGCTTTGTGGTGTCGTTGGGAGCCTCCAATTAAGTTGTGGAGATTTCCCCAACCTTGTTTGTAAAGGTCCGATCGCTGCCTCCAAGGTTACCAATAGTGGAATCACGACATCTCGCATTGTGTGAGGGCGTGAGGGGAATACGGTGGCCCTAGTGGTTTCTTGGGGAGCATTGTGCCTGCACACCGCTCCAATGGAGATGCACTTCCCCTCAAAAGGAAGGAACTTCGGTAACACATCCTCGTCTTCACCGGCTCCACTCTTGGTTATCTCGTGCCTTTACTTGTGCAAGCTTATTTGTGTTATGTCCTTTGCTTCCTTGTGTGCTTGTTGTTGTTGCATCATATAGGTTCCTCACCTAGTTGCATATCTAGACAACCTACTTTGATGCAAAGTTTAAAATGGTAAAGAAAAGCTAAAAATTGTTAGTTGCCTATTCACCCCCCTCTAGTCAACAATATCGATCCTTTCACGCTTTATCTTAGCTTTATTTGGGGCCTACTGGACGATGACTTGTTACCTTGGTTTGTAAGTTTTAAGACTCTGTGGGGATGCTGCCTAGTGGCTTTATTAATTTAAAGCCGGACGCTTCTGGCGTCTACGTTCCAAAAAAAACAATACTCGCTTGTTGGATCATTTGGAATGAGAGAAATGCTAACACAACATTAGACGGTAGCTCATGGTCTACCTGAGTATATAGCGAAAAACTACCGCATTACGGGCTATGGCTACAAAAAACTACCGCCTTTCTTAATTTTTCAAAAAACTGCCCCAAAATTGGGTGGCTGTTCCAAAAAACCCTAATGGTTGAGCAGTTAAGTTTTAAGCTAGATTATGACAGTTCGGGCCCATTCGTCAGGTTGACCGTTAGGTTTTAATGTTAGATTGACCGTTGACTGGTTATGACAGGCGGGGCCCAATTTTTTTAAAGAAACAATCAGGTCCCTGTGAATTTTTTAATAGCAATCGGGTCCCTGTATAAAATACAAAAAGCAATCGGGTCCTTGCTGAGGGAGTCCTGGACTAAGGGGTCCTCGGGCGTCCGGCCTGTTATCCATGGGCCGGACTGATGGGCTACGAAGACATGAAGGCCGAAGACTGTACCCGTGTCCGGATTGGACTCTACTTGGCGTGGAAGGCAAGCTTGGCGACCAACTATGAAGATTCCTTCTTATGTAACCGACACTATGTAAACCCTAGACCCCCCCGGTGTTTATATAAACCGGGGGGTTTAGTCCGAAAAGGACACACATTACCATAGTCATATATGCTAGACTTCTAGGGTTTAGCCATTACGATCTCGTGGTAGATCAACTCTTGTAATACTCCTATTCATCAAGATCAATCAAGCTGGAAGTAGGGTATTACCTCCATAGAGAGGGCCCGAACCTGGGTAAACATCATGTCCCCCGTCTCCTGTTACCATCGATACTAGACGCACAGTTCGGGAGCCCCTACCCGAGATCCGCCGGTTTTGACACCGACAATGGTGCTTTCATTGAGAGTTCCAGTGTGTCGTCTGCAAAAGGTTCGATGGCCCCTTCAATCGTCGATAGTGACGCTGTCCAAGGAGAAACCTTCCTCCCCGGGTAGATTTTTGTGTTCGGCAGCTTCGTACTGCGGGCCAACTTGCTTGGCCATCTGGAGCAGGTCGATAGCTACGCCCCTGGCCGTCAGGTCAGATTTGGAAGCTTGGACTTGATGTCTACTACGCAACCTTCTCCTTGTAGACGTTGTTGGGCCTCCAAGTGCAGAGGTTTGTAGGACAGTAGCAAATTTCCCTCAAGTGGATGACCTAAGGTTTATCAATCCGTGAGAGGCGTATGATGAAGATGGTCTCTCTCAAGCCACCCTGCAACCAAATAACAAAGAGTCTCTTGTGTCCCCAACACACCCAATACAATGGTAAATTGTATAGGTGCACTAGTTCGCCAAAGAGATGGTGATACAAGTGCAATATGGATGGTAGATAGAGGTTTTTGTAATCTGAAAATATAAAAACAGCAAGGTAACTAATGATAAAAGTGAGCGTAAACGGTATTGCAATGCTAGGAAACAAGGCCTGGGGTTCATACTTTCACTAGTGCAAGTTCTCTCAACAATAATAACATAATTGGATCATATAACTATCCCTCAACATGCAACAATGAGTCACTCCAAAGTCACTAATAGCGGAGAAATAAAGAAGAGATTATGGTAGGGTACGAAACCACCTCAAAGTTATTCTTTCCAATCAATCCGTTGGGCTATTCCTATAAGTGTCACAAACAGCCATAGAGTTCATACTAGAATAACACCTTAAGACACAAATCAACCAAAACCCAAATGTCACCTAGATACTCCAATGTCACCTCAAGTATCCGTGGGTATGATTATACGATATGCATCACACAATCTCAAATTCATCTATTCAACCAACACATAGAACCTCAAAGAGTGCCCCAAAGTTTCTACCGGAGAGTCAAGACGAAAACGTGTGCCAACCCCTAAGCATAAGTTCACAAGGTCACTGAACCCGCAAGTTGATCACCAAAACATACATCAAGTAGATCACGTGAAGCAACATAAGATCCAACTATAATAGCAAAGCTTGCGATACATCAAGATCATGCCAAATCAAGAACTCGAGAGAGAGAGAGAGAGAGAGAGAGAGAGAGAGAGAGAGATCAAACACATAGCTACTGGTACATACCCTCAGCCCCGAGGGTGAACTACTCAATCCTCGTCATGGAGTGCGCTGGGATGATGAAGATGGACACCGGTGAGGGTTTCCCCCCCCCCTCCGACAGGGTGCCGGAACAGGGTCCCGAGAGGTTTTTGGTGGCTACAGAGGCTTGCGGCGGCGGAACTCCAAATATATTCTTTTTCCCGATCGTTTTCGGGTATATGGATATATATAGGCGGAAGAAATACGTCAGGGGAGCCACGAGGGGCCCACGAGGGTGGAGGGCGCGCCCCCCTGCCTCGTGCCTCCCTCGTTGCTTTCCTGACGTGCACTCCAAGTCTCCCGGGTTGCTTTCCTTCCAAAAATAACTTCTCCAGAAGGTTTCATTCCGTTTCGACTCCGTTTGATATTCCTTTTCTTCAAAACATCAAACAAGGGAAAAAGCAGGCGGCACTGGGCTCTGGGTCAATAGGTTAGTCCCAAAAATAATATAAAAGTGCATAATAAAGCCCATAAAACATCCAAGATGGATAATATAATAGCATGAATACTTCATAAATTATAGATACGTTGGAGACGTATCAGCATCCCCAAGCTTAATTCCTGCTCGTCCTCGAGTAGGTAAATGATAAAAGAAAGAATTTATGAAGTGTGAATGCTAGCAGGTGCGTAAGTTTGATCAATGATAATTTCAATCACCTTTTCTAGCATCATTATATGTCATAACAGTAGCTCAACTCATAGAACTTTGCATGATCAAGTAACAAACTATTCACATGTTAAATTATAGATAATAAACTTTCTTGAAAACTAACAAACTGTGTTATTAGTCATCAAACAATTACAATTCATCTTATTTTCAGGAAGAGTCTATGTCAGAGCTTTGATTCAACAAACTTCACATACTCAACTATCATTTAGTCTTCCATGATTGCTACCACTCAAAGCATATTTTTAGAACAAATAGTATTCATCGAACACATAGAAAGATAGGGGCTTAATGTTTCGCCTCCCAACTTTTTACCTCAAGGGTAATGTCAATAGTAATAATTCATGATCAAATATATTTGAATGGCCATATATGCTTAGATCTTTCCATCATATGATGCTTGCCAACTAAAGAGTGGGTTGGAATGAGAAGGAATACTACTGACTCTTGCATAAAAGTAAAAGATAGGCCCTTCGCAGAGGGAAGGTGGATTTGCAGAGGTGCCAGAGCTCGAAGCAAAAACAGAGATGAAAATAATTTTGAGAGGTATGCTTTCATTGTCAACATAACGACCAAGAGTTACCAATATCTTCCATACTACATACATTATAGGCGGTTCCCAAACAGAAAGGTAAAGATTTTTACTCCCCCTCCACCAACAATCATCAATCCACGGCTTGCCCGAAACAACGGGTGCCTCCAACTAACATAAATCCTGGAGGAGTTTTGTTTGCAATTATTTTTGATTTGATTTCGATCTTTTGATCATGGGACTGGGCATCCCAGTTACCAGCCATTTTTCTCGTGAATGATGAGCGGAGTCCACTCATCGTGAGAATAACCCACCTAGCATGGAAGATACTGCTAACCGGTAGTTGATACATTTGCGTTTCGGTCTTACATAACAGATTATTATTTGAAGGTTTAGAGTTTGGCACATGCAAATTTACTTGGAACGGCAGGTAAATACCGCATATAGGTAGATATGGTGGACACTCATGGAAGAAACTTGGTTCAAGGATTTGGATGCACAAGCAGTATTCCCGCTTAGTACGGATATTTTGGCTAGCAAAGGATTCTAAATAGCAAGCACCACATGTTAGAGGATCCAAAACAATATAACTTATACAAATATACCCAAGCATAACTCATTATGTTGTCTTCCTTGTCCAACTTCAACTAACTTTCTCAGGTTTGAAAATAATTAATGGGGTTCACAATCATAGAAGATGTCCAAGATAGTATATTTATATGTGAAACCTCTCTTCCTTCAATATTCTTTCATGAATTGTTCAAGTGACTAATACAATGCTTGTTAACCTTCAATAAATTTACCACCTCTACTTCTTATGTGTGAAGGCATTACTCCCCATGGGAAAGGCACATGAAACATATATAATTTCGGATTTATGACATTCAAATCATTCAACTATTTACTCATAGGATATAAGTGAAGCACACGAGTAAATGACAAACTACTCTAAAAAGATATAAGTGAAGATTAATGAGTATTTAAATAATTATGTAGCTATGTGAAGACTCTCTATCATTTAAGAATTTCAGATCTTGGCATTTTATTCAAACAGCAAGCAAAGCTAAAGAAAATAAAATGACGCTCCAAGCAAAACACATATCATGTGGTGAATAAAAATATAGCTCCAAGTAAAGTTACCGATGGACGAAGACGAAAGAGGGGATGCCATCCAGGGCATCCCCAAGCTTAGGATCTTGGTTATCCTTGAATATTAGCTTGGGGGTGCCTTGGGCATCCCCAAGCTTAGGCTCTTGCCACTCCTTATTCCGTAGTCCATCGAATCTTTACCCAAAACTTGAAAACTTCACAACACAAAACTTAACAGGAAACTCGTAAGCTCCGTTAGCGAAAGAAAACAAAACACCACTTCATGGTACTGTAATGAGCTCATTATTTATTTATATTGGTGTTAATCCTGCTGTATTCCAACTTCTCTATGGTTTATAAACTATTTTACTAGCCATAGATTCATCAAAATAAGCAAACACCACACGAAAAACAGAATCTGTCAAAAACAGAACAGTCTGTAGTAATCTGTGACTAACGCAAACTTCTGGAACTCCTCAAAATTCTAATATAAATTGGTGGACCTGAGGAATTTGTCTAGTAATCATCTGCAAAAAGAATCAACTAAGTAGCACTCTCCAGTAAAAAGTTGAAGCTAATCTCGTGAGTGCTAAAGTTTCTGTTTTTTACAGCATGATCATAAAGACTTCACCCAAACTTCCCAAAGGTTCTACTTGGCACAAACACTAATTAAAACACAAAACCATATCTAAATATAATCTAGATGCATTATTTATTCCTAAACAGAACCAAAAAGTAAGAAACAAAAATAAACTTGGGTTTCCTCCCAACAAGCGCTAACGTTTAACGCCCCTAGCTAGGCATGATGATTTCAATGATGCTCACATAAAAGATAAGAACTAAAACATAAAGAGAGAATCATGAAGAATATGACTAGCACATTTAAGTCTAACCCACTTCCTATGCATAGGGATTTTGTGAGCAAACAACTTATGGGAACAATAATCAACTAGCATAGGAAGGCAAAACAAGCATAACTTCAAAACTTTTAGCACATAGAGAGAAAACTTGATATTATTGCAATTCCTACAAGCATATATTACTCCCTCATAATAATTTTCAGTAGCATCATGAATGAATTCAACAATATAACCAGCACCTAAAGCATTCTTTTCATGATCTACTTGCATAGAAATTTTACTACTCTCCACATAAGCAAAATTCTTCTCATTCGCAATAGTGGGAGTATCATAAAAGACTTGAATACTATAAATTGTTTCCACATTAAAAGAGTAATGTTCATAAAAAGGGTAATCATAATCATGACAATTTGTATAAATATAATCATCACTACTTTTTATAGCATAAGTTTCATCACAATAGTCATCATAAGTAGCAACTTTGTTCTCATCATAATGAGTTGAAACCTCGTCCGAAATAGTGGATACAGCACTAAATAAAGTCATGACCTCTCCAAATCCACTTTCATAAGTATTATAAGATTCAACATCCTCCAAAATAGTGGGATCATTACTTCCTAAAGTTGACACTCTTCCAAACCCACTTTCATCAATATAATCATCATAAGTAGGAGGCATGCTATCATCATTATAAATTTGCATATCAAAACTTGGGAGACTAAAAACATCATCTACATTAAACGTAGCCTCCCCAAGCTTGGGACAAACATTAATTGCAGCAAATATATTCTCAAAAACATCATCTTCATCAAACATTGCATCCCCAAGCTTGGGCCTTTTCGTATCATAATCATAATCACTCTCATCATTAATAGTATGGATAGCACCAATAGTATAGCAATTATCATATTCTTCCAAGCAAGTGCCAAAAAGATTTTCAAGATCATAAGAAGTATCATAATCTTCCCAATCATAATCATCACAACAAGCAATAGGCATAACGTGATCATCATCAAGTGCATCATATTCCACAATTATTTTTGATTCATTTTCATGAGGCACAGCAATAATAGGAGCAACATTATTTGGGAGAGATATCTTTTTACCTCTCTTCCTTTTTATTTTCTTCTTCTTCACCACATCATGTGTGGGTTCAATCCTCTTCTTGGAGCTCCTTATTAATGAGTTTGGTTGAATAGAAGGATCCTCCTCGTTACCTGATTCATCATAAGAAATAATAGGAGGATATTGGCAAGTCTCTTCCCTTTCATTAGTATTCTCTTCATCTTCTATTTTTTTATTTTCTTTATGTAATTGACAATATAAGGATTTTCAATGCAATTCACCGCACAATACATATAAATTTCGTCTAGATCAAATCCAAGAAGTTTATAACGGGCAAATTTCTGGAAGATAGTTAGTTATACGTTTCATTTCTTCGTAGCCCATAAGAAAACTAAGTTCATTATAATGTGCAAGGGAAATCAAGTCATCACAATTTTTGGACACGATTAGATCATGAAACAATTTGCATCGGTTAGCTAAATGACCCTGTTCATTGCAAAGTCCACAAGTACGACCAAGAAAATTTAAATTTTCAGCACAAACATCTAGCCTTTCTTGCAACAATTTAGTTTCTAAGTGCTTATGCCTCTTGCAATATCTATCTTCCTTATTTGGTGTGTACTTGCAAACCCAATGCACTCCACAAAATTGACATGTTTATAGGAGACATTTTCATCATAACTAGTGCAATCATCATTAGTACCATGGATATTCAAGGAGTTCATACTAACAACATTTCAATCATGCTCATCATTCAAAGATTTAGTGCCAAACATTTTAATGCATTCTTCTTCTAACACTTTGGCACAATTTTCCTTTCCATCATACTCACGAAAGATATTAAAAGGTGAAGCGTATGAGACAAACTCAATTCCATTTTTTTGTAGTTTTCTTTTATAATATAAACTAGTGATAAAACAAGAAACAAAAAGATTCGATTGCAAGATCTAAAGATATACCTTCAAGCACTCACCTCCCCGGAAACGGCGCCAGAAACTTCTTGATGTCTACTACGCAACCTTCTCCTTGTAGACGTTGTTGGGCCTCCAAGTGCAGAGGTTTGTAGGACAGTAGCAAATTTCCCTCAAGTGGATGACCTAAGGTTAATCAATCCGTGGGAGGCATAGGATGAAGATGGTCTCTCTCAAGCAACCCGACAACCAAATAACAAAGAGTCTCTTGTGTCCCCAACACACCCAATACAATGGTAAATTGTATAGGTGCACTAGTTCAGTGAAGAGATGGTGATACAAGTGCAATATGGATTGTAGATATAGGTTTTTGTAATATGAAAATATAAAAACAGCAAGGTAACTAATGATAAAAGTGAGCGTAAACGGTATTGCAATGCTAGGAAACAAGGCCTAGGGTTCATACTTTCACTAGTCCAAGTTCTCTCAACAATAATAACATAACTGGATCATATAACTATCCCTCAACTTGCAACAAAGAGTCACTCCAAATTCACTAATAGCGGAGAACAAAAGAAGAGATTATGATAGGGTACGAAACCACCTCAAAGTTATTCTTTCCAATCAATCCGTTGGGCTATTCCTATAAGTGTCACAAACAGCCCTAGAGTTCGTACTAGAATAACACCATAAGACACAAATCAACCAAAACCCTAATGTCACCTAGATACTCCAATGTCACCTCAAGTATCTGTGGGTATGATTATACAATATGCATCACAAAATCTCAAATTCATCTATTCAACCAACACATAGAACCTCAAAGAGTGCCCCAAAGTTTCTACTGGGGAGTCAAGACGAAAATGCGTGCCAACCCCTATGCATAGGTTCATGGGCAGAACCCACAAGTTGATCACCAAAACATACATCAAGTGAATCACGTGATATCCCATTGTCACCACAGATACGCACGGCAAGACATACATCAAGTGTTCTCAAATCATTGAAGAGTCAATCCGATAAGATTACTTCAAGGGGAAAACTCAATCCATTAGAAGAGAGGAGAGGAAGAGAAGCAACATAAGATCCAACTATAATAGCAAAGCTCGCGATACATCAAGATCGTGCCAAATCAAGAACATGAGAGAGAGAGAGAGATCAAACACATAGCTACTGGTACATACCCTCAGCCCCGAGGGTGAACTACTCCCTCCTCGTCATGGAGTGCGCCGGGATGATGAAGATGGCCATCGATGAGGGTTCCCCTCCGCAGGTGCGGAACAGGTCCCGAGAGGTTTTGGTGGCTACAGAGGCTTGCGGCGTGAACTCAGATATATTCTGCTTCCCGATCGTTTTAGGGTATATATATATATATATATATATATATATATATATATATATATATATATATATATATATATAGGCGGAAGAAATACGTAAGGGGAGCCACGAGGGGCCCACGAGGGTGGAGGGCGCGCCCAGGGGGTGGGCGCGCCCCTGCCTCGTGCCTCCCTCGTTGCTTTCCTGACGTGCACTCCAAGTCTCCCGGGTTACTTTCCTTCCAAAAATAACTTCTCCAGAAGGTTTCATTCCGTTCAATTCGTTTGATATTCCTTTTCTTCAAACACGTAAACAAGGGAGAAAACAAGAACTGGCACTGGGCTCTGGGTCAATAGGTTAGTCCCAAAAATAATATAAAAGTGCATAATAAAGCCCATAAAACATCCAAGATGGATAATATAATAGCATGAATACTTCATAAATTATAGAACGTTGGAGACATATCAGGACTACGTCGCGGATATCCGTGGAGACTTGATCTTTAATGGATTTGAGGGGGAGCGATCGCCGCGGTCTCCTGTTGCTACGACGGCCTTAGAACCAGAGTAGATCGTGCCATCCAATGCCTTAGAGCCCGAGGCGTTGGAGCCGCACACGGACTCAACACCCTGCAATATTTGCTTCAGCGGAACTTCGGACTCGTCTCCGGCCATAAGTTCCGGACCATGTACGCCTGCGGACACCAAGCTAGATCAGTTATCGATCGTCGAATTCAGCGCCGCAGACGTTTTCCAGCACTCACCTTTGGGCGATGTGCTGAACTTCTAAAGAATTTTTCCTTGGAGACTGACTCGCAGCCGAACTATGTTCGGTTCGAGTTGGAGGCTGATGATGGGGAATTTTGCTTCCCACCCGCCACCCACTTCATAGCTACCGTCGAGGACTTAACCGACGAGCTCGATTATATTCAAGACATCGACGGTATGGACGACGATGCCGACAAGGAGTAAGGCCAAGACCCACCATTTACTGGACGTTGGACGGCCACCTCTTCGTACGACGTGTACATGGTTGATACACCTAAAGGATCTGGCGACGACAAAGAAGATCCAGTTGCGAATAAACCTTCTGAGACACAGTCCAAGCGCCGGCGCCCTAAACGCCGCTCTAAGCCTCGTCGCTCAAAAGATGGCAACACCGGCACCGGAGAAAACAGTACTCCGGGTGACGCCGAAAACAATGAAGACCCTGTTGGAGCCGCATCCGAACAGGAGGACCAAGACAACGAGCAGGTTAACCCTGATAAACAGGCCACGCCCAATGACCCGGATGACGATAGTTATCGTCCACCCTCCGGGGATGATGAGAGCCTTGGCAATGAAGACTTCATCGTGCCTGAGGCACCCTCGGCAGAGCGCTTTAAGCGCCAGCTCATAGCTACTGCAAGAAGCTTAAAGAAAAAGCAGCAGCAGCTCCAAGCAGATCAAGACCTACTCATTGATAGATGGACCGACGTCCTGGGAGCCGAAGAATACGGCCTCAAGTGCCCAGCCAAGAGTTACCCAAAAGGCACACTGCTACCTCAGTTCGATGAGGAGGCACCAGATCCCATACCTCCCTCGTGCAATGAGGACCGACCACCATGCGGTTGGGATAGTGCGGCAGACCGACCACCCCGCGGTCGGGATAAAACGGCAACTCAGGCCGAACAACAGCCCGCCCCACCGCCTTGCAAACACAGGAACAGATCAGCTCGGGACCATACATACGACCTTTGGCAGGAATTGGGCAGTAGATCAGGACACACCAAATAATTATATGGATCGCGAGGACGCTTCCCTACTCGGGATGACAGCTACCTATTCGGACGTGACAAACTTAATCATACCTGGGCCGATAACCACAGACGGACTTCGTCGGAGGTGCGCCATGATGCAGCCCGCAATAGAGGCGCTGCACACCCTCTCTGCTTCACAGATGAGGTGCTGGATCATGAATTCCCCGAGGGGTTCAAGCCTGTCAATATTGAATCATACGACGGAACAACCGACCCCGCAGTGTGGATCAAAGATTTTATTCTCCATATCCACATGACCCGAGGAGATGACCTCCACGCTATCAAATACCTCCCATTAAAGCTCAAAGGACCAGCTCGACACTGGCTAAATAGTCTTCCTGAGAACTCCATCGGCAGCTGGGAGGACTTGGAAGAAGCCTTCCTCGACAACTTCCAAGGTACATATGTCCGGCCACCCGATGCAGATGACTTAAGCCACATAGTTCAACAACTCGAGAATCAACCAAAATTCTGGACTAGGTTCCTAACCAAAAAGAACCAGATTGTTGATCGTCGGACGCCAAGCCTTAGCAGCCTTCAAACACAAAGATCCGGTGATTTAATGGCTCGCCCGCCACCTCGGCCAAGAAAAGCCGAAATCCATGGCAGCCCTCACAGCACTCATGACCCGCTTTTGCGCGGGTGAGGACAGCTGGCTGGCCCGAAGCAAAAACACAGCCAGTGAGGCAGGCCCCTCTGAGGCCAAGAACGACACCGGTAAGCTCCGGCGCAATAGACACAAACGCCGAAGCAATGGCGATAACACCGACAACACCATAGTGAACGCCGGATTCAGCGGCTCCAAGTCCGGCCAACAGAAGAAGCCCTACAAAAGGAACAACGAGGGATCTTCCAGCCTGGACCGCATACTCGACCGTCTGTGCCAGATACACAGCACCCTAGACAAACAAGCCAATCACACCAACAGAGATTGTTGGGTCTTCAAACAGGCTGGCAAGTTAAATGCCGAAAACAAAGAAAAGGGATCACAAAGTGAGGACGAGGACAACGAGCCCCGGCAACCAAACACCGGGGGGCAGAAGAAATTTCCCCCTCAAGTCAAAACGGTGAACATGATATACGCCATGCACATCCCCAGAAAGGAGCGCAAGCGGGCACTCAGGGACATCTACGCGGTAGAGCCAGTCGCCCCAATACTCAATCCGTGGTCGTCATTTCCGATCACCTTCGATCGTCGAGATCATCCAACTAGTATCTGCCATGGCGGTTCAGCCGCACTGGTCCTTGACCCAATCATCGACGGATTCCACCTAACACGAGCCCTAATGGATGGTGGAAGCAGCCTCAACCTGCTCTACCAGGATACAATACGGAAGATGGGCATTAATCCCTCACCAATCAAGCCCACAAAGACTACCTTTAAAGGAGTCATACCAGGCGTTGAGGCCGCTACACGATCTCAATCATGCTGGAGGTGGTCTTCGGTTCTCTGGACAACTTCCGAAGCGAAGAGTTAATCTTCGATATCGTCCCCTTCTGCAGTGGCTACCACACACTGCTCGGACGAACCGCATTCGCTAGATTCAACGCGGTCCCATACTATGCTTACCTCAAGCTCAAGATGCCCGGTCCACGCGGCGTCATAAAAGTTAATGGAAATACGGAACGCTCCCTCCGTACAGAGGAGCACACCGCTGCCCTAGCAGCAGAAGTACATAACGGCCTTTTCAAGCAGATCCGCAATCCGGCTGCCGAGCCCACGGACACCGTCAAGAAGGTCCGGACTACGCTGCCATAGGACAACTCGGCCCGTCAAGAGCTTGACTAGCAATTTGGCCTCCGTCCCAGCCCTGATCAAGTAGTGGCACTCATACCACGCGCACATAATTACGCACTCAAAATCCCATGGGCGTCGACGGAGGCACACCTTGTGGTCCACAGTACGGCTTGACCCAACCCGGACTCACACATACTTTCACCCTTTTTTCCTTTGGTTTCTGGTTCTTTTTCCGTGTGCCTGATAACCAGTCCTTTCGAAGGACCGACATACAAAGACGGCAAGCAGCATTAGTGCGCAGGGTAACCTCCACACGTTCCTCTTGACGGTATTTCTACTTATTTCTCAGGACCCGCACGCTACGCCCTCTTAAGTCCGGCATGTTAAATAACCCAGATGCTTATCGCACTTTTTGTACAGGATACGCCTTGACATATCCATACAGTTATAATGAAAATGGTTTGCGGCCCAGTTCCTGTGGTTTTCGTTTCTTACTTCATTTTATTTCGATTTGCTTATCGATCGCACCCGTACAATCTGGTACGTCTCATATTCGCCACTGGCTCCCCATCGTCCCATAATACGGCAGCAAAGTCCGAACACTTCTTATAGATAAATTCGGCACCCCGAACTTAGCATTATATGCATTGGCTCCGAATCATGTCTTTGGTCAATAGTTGGGTTGCCCGACTCCTGTGCTTGCTACCCGACGTTCTGCTGAATCGGCTAGGGTAGTAAAGGGAGAACTAATGCGATTGTGCCCTGGCCTTGACCAGATGAGTGCCTCATTAGAGAAAGCCGAAAACTGACTGTCATGATACGGCGAGAGCCGGCCAGCTGTTTGAGGGTTCCAAATCGTTGGAGATTTTTTCCGCATTATGCGAAAGATCGGCACTTCCCGATCAGATGCCGACAACACTCTGTTTTGAACCAGGGGTTGCGCCATGCTTTATTATAAAACTCCTATGGCTAAGTGAGGGCGTTTAAGCCGTATAGTCTGATTGCCATGTTCGTTGCGCTAAATAACTCCTTCACGGACCATACAATTGGATCAAGATTGTTTAGATTCCATCCCGAACACCTCCGTATTACCTACGTGAGGGCAGAAGCCCGGTCGCCAACCCTCAGATTACATACAACACGGCCGCACAGGAGGAAACAATTAAAAGCATAACAAAATCACATTACAAAATAGGCTTTGTTTTCATAATACAAGGCAAAGGCAACACAAAAGTTTTCATTCGAAAATAATGTCCTGCCCGCACTCAACTGCTACAAGTCGAGACCCTTCTATGACATCCGCAAAATATCGCTCGGGTGTGCAGTGCTCCTTGCCCTCCGGCGTCCCTCTGGCCACTTCAATGGCGTTCATCTTTGCCCACCACATCTTGCAACTGGCGAAGGCCATGCGGGCACCTTCAATACAGGCAGAGCGCTTGATGATGTCCAGCCGAGGACAGGCGTTAACCATCCGCCTCACGAGTCCGAAGTAGCTGCCAGGCATAGCTTCGGCTGGCCATAGCTGGATCATAAAATCCTTCATGGCTAGTTCGACCACCCTATGCAGCTCCACTAGCTGTTTCAG
This sequence comes from Aegilops bicornis, assembly GCA_021605145.1. NCBI lineage: Eukaryota > Viridiplantae > Streptophyta > Magnoliopsida > Poales > Poaceae > Aegilops > Aegilops bicornis. Next base: position 233,142,711 of record CM038675.1, on the reverse strand, counting down.
CTGATCGGTGAGCGACACGGGAGGTTCTGGCGCCGCATATTGCGACCAGAATAGTCTCTCCGTCAACTCCCTCCTTCGGCTCGATAGAACTCCACGGTGTCCGATGCACTGCGTGGTAAATCCGCAAAAGCCCCTAGGGAACTCTGAACCCTGGTTAGTAAAAGGTACTGCTTCTGCGCATACTTGCTTTGCATCTTAAATGCCTTACCCGCTGCGATCTTCTGGGCCTCCTGGATTTCCCGGAGGGCGGCCTGGGCCTCATTCCGTGCGGCCTCCGCGCTCTGACGAGCCTTGGCGAGTTCGGTCCCTTGAACCGACGCATCATGCTCCAAGGCATCGCATTTCTTCACCGCATCCTGGAGCTCCTACTGGACTTCTATGACCCGGGCCTTGACCTTCTTACGAGCGGCTTGCTGCTGGACAGCCTTCTCCTCGGCCTCGCCCAGGGCCTTGACCCCGGTCGCGGCTCCTGCACATATTATGACACTACAGTCAATATACAGCGCATATGCTTTCCGAACACACAGCAAGTCGCTACTCACCTTGCTTCTCCTGGAGCCGAACCTTAACCTCGCCGAGCTCGCTCTCGGTCCACTCCAGCCTATGCCTTAGTTCAGAGACTTCGGCAGCATGCGAGGTTGCGGCCAACAACGACGCCTGCTTATGCATACATATCACGTTAGTGTCCTACAATAAAAGATTGATCCTATGTCCGATTCTTCTCGCCGAACACCGGACAGTGTCTCAGGGGCTACTGACTACATGGGGTTTTTCTCTTTCTATGTCACTTACCTCGAAACCTGTCAACAGGTTACTGCAGGCTTCGTTCAGTCCACTCTTGGTAGACTGAACCTTCTCGATCACCGCACCTATAAGGACACAATGCTCGTCCATAACGCAGGCGCCTCATAGTGGCTCCATCAGGTTATCCGGCATCCCTGGATGGACAGGGGCCACCGGCGGAAGCGGCGCACCCTCCTCCTTCAAAGGGGGCTGCTCGTCCGACTCCGGAGCCATATGGTTCTCCGGAATCATATTCGGCTGAGGGCCGAGCTGGATGCGGCCCTCTTCACCAATCTCCATGGGGATTGGCTCCCCCATGTGTCCGGCAGTGGAGGTCTTGCCTTGTGGCGCCTCCTGGACAGCGTCCTGGGCTCCTCCTCGGTTCGGAGCGGTCCTCCAGGACAGCACTTCGGTGTCGTCCCCGCCCCGGTGGAAATGGCAGCGGTGGCGACATGCTCGCCATCTCCGACGGAGCCAACGAACCTCCATATGAGGATCGCTGGATAAGGTCACGGGCCGGACTGCGATCGTGCAGTTAACCATGCCAAGATAATAAAGAGAAAGGGTCGGATGTGCGCATTAGCGATCCTTATCACTTACGATGCGGCTTGGGGCTTAGTGCGGGGGCGTCATTTCGGACTGCTGTTAACGTCCCACGCGGTGTTGAGCGCTGGGATGCCCTTCCCCTTCTAGGGCGTTTCCGCCTCCAGATGTGCCGAAGCCGCCCTCTTTTTCTTCTTCTCCTCGGGGGGAGGGTTGTTTTCCTCCTCCTCCTCCTCCTCCTCTTCCACATCATTGTCCTCAGGGACAGAGGAATGGGATTCGTCGTCTTCGGACGTCACGTCCGAAGTGCCCTTGCGACGGGGATCACTCTTGGCCCCCTTGGCCTTCTTCTTGGCCTTCTTCTCCGGCGCCTTATATGGCGCCGGCACCAGCATCTTCGCTAGACGCGGGATGACCGGTTCTTCAGGCAGCGGAGCCGGACACTGGATCCGCTTCGCCCTCTCCATCCAGTCCTGGAAAAGCAATGACGAACTCAGACATCATCTTCAAAACAATTAAGTTGGGGATACGTTAGAAATAACATACCTTGCTGGCGGGGTGTTTACAATCGTGACCACGATGTGAGTCCGTGGCCGGTGGCTTCTTGTTGCCCATAAAGAGCAACTTCCAGGCACCTTCGTGAGTAGTCTTGAAGAGCCTTATCAAGGTCTGGTGCTTCTTCGAATTGAACTCCCACAGAGGGCGGCTTCGGCGCTGGCACGGAAGAACCCGGCGAACTAGCATCACCTGGATTACGTCAACAAGCTTGATATTCTTGGTCACCATGCTTTGAACGCGCGTCTGCAGCGCTATCAGCTCGTCAGGTGAACACCAGTCCAGACTCTTCTCGACCCAGGAGGTGAGTCGCATGGGAGCACCGGAGCGGAATTCGGCAGCTGCGGCCCAGGTGGTGCCGCGAGCTTCTGTGATGTAGAACCACTGCTTCTGCCACTCCTTTACTATCTCCACAAAAGTGCCTTTGGGCCAGGAGACGTTGGATAGCTTGCTCACCATGGCTCCCTCGCACTCCGCGTGTTGGCCATCCACCACCTTCGGCTTCACGTTGAAGACTTTGAGCCACAGCCTGAAGTGGGGTTGGATGCGGAGGAAGGCCTCACACACGACAATAAACGCCGAGATGTTGAGGAAGGAATTTGGGGACAGATCATGGAAATCTATCCCGTAATAATACATCAGCCCGCGGACGAAAGGGTGGAGTGGAAACCCTAGCCCGCGGTAGAAATGGGGGATGAATACTACCCTCTCAGTGGGCTTCGGCGTGGGGACGACTTCTCCCTCGGCCGGCAGACGGTGGGCGATTTCCTTTGCCAAATATCCGGCCGCCCGAAGCTCAGTAATGTCCTCCTCCTTGACGGAGGAGACCATCCACTTGCCCTGACCTCCGGATCCGGACATGGTTGCTTGAGTCGAAAGGAGATGAGTACTTGGGCGCTGGAGCTCGAGATTGGAAAGGCGGAGACAGAGAGAGATGGCGTAAGAGAGGAAGGGGAGTCCTTATCCCCTTATTAAGGACGCGAATATCAAGCGCCTCCTCACTCGCCCTAAAAACTCGCCTATTCCCAAGGGCCATATAAACGGCACGGTTGGGTTACCCATGCCCGCATTGATGAGAATCCTGCGATAAGGGGACACGATCTCCGCTTTCACAAGACGTGTGAATGGCAACCGCGTCTCAAAACGTGGAGCAGCAGACGAAAAGCGGTTCAAAGTTATGACCGGACAGACGTGATGTCGTGTTGTAAAAAGCCGTCAGCGGATAGAACTCGTGTAAAAATATATATTCTCTCTGTGGTTATGTATGGTGTGTGTGTGTGACAGGCCGGATACTATCATCGCATCTGAAGACTATCTTGGAGTTCAAAAAGGGGAACCCGCCTTGCAATGCCGAAGACAATCTGCGCGCCAGACTCCTCGTCATTGAAGCCAGGTTCAGGGGCTACTGAGGGAGTCCTGGACTAAGGGGTCCTCGGGCGTCCGGCCTGTTATCCATGGGCCGGACTGATGGGCTGTGAAGACATGAAGGCCGAAGACTGTACCCGTGTCCGGATTGGACTCTACTTGGCATGGAAGGCAAGCTTGGCGACCAACTATGAAGATTCCTTTTTATGTAACCGACTCTATGTAAATCCTAGACCCCCCCGGTGTTTATATAAACCATAGGGGTTAGTCCGGAAAGGACACACATTACCATAGTCATATAGGCTAGACTTCTAGGGTTTAGCCATTACGATCTCGTGCTAGATCAACTCTTGTAATACTCATATTCATCAAGATCAATCAAGCAGGAAGTATGATATTACCTCCATAGAGAGGGCCCGAACATGGGTAAACATCATGTCCCCCGTCTCCTGTTACCATCGATCCTAGACGCACAGTTCGGGACACCCTACCCGAGATCCGCCGGTTTTGACACCGACACTCGCTGACGAGCTCGTCGCCGGAGCCGATGTGCTGGTCTTCCGAAGTGGCTTGGCCGTGGCCGCGGCGGCCATGGCCCGCGGCAAGCAGCAGCTGCTCACATATGGCGCCGCCCAGGCTGCTGCTCACGGGCGTTTTGGCACCGCCGACTCGTCAGCCGGAGCCAACTCCGCGGTGCCGCTCACCCGCCCCGGCTGCTGGTCGCCTGTGCTCCCCATGGTGCTGCTCGTGGGAGAATCCCCATGAAGCGAGCTGAGCAGGCAGGCGGCGCCGCAAGCCTCCCCATTGCGCAGCCGACCGTGGCTGTGAAGCGGCCGGAGGTGGCCAGCCATGCTCTTGCCTTCCCGCATCCATTGCTGCCCTAGCTGCTCCCGCCAGGCCGAACGTCGTGTCGGCCGCTTCGCCGTGCTCCGGAACGGGAGTGGCGGAGGAGCTTCGCCGTGCCGGGCTGCATGCGGCCGAGCTCGTGCTCGTGCTCCTCTTGAACTTTGCCACGGGAGCGGAAGGAGCCCGTCGTCCGGGCGCTGCTGTGAGCCTTTGCTCTCGCTATTCCGCCGCCATCAGGAGCCCTTAGGCGGCGGCCCACGGCGGCGGCGGTGCTGGCTGTATGTCGCTCGGGAGAGAGAGATAAGGGAAGGTCAGGGAAAGAAGAAAGAGAAGGGGAAGGAAGAGAGAGCTGACATGTGGGACCCACATGTCACTTAACGGTCAAACAAACAGTCAACAAACCGTTTGTTTAGGAGCGGGCCCGACCTATCATAAATCAGATCAATTTTAAATCACATGCTCATTTGGGTTTTTTGAAACAACCAAACAATTTTGTGATAGTTTTTTGAAAAATAAAAAAATGGTAGTTTTCTGTAGCCATAGCCCGTAATGTGGTAGTTTTTTTGCTATATACTCGGTCTACCTAAATCATCCGAAAGTTCTTCAAAAGCAACATATAAACCCAATTGCCATTGGTCTGTGATCCAGGAGACACGAATAAGAACAACAGTTGCTTGGGCAAGCCGGCTGAGCTGAGCTGGCCTGGCAGCCTTTTCTTCACTAATCATGTTGCAGTCTTACACTGCAAGCACAAAACCATGTTGCAAGGGGCCGCCGGCCGGAGGACACTGGATCATGCCACTGTGTCTAGTACTAATCCTCGCAACGTCGCCACAATTAATCATCACACAATATCACATGGACGGCAGCGCCAATGATGCGTGCTCCCCGTGCATGCCATGCATGCACCCTCGCTCTCCGCCGCATGTGCTTGCTCGCTTTCCGGTTTCTCGTGATCCAACCGGGAGCATGATGGTACGGAGCGCCGTCAATGGGGAGAGCGACACCTGCCCAATGGGGTTGCTGATCTGGAAGACGACCCTTAATAATTGCTACACATGATGTCCTATTTTTATCTAGTAGGTTTTGGTATATCAAAATATATAAACATAAAAAGACGATAGGCACATTTACCTTTTTTGGTTGTATGCAAATAGCTAGAGCAAAAAAAACGCGAGAGCCAAGTGAATCAAGCACTAGTAGAAAAATCCCCATTCGTCCCGCTTGGTTAGGGCCTTTTGTCCCCGTTCTTGAACCGGGACTAAAGGGTCGTTACTAATGCCCTAGACCTTTAGTCCCGGTTCTAACACGAACCGGGACAGATGGGCCTCCATGTGGCCGGGTCTTGGCCGAGCCAGTGCAGGAGGGCTCAATGGTTCCGTTGGTGGCACCAACCGGGACCAAAAGGCATCCACGTCGACATTTCAGAGCTAGGGTTTTGTTTTTTGAATGGGGGTGGGGTGTTGGGGGTTTTGGGGGGTTAATTTAGGTGTTTCATATATTGTGTTAGCTAGCTAATTAATAGAGAGAAGTGTCCTCTCTTATGTCCGTGCTTGGTCGACGCTACGTACTATACATAGAGAGGCCCTCGACACGCTAGCTAGTAAAAAAAATGAAGGAAACCATTAAGTACAGAAGTTCGTCATGCATACCGAGAGAAGTGATCGATCGACCTCTTCTTCTCCGAGAGATTGGTCGAACAACAAGTTTTTGTATTATCTATCCGACGCTACTGGCTACATACAGATACAATATGTAAGATCTCTTACAATCCCCTAGCATTTGAAATCAACTTCCACCTGGTATTCTCCGGCTTTATTGATGACGTGGTCAAGAAAGAATCCCGCCAATTCCTCTTGAATTGCTTTCATGCGATCTTGTGGTAGGAGTTCATTCTGCATCTGTCATGTCTAATTTGAAGAAGGGGGTTAATACATATATATGAATGAAACTCAACAGAAATGATGGTGTAATAAAATGAAATTGTGAATATTATTGCTTACGCACTTCATATTGTCTTTTAGAGTAGCCCCGCTTATTTTTCAAAGTCGTGTTGTAGATGAACTCGCACACGTAATATCCACAGTAATTATTCCCTTGTTCCTGCCACAAGCACTTTATGGGAAATAGAGGTCAATCAAACTGATAATGAAGCATTATAAATGCCATTGATGAAAGTATAGCTATAGAGTCAACGGGAGATGCATGCAACTAGCTAGCTAGTAGTACTTACTTTCGGGTATGTATATCCCAGCTCCTTCGGCAGTCCCGGAGCTTCTGCGGTGAACTGTTTCCAAACCCTGCAAGACAAAGAATGAACAAAAAGTTGCCGATATGGTGCGATAATGATCGATTGAACTTACTTGTTGAGCATTTTAGTCATGTCCGCATAAGTTTCGGGGTCTTTTCGTCTCGAGTCTAAGACGGTTACTAGTGCCCGCTCAAGCTTAATCTCTAGAAGAACATAGTGGAAGCTGCGCACGCATGCATAACTCATCAATTACATTACTATAACCTCGCTCGACTAATAAGGGAAACCGAATATGCACACGACAGTAACACTCACTCGAAGTTGTAAGGAAAGAGTATTAAATCTTTGTTTTGATTTTTGATCAACGATTGTAGCAAGCAGGCCGCGGCCTCTTCGGCATCCTTTGTAACCAGAAATTCATCTATGATATTTGTGTTAATGAACCCAACATCATACATTTCTTGTTTTCTGCACTCGACGATCTTCAATCTGTATAATATAGTGAGGATAATTAATTATAAATACATGCAATGAAAGAGCTGAGCTATATATAGAGACTTAATGACAGAAATATTACTTACAGCATGAGCAAAAGACCGTTAATTTATCGAGGGCCTTTTGATCGAAGAACTCAAAGAACTCCTCAAATGGAACAGGCAACAGATCACTTCCAACGAGGTCGAGCTCCTCTTTAATTCTCAGATACAAAGTATTCATCCCCCAGACTCTTTGCAGGTTTTCATTTACCAATTATGGAATCTTCGCATCATCGTTGTTAGAGATTTTTCATCTTTGACGAGAGGCTTCCCGTACTCGTATCTGTGTTCGTCCATCTCCAAGAAATCAAAATGTACATCGTCAGGCAGGTAATCTCCAAGATTGCTATAACCGGGCACCATCCCGGGAGAATTAGCGACGATGTCGCTAGACACATTGAGCGGGGGGCACGATTGCTTTGCTTGTTCGCCGAGTTGGGCAATTTTTTTCCCAGCTGCTCGTTCTTTTAACCTTTGATCACTGACAGTACTTCTCGACCGCTCCGCTTCGAGATATGCCTTTTCTGTAATGCGCTCATAGTTGGTTTTCGGCGGAGACTTTGGTGGTTTCCTCAGGGCATCGATAGTGCGCTTTGCTTTCACCGGATCTACCTTCTCCTCTGGAGGTGGATGTCTCTTTGCTTTCAACCCTTCAAAGAAGTCCTTCACTTCGGTCCGCACGATCTTCGCGTTTTCCTCCTTGGTCCTCTCGTACGGTAACTTCTCTAGAGGCTTGAGAGGTGGACCGTATCTGTATTGCCTCCCGTCTCTGGCTGTACTGCTAGACGCCGGAGCAGACGGAGCGGCTGTGGCTGTCTTCTTTCGTGCTTGCTTACGAGGCGGAGGTGAAGGACTACGACGTGCCGGAGCAGCCGGGGCGGCGGCGGGTTTCTTCCGCCCTTGCTGGCGAGGCGGAGGAGGAGGCTGCTAGCTGCTCGGGTGCGCCGGCGCAGGCGGAGAAGGAGGCGGAGTGCCGCCACGCACCGGAGAAGGAGGCTGAGTGCCCTGATCGTCAGTCGCCGGAGGAGGAGGCGGTGGAGGAGGCGGAGTGCCCTGACTCGCCGGAGGAGGAGGAGGAGGAGGCGGAGGTGTCCAGTTCGTAAGGTTGATGAACTCCTTCCGCCATAGGCATGGAGTCTTCAGAGCAGAACCCAGCCGAGTCTCCCCTTCACCGGTAGGGTGGTCAAGCTGGAGGTCCTCAAATTCCTCCGTTATTTCGTCCACCGTCACCCTAGCATATCCTTCTGGAATCGGACGACAGTGAAAAATTGCGCCGGGTTCAGAAGGTCGAACAGAGCCGACAGCTGCCTTGACTTTTAAGTTCTACCATTGCATCATAAGGTGGCAAATTTGAGACTCCGTGATAGCATCCATGGGGTAGCTAGCAGGAGCCGTCAAGACATGCTCTGGCTGAAGTAGCTCGGTGAAAGCCACGCTGCTTCTCCGCTGAGATGGCGGGGTAGCTTCGGGGGAAGCTTCGGCAGTTAGTTTGCTCCGATTTGCTTCTCGTTCCTCTATCGCTTGTACCCTTGCGTGCAATGCCTGCAGTTTGGTCTACTGCACTTTCTTCCTCCTCTCCTGGCATTTGTAACCGCCTGCATCCGGAAAACCAGCCTTCCACGAAACGGAGCCTGGCGTGCCTCGTGTCGTCCAGGGTGCTCAGGATTCTCGAGGGCCATTGTGAGCTCGTCGTTCTCTCTGTCTGGAACGAACGTCCCTTGCTGCGCTGCATCGATATAGTGCTGAAGCCTCTTGACTGGTATTTTCATTTGCTCGTCTGGCCCAAAGGCACTTCCTCGATACAGGGTCCAAGGTTCCGCCAGCCTCAAGAACCAAGTCCGCAACAGCCGGCGAGTTCATTGTCTCTGGTTCGATCCCTTTATCAAGTAGATCATTCTCAGCCTTGGCCCACTTAGGCCGGGCTTTGAGGTAGCCACCTGACCCCTTGCGATGGTGAAGCTTCTTCTTCGCAGCATTTTGCTTGTTTGTCGCCGACATCTTCTTACTCTTTTCCGATGTCTTGTGGGCCACAAATGCGGGCCGATGATCTCGATCTTCTCATATTTGCCGATGAATTCTGGTGTCTCTTCTTTGTCGACAAACCTTTTAAGCTCATTCTTCCACCTCCTGAATAGGTCTGCCATCTTCTTAAGAGCAAAAGACTTGATTAATTGCTCTTTAACTGGCTTTTCCGGATCCTCCTCTGGCGGTAGGGTGAAATTTGACTTCAGCTCAGTCCAAAGATCATCTTTCTGCATTTCATTGACATAAGACACCTCAGGGTCTTCGTTCTTAGGCTTATACCATTGGGGGATGCTGATCGGGATCTTGTCCCTAATAAGAACCCCGCACTGAGCAGAAAATGCATCTTTTGTCCAAATGGGTTCAATCGGTTGGCCGTCGCGCGCGATTGCCGTGATCTCAAACCTTTCATCCGAGTGCAACTTTTTCTTCGGGCCTCGTCTCTTTACCGAAGTTGTGCTCGAAACGGAGGGCTAGAAAAAAGAAGAAAGACAAGTGTTAATTAATACGTGTACATACCAAAACAATGAATGCATCAATTAGCTAGTCAGCAAAGGCTTAACTAATATATATACCTGGCCGGACTCGGTTCGGTCATCGGAGCCGTCATCACGGTCTCCTTCTTGCACCGTCATTGGGTCACCGGAGCCGTCCTCACGGTCTCCTTCTTGCACCGGCATTGGGTCAAAGGAGCCATCATAATCATAGCCTACTTCTTCACCCTGTCCTTCCAGACCATCGGTGTCGTTGAGAAACGCGAAGACGGCATCACTTCCTTGTGCGATTATGTCCCCCAACACCGCTTCTGCTGCTTCGTCTCGGGGAGTGTCCATAGTTTCTACAAATATTTACAACATGGCAATTATTATTCAAACATGACAGATGGATATATTAGTGGTAAACGTAGAACTAGCTAGCTAATCACAGTAAGGAATCATATTAATTAGTGGCCTCGACGCTGCTTCTCTAGGGTTTGGGGTGGCCTCGACAACGCTTCAAGGGTTTGGGGTGGCCTCGAGAGAGTTCGCCGGGTAGAGGCACGGCGGGAGGGGGTAGGAGACCGACATCGTTTTTTCTAGGGTTTGGGTGTCCTCGAGAGTTTTGGTCGAGCGAGGGGGTCAGGGTGCGCTCCCGCGGTATAAGTTATCACAGTCGAGAGGGGGAATATATATCGACCGCACCTCATGTCAAAGTTATCCGGGAGGGGGTAATATCGACAACGACGACATACGTACATGGGAAAATAATATTATCGGGGAGGGGGTTATATCGACCCCCCTCGTGTTGAAGTTATCGGGAGGGGTATATCGACGACGACAGACCCGATAAAACATAAGAAAACGAAAAAGAAATAAAAAAAGAAGAAGACGAAAGGAATAGAGGAGAAGATCGAAGAAAAAAAAGAGGAGAAGAAGAAAGGAATAGAGGAGAAGAAGAAAAAATAGAATATTTTTTATTTTTTCTTCTTCTGCTCTATTCCTTTCTTATTCTCCTCTTCCTTTTATTTTCTATTTTTTCTTCTTCTCCTCTATTCCTTTCTTCTTCTCCTTTTCCTTTTCTTCCTCTCCTCTTCTTCTCCTTTTTCCTCTTCTTATTTTCCTTTTTCCTCTCCTTCTTTTTCTTCTTCTTCCTTCTTCCTAGCCAGATATATAAAACTTCTCTAAAAATGTAACTTTTGCATATATAAAACCTTTTCTTCTTCTTCCTTCTTTCTTCATATAAAACTTTTCTAAAAATGAAACTAACCTAAAATGTATTAAATCAGAGAACATATATAGATAAAATTTTTCTAAAAATTTAACTTTTGCATATAATTAAACTTTTTCTTCTTCTTCCTTCTTCCTTCTCTTCCTTCTTCCTAAATATATAAAACTTTTCTAAATATATAAATATAACTTTTGCATATATGAACATATATACACAGAGAACATACAAACATATATACATTTGTATAAAGAAGCAAAATACAAATCATCATATATATGAAAAAAAATCTGAAAAGAAGGCGTATATCATATATACACAATACATATACTCACATATATACATATATATATAATCTGAAAAAAAACAAGCATGTAATATATGAAAAAAAACAAGGACATGGGAGGGCGCCACGGACCAAGGTGAGGAGGGGCAGGGCGCTGAGTTGGCGGGCGAGGACGGCGACGGGTGGCGCTTAGGGCAGGGGCGACGGCGAGGAAGGGGCGGGCAGGCGACGGTGACGACGGGCGGCCCGAGGCGGCAACGCGTTGGGCAGGGCGGCGAGCGGCGGCGTCGGGCAGGGCTCGGCGATGCGGCTGGCAGGGCGCATGACGACGGGACAGGCTCGGCGACGGCGACGAGGAGCAGCGTGGGGCGTCGGAGCGAAGAACAAGTCAATTTTGGAGAAACTGCTAAGTGTTGGATTATATAGAAAAGGATTTGGTCCCTATTCATGGCATCAACCGGGACCAATGCCACCCTTTAGTCCCGGTTGGTGCCACCAACCGGGACCAAAGGTCTCTTTTCAGCAGCCCAAAGGGCGGGAAGCGGCGGCCTTTGGTCCCGGTTGGTAGCACCAACTGGGACTAAAGGGTGGCATTGGTCCCGGTTGGTGCCTCGAACAAGTACCAATGCACCCCTTTAGTCCCGGTTGGTGCCACCAACCGGGACCAAAGGCCTTGTGCTGCCCCGCGTCAAAAGTTTAGTAGTACCTCGCTACCTGAGAGAGCTCGAGAGTGGTTTATAAGCGTTGCTGCGCCCACCCTCTCGAGCTCCTCTCAATTGTAGGCTTTCGGGCCTAACCGTACGTTGTGTGCCTGTGGGCCTCCTGCGGGCCTGAATCCTGACCCATGGTAGTGTTTCTAGTCGTATTCAGGCCATGCGGGCCCAGTAGGTGGCACTTTTTGTTTTTTTGTTTTCTTTGTTGCTTTATTTATTTTCTTTTGTTTCTACTTACAACATAATACTTATTGTTGCTATTTTTATTTATTTTATTAAATTTATTTTTACTTATTTTTCCTTTAGGTCACAAAAATTATAAACTTTCTATTAGTGCCATTAGTTTTCAAATTTGAATAGTTAAAATTACTGTGTTTAATATTAATGTGTTTAAAATTCAAAGTTTTTCCAGTTTTTTAGTTTTGTTTTTTGCATTATTTATTTTCTTTTGTTTTTTTGCTTTATTTTTTAATTCTTTTTGCTTTTAGGTCAGCAAAATTATAAACTTTCTGTTAGTGCCATTAGTTTTACAAAAAATATTTTGTTTTTTTTTCTTTGTTGCTTTATTTATTTTATTTTGTTTCTACTTACAACAAAATACTTATTGTTGCTATTTTTATTTATTTTATTAAAGTTTATTTTAAATTATTTTTCTTTTAGGTCACAAAAATTATAAACTTTCTGTTACTGCCATTAGTTTTCAAATTTGAATAGTTAAAATTACTGTGTTTAATATTACTTTGTTTAAAATTCAAAGTTTTTTTCTAGTTTTTTTGTTTTGTTTTTTGCATTATTTATTTTCTTTTGTTTTTTGCTTTATTTTTTATTTCTTTTTTGCTTTTAGGTCAGCAAATTTATAAACTTTCTGTTAGTGCCAATTGTTTTACAAAAATTATAAACTTTCTGTTAGTGCCATTAGTTTTCAAATTTGAATAGTTAAAATTTGAATTCTTTGAAATTTGTGTGAATCACAAGTTTGTGATTAACTTTACTAAAAAAATGAGCGTAGATGCGCCTATAGAGAAAATTCAACCTAAATTCATAATAAATTTCTATGAATTTCAGAAAAATTCAGTGTGAATTTAGGTCAAATTCCCTGTATAAGGGCATCTATTTTCACTTTGAGAGGAGCTCAACAAGGCAGAGAGGGAGGGGCTTATAAACCGGTGTGAGCGCCCTTCGGTTGGTGAGGTGGGACTAAACTCTGAACGCAACGAGGACCAACCCTTTAGTCCCGGTTTGTGGCACAAACCGGGACTAATGGTCATGGGCCAGGGGCGAGGCGCATTGGTTCCAGTTCGAGCGTGGAACCGAGACCAAAAGGTCCAGACGAACCGGGACCAATGGCCCACGTGGCTGCCCCCTTGAGTGTTCTTAGTGAGAACATAGTTGACAAGGAGCGAACCGGGATTAATGGTATTACGAGGGCCGGACCATAAGACATTAAAGCATTTCAAATGAACTCTGAAAAAGTTGAAAGTTGGCATGGTATCATAATTTCACCCACATAGCATGTGCTTGTACAAAACGGACAATGGTATCATACTGGCTCATTACAAAGTTGGCATGGTATCATCATAATAGTTGCGGGAGAAAGTCTTCACTTTTTCTTCGCTTGTGTCATTTGCTTATTGCGCCGTAACCATGGATAATCTTCATCGTTTATCATGATGCTTGGGTCAGCCTTGACTTTGAAGGGAGGAATTTCATGAAACTTTTCATAATCTTCAGACATGTCTGTCTTTCCCTCAACTCCAATGATGTCCCTTTTTCCCGAAAAGAACTATGTGGCGCTTTGGCTCATCGTATGATGTATTCGCTTCCTTATCTTTTCTTTTTCTCGGTTTGGTAGACATGTCCTTCACATAGATAACCTGTGCCACATCATTGGCTAGGACGAGCAGTTCATCAGTGTACCCAAGATTTTTCAGATCCATTGTTGTCATTCCGTACTGCGGGTCTACTTGTACCCCGCCTCGTGACAGATTGACCCATTTGCACTTAATCAAAGGGACCTTAAAATCATGTCCGTAGTCAATTTCCCATATGTCCACTATGTAACCATAATATGTGTCCTTTCCCCTCTCGGTTGCTGCATCGAAGCAGACACCGCTGTTTTGGTTGGTGCTCTTTTGATCTTGTTCAATCGTGTAAAATGTATTCCCATTTATCTCGTATCCTTTGTAAATCAATACATACAGTCAAAGATGGTCCCTGGACAACAAGTACAGCTCATCACAAACAGTCGTGTCACCTCTGAGACGTGTTCCCAACCAACTGCTGAAAGTCCTGATGTGTTCAAATGTAATCCAGTCGTCGCACTTCTCCGGGTGTTTGGAGCGCAGACTGTTCTTGTGTTCATCGACATACGGGTCACCAAGGTAGAGTTACAGAGAACTGTAGTGTGCTAGAGACCAAGAATATCCATCCCTGCATATTATTGAGTCCCCTCCAAGCGTGCCTTTTCCAGTCAGTCGCCCCTCATACCGCGATTTAGGGAGACATATCTTCTTAAGGCCAGGAATAAAGTCAACACAAAACCCAATGACATCCTATGTTTGATGGCCCATGGAGATGCTTCCTTCTGGCCTAGCGCGGTTACAGACATATTTCTTTAGGACTCCCATGAACCTCTTAAAGGGAAACATATTGTGTAGAAATACGGGCCCCGTAATGACAATCTAAATCGACTAGATGAACTAGGACATGCGTCATGATATTGAAGAAGGATGGTGGGAACACCAGCTCGAACCGACAAGACATTGCGCCACATCACTCCTTAGCCTTGGTACGATTTCTATATCGATCACCTTCTCGAGATATTGCATTGAGGAATGCACATAGCTTCACAATGGCTAATCGGACGTTTTCGGTAGAAGCCCCTCAATGCAACCGGAAGCAGCTTGCATCATAATCACGTGGCAGTCATGAGACTTTAGGTTCTGGAACTTTTCTCCGCACATTTATCATTCCCTTTATATTCGACGAGAAGCCGGTCGGGACCTTCATATCGAGCAGGCATTCAAAGAAGATTTCTTTCTCTTCTTTCAGAAGAGCGTGGTAGCGGGACCTTCATACTGCTTCGGAGGCATGCCGTCTTTTTCATGCAAGCGTTGCAGGTCCTCCCGTGTCTCAGGTGTATCCTTTGTCTTCCCATACACGCCCAAGAACCCTAGCAGGTTCACGCAAAGGTTCTTCGTCACGTGCATCACGTCGATTGAAGAGCGGACCTCTAGGTCTTTCCAGTAGGGTAGGTCCCAAAATATAGATTTCTTCTTCCACATGGGTGCGTGTCCCTCAGCGTCATTCGGAACAGCTAGTCCGTCGGAACCCTTTACAAAGATTACGTGTAAATCATTGACCATAGCAAGTACGTGATCACCGGTACGCATGGCGGGCTTCTTCCGGTGATCTGCCTCGCCTTTGAAATGCTGGCCTTTCTTTCGACATTGATGGTTGGTCAGAAGAAATCGACGATGGCCCAGGTACACATTCTTCCTGCATTTATCCAGGTATATACTTTCAGTGTCATCTAAACAGTGCGCGTATGCGTGGTATCCCTTGTTTGTCTGTCCTGAAAGGTTACTGAGAGCGGGCCAATCGTTGATGGTCACGAACAGCAACGCCTTTAGGTCAAATTCCTCCTGTTTGTGCTCATCCAAGTACGTACACCGTTTCCATTCCACAGTTGTAAAAGTTCTTCAACGAATGGCCTTAGGTACACATCAATATCGTTGTCGGGTTGCTTAGCGCCTTGGATGAGAAATGGCATCATAATGAACTTCTACTTCATGCACATCCAAGGAGGAAGGTTATACATACATAGAGTCACGGGCCAGGTGTTGTGATTGCTGCTCTGCTCCCCGAAAGGATTAATGCCATCCGCGCTTAAAGCAAACCATACGTTCCTTGGGTCACTTGAAAACTCATCCCAGTACTTTCTCTCGATTTTTCTCCACTGCGACCCATCAGAGGGTGCTCTCAACTTCCCGTCTTTCTTACGGTCCTCACTATGCCATCGCATCAACTTGGCATGCTCTCAGTTTCTGAACAGACGTTTCAACCGTGGTATTATAGGAGCATACCACATCACCTTCGTAGGAACCCTCTTCCTGGGGGGCTCGCCGTCAACATCACTAGGGTCACCTCATCTGATCTTATACCGTAATGCACCGCATACCGGGCATGCATTCAGATCCTTGTACGCACCGCGGTAGAGGATGCAGTCATTAGGGCATGCATGTATCTTCTGCACCTCCAATCCTGGAGGGCATACGACCTTCTTTGTTGCGTATGTACTGTCGGACAATTCGTTATCCTTTGGAAGCTTCTTCTTCAATATTTTCAAGAGCTTCTCAAATCCTTTGTCGTGCACAACATTCTCTGCCTTCCACTGCAACAATTCCAGTATGGTACCGAGCTTTGTGTTGCCATCTTCGCAATTGGGGTACAACCCTTTTTTGTGATCCTCTAACATGCGATCGAACTTCAGCTTCTCCTTTTGACTTCCGCATTGCGTCCTTGCATCGTCAATGACCCTGCGGAGATCATCATCATCGGGCACACCGCCTGGTTCCTCTTGATCTTCAGCAGCTTCCCCCGTTGCAGCATCATTGGGCACATCATCTGGTTCCTGTTGATCTTCAGCAGCTTCCCCCGTTGCAACATCACCGTATTCAGGGGGCACATAGTTGTCATCGTCCTCTTCTTCTTCGCCGTCTTTCATCATAACCCCTATTTCTCCATGCCTCATCCAAACATTATAGTGTGGCATGAAACCATTGTAAAGCAGGTGGGTGTGAAGGATTTTCCGGTCAGAGTAAGACTTCCTATTCCCACATTTAGGGCATGGCCAACACATAAAACCATTCTGCTTGTTTGCCTTAGCCACTTCGAGAAAATCATGCACGCCCTTAATGTACTCGGAGGTGTGTCTATCACCATACATCCATTACCGATTCATCTGCGTGCATTATATATAATTAAGTGTGTCAAAAACCATTATGGAACATCATGAATAGATAATTAAGTGACCAAATTAATAGAAGTTCATCATCACATTAAAACCGAAGTACATGCATAGTTCTCATCTAACAACATAAAGCTCTCCAGAGCATCTAAATTAATTAAACCATACATTGAAACTATGTAAAACATTTCAATGCGAAAACAAATGCCATCATAATCGCAACCAAGGTAACAATTGATCCAACGGCATAATCATACCAAGCCTCGGTATGAATGGCATATTTTCTAATCTTTCTAATCTTCAAGTGCATTGCATCCATCTTGATCTTGTGATCGCCGATTTACATCCGCAACATGCAACTCCAATATCATCTTCTCCTCCTCAATTTTTTATTTATTTCCTTCAAGAAAATGTTTTCTTCATCAACTAAATTTAACCTCTCGACAATAGGGTCGGTTGGAATTTCCGGTTCACATACCTCCTAGATAAATAAAATCTCTGTCACGTTGGTCGGCATAATTTTCATAAACAATAAATGAAGCAATAGTTATAAAGATAATATAGACCACATCCCAATCATAGACAGGAGAGGGCCGACGGGGGCGGATACCAAAACCATCGCACTATATAATAACAAGCAATAAAATAGTAAAATTAGACAAGTATCTATCTAAAGCAAGAATTTTTTTCTTTCAGAAAGAAGATAAGAACAAGAGGCTCACCACGGTGGTGCCGGCGATGAGACCGGCGCGGGCGATCGATGACAGTGAAGACAGGGACGGTGCGTGACGGGCCGCTAATATAAACCTAGACAAATCTCGGGAAAAATAGAGTTTGGAGGTCGTGCTTCGAGAGGAGAAAGCTTAACTAGTGTGGCTCGGGCATTTCATCGAACACCTCATGTGCATAGGAGGTGAGCTAGAGCACCACAAAGCCCTCCCCTCCCTGGCCAGAGAAAAACAGAGCAGTGGAGTGCTCTGCTCGCGGGCGAGGGGTATATATAGCCACCTCAATGGTCCCGGTTCGTGGCACGAACCGAGACTAAAGGGCGGCCTGTTGTCCCGGTTCAAGCCACCAACCGGGACCAATGGTGGTGGGCAGAGTTCGCCCATTGGTCCCGGTTCGTCCCACCAGCCGGGACCAAAAGGTACAGACGAACCGGGACCAATGGCCCACGTGGCCCTGCCGGCCCCCTGGGCTCACGAACCGGGACCAATGCCCCCATGGGTCCCGGTTCTGGACTGAACCGAGACTAATGGGCTGACCCGGCCTGAACCAAAGCCCTCTTTTCTACTAGTGAAGGGATTCTTGGTGGTTCAGGAAGAGATCATAAAAGTTGTAAACTTACAAAATAGTCGACCCACATTTTATTAGATAATCAATAATAGAGAGTTTTGAGTACTATTCGAAATTCGGACAAATTGCATAGACATTGAGCAACTCAAGAAAAGTTGGGTTAAACTTAGAGCATCTCTAGCAGATCGCCAAAATTCTTGGAAAAGCCATTTTTGGGGGGATTAAACTTTTCATCATCTACTACTCACCTATAAAAAAATTAATTCCCCAAAAATTATCTTCTGCCAATTCATCCAGACGTTTTCAGAAATTATCACAACATAATTCAAAACTTCAGAATTCAAGTACACACAATTGGAATACATATCAAATTTATTCTTTTCAGATTCAACCATGAAAATTCAAACACAATATATGATCAAATGAACTAAGAATTCAAATAAACATGGTAAAATCACAAGAATCAAGTGCTATGAAGTTGCCAATGGTGCTCAAAAAGATCTTCTTCAACTTGATTGTGAGCTTGCCGGTTTGACAAATACCATGTGGGCGGACGGGGTTAGATCGCGAGCGAGCGGCAATGAAGCACCGGCTAGGCCTGAACGGCAGCAATGGACACTGGCGACGCTGCCTAGTAGGCCACAAAGCTCCACGGCCGGGGCAGCGAGGGGGGGGGGGGTGGCAGCCTTCAGTGTCGACCGGCTAGGGCTTGCACATGAGCCTCCTACGCCATCTCAAGGTCAAGCGGTTTGCTCCCTAATGAAAACAGACCTCGGCGGCGACGAGAAGGAGCTACGTGGCGGCAGCGAAAATGCCGATTCCAGGAGAGGGTGGCGGGGATGCGGGGTAACGGTGTGGAGCCGTTTCACTGGGAGGGGGGGAGGGGGGGGGAGGGGTGCGGGCATGACTTTGCTTCATGTCTCGACACCCCGAATAGCTATATAGATATATTCCCTCTCGACTTCAACTTTTTACTTATTTTGGACTGAGTACTAAATAGCTGGAGTACTACGACGCTAATAATCATATGAATGATGGAGAACTAATTAAGAGGTTAGGTGCGTGCTTGCATGCCTCTATTGGAGTATATATGCATATGTGCGGCTCGAAAGTTGATGTCCTTTTCGCCTAATTATATACTCCTACTAGTACTAGTAAACAAACTTAGGAATTAGATCAAGCCTCCAAAATGCCTCATTTTAGTTATCATTTACCAAAAGCAGCTCCACTCGATTCATGTGTTGACATGATCAACCGAGGCTACCTTTGTGGTCGTGGCAAAACGCTTGTTCGTTGATGCTGCGTGATGAAAAGGCTCACACACCAAACAATTATTCTCCTCTCACGACAAAGAAATCTACAATGACATAATCTAAGAATAAAAATCAAATAAAATAAAACCAACGATGACATCCATCGGTCACGCATCCATGCACGAAAGCCATGCGCCACCTTCCTCTCTGTCTCTCTTCTCCCTGAAAGCATCGACAGGTGGAAGCTGCAACGCAACGCTGCGATCTGGCCGGTGGCCGCTACGCCCGACATCTCAGGATTACCTGAAACTGTCAACACACCGGGGTGGATACATCTGTGAAAGAGCCTTCTCCTTCCTTCGCATCGCTTTACGCAACCTGCAACTCGTCGACGTCGACCAGATTTGTGCTACCCTCATCAGCAGCAGCAGTGAACTTCTCTTCTTTGTACAGACTGGTAATAAAAATGCATCAAGAGCATTGACTCTAATAATTGTTATTTTCAGCGGTTTTTGGCTTTTATTCCCGGGTACTTGGACTTCTTCCTTGTTAGGGATGTCAACCGGGTCCCGTTTAATACCGTTTAAAGTCCACTTATGATATGATAGTTTAAAAAGGTTTTTTGTTTGTTTGAGGGAAATGAACTATCAAGCTAGCAAAAACTAACTAAACGGGATTGTGATTTGCCACTTACATACCTATTCCTTGTAGAGAACCAAATCTGGATCGGTTTGATTAGAAAATGGTGAAATGAACATTGACAAATACTCATTGCGCGGCAGGATCATGACCCAGACCGGGTTTTCGGCTCTGTCGCTTAAACAAAAGCAAGCTGCATTGAGCGTGTCCCAAGCCAAGTACATAGCTGGTGTGTCCGTCCCAGCACCAACTTGACATTTCCAGCATTTTTAGGCAGTTATTAGCCCCAGATACTCAGACTTCTGCTGCTTCGTGGACAACCAAATCAGGATCTTTCTGTTAAATTAAAAAAAATGGGTCATTGACAAATATACCCCTTGTGCGGTAGTATCATTGACCATATGAAACTTCTAGTATCGGCCGACTAATTCGGGTGATTAGCGCGTGATAGGTAAGCAATTGCTATCCAGTTCCAATCATAAGTGTGCCGCGTGCGTGTGATGCCGCTTGAGTGCTGTTTATTATGTCCTCTCGATTTTTGTGCCTCTTGTCACGTACCACGATCTTGGGTCCATTATATTTTGGCCTTATGCATCTTTCGAACCCCTAAAAAAATCTGATTTGTTTCGAAGACCATTAGACTAAGATGCCGACCATGCATTTTCCATCACATGCATTATTCCGCTTTCTTTTACTTGGCACACCATGCACTAGTAACTTCTCAGCCTTCATTCATAGCCAATGAATCTTAACTCTGAAAAAAAATCAGTCCACTTTACGGTTGTTGAACTTTGATCTGACAAACTTTTTTGTGTGTGATTTGACGTTGAAAACTAGTCACAAAACCGTCTAGTTTTTTTTTTAATTTTCAGGTGGGGGGGGGGGGAGTTTCCCCCACCTGAATATATTGATCACGGCGGCTAGGCCTCCAAGAGTTTTACAGAGAGAGAGCTTTTACAGACAAGACAAGATAAACATGGGTACAAACCGTCTAGTTAGCCAAACATTACACGATCATTATCATAATCTGCCATACATGTAAACTCCGAAAAGCTTGGTTAAACTTTTAGTTAATTTATGTCGTTTTGATTTATTATGCATCATTGTATTTTAATCCAAATGTGGTCTATTATTTTAGTCATAACATAACCACCAGTGGTGATGCTAGATATGTGTACATCACTAGTGTTATTGCTTTCGGTGACGACGAACATGCCGCTTTGTCAGAGGTATTGATTACCACTGATGATACACGGCATGTATGATCAGCCATCTCAAGTTGAGTTGATGGATATTTGAATGATGTAGGAGAATAATTGATGGGGTAGAGATAAAAAAACTTACGACCAACGAGCTTGACTTCAAGCTCGTCAAGCTCATCACTGTTAACCGTTTACCAGTGATGGACGACCTACTCGTGAGTGAAGTGGAAGACACATGCCACTGGTAGACTATATCTTGCAGTGGTGTGTTGCTATCTTATGATGCTTGATCTGGACACAACGTCGAACCCACTATCGTAGTCGTGTTGCTACAAGAACGATAACTGTAGATGGTAAATGGAAACACCATAGCCGAATCAAAACCGCCGCTCCATATATTTGATTCATGATTACTCATATCTCATGTTTTTTTCTTCTGCCGACTGTCCTGCAAATGTTTAATTGCCAATCTACTACGGAGCAAAATTTCTTCCTTCACGTGGCTCTCTTCTACGATGATTACCACCTCATGGCTCCACGATCTCACTACCTTTTGTAATTAACCATTGTGTTTGAAGGTTGTTCCTTCTTTTAAGGGTGGATAACCCCTAGGCTTTGCGTTGATTGATGCATATAACCATAACAAATCCGTTCATGAAATAATATTTTCGTTTACTTCAACTGGTTGGGGAGTGGATGTACAAACCCAACACCTGAGTTTAAATCCTCACAGAGACGAATTTAGGTTCCTATTTATTCTTGTGGACCAGCCTTTTCTAGTACTCATGTGGTTTATCTAGAGGACCAGACTTGGTTATTAACCTAGATAGAAAATCCTGGTACTCATGCTTAATGGTTGTATGCATTCTTAGTTGGTCCAGAGGCCGGGGAAGTGAAATTCTCCCCCATTTTATCATTTTCATGAAACATGATTTGGCAAAGGCCAGAAACATGAAGCTTGTGTTATTTCTATTCGAATAGTTGTTGGGAATGAAGATTAATTCTAACAAAAGCGAATTGTTCTGTTTTGGGAGAGCCAAAGATGAACAAGATGCCTATAAACAACTGTTCAGATGTGAACTGGGTAACCTACCATTTAGTTATCTGGGCATACAAATTCACCATCGCAAACTTTCTAACAAGGAGTGGAATTGTATTGAAGTTCGATTTGAAAAGAAACTAAGCTGCTGGAAGGGCAAGCTTATGTCATATGAAGGTCGGCTAATACTAATAAACCCAGTTCTCACAAGTATACCGATGTTCCTCTTGTTTTTCTTTGAGGTACCTGTCGAGGTACGAAAAAGACTGGACTTCTATCGATCACGATTCTTTTGGCAGAGTGACGAAATAAAGAGGAAGTACATGCTTACTAAATGGGACATCATTTGTAGGCCAAAGGACTAGGGTGGTCTTGGGATTTAGAATTTAGAGGTAAAAAATAGATGTCTGCTAAGTAAATGGTTGTACAGGCTTTCTGTAGAGACCGAAAGGCACGTGGGTTATTTTTTTACGTAATCAGTACTTACAATCTAAGACCTTGGCCCAGGTCATCATCATGCCCAATGATTCACTATCTTGGAAGGGCTTGATGAGAATGAAAGCAGCTTTCTTCCATAGAACTGAATTCACTATTGGAAACGGTAATTCGACAAGATTCTGGGAGGATACGTGGTTAGGGGAGATGCCATTGGCCACACAATATCCATCTCTTTATAACATTGTACAACGTAAGGAGGCTTATGTTGCTACAGTGTTACAGTCCAATTAACCCTCTAAATAGTCAATTCCGGAGATCTTTGATAGGTGACCGATGGGAAGTATGGATACACCTCGTCAGAAGGTTGATGGATGTGAACCTTTCTGATGAGTCCGCTAGTATTCACTGGAAATTAACTACGAGCGGCACTTTTTCAGTGAAATCTATGTATTTGGACCTAACTGATTCTTGTCCCATTCCGAAATCGCTATATATTTAGAAGATCAAGGTCCTGCTAGGAATCAAATTCTTCATGTGGTTTGTTTACAAGGAGGTGGTTCTAACTAAGGATAACTTGGCAAAACATAATTGGGAGGGTAGTTAAAGATGTAGCTTTTATGATTAAGATGAAATAGTCAAACACCTCTTTCTCGATTGTCCACTAGCCAAACTTTTATGCTGCTCGGTTCATATAGCCTTTAATATCACTCCTCCAAATAGTATTGACACGTTATTTGGGACGTGGCTAAATGGAGTAGAGACAAATAGTGCGAGACATATTCGGAGAGAAGTATGTGCATGCCTTTGGGCTATATGGAGCTGTAGAAATGATATGATTTTTAACAGACAAACTCATATAAATTTTTTGCAGGTTACCTACATGGCCACTGCTTGGATCCGTATGTGATCGTTACTCAATCCTGTGGAAGCCAGGGAGTCTTTCGTTACTGGGTCTACCCGATGGGAGATGGTAGCTCGGGATATATCTACAACCAGTTTGGATGGCGGTCCTGTAATATGATATGTATCTAGTCATCTAGTTCTATTTTCGCCGGTTGTGGCATTTTTTTCTTGTTTTGCTCTGTGTGAGCTTGTTCTGGATCACATACTCTTCGAAGACTTGACTTAATATAGGGTCACTCTGATGCAGAGGCAGGGGGTAATCCTCCTTTTCTAAAAAAAACACTTCATTTGCCAAGGAAACATACATGGGGTTGATCTTTTGAGTTAGTTCTTGTAGTATATGCACTGGCTTCACTATTTCGTATATCGGAAACGGTTTCAAGTTTAGAAAACTGTGTGTGCGTTAGATATCTAGGCTCTTGTTGTGTTAAATGGCACATGAGACTTTTTTTTAGATGAACTGCACATGAGACTTGATAGTGTAATTTTGGCAATTTTACCTATGTTTACCTTTAGAGTCAAACATTTTGTAAATTTACTATACTTACCTCTGAGGTTGTCACATCATTGAATTAAGTCTGGGCAAACCAAACATAATCATTTGGCAACTCTTCCTTTGACAATGAAAGAACTGGGTGGGACAAGGGCAAAAGTATCCACACAAAAAATATTACTCTTTGTTTATTGAGAATAGATAGGAAATTGAATAGGTGGGGAAGGTCTTATTAGATAATGAAATAGGGAAGATGTGAAATGTTGACCAGAAAATAGGTGCATAATACATTTCGGCGAGAACGATCTCGCACCTCAACACCTGCTACCTGACGCTACGATCCAATGCAATCTGAATCACACTGTTTTTATTTTCTATTTTCTATTCTATCACGCATGCTGCCTCGAAATCAAATTGATTAGTCCAGTTGTTTCTTTGCTGATGGCTGTCTCCAATGTATCTATAATTTTTGATTGTTCGATGCTATTATATTATCTGTTTTGCATGTTTTATATGCATTAATATGTTATTTTATATTATTTTTGGGACTAACCTATTAACCTAGAGCCTAGTGCTAGTTTCTATTTTTTCCTTGTTTTTGAGTTTCGCAGAAAGAAATATCAAACGGAGTCCAAACAAAATAAAACTTTAGATGATTTTTTTGGACCAGAAGACACCTACGAGACTTGGGGTTGACGTCAGAAGACCCACTTGGCGACAAAAAGTCGTAGGGGTGCGCGCTAGGGCGGGCGCCCCTAGCTTGTGGCCCCCTCGGGAGTCCACCGACCTCCCTCTTCGTCCTATAAATTCAGATATATTCCCAAACCCTCAGAAAAAGCCATGAAAATACTTTTCCGCCGCCGCAACCTTTTGTTCCCGTGAGATCCCATCTTGGGGCCTTTTCCGACAATCTGCCAGAGGTCGATTCGATCACGGAGGGCATCTACATCAACCTTATTGCCCTTCAGATGAAGCGTGAGTAGTATACCTCAGACCTACGGGTCCATAGCTAGTAGCTAGATGGCCTCTTCTCTCTCTACGATCTTCAATACCATGTTCTTCTCGATGTCCCTGGAGTTCTATGTGATGTAATATTCTTTTGCGGTGTGTTTGTCGAGATCTGATGAATTGTGGATTTATGATCAGATTATCTTCGAATATTATTTGAATCTTCTCTGAATTCTTATATGCATGATTTGATATCTTTGTATTTCTCTTCGAAATACCGGTTTGGTTTAGCCAACTAGATTAGTATTTCTTGCAATGGGAGAGGTGCTTGGTTTTGGGTTCAATCTTGCGGTGTCCTCACCTGGTGACATAGTAGGGGTAGCGAGGCACGTATTGTATTGTTGCCATCAAGGATAAAAAGATGGGGTTTTCATCATATTGCTTGAGTTTATCCCTCTACATCATGTCATCTTACTTAAGGCGTTACTCCGTTCTTTATGAACTTAATACTCTAGATGCATGTTGGATATCGGTCGATGTGTGGAGTAATAGTAGTATATGCATAATCGTTTCGGTCTACTTGACACGGACGTGATGCCTATATGCATAATCATTGCCTTGGATATCGTCATAACTTTGTGCTTTTCTATCAATTGCTCGACAGTAATTTGTTCACCCACCGTATTATTTGCCTTCAAGAGAGAAGCCTCTAGTGAAACCTATGGCCCCTGGGTCTATTTTCCATCATATATTTTCATATCTATATACCCAAAGTACCAAAAATACCTTGCTGCAATTTATTTACTTTTATTTTGTTTTACGTTTTGGCACTTATATACCTATCTCTATCAAATCTCACCTTTGCAATTGACCGTGAAGGGATTGACAACCCCTTTATCGCATTTGGTGTAAGTGTTTGATTGTTTGTGCAGGTGCATAGATTGGAGACTTGCTTGTACCTCCTACTGGATTGATACCTTGGTTCTCTAACTAAGGGAAATACTTATCTCTAATTTGCTGCATCACCCTTTCCTCTTCAAGGAAAAACCAACGCAAACTTAAGAAGTAGCAGAGGTACCTGTCAGGGTACAAAAAAGACTGAACTTCTATCGATCACAATTCTTTTGGCGGAGTGACAAAATAAAGAGGTAGTACATGCTTACTAAATGGGACATCATTTGTAGGCCGAAGGGCCAGGGTGGTCTTGGGATTGAGAATTTAGAGGTAAAGAACATATGTCTGCTAAGTAAATGGTTGTACAAGCCTTTTGTGGAGACCGAAGGCACGTGGGTACAAATTTTACATAATAAGTACTTACAGTCTAAGACCTTGTCCCAGGTTACTGTCAGACCCAATGATTCACCGTTTTGTAAGGGCTTGATGAGAACGAAAGCAGTTTTCTTCCATAGAACTAAATTAACCATTGGAAACGGTAATTTGACGACATTTTGAGAGGATACGTGGTTACGGGAGACTCCTTTGACCACACAATATCTATCTTTTTATAACATTGTACAACGTAAGGAGGCTTATGTTGCTACAATGTTACAGTCCAATTAACCCTCTACATATTCAATTGTGGAGATCTTTGATAGGTGACCGATTTGAAGCATGGATACTCCTCGTCAGAAGGTTGATGGATGTGAACCTCTGTGATGAGTCTGATACTATTCAGTGGAAATTAACTACGAACGACACTTTTTTAGTGAGATCTATGTATCTGGACCTAATTGATTCTGGTCCCATTCCAAAATTGCTACATATTTGGAAGATCAAGTTTTTGTTAGGAATCAAAGTCTTCATGTGGTTTTTTTTATAAGGAGGTGGTTCTGACTAAGGATAACTTGACAAAACATAATTGGGAGGGTAGTCAAAGATGTAGCTTTTGTGATCAAGATGAAAGAATCAAACACATCTTTCTCGATTGTCCACTGGCCAATCTTTTATGGCGCTCAGTTCATATAACCTTTAATATCACTTCTCCAAATAGTATTTACACCTTACTTGGGACGTGAATAAATGGAGTAGAGAAAAATATTGCAAGGCATATTCAGATAAGAGTATGTGCATTAGTTTGGGCTATATGGAACTGTAGAAATGATATAGTTTTTAACAGACAAACTAGTATAATTCTTTTGCAAGTTATCTACATGGCCACTGCTTGGATCCGTATGTGGTCGTTACTCACTCCCGTGTAATCCAGGGATTCTTTGGTTATTGGGTTTGCCCGACGAGAGATGGTAGCTCGGGATATCTACAACCAGTTTGGATGGCGGTCTAGTAATAGGATAGGTGATTAGTCATCTAGTTCTATTTCCACCGGTTGTGGCATTTTATTTTTTCTTATTTTTCTCTGTGTGAGCTTGTTCTGGATCACACACTCTTCGAAGACATGACTTAATAAAGAGGCTGTATGCATCACTCTAATGCAGAGGCCGGGGGTAATCCTTCTTTTCTAAAAAAGAAGACTTCCTTTGCCAAGGAAACATACATGGGGTTGATGTTTTTTTTGAAAAGGAGGATGACCCCCGGCATCTGCATCAATCGATGCATGCAGCCATATTATTAAATAAAAACATAACGAAGTCTTAAGGTTCCAAGAGGCTCATAAACGGAGTAGTAGTCGAATGGAAATAAATCTGAAAAGTGTTGGGAAACGTAGCATGCAATTTCAAAAAAATTCCTACGATCACGCAAGATCTATCTAGGAGATGTATATCAACGAGAGGGGGAGAGTGTGTCCACGTACCCTCGTAGACCAAAAGCGGAAGCGTTAGGTTAACGCGGTTGATGTAGTCGAACGTCTTCACGATCCAACCGATCTAGTACCAAACGTACGGCACCTCCGAGTTCAGCACACGTTCAGCTCGATGACGTCCCTCGAGCTCTTGATCCAGCAGAGGGTCAAGGGAGAGTTTCATCAGCACGACGGCGTGGATGTGATCCGCGCAGGGCTTCGCCTAAGAACTACGACACTATGACCGGAGGAGCAAACTATGGAGGGGGGCACCGCACACGGCTAAGAGAACAACTCTTGTGCTTTTGGGTGCCCCCCCCCCCCCCCGTATATAAAGGATGAGGGGAGGAGGCGGCCGGCCTGGAGGGGGCGCGCCAAGGGGGGAGTCCTACTAGGACTCCACTCCTAGTAGGACTCACTCCCCTCTCTTTTCCTTCTTATGGAAGGGGAAAGGGGGAAGGAGAGGGAAGAGTAGAAGGAAGGGGGGCGCACCCTCCCCTAGTCCAATACGGACTCCCCATGGGAGGGGGTTGCGGCCACCCCTTGTGGGCTGCCTCCCCTCTCCCCTATGGCCCATGTAGGCACAATAATTCCCCGGGGGGTTCCGGTAACCCCTCGTACTCCAAAATATACCTGAACCATTCCGAAACCATTCCGGTGTCTGAATATCATCGTCCAATATATCAATCTTTACATCTCGACTATTTCAGGACTCCTCGTCATGCCCGTGATCTCATCCGGGACTTCGAGCAAATTTCGGTCACCAAAATACATAACTCATAATACATATTGTCATCGAACGTTAAGCGTGCAGACCCTACGGGTTCGAGAACTATGTAGACATGACTGAGACACATCTCCGGTCAATAACCAATAGCGGAACCTGGATGCTCATATCAGTTCCTACATATTCTACAAAGATCTTTATTGGTCAAATCGTAATGACAACATACGTCATTCCCTTTGTCATCGGTATGTTACTTGCCCGAGATTCGATCGTCGGTATCCTCATACCTAGTTCAATCTCGTTACCGACAAGTCTCTTTACTCGTTCTGTAATGCATCATCCCGTAACTAACTCATTAGTCACATTGCTTGCAAGGCTTATAGTGATGTGCATTACCGAGAGGGCCCAGAGATACCTCTCCTATACATGGAGTGACAAATCCTAATCTTGATCTATGCCAACCCAACAAACACCTTCGGAGATACCTGTAGAGAATCATCATGATCACCCAGTTATGTTGTGATGTTTGATAGCACACAAGGTATTCCTCCGGTATCCGGGAGTTGCAATATCTCATATTTGACATGAAGAAAGCAATAGCAATAAAACTGAATGATCAACATGCTAAGGTAACGGATGGTTCTGATCCATCACATCATTCTCCTAATGATGTGATCCCGTTCATCAAATGACAACACATGTCTATGGTTAGGAAACTTAACCATCTTTGATTAATGAGCTAGTCTAGTAGAGGCTTACTAGGGACACGGTGTTTTGTCTATGTATGCACACATGTATCAAATTTCCGGTTAATACAATTCTAGCATGAATAATAAACATTTATCATGATATAAGGAAATATAAAATAACAACTTTATTATTGCGGCTAGGGCATATTTCCTTCAGTCTCCCACTTGCACTAGAGTCAATAATCTAGTTCACATTGCCATGTGATTTAACACCAATAGTTCACATCTTTATGTGATTAACACCCGTAGTTCACATCTCCATGTGACCAACACTCAAAGGGTTTACTAGAGTCAATAATCTAGTTCACATAGCTATGTGATTAACACCGAAGAGTTCTAAGGTGTGATCATGTTTTGCTTGTGAAAGAAGTTTTAGTCAACAGGTCTGCCATATTCAGATCCGTATGTATTTTGCAAATTTCTATGTCTACAATGCTCTGCATGGAGCTCCTCTAGCTAATTGCTCCCATGTTCAATACATATCTAGATTGAGATTTAGAGTCATCTAGATCAGTGTCAAAGCTTGCATCGACGTAACTCTGTACGACGAACTCTTTATCACCTCTATAACCAAGAAACATTTCCTTAGTCCTCTTAGGTAACTAAGTATAATTTTGACCACTGTTCAGTAATCTACTCCTAGACCACTATTATACGCCCTTGCCAAACTCTTGGTAAGGTACACAATATGTATGGTACATAGGATGGCATACTTTATAGAACCTATGGTTGAGGCATAGGGAATGACTTCCATTCTCTCTCTATCTTCTGTCGTGGTCGGGTTTTGAGTCTTACACAACTTCATGCCTTACAACTCAGATAAGAACTACTTATTTGACTGATCCATTTTGAACTCCTTCAAAATCTTATCAAGGTATGTACTCATCGACAGTCTTATCAATCATCTTGATCTATCTTTATAGATCTTGATGCCCAATATGTAAGTTGCTTCACCGATATGTACTCATCTTGAACTCCTTTCAAACACTCCTTTATGCTTTCTAGAAAATTCTACATTTTTTTGATCAATAATATGTCGTTCACATATACTTACCAGAAAGGCTGTAGTGCTCCCACTCACTTTCTTGTAAATACAGGCTTCACCGCAAGTCTGTATAAAACTATATACTTTGATCAACTCATCAAAGCGTATATTCCAACTCCGAGATGCTTGCACGAGTCCATAGATGGATCACTGGAGCTTGCACACTCTGTTAGCACCTTTAGGATTGAAAAAACCTTCTGGTTGCATCATATACATCTCTTCTTTAATAA
Source organism: Aegilops bicornis (assembly GCA_021605145.1). Lineage (NCBI taxonomy): Eukaryota > Viridiplantae > Streptophyta > Magnoliopsida > Poales > Poaceae > Aegilops > Aegilops bicornis. The sequence goes on along the minus strand of CM038675.1, from coordinate 233,112,439 downwards.
ATCCATGCAGTTTTGACATCCATTTGCCAGATTTCATAAAATGCGGCAATTGCTAACATGATTCGGACAGACTTTAAGCATCGAGACGAGTGATAAAATCTCATCGTTCAACACCTTGAACTTGTTGAAAACCTTTTGCGACATTTTGAGCTTTGTAGGTAGTAACACTACTATCAGCGTTTGTCTTCCTCTTGAAGATCCATTTATTCTCAATGGCTCGCCGATCATTGGGCAAGTCAATCAAAGTCCATACTTTGTTCTCATACATGGATCCTTTCTCAGATTTCATGGCCTCAAGCCATTTATCGGAATCTGGGCTCATCATCGCTTCCTCATAGTTTGTAGGTCTGGTAACATGACTTCCAGAACAGGATTACCGTACCACTCTGGTGTGGAACGTTCTCTGGTTGACCTACGAGGTTCTGTAGTAACTTGATCCGAAGTTTCATGATCATTATTATTAGCTCCCTCTCTAGTTGGTGTAGGCATCACAGGAACGATTTTATGTGATGAGATACTTTACAATTTGAGAGAAGGTACAGTTACCTTATCAAGTTCTACTTTCCTCCCACTCACTTCTTTCGAGAGAAACTCCTTCTCTAGAAAGGATCCATTCTTAGCAACAAAGATCTTGCCTTCGGATCTATGATAGAAGGTGTACCTAATAGTTTCTTTTGGGTATCCTATGAAGACACACTTCTCCTATTTGGGTTTGAGCTTATCAGGCTGAAGCTTTTCCACATAAGCATCGCAACCCCAAACTTTAAGAAATGACAGCTTAGGTTTCTTGCCAAACTATAGTTCATACGGTGTCGTCTCAACTGATTTAGACGGTGCCCTATTTAACGGGAATGCAGCTGTCTCTAATGCATAACCCCAAAATGATAGTGGTAAAAATTGGTAAGAGACATCATAGATGACAACATATCTAATAAAGTACAGTTACAATGTTCGAACACACCATTACGCTGTGGTGTTCCAGGTGGTGTGAGTTTTGAAACTATTCCACATTGTTTTAAATGAAGGACAAACTCGTAACTAAAATATTCGCCTCTGCGATCAGATTGTAGAAACTTTATTTTCTTGTTACGATGATTCTCCACTTCACTCTCAAATTCTTTGAACTTTTCAAATGTTTCAGACTTGTGTTTCATTAAGTAGATATACCCATATCTACTCAAATCATCTGTGAAGGTCGGAAAATAGCGATACCCGCCGCGTGCCTTAACACTCATCGGACCGCATACAACGGTATGTATTATTTTCAGTAAGTCATTGGCTCACCCCATTGTTCCAGAGAAAGAAGTTTTAGTCATCTTGCCCATGAGGCATGGTTCGCAAGTATCAAATGATTCATAATCAAGTGATTCCAAAAGTCCATCTGCATGGAGTTTCTTCATGCATTTTACACCAATATGACCTAAATGGTAGTGCCACAAATATGTTTCACTATCGTTATCAACTTTGCACCTTTTGGCATCAATGAATATGTGTATTACTACGATCGAGATTCAATAAACCATTCACCTTGGGTGTATGACCACAGAAGGTTTTATTCATGTAAACAGAACAACAATTATTCTCTGACTTAAATGAATAACCGTATTGCAATAAACATGATCTAATCATATTCATGCTCAACGCAAACACCAATTAACATTTATTTTAGGTTCAACACTAATCCTGAATGTAGAGTGATTGTGCGATGTTGATCATATCAACCTTGGAATCAATTCCAACATTCATCGTCACCTCTCCCTTATCTAGTCTTGTTTATTCTGCAACTCCTGTTTTGAGTTACTAATCTTAGCAACTGAACTAGTATCAAATACCCAGGGGTTGCTATTAACACTAGTAAATTACACATCAATAACATGTATATCATATATACCTTTGTTCACTTTGCCATCCTTCTTATCTGCCAAGTATTTGGGGTAGTTCCGCTTCCGGTGACCATTTCCTTGCAGTAGAAGCACTCAGTTTGAGGTTTGGGTCTAGCTTTGGGCTTCTTCACGGGAGTGGAAACTTGCTTTCCATTCTTCTTAAAGTTCCCTTTCTTTCCCTTGCCCTTTTCTTGAAACTAGTGGTCTTGTTGACAATCAACACTTGATGCTATTTCTTTATTTCTACCTTCGCTGATTTCAACTTCGCGAAGAACTTGGGAATCGTTCTAGTAACTTGGCAATAGTGACTAGAGAACCCTATCAATCACTATCTTATCTGGAAGATTAACTCCCACTTGATTCAAGTGATTGTAGTATCCAGACATTCTGAACACATGCTCACTAGCTGAGCTATTCTCCTCCATCTTGTAGGCAAAGTACTTGCCAGAGGTCTCATACCTCCTGACACGGGCATGAGTCTGAAATACCAATTTCAGCTCTTGGAACATCTCATATGCTCTGTGGCATTCAAAACGTTTTTGAAGTCCCGGTTCTAAGCCGTAAAGAATGGTGCTCTAAACTATCAAGTAGTCATCATACCGATCTTGTCAAATGTTCACAACGTCTGCATCTGCTCCTCCAATAGGTCTGTCACCTAGCAGTGCATCAAGGAAATAATTCTTCTGTGCAGCAACGAGGATAATCCTCAGATCACGCATCCAGTCCGCATCATTGCTACTATCATCTTTCAACCTAGTTTTCTCTAGGAACATATCAAAAATAAAACTGGGGAGCTATACGCAAGCTATTGATCTACAACGTAGATATGAAAATACTATCAGGACTAAGTTCATGATAAATTAAGTTCAATTAATCATATTACTTAAGAACTCGCACTTAGATAGACATCCCTCAAGTCATCTAAATGATCATGTGATCCATATCAACTAAACCACGTCTGGTAATCACGTGAGATGGAGTAGTATCCAATGGTGAAAATCTCTATCTTGATCATATCTACTATATTATTCACATTCGACCTTTCGGTCTCAGTGTTCCGAGGCCATATCTGCATATGCTAGGCTCATCAAGTTTAACCCGAGTATTCTGCACGTGCAAAACTGTCTTACACCCGTTGTATGTGAACGTAGAGCTTATCACACCCAATCATCACGTGGTGTGTTGGCACGACGAAATGTAGCAACGGTGCATACTCAGGGAGAACACTTATACCTTGAAATTTAGTGAGGGATCATTGAGGGAGTCCTGGACTAGGGGGTGTCCGGATAGCCGAACTATCATCTTTGGCCGGACTCCTAGACTATGAAGATACAAGATTGAAGACTTCGTCCCTTCTCCGGATAGGACTTTCCTTGGCGTGGAAGGCAAGCTTGGCGATACGGATATGTAGATCTCCTACCATTGTAACCGACTCTGTGTAACCCTAACCCTATTCGGTGTCTATATAAACCAAAGGGTTTTAGTCCAGAGGACGAACAACAATCATACCATAGGCTAGCTTCTAGGTTTAGCCTCTCGATCTCGTGGTAGATCTACTCTTGTACTACCCATATCATCAATATTAATCAAGCAGAGTAGGGTATTACCTCCATCGAGAGGGCCCGAACACAGGTAAAAACATCGTGTCCCTTGTCTCCTGTTACCATCCGCCTAGGCGCGATTCGGGACCCCCTACCCGAGATCCGCCGGTTTTGACACCGACATTGGTGCTTTCATTGAGAGTTCCTTTGTGTCGTCACCTATAGGCCCGATGGCTCCTTCAATCATCAGCAACGATGCAGTCCAGGGTGAGACTTTTCTCCCCGGACAGATCTTCGTATTCGGCGGCTTTGCGCTGCGGGCCAATTCGCTAGGCCATTTGGAGCAGATCGAAAGCTACGCCCCTGGCCATCAGGTCAGATTTGGAAGCTTGAACTATACGGTCGATGTCCGCGGAGACTTGATCTTCGACGGATTCGAGCCACGACCCGGCGTGCCGCACTATCTCGATGGGTACGATCTAGCTCGCTCGCCCGAGCAAGGCCACGAGGCCGCACCGTCCCGCTCCGACCCTTAATCCGGAGCCGGTTTCGCCGATCGAGGACGGTTGGTTGGACACCGCCTCGGAGGCTGAAATCACTACGGCAATTGAGCCGAACACCATCCCTGTCCTTTGCGAAGACCGTGACTCCAGGGTGCCGGACTCCTCTCCGGACTCTGAACCCTCCGCGCCCTTGCCAATCGAATCCGATTGGGCGCCGGTCATGGAGTTCACTGCCGTGGACATCTTTCAGCACTGCCCTTTGGCGACATCCTGAATTCACTAAAGTCTCTCTCTTTATCTGGAGAGCCCTGGCCGGACTACGGTCAGGAAGGTTGGGATGCGGACGAGGAAGAAATTTAACGCCCACCCACCACCCACTTTGTAGCCACTGTCGATGATTTAACCGACATGCTCAACTTCGACTCCGAAGACATCAACGGTATGGACGTAGATGCTGGAGACGACCAAGAACCAGCGCCTACAGGGCACTGGAAGGCCACCTCGTCATACGACATATACATGGTGGACATCCCAAAAGATGGGAACAGCGATGGAACAGAGGAGGATGACCCCTCCAAGAAACAGCCCAAGCGTCGACGTCAGCGGCGCCGCTCTAAATCCCGCCACAAGTAAACGGCGATTCCGCACGGAGATAATAACACCGGACGGTGCGAAGACAACCCTCCAAAGCAGGATTCAGACAGAGGAGGGAGAAGCCAGCCCTCATGATAGAGCGGCGGGTGGAGGTGGAGGACAATAATTATATGCCTCCCTCCGAAGATGAGGCAAGCCTTGACGCATTTACTTAATTTGTCGTGCCTTGAGGATCCTGCCGAGCAGAGGCGTTTCAAACGCAGGCTTATGGCCACGGCAAGCAGCCTCGGGAAAAAGCGGCAAGCAGCCTTAGAGCTGACCAAGACTTGCTAACCGACGGATGGATCAAGTACTTGCAGCGAAGAGTATGAACTCGAACGCCTCCAAGAGATACCCCAACGCAGGCTGCTACCCCAATTAGAGGAAGCAGCACCCAAACCTACATCACCAACAAGATGATGCGGCCGACCGCCACCCCGTGGTCGCTGACAGAGAGGCCTCTAGACCCTCCATTCAAGCCGCACTCGGCGTCGCCGAAAAGTACCAAGGCACGGGAAACGCGCCGCACTGCAAGACGTATTGGAGGACAAGGCAAGGCAAACAAGATCGATCTCTACGGATCGCGTAGGCGCCCCGACACGTGGCGATAACAAATCACGCCGGATACAAGAATTCCGGCGGGCCGAACACGATGAGACAAAGCTCATTTGAGCTGCATCGTGATATAGCTCAATACAGAGGCGCCGCACACCCACTATGCTTCACAGATGAAGTAATGGATCATCAAATCCCCGAGGGTTTCCAACCCGTAAACATCGAATCATACGATGGCACAACAGATCATGCGGTTTGGATCAGGACTACCTCCTCCATATCCACATGGCCCGCAGCGATGATCTACATGCCATCAAATACCTCCCACTCAAGCTTAAAGGACTAGCTCGGCATTGGCTCAACAGCTTGCCAGCAGAGTCAATCGGTTGTTGGGAGGACCTGGAAGCCGCATTCCTTGATAACTTCCAAGGCACATATGTGCGACCACCAGACGCCGATGACCTTAGCCATATAATTCAGCAGCCAGAAGAATCGGCCAGACAATTCTGGACGCGGTTCCTAACAAAGAAAAATCAGATCGTCGACTGTCCGGATGCAGAGGCGCTAGCGGCCTTCAAACACAACATCCGCGACAAGTGGCTAGCCCGGCACCTAGGACAGGAAAAGCCGAAATCCATGGCAGCCCTCACCACACTCATGACCCGCTTTTGCGGGAGAGGACAGCTGGCTAGCTCGAAGCAACAACTTGGCCAAACACCGGTAGTTCGGATACCAAGGACAGCAATGGCGGTCGCGTCGCAACAAGCATAAACGCCAATTAACGGTGATAATGCTCAAGATACGACGATAAATGCCGGATTCAGAGGCTCTAAACCCGGTCGTGGAAGAAGCCATTCAAAAGAAATACCGGGGCCCGTCAACTTGGACCGAATACTCGATCGCTTGTGCGGATACATGGCACCCCGAAAACCAGCCAACCACACCAACAGGGATTGTTGGGTGTTCAAACAAGTAGGCAAGCTAAGTGCGAAAACAACGACAAGGGGCTGCATAGCGATGACGAGGAAGAGCCCGACGCCCGAATAATAGAGGACAGAAGGGCTTTCCCACACAAGTGCAGACGGTGAACATGATATACGCAACCCACATACCCAAAAGGGAGCGGAAGCGTGCACTAAGGGACGTATATGCGATGGAGACGGTCGCCCCGAAGTTCAACCCATGGTCCTCCTGCCCGATCACATTTGATCGAAGGGACCACCCCACTAGCATCCGTCACAGCGGATTCGCCGCATTGGTTCTTGACCCAATCATCGACGGATTTCACCTCACTAGAGTCCTGATGGACGGCATGGCAACTGAACCTGCTTTATTAAGATACGGTCGCAAAATGGGCATAGACCCTCAAGGATTAAACCCACAAAGACGACCTTTAAAGGCGCCATACCGAGTGTAGAGGCCAATTGTACAGGCTTAGTTACACTCGAAGTGGTCTTGGATCCCGGATAACTTCCGGCGAAGAGTTAATCTTCGACATAGTCCTGCTCCGCAGCGGCTATCACGCATCGCTTGGACGAACCACATTTGCAAAGTTCAATGCGGTGCCGCTACGCATACCTCAAGCTCAAGATGCCAGGCCCTCGAGGAGTAATCACGGTCAATGGAAACACCGAACGCTCTCTCCGAGCGGAGGAACAAACGGCAGCCCTCGCGCGGAGGTGCAAAGCAGCCTCTCACGGCAATTCCGGTCCCGCCATTAAACGCCCGCCACCGCCAAGCGCGCCGGAGTAACCTACAACAAGACCGCACTGCACGATCCGAGCATCGCAGCGTAGCAATCCGTCCCCAACCCCAGCCCTCGCGAAACAGCGAAGCCCGATTACGCGTACATAACTACGCCCGAGATACCATGGGCCTAAGGGGAGGGGCACGACCACGGCACGCCCAGAATGCGGCTCAACCGCACCAGGGGCTCCCAATAGTGTCATTCTTTTTCTTTCTTCTTTTTCCTTACTTTCAGGACTCCGTTTTCCAGAAGTCCTGTCTGGCACTAGAATTGCCGAACTTACGATGCAACAGCCAGGGAAACAGAAAGCTACGTCGAGTGTCCAGGTGGTCTCTACTACGAGCATTATACCTGTTTTACACACCATCCCGCAGCTTACCCCTGGAGGGGGACATGTTAAATAGTCCCATCCCTTGCTTATCGCACTATTTGTATCATTCTGCTTCCATTGCAGTACCTTTTTGAATAAACATTACATAGCTTTTGCCTATTATTGCACTCCTTTCTTTATCTATATATATGTTCATTTCATGACATGTTGCACCCGTACACTTTGGTACGGCCAATACACCGGGGGCTTAAGTACCCCAAAAATATGGTGTGATAAGTCTGAACACTTTCACAACTGCGGCACCCCGAACTTATAGCATTATATGCATAGGCTCCGAATCATGTCTTGGGTCAATAGTTGGGTTTGCCCGGCTCCCATGTTTTGGTACCTTACTTTCCGTTATATCGGCTAAGGTAGCGCTGGGAGAACCACTGCAATTGTGCCCCGGTTGAGCTGGTTTGAGCACCTCAGTGGAGAAAGCTAAAACTGACCGTCATGATAGGGCGAGAGCCGGTCGCTGTTCGAGAGGTTTTTCGGGTCCCTAAAGACTCATGCCGCTTAGAGCGAGGAGTCGGCATTGTCCGGCCAAGGCGTGGATAGCGCCTCGAACTCGGTCTTCCGAATACCAGGGGCTTCGCCAAAATTTAAAATTATAGAATTCTATGGCCAAGTGAGAGTGTTCAAGCATTATAAGGCCGGTTGCCTTGTTCGTTGCGTTGAGCGCCTCCTCGGCAGGCCCAAGAATGGGAACAAGAGCGCTCAAGTTTATCCGAACACCCCAAAGACTCGTGGCATGGGGGCTGAAGACAACGACTTGCCATCTCTCAAATTTGATAAACGGCCGCACAGAAGGTAATATTTTAAATTAACAAGCATTGCTTAGCGCATATCAACAAGTTTTCAGCGTACAGGATAACAAATGCGAGTCTATTAAAAATTACATCTTTGGAGCACTCATCCGCTATCTGGCGGGCACCCTTCAGACGCCATCATAGTACATTTCGGGCTTGCGATGCTCCTTGCCCTTTCGGTGGCCCGTCCGTCACAAGCTTCTCCGCATCCAGCTTGCCCCAAAGGCACTTTAGCACGGGCAAGGCCCGACGGGCACCTTCAATGCAGACGGAGCGCTTGATGACTTCAATCCATGGACAAAGGCGTCCACCAGCCGCTGCACTAACCCAAGTAGCTCCTGTGCATGGCTTCCAATGGCCACAACCGAACTATGAGGCCCTTCATGGCCTGTTCGGCGACCTTGTGGAGCTTGACCAGCTGCCACTGGTCGCTCGAAGCACGGACGTTCGGCCTCAGCATACTGAGACCAGAACACCTTATCCGTCGAGCTCCCATCCTTGGCACGGTAGAACGCGGCAGCATCAGACACACTACAGGGCAGATATGCGAATGCTCCTGGAGAGCTCCGAATCCGGGTAAGTAATAGGTAATTCACTTTCACATGCTTGCTTTGCATAAAGAATGTCTTACCCGCCGCTATCTTCTTTAATGATTCAATTTCTTGGAGGGCTTTTTGGGCTTCGGCCTTAGCGGCTTGGGCACTCTCAAGAGCCGAGGTGAGCTCGGACTCTCGAGTCTTCGAGTCACGCTCCAAACTCTCGTGTTTTTCCACGAGAGCCTGGAGCTCTTGCCGCACCTCCGCCACCCGCTCCTCCTGCTTCTCTCGCTCGGTGCACTCCGCGGCCACTTTGCTTTCAGCCGCGGACACCGCTTCCTTCAGGGTCGCCACCTCGTTCGTGGCCCCTACAATACCCATGTTATTCCTGTCATTTTTTGCAACCGAATCCTTTCTATAAGGTATTTCTTTAATAAGGTATTGCTTACCTTCCCTGTCCTCGAGCTGCTTCTTGGCAAGGCCGAGCTCGTTCTCGGACCGCCCGAGGCTCTTCTTCAATGCATTGACCTCCGCCGTCAGTGCGGCAGAGGTCTGCAGCGCAGTCTGCATTCGCATATTGACATACTTTTGTTAGACTCCTGCGTATATCTTTTTAGATCCTTAGTCCGGCTTTTCTTTCCGAACACCGAACTAAGCATCAGGAGCCTCTTGTCTATGCGGTAATATTTTTACATATTCTAAACTTACCTCAAAGCCTGTTAGAAGGCTGAGTGCAGGCTTGATCAGCCAGCTCTTGGCGGATTGAACTTTTGGATCACCACACTCATAGCAGTGCGGTGCTCCTCGTCGATGGAGGCGCCTTTAAGCGCCTCCGGCCAAAGCTCTCCGGTGCCTCCGGATGGCCGGAGGTCACCGGGGTCGTAGTCTTACCCTTCTTACGAAGGGGCCGCTTGCCGGACTTCGGAACCACTGAAGGTTCCGGTACGGAGTCCGGCACAGGGCCAGACTTAGAGCCCTCTGGGGTTTCGCCCCCTTTGCACCCGGAGTCCGGGAGGTCGCCTTGCGGCGCCTCCAGGACCACCTCCTCCTGGTTGGGCCCCTTTTGCGGCGACACAAGGAGAGGAGGCGGTCGGAAGTGAAGTACTATTCACATCCGACGAGCCCAGGGAGCCGCTCGACGAAGTGGCAAGCTTGTCCTTGGGCGGGCTACATGGTCATATTCGGCATTAGAAGACACTATGCGACAAATAAAAAGTCATGAACTATTCCGGAGTCTGGACACTTACGATCTCGCCAGGGGCTTGGCCCTTGGTGGCCACTCCTCGTCGCTGTCGGCGTTGGTTGAGAAGTCTGGAGGAAGGGTCCTTCCTTTGTTGGACGCTCTGGCCTCCCCAGTCGGGGCGGCCTTCCTTTTCTTCTCTCCCCCCACTGGGGCAGAGGCTTCTCTTTCCTCCTCCTCCTCCTCAGAGGAGGATTCCGCCTCAGAATTGTCGGGCGGTGAGTCCGACAGCACCTGGCGCCGGGAGCTCCTTCGAGTTCCCGTGGCCTTCTTATTGGCCTTCTTCTCCGGCACCACGTGAGGTGCCGGAGCCAGCAGCCCCGTCAATTGGGCGTCTGCTGGGTCTTCTGGAAAATGGGCCGGATAGTTAATCTGTCCGAACTTCTTCAGCTAGTCCTGTCAAAGGTTAGGGAGTTTTTAGATCCCACATAGAGTCAAACTATGAAAAAAGAGTCCCATAAAGGGTAAAATAACTTACCTCGCTGGCTTGACGCTGCGAGCTGAATCTGTGATCTTGATGGCAGATGTGGGAGCCTCGGCGCCTTGAACAAGACCTTCCGGGCATCTTCGTATGTAGTGTCGAAGAGCCTTTTAGAGTTGGGTCCCTGTGCGGATCGAACTCCCACAATTTGAAGGCCCGTTGTTGGCATGGGAGAATCCGCGGATGAGCATCACCTGGATAACGTTGACAAGCGAGATTCTTGTCCGTCAGGTTTCGGACGCAGGTTTGGAGTCCGGATAGCTCGTCCGAATCACCCCACGACAGGCCCATCTCTTTCCATGATGTGAGCCGCGTGGGGAAGCCAGATCGGAATTTGGGGGCCGCCGCCCATTGAGAGTCGCACGGCTCGGTGATGTAGAACCACCCCGATTGCCACCCCTTTATGGTCTCCACAAAGGAGCCCTCGAGCCATAGGGCTTTGGCCATCTTGCCAACCATGGCACCTCCGCACTCCGCTTGGCGGCCGCCCACTACCTTTGGCTTGACATTGAAGATCTTCAGCCATAGGCCGAAGTGGGGTTGGATGCAGAGGAAGGCCTCGCACACGATGATGAACGCCGAGATGTTGAGGATGAAATTCGGGGCCAGATCGTGGAAGTCCAGGCCGTAGTAGAACATGAGCCCCCGGACAAATGGGTGAAGTTGATAACCTAGTCCGCGGAGGTAGTGTGTGAGAAACAGCTCACTCTCTTGGTGGCTGGGGGTTGGAATGAGCTGCCCCTCGTCGGGGAGCCGGTGTGCGATGTCATTTGGACAAGTATCCGCCTTCTGCAGCTTTGATGTGCCCCTCCGTGACGGAGGAGGCCATCCACCTGCCTCCCTTTCTGGACATAGTTGGAGAAGGTTGAGGTGAGGGTGTGCGGACTTGGGCGCTGGATCTCGAGTCTTGTGAAATGGATGAGCAAAGGACGAAGAAGGCGTAGGTGAAAAGGTGGATCCTTATCCCCTTATATGGACGGAATGACTATGTGTCCCCTTGACTGGTAAAACTCGTTATTCTCCCAAGCGCCGTAATCAATGGCGGGGATGGATTACCCACGTCTGTATTGATGAGAATCCCGGAATAAGGGGGCACGATCTCCGCTTTGATAAGACGTGCCAAGGAAACCGCCTCGCTAAACGCGCTGAGGTGGACAATAAAAATGATTAAGTAAAAGGCACGGCCGTGGTGTGATGTCACGCCACGGAATACGTCGGCAGATCTGTGCAAAAGTTATTCTCTCTACGGTGGTATGTGGAACTTGTTTTGCGAGCGGACACTATCCTTGTGTTCAAAACCTCCTAAGTATTCGGAGGAGGAACCCGCCTTGCAATGCCGAAGACAATATATATGCGTCGGACTCGTCGTCATTGAAGCCTGGTTCAGAGACTCTTGAGGAGTCCTGGACTAGTGGTTGTCCGGATAGCCGAACTATCATCTTTGGCCGGACTCCTAGACTATTAAGATACAAGATTGAAGACTTCGTCCCTTGTCCGGATAGGACTTTCCTTGGCGTGGAAGGCAAGCTTGGAGATACGGATATGTAGATCTCCTACCATAGTAACCGACTCTGTGTAACCCTAACCCTATTCGGTGTCTATATAAACCGAAGGGTTTTAGTCCGTAGGACGAACAACAATCATACCATAGGCTAGCTTCTAGGGTTTAGCCTCTCCGATCTCGTGGTAGATCTACTCTTGTACTACCCATATCATCAATATTAATCAAGCATGAGTAGGGTATTACCTCCATCGAGTGGGCCCGAACCTGGGTAAAAACATCGTGTCCCTTGTCTCCTGTTACCATCCGCCTAGACGCACAGTTCGGGACCCCCTACCCGAGATCCGCCGGTTTTGACACCGACAATCATCTTATATGCTACCGCCGTACTAAGAAAAATAAGATGCATAAAAGATAAACATCACATGTAATCAAAATATGTGACATGATATGGCCATCATCATCTTGTGCCATTGATCTCCATCTCCAAAGCACCGTCATGATCTCCATCGTCACCGGCTTGACACCTTGATCTCCATCGTAGCATCGTTATCGTCTCGCCAACTATTGCTTCTACAACTATCGCTACCGCATAGTGATAAAGTAAAGCAATTACATGGCGATTGCATTTCATAAAATAAAACGGCAACCGTAAGGCTCCTGCCAGTTGCCGATAACTTTTACAAAACATGATCATCTCATACAGTAACTTATATCACATAATGACTTGACCATATCACATCACAACATGCCCTGCAAAAACGTTAGACGTCCTCTACTTTGTTGTTGCAAGTTTTACGTGGCTGCTACGGGCTTCTAGCAAGAACCGTCCTTACCTACGCATAAAAACCAGAACTATTTTTCGTCAAGTGTGTTGTTTTAACCTTCAACAAGGACCGGTCGTAGTCAAATTCGATTCAACTAAAGTTGGAGAAACAGACACCCGCCAACCACCTTTATGCAAAACAAGTTGCATGTCTGTCGGCGGGTCTCATGAACGTGGTCATGTAACGTTGGTCCGGGCCGCTTCATCCAACAATACCGCCGAATCAAAATAAGACATTGGTGGTAAGCAGTATGACTATTATCGCCCATAACTCTTTGTGTTCTACTCATGATATCATCTACGCATAGACCTGGCTCTGATACCACTATTGGGAAACGTAGCATGCAATTTCAAAAAAAATCCTACGATTATGCAAGATCTATCTAGGAGATGCATAGCAATGAGAGGGGGAGAGTGTGTCCACGTACCCTCGTAGACCGAAAGCGGAAGCGTTAGGTTAACGCGGTTGATGTAGTCGAACATCTTACCGATCCAACCGATCTAGTACCAACGTACAACACCTCCGAGTTCAGCACACGTTCATCTCGATGACGTCCCTCGAGCTCTTGATCCAGTAGAGGGTCGAGGGAGAGTTTCTTCAGCACGACGGTGTGGTGACGGTGATGGTGATGTGATCCGCGCAGGGCTTCGCCTAAGCACTACGACGCTATGACCGGAGGAGTAAACTGTGGAGGGGGGAATAGCACACGGCTAAGAGTGAAGGAAATATGCCCTAGAGGCAATAATAAATTATTATTTATTTCCTTATTACATGATAAATGTTTATTATTCATGCTAGAATTGTATTAACCGGAAACATGATACATGTGTGAATACATAGACAAACAGAGTGTCACTAGTATGCCTCTACTTGACTAGTTCGTTGATCAAAGGTGGTTATGTTTCCTAGCCATAGACATGAGTTGTCATTTGATTAATGGGATCACATCATTAGGAGAATGATGTGATTGACTTGACCCATTCCGTTAGCTTACCACTTGATCGTTTAGTATTCTGCTATTGCTTTCTTCATGACTTATACATGTTCTATGACTATGAGATTATGCAACTCCCCTTTATCGGAGGAACACTTTGTGTGCTACCAAATGTCACAACGTAACTGGGTGATTATAAAGGTGCTCTACAGGTGTCTCCGAAGGTACTTTTTTGGCTGGCGTATTTTGAGATTAGGATTTGTCACTCTGATTGTCGGAGAGGTATCTCTGGGCCCTCTCGGTAATGCACATCACTATAAGCCTTGCAAGCATTGTGACTAATGAGTTAGTTGCGAGATGATGTATTATGGAACGAGTAAAGAGACTTCCCGGTAATGAGATTGAAATAGGTATTGAGATACCGATGACCGAATCTCGGGCAAGTAACATACCGATGACAAAGGGAACAACGTATGTTGTCATGCGGTTTGACCGATAAAGATCTTCGTAGAATATGTGGGAGCCAATATGATCATCCAGGTTCCGCTATTGGTTATTGACCGGAGACATGTCTCGGTCATGTCTACATAGTTCTCGAACCCGTAGGGTCCGCACGCTTAAAGTTCGATGACGGTTATATTATGAGTCTATGTGTTTTGATGTACCGAAGGTAGTTCTGAGTCCCGGATGTGATCACGAACATGACGAGGAGTCTCGAAATGGTCGAGACATGAAGATTGATATATTGGACGACTATATTCAGACACCGGAATGGTTTTGGGGGTTATCGAATATATACCGAAGTACTGGGGGTTACCGGAACCCCCCTGGAGGTTATTGGGCCTCATGGGCCCAAGTGGTGGAAGAGGAGAGGCAGCCAAGGGACAGTCGCGCGCCTCTCCCCCCAAGTCCGAATTGGACAAGGAGGGGGGCGGCGTTCCCCCCCCCCTTTCCTTTCTCCCTCTCTCTTCCTACCTCTCCTCTCCTACTCCAACATGGAAGGGGGGAGTCCTACTCCCGGTGGGAGTAGGACTCCTCATGGGGCGCGCCAAGGGTGGCCGGCCCCCTCCCCCTCCTCCACTCCTTTATACGGGGAGGGAGGTACCCCTAGAGACACAACAATTGATCCCTTGGATCTCTTAGCCATGTGCGGTGCCCCCCTCCACCATAATCCACCTCGGTCATATTGTAGCGGTGCTTAGGCAAAGCCCTGCATCGGTAGAACATCGTCATCGTCACCACGTCGTCGTGCTGACAGAACTCTCCCTCAAAGCTTGGCTGGATCGGAGTTCGAGGGACGTCACCGAGTTGAATGTATGCTGAACTCGGAGGTGCCGTGCGTTGGGTACTTGATCGGTCGGATCGTGAAGTCATACGTCTCCAACGTATCTATAATTTTTGATTGCTCCATGCTATATTATCTTTTGTTTTGGACAATATTGGGCTTTATTATTCACTTTTATATTATTTTTGGGACTAACCTATAACCAGAGGCCCAACCCAGAATTGCTGTTTTTGCCTATTTCAGAGTTTCGCGGAAAAAGAATATCAAACGGAGTCCAAACGGAATGAAACCTTCGGGAACGTGATTTTTGGAACGAACTAGATCCAGGAGACTTGGACCCTACGTCAAGAAACAAAAGAGGAAGCCACGAGGTAGGGGGCGCGCCTACCTCCCAGGGCGCGCCCTCCACCCTCGTGGTCCCCCTGTTGCTCCACCGACGTACTCCTTTCTCCTATATATACCTACGTACCCCCAAACGATCAAAAAAGGAGCCAAAAACCTAATTCCACCGCCGCAACCTTCTGTACCCACGCGATCCCATCTTGGGGCCTGTTCCGGAGCTCCGCCGGAGGGGGCATCCATCACAGAGGGCTTCTACATCAACACTATAGCCTCTCCGATGAAGTGTGAGTAGTTTACCTCAGAACTTCTGGTACATAGTTATTAGCTAGATGGCTTCTTCTCTCTTTTGGATCTCAATACAATGTTCTCCCCCTCTCTCGTGGAGATCTATTTGATGTAATGTTCTTTTTGCGGTGTGTTTGTCGAGACCGATGAATTGTGGGTTTATGATCAAGTTTCTCTATGAACAATATTTGAATCTTCTCTGAATTCTTTGATGTATGATTGGTTATCTTTGCAAGTCTCTTCGAATTATCAGTTCGGTTTGGCCTACTAGATTGATCTTTCTTGCAATGGGAGAAATGCTTAGCTTTGGGTTCTATCTTGCGGTGTCCTTTCCCGATGTGATGAGGCGCAGCAAGGCACGTATTGTATTGTTGCCATCGAGGATAACAAGATGGTTTTTTTATCATATTGCATGAATTTATCCCTCTACATCATGTCATCTTGCTTAAGGCGTTACTCTGTTTTCATGAACTTAATACTCTAGATGCATCTTTGGATAGCGGTCGATGAGTGGAGTAATAGTAGTAGATGCAAAAGGTGAGTCGATCTACTTGTCTTGGATGTGATGCCTATATACATGATCATACCTAGATATTCTCATAACTATGCTCAATTATGTCAATTGCTCAACAGTAGTTTGTTCACCCACCGTAAAATACTTATGCTCTTGAGAGAAGCCACTAGTGAAACCTATGGCTCCCGGGTCTATCTGTAGGAAATATGCCCTAGAGGCAATAATAAAATGGTTATTATTATATTTCCTTGTTCATGATAATTGTCTATTGTTCATGCTATAATTGTATTAACCGGAAACCGTAATACATGTGTGAATACATAGATCGTAATATGTCCCTAGTAAGCCTCTAGTTGACTAGCTCGTTGATCAATAGATGGTCATGGTTTCCTGACCATGGACATTGGATGTCGTTGATAACAGGATCACATCATTAGGAGAATGATGTGATGGACAAGACCCAATCCTAAGCATAGCACAAGATCGTGTAGTTCGTTCGCTAGAGCTTTTTTAATGTCAAGTATCACTTCCTTAGACCATGAGATTGTGTAACTCCCGGATACCGTAAGAGTGCTTTGGGTGTATCAAACGTCACAACGTAACTGCGTGACTATAAAGGTGCACTACAGGTATCTTCGAAAGTGTCTATTGGGTTGGCACGAATCGAGACTGGGATTTGTCACTCCATATGATAGAGAGGTATCTCTGGGCCCACTCGGTAATGCATCATCATAATGACCTCAGTGTGACTAAGGAGTTAGTCACGGGATCATGCATTAAGGAACGAATAAAGAGAATTGCCGGTAACGAGATTGAAAAAGGTATAGGGATACCGACGGTCGAATCTCGGGCAAGTAACATACCGATAGACAAAGGGAATTGTATACGGGATTGACTGAATCCTCGACATCGTGGTTCATCCGATGAGATCATCGTGGAACATGTGGGAGCCAATATGGGTATCCAGATCCTGCTATTGGTTATTGGCTGGAAAGGTGTCTCAGTCATGTCTACATGGTTCCCGAACCCGTAGGGTCTACACACTTAAGGTTCGGTGACACTAGAGTTGTTATGGGAAATAGTATGTGGTTACCGAAGGTTGTTCGGAGTCCCGGATGAGATCCCGGACGTGACGAGGAACTCCGAAGTGGTCCGGAGGTGAAGATCGATATATTGGACGAAGGGTATTGGAGTCCTAATTATTCAGAGTACCGGGTGACGACGGCGTGGTGAAAAGGTGTTTGGAGGCCCGGCAAGCGTTTGGGGGCCTTCGGGCCAAGGGAAGGGCACACAAGCCCACTAAGGGGCTGTGCGCCCTCCCACCCATATCACGTGCCGTGGAGGTGGGGCGCCTCCCTAGGGCAGCCACCCTCCCGTCTTGGGGGCAAGTTTCCTAGGGGTGGGGCGCCCAAACCCATCTAGGGTTTCCCCTGTGGCCGCCGCCCCTCCCCTAGGGAACCCTAGGGCGCCTCCTCCACCCCCCTTCCCCCTATATATAGTGAGGGAGAGAGAGGGCAGCTGCACCCTTCCCCTGGCGCAGCCCTCTCCTCCTCCAACACCTCCTCCTCCTCCATAGTGCTTAGCGAAGCTCTGCCGGAGAACCACGAGCTCCACCACCACGCCGTCGTGCTGCTGGAGCTTTCCCTCAACTTCTCCTCGCCCCTTGATGGATCAAGAAGGAGGAGACGTCCCCGGGCTGTACGCGTGTTAAACACGGAGGCGCCGTTCGTTCGGTGCTAGATCGGATCTTCCGTGATTTGAATCGCCGCCAGTACGACTCCATCAACCGCGTTCCTGTATGAAGATGCACTCCCTCTCTCTTGTTGCTTGCATCTCCTAGATTGATCTTGGTGACACGTAGGAAAATTTTGAATTATTACTACGTTCCCCAACAATGGCATCATGAGCTAGGTCTATGCATAGATTCTATGCACGAGTAGAACACAAAGTAGTTGTGGGCGATGATTTGTTCAATTTACTTACCGTTACTAGTCTTATCTTGATTCGGAGGCATTGTGGGATGAAGCGGCCCGGACCGACCTTACACGTACACTTACGTGAGACAGGTTCCACCGACTGACATGCACTTGATGCATAAGGTGGCTAGCGGGTGTCTGTCTCTCCCACTTTAGTCGGATCGGATTCGATGAAGAGGGTCCTTATGAAGGGTAAATAGCAATTGGCATATCACCGTTGTGGCTTTTGCGTAGGTAAGAAATGTTCTTGCTAGAAACCCATAGCAGCCACGTAAAGCATGCAACAGCAATTAGAGGATGTCTAACTTGTTTTTGCAGGGTATGCTATGTGATGTGATATGGCCAAAAGGATGTGATGAATTATATATATATATATATATATATATATATGTGTGTGTGTGTGTGTGTGTGATGTATGAGTGTAACATCCCAAATTTTCAATTTGGAATGTTATACATAGGTCATCCATGCATATCATATTTTATTGCATTCTCATTACGCAATCCTCGAAATCCTAAGCAACTCAAGGACCCTCGGAGAGAGTTGGGGATTTCCCGGTTTTCATATTTGATTTCTATCAAATAATGAAACGAGGATTTTGATTTTAATTATTTTTTCTTTCCGAAAAATATTTCATATTGAAAATATATTAGAGGAGATAATATGACTTCTCCAAAACAATTGAAATATTGGAGGAAAAATGTTAAAATCATTTATTCGATTTTATTTGGATTTTATTTGCATTAGAAAAATTGCACGTTTTCAAAATTGCATTTTTGGGCCAAGAAAATGTTCATCTTGTTCTAAATATTTTATTTAGACAGCGAAAATTTGTTTTAGCATTTTTAGGTTTTTATTTTATTTTCTAGGATTTTATTTCTGTCGGTGAAATTATTTAAAAAAGTTACGCCTCTTGGGCCGAAACCCAAATGCCGCCCAACCACCCGCCTCCACCGCCTCAGAGCGCCTTGCCCCCTCCTCCAAGTCGCCCGCCCCTTTATATACGCCCACCCCCACCACCACACCACCGCCGCTCGAGCCACCACCATCGCCAGCCTTGGCCAAGGCCGCCAAGAAGAAGAATCGAAGGCCGCCCGCCGCTGCCGCCGCCGCCAAGCCGCCGCCCAACCCCGCCTCACCGGAGGTACCGCGCCGGATCCGAGCCGCCGGTTTTTTTAAAACCGTTCGGTTTTTCTTTAGAAACCCTAGTTCGGTTTTTTTAGATCGGTTCGCCGGTTTTTCTCGGTTCTTCTAATTAGCGGACGTTCGTCCGTACGTTCGTTTAAACGAACGGTTTTCTTCCGTTAATTACAGATAACGAACGCTCAATCGTTAGGCTGTTCGTCAGTTTTATTTTATCGGATTTATCTACGATTATTTTCGATCGCGATTTCCGATCCGATCTTCGTTTCTGTTTATCTTTTCGCTCGTTAGTCGGTATCAGGCGATTCAAACGCCTAGAGTTTCGTCTCGAGACCCTCTTTCTGTTTAATCAACTTAAATAAGATTTTGGTACTGTAAAATTTGACTTTAGTTCAGATTAGTAAACGGATCTTGTTTCTTTCGCTGTTTGAGTTTCGTTGCTCCGTTTGATTTGATTCTTTTTGCGAACCGGAGTTCTTAAGTTGAACTTTCTGGTCAACCTCTTTTATTTGAGTTTTGCTTGTGCATCTTTGCTTGTTTCTTATGTATGTTATTGTTTGCTTGCGATAGAATTCCCGGTGCGGCGTGTTACTACGAGTCTCTAGGATTCGCGGATCGTCAGCAAGGCAAGTAACACATTGATCATACTCTTTTCATACCTAGTTTTTATGCATTAGTTCAATCCTCAAACATTGCATGATTAGGATGTCATTAACTTGTGGGTTGGGAAGTAGTTGTTGAGGTAGACACTACTATAAAACCTATTATTGACGACCACGACGAAAAACTTTCGGTCGTTAAAATCTGAGCAAGCCTCCCCCTGTGAAAATCACACCACCGAATTACCTTTAACTACCACTAATTTGCCCGTCGCTAGCCAAACCATAAGTGTGTGGTTGCTTTTTGTTCCGATCTCCTCTGGTGTCTAGTTTAATTAACAAAAAACTTGGCGCAAACTGTTAGGATTGTCCATAGGATAACCCTACCCAACGTAAAAATAGATCTGTTATGATCTTATCCCTACGATTCCTTTCCTCGAGCCCTCTGCCCTGTTTTCCCCTTGTCCCGAATACCGATCCTGATCTATCTTGTTTCTGCGCAGGTGGTGACGACTGGAGTCACGATGTCCGCCGCCAAACACTGCCACGAGCGGGCCTGGAGCAGGCAAGCGACGTCGCCCGTCGAGACGGGACTGGTTGTGGGAGGAGCTGCTGACGAGAGACGCGCCGTCAGCTGCCCACCGTGGCAGGACCTACAGCAGGCCAGCGACGTCGTCGTCTGCCAGAAGCCCGCGACTTGTCTCCGGAGGAGCTACGCGGTTCTTTGGGGGATCGACCTGGCGAAGGAGAAGCTCGGGCCGCGTGGTTGCCGGAGCCATTGCGAGACGCATCATTATCTACAACCTCGTGGATTCACCCGAGTGAAAAGTGGGATCCTTTTCCAGGAGCCGAAGCTGCTGCGACGCCTGCTGTCTGCCGGCACCGGTGCTGCCATCTTCGTCAGACTTGGAGGATCTAGACCACCATCTTTGGATGCATTCGCGGCAGCACGGCCGCATTTCGTACAGAGTCTGCAAGGCCTTGGAGGAGGCTCAAATGCGTGGATGCTTGTGGTTGGGCGCACAATTCATGGCCTATTCTAAATTACACACGTGAGTTTTGCCTATTTTGTTCTTGTTGGCCAATTGAAAATAGTCACAATCTCATATTTCTATTTTATATTAGAGATTGTACCTGTGTTGTTAAATCTGCAGGCTCATCAGCCAAGCCATCCTTTTGGATATTGGTAGACATCACGGAGTATATTCAGCCACAGTGCCCATAGCCAAAACAAGTACTCGAAGAAACAGTCAATGCTGTGGTGCAAGAAGTGTGAGAACTTCAGTTTCTTATAGCTGGTAGATCTCCACGTGATAGCTCTGGTGAAATCTAGCATGATCAAGTAAGTTGGTCTCATACATTGTTTTTCTATGCTCTTATACTTTGTGCCAATTTATTTACACAGACTGACTTCAATAAATTAATCAACGTTTTTGTAGGACTGGTGGTGCACAGTAATATAGGAGCACCAAGAGGCATTGTTATGGCTGATGAAGAATGATCCATTCAAATAACAATGGTGTCCCTCAATCGAAGATTAATAAATATAATGTTTTCTAGTTGTCTCGCTTTCTAGTTAGATATGAGCAATTACGTGGTCATACAAGGAGTGCTTTATAATTCCAGAATTATGTGTCAGAATTTTGTTAATTATACGATTTCTATTAATGAAAGAGGCTATGATCTTTTTCAATTCACATTCTTTTGTTTTCATATTAATGTGGATGTTAATATTCAAATGTTGGACGGTGCATAATTTGATCGTTGAACGGAAAGTTATACTATGTATAAGTGGTTCTGAAGAATATCAAAATGGTGAAGGGAGAGGTCGGCAGGTCGCTAAAACAATAAAGTGGTTGTTACTAATACGTTGGTCATCATTAGAACGTTATTAATGATGACAATTGTGGTCGTTATTTCCTCATGATCGACGACGGCACACCATCCCGTCGTTATAAGAATAGCGACCATAAAAGGTATGTGGTCGTTATACTTCTAACGACGGAGCCTACTACGACCAGCATATTGTGGTCGTTATTGACCTTTAACGACCACAATCCCACCTTTAACGACCACATATACCGTTGTTAAAAACCGTTTTCCTAGTAGTGAGAACTTATTGCCCTGTTACTATCAAACCCTTGGGAGTTACTTCTACGCGTTGTTTATATTACTATGCTATGCTCGTAGACGTGGCTTGGGTTTGAGTGAATCCATGACAGATGTGAGATTTTTAATTAATGGTTCAACTTAAGGTGGCAACTTAAATTAGCATCTGGGTGGATTGAGACACCTGGGGAACCCAGTGTTGTTTGTATTTTTTTTGGAAATCCCGGGGTACCCGTGTGATTTTCCTATGGACCACCACCCAGACTTAAAGGGAACTGAGATGATTCATGCTAGAAACTTCTGTGTGCAGCCACAAGCTATTATGGGCTCTAGCATAGTTGAGTAAGTTACGTGAAGCTCTTGAAGAGGTAGATCAGCAGGTAGTGTGTTTTGTAGGTTTGGTATGGTCTACCCGGAGTAGGGAGTTAATGTTTCCGAAAGACTATGTCTCGGTCATCCGTTTCTCAAACACCATGTAGTGCGAGAAATCCAACGAAGGAGAACGAGTCTTGTGGTTAAAAGTGCGCAAACCTCTGCAGAGTGTACAATCTAATCATGGTTAGCCGTGTCCCCGGTTATGGACAATCTTGAGTATCTAGTACTTGGGTTAACACATGTATCTCATCACTCTTAATTAATATTGTTGGGTTGTTAATTACTTTAATTGGGATTGAGTTGGGGATATACCTTCTCAATGTTGTTTCAACCACCATGATAGTTAAATTAAAATCTATTCCGTTGTTTTAGGGAAAAATTGGCTTTTCGCAAAACTATAACAATAGAGCTTTCCACCAGCCAAATATGCATGTAGTGATAGCATTAGCGTGTTCTTGCTCTACTGTGTTATATTGCCAGCATATTCCATGTGCTGACCCATTTTTGGGCTGCAACGTGTTATGTTGCAGACTTTTCAGACGAGGAGTAAGGTTCGTTAGGTCGTTGTCGTGCAGCTCAGCTATGCCGTTGGAGTTGATGGACTCACTTTATCTTCCAAGCCTTCCGCTGTTATCGCATTAGATGGCATTAAGCCATATTATTGTAATAAGTTCTCTTTTTGAGACATTCGATGTAATAAGTGTGTGATTGCTACTCTGTTATAAATCCTTCGAGTACTGTGTGTGTCAGCATTACTGATCCAGGGATGACACTGAAGCACAGAGACTTGACCGCTTGAGGTCGGGTCGCTACAATGAGATTGATCATGTTCTTTTAATAGGAATCACGACTTGCATGTCGATGAATATGACAACCGCCAGGAGCCATATGAGTTGTCTTAATTTATTGTATGACCTGCGTGTCAATCAAAACGCCATGTAATTACTTTAGTTTATTGCTAACCTTAGCCATAGTAGTAGAAGTAATAGTTGGTGAGATAACTTCATGAAGACAAGATGATGGAGATCATGGTGTCATGTCGGTGACCAAGGTGATCATGCCGCGCCTCGAAGATGGAGATCAAAGGCGCAAGATGATATTGGCCATATCATGTCACTTTATGATTTGCATGTGATGTTTGTCATGTTTACATCTTATTTGCTTAGAACGACGGTAGCATAAAATAAGATGACCCCTCACTAAAAATTTCAAGAAATGTGTTCCCCCTAATTGTGCACCGTTGCAAAGGTTCATTGTTTCGAAGCACCACGTGATGATCGGGTGTGATAGATTCTAACGTTCGCATACAACGGGTGTAAGCCAAATTTACACATGCGAAACACTTAGGTTGACTTGACGATCCTAGCATGTACAGACATGGCCTCGGAACACGAGAGACCGAAAGGTCGAACATGAGTCGTATAGTAGATGCGATCAACATGGAGATGTTCACTGTTGATGACTAGTCCGTCTCACGTGATGATCGGACACGGCCTAGTCGATTCGGATCATGCATCACTTAGATGACTAGAGGGATGTCTATCTGAGTGGGAGTTCATTGAATAATTTGATTAGATGAACTTAATTATCATGAACCTAGTCTAAATTGTCTTTGCCAATTATGTTGTGGTTTAATAGCTCGCGCTTTTGCTCCTTATTTTAATACATTCCGAGAGAAAGACTTAGTTGAAAGATATTGTAAGCAATTGTGCGGACTAGGGCCGTAGTCTGAGGATTGTCCTCACTGCTACACAGAAGGCTTCTGTCCTTGATGCACCGCTCAGTGTGCCAACCCCTTTGGCATCGTCCGTGGATGTTTTGAACATCTGGAAGACACGTTCTGATGACTACCTCATAGTTTAGTGCGCCATGCTTTGCAGCTTAGAGTCGGGGCTCCAAAAGCGTTCTGAACGCCATGGAACATATGAGATGTTCCAAGATCTGGAATTGGTATTTCAGGCTCATGCCCGTGTTGAGAGGTTTGAGACCTGTGACAAGATCTTAGCCTACAAGATGGAGGAGAATAGCTCAGGCAGTAGGCATGTGCTCAGAATGTCTAGGTACTTCAATCACTTGAATCAAGTGGGAGTTAATCTTCCAGATAAGAGAAGTGATTGACGGAGTTCTCCAGTCACTATCACCAAGCTAACTAGAGCTTTGTGATGAACTATAACATGCAAGGGAAGTTGATCCCGGAGTTGTTCGTCATGCTTTAGGCCATAAAGGTAGAAGTCAAGAAGGAGCATCAAGTGTTGATGGTTAACAAGACAACTAGTTTCAAAGAAGGGCAAGGGCAAGAAGGGAAACTTCATGAATGGCAAGACAGTTGCCGCTCCAGTGAAGAAACCCAAGAACCCATACCCGAGACGAAGTGCTTCTATTAGGGGAATGGTCACTGGAAGCAGAACTGCCTCAAATACTTGGTAGATAAGAAGGCTATCAACTTCAACAAAAGTATATTTGGTATATGTGTTATTGATGTGTACCTTACTAGTACTCCTAGTACCACATGGGTATTAGATACTGGTTCAGTTGCTAATATTGGTAACTCGAAACAAAAGCTACGGAATAAACGGAGACTAGCTAAGGGCGAGGTGACGATATGTGTTGGAAGTGTTTCCAAGGATGATATGATCACCATCGCACGCTCCCTCTACCTTC
Organism: Aegilops bicornis; assembly: GCA_021605145.1. Classification (NCBI taxonomy): domain Eukaryota; kingdom Viridiplantae; phylum Streptophyta; class Magnoliopsida; order Poales; family Poaceae; genus Aegilops; species Aegilops bicornis. The sequence continues at coordinate 233,087,587 of CM038675.1, read as the reverse complement.
GGGATTAGTGTTGAACCCAGATTTGCATTGGTGTTTGCGTTAAGCATGAACATGATTAGATCATGTTTATTGCAATACGGTTATTCATTTAAGTCGAGAATAATGGTTATTCTGTTTACATGAATAATACCTTCTATGGTCATTCACCCAATGTGAATGGTTTATTGAATCTCGGTCGTAGTGATACACATGTTTATAACATTGATGCCAAAAGATGTAGAATTGATAATGATAGTACCACTTTCTTGTGGCACTGCCGCTTAGATCATATTGGTGTAAAGCGCATGAAGAACCTCCGCTAATGGACTTTTGGAGTCACTTGATTTTGAATCACCTGACACATGCGAACCATGCCTCTTAGGCACGATGACTAAAACCCCGTTTTCTGGAACAATGGAACGGGCAAGTGACTTGTTGGGAATCACACATGCTGATTTGTGCGGTCCGATGAGTGTTGATGCACGCAGTGGATATCTTTATTTTCTCACCTTCACCGATGAATTGAGTAGATATGGGTATATTTACTTAATGAAGCATAAGTCTGAAATGTTTGAAAAGTTCAAGCAATTTCAGAGTGAAGTTGAGAATCATTAGAACAAGAAGATCAAGTTCCTACGATCTGATCAAGGGAAAAGTATCTGAGTTATGAGTTTGTCAATCACTAAAGACAAGGTGGAATCATTCCATAGTTGACGCCACCTGGAACACCATAGCGTAATGGTGTGTCCCAATGTCGTAATCGCACCCTATTGGATATGGTGTGATCTATGATGTCTCTTACCGATCTACCGCTATTATTTTGGGGTTATGCATTAGAGACAATTACATTCACTTTAAATAGGGCACCATCTAAGTCCGTGGAGACGACGCCGTATGAAATATGGTTTGGAAAGAAACCTAAGTTGTTGTTTCTTAAGGTTTGGGGCTACGATCCTTATGTCGATAGGCTTCGGCCAGAAAAGCTTGAACCCAAAGCGGAAAATTGTGTCTTCATAGAATACCCAAACAAGACGATTAGGTATACTTTCTATCTAAGATCTGAGGGCAAAGTGTTTGTCGCGAGGAACAGGTCCTTTCTTGAGAAAGATTTTCTCTCAAAATAATTGAGTGGGAGGAAGATAGAACTTGATGAGGTTGTTGAACCTTTACTTCAACCAGAGAATAGCGCAGCACAGAAAAATGTTTCTGTGGCACCTACGTCAGTTGAAGAGAAAGCTAATGATGATGATCATGGAGCTTCAGATCAAGTTACTATCGAACCTCATAGGTTGACAAGGGTGTGTACAACTTCTGAGTGGTAACCCTGTCTTAAAGGTCATGTTGTTGGACAACGATGAACCTATGAGCTATGGAGAAGCGATGGTGGGCCCGGATTCCAACAAATGGCTGGAAGCCATGAAATCTGAGATAGGATCCATGTATGAGAACAAAGTATGGACTTTGGTGGACTTGCCCGATGATCGGCAAGCCATTAAGAATAAATGGATCTTTAAGAAGAAGACAGACGCTGATGGTAATGTCACCATTTAGGAAGCTTGACTTGTCTCAAAGAAGTTTCTAACAAGTTCAAGGAGTTGACTGTGATGAGACTTTCTCAATCATAGCGATGCTAAAGTCTGTTAGAATTATGTTAGCAATTGCTGCATTTTTATTTATGAAATCTGGCAGATGGATGTCAAAACAAAGTTTCCTTGACGGTTTCTGTGAGGAAAGGCTGTATGTGATACAACCAGATGGTTTTGTCGATCCTAAGGATGCTAAAAGGTATGCAAACTCTAGCGGTCCTTCTAAGGACTGGAGCAAGCATCTCGGAGTTGGAACATACGCTTTGATGAGGTGACAAAGCATTTGGGTTTATACAAAGTTTGCAAGAAACTTGTATTTGCAAGAAAGTGAGTGGGAGCACTACAACATTTTGATAAATATATGTGGATGCCATATTGTTGATCAGAAATGATGTAGAATTTCTGGAAAGCATATAGGGTTGTTTGAATGGAGTTTTTCAAAGGATAAAACGGCTTACATGTTGGGTATCAAGATCTATAGAGATAGATCAAGACGCCTCATAAGACTTTCATAGAGCACATACCTTGACATGATCTTGAAGGAGTTCAAGATGGACCAGTCAAAGAAGGAGTTCTTGCCTGAGTTGTAAGGTGTGAAGTTAAGACTTGAAGCTCGACCACGGCAGAAGAAAGAGAAAGGATGAAAGTCGTCCCCTATGCCTTAGCCATAGGCTCTATACGATATGCCATGTTGTGTACCGTGATGTGCCTTGCCACATGTCTGGCAAGGGGGTATAAGAATGATCCAGGAGTGCATCATTGGACAACGGTCAAAATTTTCCTTGGGAATAAGGAAATGTTTTCTCGATTATGGAGGTGATGAAGAGTTCGGCGTAAAGGGTTACATCGATGCAAGCTTTAACACCTATCCGGATGACTCTGAGTAGCAAATCGAATACGTATAGTGGAGCAACCATTTGTAATAGCTCCAAGTGGACCATAGTAGCAACATCTACAATATGAAATAGAGATTTGCGAAGAACACACGGATCTGAATGTTGCAGACCCGTTGACTAAAACCTCTCTCGTAAGCATAACATGATCAAACCCTAGAACTCATTGAGTGTTAATCACATGGAGATGTGAAATATATTATTGACTCTAGTAAACTCTTGGGTGTTAATCACATGACGATGTGAACTATGAGTGTTGACCACATGGCGATGTGAACTAGATTATTGACTCTAGTGCAAGTGGGAGACTGTTGGAAATATGCCCTAGAGGCAATAATAAAATGGTTATTATTATATTTCCTTGTTCATGATAATTGTCTATTGTTCATGCTATAATTGTATTAACCGGAAACCGTAATACATGTGTGAATACATAGATCGTAATATGTCCCTAGTAAGCCTCTAGTTGACTAGCTCGTTGATCAATAGATGGTCATGGTTTCCTGACCATGGACATTGGATGTCGTTGATAACGGGATCACATCATTAGGAGAACGATGTGATGGACAAGACCCAATCCTAAGCATAGCACAAGATCGTGTAGTTCGTTCGCTAGAGCTTTTCTAATGTCAAGTATCATTTCCTTAGACCATGAGATTGTGTAACTCCCGGATACCGTAGGAGTGCTTTGGGTGTATCAAACATCACAACGTAACTGGGTGACTATAAAGGTGCACTACAGGTATCTTCGAAAGTATCTGTTGGGTTGGCATGAATCGAGACTGGGATTTGTCACTCCATATGACGGAGAGGTATCTCTGGGCCCACTCGGTAATGCATCATCATAATGAGCTCAGTGTGACTAAGGAGTTAGTCACGGGATCATGCATTACAGAACGAGTAAAGAGACTTGCTGGTAACGAGATTGAACAAGGTATAGGGATACCGACGGTCGAATCTCGGGCAAGTAGCATACCGATAGACAAAGGGAATTGTATACGGGATTGACTGAATCCTCGACATCGTGGTTCATCCGATGAGATCATCGTGGAACATGTGGGAGCCAATATGGGTATCCAGATCCCGCTATTGGTTATTGGCCGGAGAGGTGTCTCGGTCATGTCTGCATGGTTCCCGAACCCGTAGGGTCTACACACTAAAGGTTCGGTGATGCTAGAGTTGTTATGGGAAATAGTATGTGGTTACCGAAGGTTGTTCGGAGTCCCGGATGAGATCCGGACGTGACGAGGAACTCCGGAGTGGTCTGGAGGTGAAGATCGATATATTGGACGAAGGGTATTGGAGTCCGGAATTGTTCTGGGAGTTCCGGGTGACGACCAGCGTGACTGAAAGGTGTTTCGGAGGCCACGGCAAGCGTTTGGGGGCCTTATGGGCCAGGGAGGGGCACACCAGCCTACTAAGGGGCTGCGCCCCTCCACCCCATATCACGTAACATGGAGAGGTGGGGCGCCTCCCTAGGGCAGCCACCCCTCCCGTCTTGGGGGCAAGTTTCCTAGGGGTGGGGCGCCCAAACCCATCTAGGGTTTTCCACATGGCCGCCCTCCCCTAGGGAACCCTAGGCGCCTCCTCCACCCCCTTCCCCTATATATAGTGAGGGAGAGAGGGCAGCTGCACCCTTCCTGGCGCAGCCCTCTCCTCCTCCAACACCTCCTCCTCCTCCATAGTGCTTAGCGGCTCACTGGGAGAACCACGAGCTCCACCACCACGCCGTCGTGCTGCTGGAGCTTTCCCTCAACTTCTCCTTTCCCCTTGCTGGATCAAGAAGGAGGAGACGTCCCCGGGCTGTATGTGTGTTGAACACAGAGGCTCCGTCCGTTCGCCGCTAGATCGGATCTTCCGCGATTTGAATCGCCGCGAGTACGACTCCATCAACCGCGTTCCTGTAACGCTTCCGCTTCGCGATCTTCAAGGGTATGAATATGCACTCCCTCTGTATCGTTGCTAGCATCTCCTAGATTGATCTTGGTGACACGTAGGAAAATTTTGAATTATTACTACGTTCCCCAACACTATCTTCATCATATTAATCTTCCAACACTTAGTTATTTCCTTTGCTTTTTTACTTTGCTTTTATTTTACTTTGCATCTTTATCACAAAAATACCAAAAATATTATCCTTTCATATCTATCAGATCTCACTCTCGTAAGTGACCGTGAAGGGATTGACAACCCCTTATCCGTTGGTTGCGAGGATTTATTTGTTTTGTGTAGGTGCGAGGGACTCGCGCCTAGCCTCCTACTGGATTGATACCTTGGTTCTCAAAAACTGAGGGAAATACTTACGCTACTTTGCTGCATCACCCTTTCCTCTTCAAGGGAAAACCAATGCAGTGCTCAAGAGGTAGCCAGAAGGATTTCTGGTGCCGTTGACGGGGAGGTCTAAGCAAAAGTCAACATACCAAGTACCCATCACAATCCCTTATCTCCCGCATTACATTATTTGCCATTTGCCTCTCATTTTCCTCTCCCCCACTTCACCCTTGTCGTTTTATTCGCCCTCTCTTTTTCGTCCGCCTCTTTTTCGTTTGCTTGTCGTTATGGCTAGTCCTCTATCTTCTCTGTTATCTCTCGAGAATGAAGTTCTAAGTTTTAAACAAAGGGAGGGAGAAAATCTAAAAGACGCTTGGTATAGAATTTGCAATGCTCAAAATAGATCTGCCAGGAAGCAATCTACTTTGGAGCATGTAATGCAAAGACTTGAAATTATTGAAAATAAGGTTGCTACCATAGAGTTAATTGAAAATTTGGATAAAAAGATCCACAACCGAATCACTCAATATGGGTCTAAAGTAGGAGTCACTTTGAAAAATATTAAAGAGAAGGAACCCATAGTTAATGAGAAAATAAATCAGGATTCCACTAGAATCGATAAACTTGAAGATATCGTTACCAACTTGGGAACCGCTTTTTCTTCCATAAAGAATACTCCAAGTCCTCCTACTAAAATTGCCAAGCTTACGTATGTTCCTAAAAGTAAGGGTGAATCCTCTAGTAAGGAAACTGCGGATCTCAAATCTATAAGTATTCATCCCAATCTTTTTTGCTATCATTAAGGAACCATTTGCTAAAAATGAGTTTTTCGATCTTGTGCCTAAAAAATTGATAATTACTAAAAGGAAAGAAATTCCTATGTATGATAGATGTCTCATTGAAGAATTGCCTACCAAAGATGGCAATACCTAGATCTACCCTTGCTTTTATGCCTAGCTAGGGGCGTTAAACGATAGCGCTTGTTGGGAGGCAACCCAATTTTATTTTTAGATTTTTTGCTTTTGCTTCTGTATAGGAATAAATCTTTGATCTAGCCTCTGGTTAGATTTGTTTTTATGTTTTAATTAGTGTTTGTGCCAACTTAAACCTATAGGATCTTCTTGGATGATAGTTATTTGATCTTGCAGAAATTTCCAGAAACTTTCTGTTCACGAAAATAATTGTTAAAAATCACCAGAACATGATAAAATACTGATCCAATTGATTCTGATCAATAAACAAATTGTCCAGGTCTTCCTATTTTGGCTGATTTTTTGGAGTTCTATAAGTTTGCATTAGTTACAGATTACTACAGACTGTTCTGTTTTTGACAGATTCTGTTTTTCGAGTGTTGTTTGCTTATTTTGATGAATCTATGGCTAGTAAAATAGTTTATAAACCATAGAGAATTTGTATTACAGTAGGTTTAACACCAATATAAATAAAGAATGAGTTCATTACAGTATCTTGAAGTGGTCTTTTGTTTTCTTTCGCTAACGGAGCTCACGAGATTTTCTGTTAAGTTTTTTGTTGTGAAGTTTTCAAGTTTTGGGTGAAAGATTTGATGGATTATGGAACAAGGAGTGGCAAGAGCCTAAGCTTGGGGATGCCCATGGCACCCCCAAGATAATCTAAGGACACCATAAATCCAAAGCTTGGGGATTCCCCGGACCCCCAAGATAATCTAAGGACACCATAAATCCAAAGCTTGGGGATTCCCCGGAAGGCATCCCCTCTTTCGTCTACTTCCATCGGTAACTTTACTTGGAGCTATATTTTTATTCACCACATGATATGTGTTTTGCTTGGAGCGTCTTGTATGATTTGAGTCTTTGCTTTTTAGTTTACCACAATCATCCTTTCTGTACACACCTTTTGAGAGAGACACACATGATTTGGAAATTATTAGAATACTCTATGTTCTTCACTTATATCTTTTGAGTTATATAACTTTGCTCTAGTACTTCACTTATATCTTTTAGAGCACGGTGGTGGATTTGTTTTATAGAAACTATTGATCTCTCATGCTTCACTTAGATTATTTTGAGAGTCTTAAATAGCATGGTAATTTTCTTAAATAATCCTAATATGCCAAGTATTCAAGATTAGTAAAAACTTTCTTATGAGTGTGTTGAATACTAAGAGAAGTTTGATGCTTAATGATTGTTTTGAGATATGGAGGTAATAATATCAAAGTCGTGCTAGTTGAGTAGTTGTGAATTTGAGAAATGCATGTGTTGAAGTTCGCAAGTCCCGTAGCATGCACGTATGGTAAACGTTATGTAACAAATTTGAAACATGAGGTGTTATTTGATTGTCCTCCTTATGAGTGGCGGTCGGGGACGAGCGATGGTCTTTTCCTACCAATCTATCCCCCTAGGAGCATACGCGTAGTGCTTGGTTTTTGATGACTTGTAGATTTTTGCAATAAGTATGTGAGTTATTTATGACTAATGTTGAGTCCATGGATTATACGATGTGAGTTCTTTATGACTAATGTTGAGTCCATGGATTATACGCACTCTCACCCTTCCATCATTGCTAGCCTCTTCGGTGCCGTGCATTGCCCTTTCTCACATTGAGAGTTGGTGCAAACTTCACGGTGCATCCAAACCCCGTGATATGATACGCTCTTTCACACATAAACCTCCTTATATCTTCCTCAAAACAGCCACCATACCTACCTATTAAGGCATTTCCATAGCCATTCCGAGATATATTGCCATGCAACTTTCCACCATTTCGTTTATCATGACACGTTCATGTAACATCCCAAATTTCCTATTTGGAATGTTTTACAATTATAGCTAAGCATCTATGCATATTGTTTGAAATTGAGTGGCATTTGAAGTATTTCAGAGGATTTTGAGTTTGTGGAATTTGAATTCAAATTGGCAGTTGAAATTTATTTCAAACAATGCCTGACAAATACTTGAGAAAAAGTATGAGAGGAGTAAACATGACACTCCAAAAATGTCAGAAGAAAAACTTAGCCAAAAAGTTTGAATTCAAATTTAATTTTTATTTGGGATTTCTAGAAAATGTTTTTTTAGTTTGAGTTTTGCCCTTGGAAAAATGTTCAAATTATAGGGAATATTCCCCTGATCATTTTGATATATATATGTCCTATATAAAATATTTATATTTATTATGTTTTTCTCTCTCTAAATTCAAAAAGAAAAAAAAGAAAAGGACCCAGCGCCACCAGCCAGTCTGCCCAGCCAATGAGGCCCACACCAGCAACCGACCAACTGCCCAAGACTCGAGCCCAGCCCACCGACCGACCCCGCCACCTTCTTCCTCCCCAAGCCGACGCCACTGCTACCGCCGGAAATCCCGAGATCTCGATCCTCCCGATCCCTCGCCTGACCTGCCCCTCCTCCAAGTCGAGGCCCCCTATATACCCCCTCGACCCCGAACCCCTCGCCTGACCCTCTCTCCTCACAGATCGCTCATGGGAGACCCGAGCCGCCATCATCGCCCACCCCGACCACCTCCGACCGCCCGAGCTCCACTGAAGTCGACCAACCGAACCCCTCGCCACGCCAAGACTCGCCGGACCTCCCCGCGACGCCCTAGACCACCGAGCCGCCGGAGCTGCTGCCGCCGAGTCAGCTGCCGCCGCTGTAAGTCGCCGGAGCTCCCGTCGCCGTTCGATCTAGATCGTAGGGTTAGGACAGATCTCCCCGAAGGGGTACGTTTTATTTAGGTTTAGTTTTAATAAACCGGTTTATTTCCGGTTTAGATCGGTTAGTTAGGTTTTTTATTAAACCGGCCGACTCGGTTTAACCACTAGGGCCGATTTAGTTATATTACGCCTGTATGCTAGATAGGCCCATTAGCCCGCTTTTTCTTTATTTTCGTTTTCTGTTTTAACAGAATAGTTTCAGATTTGAAAAATTCATATCTTTTAATCTACTTATAGTTTCTGTAGAAAATATAATTAGCCATGTTAAAATTATTTAAAATTGCTTTATTTTAGATTTAGACAGAATAGTAAATCTGCTATAAAATGAGTTAGGAATATTATTTTTTAATGATTCTTTTGTCACAACTTTGTTTTTAACATTGCCTAACCGTAGGAATTTATTTGGGCATTTTAGATATTAATAAAAAATAGTTTTAATCAGAATCATGTTATTCTTAATTATTTAACTAGCTACTGTTTTCCTATTGTTTTACTTAGCAAATAAATTTATTTTTCAGAGAGATAGTTTATTCTAGGTTAGTTTCTGTAACTTTAGAGCATGAACTTTTATTTGCAATAAATAAAACTTTTATTTTATTTTTCTTACTAGAATTTGCTTTAGGCCTAATAGGAGTTTTATAATAGATTTTAAGGTGATTCTTTTTGCTCCTAGTTGCTTGATGAATTCTTTTCTGTTAGGTAGCATAAACCCATGCTTAGGTTCTGTTAAGAAATTTTTTGTAGTGCAAAACTATTTTTAATTGTTGCTTGATGTAGGAAAACTTTGAGTTGGATTTCTTGAGTTTTCTTTTGGGTTTTGATTCGATTGTTTTGTGTGTTTCATATTAGCAAGCTGTTATGTAAGTGATCATATGCTATATGCTTATTATGATTGTTGTTTGCCTCGGTAGAATTTCCGGAGTGCTAAGCTTGCTACCACGAGTCCCTAGCTTACGAAGATCGTCAAAGAAGGCAAGTCATTTGATCATGTTTTCTTTTACAATACCTATGATTTTATTGCATTAGAATTATACCTCCCCACCATGCATGCAAGAGGAGAATTTTGAATTATGTTCTTGAGTAGTATCATGAGGTAGGATGAAACCAATTCCCTTGTTACCATGGCGGGACGAAGTAGTTTATTTTGCTATGCTCAGAGACGGGTTGGTTGAGTGATTCATAAGGAAGATGTGAGAGTCAAGATGATGACAACCCCATGACTTCAAGCTCAAGATGGACTTCAAAATTCACTCTTTGGGTGGAGGATTGGTTGACGGGCACCTGGAGAATCCAGTGGTTGGCGGGATGCATGGAGAAGCGCCATGACATCTTGCGGAAAGCTTCACCCAGCCACGAAGAGACGGATGGATACCCCATTGACCGGAAGCTTACAGGCAGCCGCAAGCCATTATGGGCTCTGGCTTGGTGGAACCCTAGGTGTGACTCTGGCCGACGGTGCTACGAGATGTCGAAGAACGGTAGGATTGGATGGGCACCGCAAGGGCCTGAGGAACTCTTCAAGACCCTGTTTGCTCATCCCGCCTTCAAACACCGTGAAGTGCGAAGACTTAAAAGGAGGGAACGATTGTTGCGGGTAAAGTGCACCAACCTCTGCAGAGTGAAGATCTAATCGGTTAGCCGTGTCCCCGGTTACGGACAATTTGAGCCTCTGGAACTTGGAGTATTTCGGATATCTCAACACCGAACTTAATAAATTAATTGAGGGGTTTATTTAATAATTGGGAATGAGACATTGGTTGGCGGAACCATCTCAATAACTACCAACAATTTTGTAGTTTTGCAAACAAGTCCTTATTGTAGGGAAAAACTGGCTTTTCGCAAAATGATGAAACTTAGAGCCCCACAGCCAAATTGCATATAGTGTTAGTAATTTTTATTGTTGTTCTCTCTTTGACTTGCCGGCATATTCAAAATGCTGACCTACACGGCTGCAACGTCTTATGTTGCAGAGGATTATTCCGATCAGGAGTGAGGCTACGATCCGCGCCATGATTGCCCTTTGAGTCGGATGGACTCGCTATTCTTCTACGCCCGCAGCTTTATTTAGTTTATTTCTCATGAGTTGGCCTTCTTCGAATTTATTCTATTGTAATAAAGACTCGATATGAGAATCGTGTAATAAAAATTCAGGTGTGATTGAACTTTGATTATTTCATCAATGTACTGTGTGTGCCAGCATTCTTGGGATGGTACAGCTACACAGAGACTTGCCCGATTTTGGGTCGGGTCGCTACAGAGATGGTATCAGAGCACACGCTGACCGTAGGATGTAACCCCTAGGATCGGAAAGCCATAGGAAGAGACTATTTATTTTATGTCCTTATCATTTCGTAATTCTCCCTTGTTCATTTCTGACTTCTCTCCGATTTTCAACATTTTAGATGGCCGCTGAGTTCACCCCGCTTACGCTACCGGAGTTTTGCCACCAGATGAGACGATGCCTCTCGGCAAGAAGATGGTTCAGATCGTGAAGAAGCTGAAGATTGCTCTGCCCTCAATCACCGAAGCCTACCAATGCACTCGACGGATACCCGCCATGTGATTAAGGTGCACATTCCAGGAGGACCTTCGGAGGACATTCAGAGCCCATTGACTTTGAGTTTACCGATTTCAGTTGGATTCTCGGAAGAGACATGGCGATATATCATGCACTTGGACATCTCCGAGAAGAGTACAGGCCGAGCTCGACCCATCAGACCTCGCCATGATTTCTCGCAGAGCTAGGAATGGAGATATCATCCGTACTGTAGAAGACGACTCCATTCTCTCATATGTCCAAGACTTGGAGAGTCTCCTCAGGAAACGGGAAATCCAGACTCGCCGTAACGAGAAGGTACACAGAGGCTGTTGTTCCGTGAACTGAATCGAGCGAGAAGGCACACGCGGACTTCCTTGACCATGAAGAAGAAATCAAGGATTTCATGGAGAGAGTCGACAAAGTCAAGATGGATGTTGCCGCATTAGAGGAGAAGATGGACCGAGAAGACCTTTTTCCGAGTGGAGATGACGGACCCCTCGTGAGCAATGACCAGGATTATGAAGGGAGCTCCACCAAGAAAGTCAGAAGAGGAGGCGCCAGATCGAGGACGCCCCACCGTGAGGACGCCGCACTGTGAGGACGCAAGGATTATTGATGAAGACATTTAGTCGACCGCCATGTTATTTTATTTTTCCGTCGATCATTTAGGCCGTTATTTTCGATTAGTCATGAGAATTTGTAATCCGAGATTGAACCATGTTTGAGATGATTGAATAAATGATTGGTGTGATTATGATTGTGCATTCATATGGGTAGTGATATTTTCTCATTAGACCCTTGTTCTATTCTAATTTTCTCATCCACTCCAAAACACCAGATGCCTCCAGACGTGACCCGGTTTCAACTTTCCGCGGAGCTCACCCGGTGATCCAAAGAATGTAATGCCCTCATGCAGATGCTCATCCGAACTGCAACAACAACAACAACAACAACAATCCACCGCCACCACCCCTCGCTGACAACTTGACCCGCTTCAAAGGCTGAATCCGCCAAGTGTTCTCTAGCGACTGAGCCGATTGTGGCCGATGATTGGCTCCGCAAGGTCGGAAGAGAGTTAGTCACTGTTGGATGCACAAATGCAGAGAAGGTGCGCTTTGCCGCACATCAACTTGATGGACCTGCAGCTTCTTGGTGGGAGAACTACACCGCCACTTATCCCATCGCCACCATCACGTGGGATCGGTTCAAAGAAGCTTTCCGCACCGCTCATGTTTCAGCCGGAGCCATGAGTCCGAAGAAGCATGAGTTCCGCAACTTACGCCAGGGAACCGTCTTTGTGGGGCAAGATGCGTGGATGAGTTCAGCAAGTTAGCTCGCTATGCCCCGGATGATGTGGCCACAGATGCCGCAAAGCAGGAGAACTTTCTCGAGGGACTCAATGACGAGCTGGGTATGCAGCTAATGGTGGCTACCTTCAACAACTACCAGGAGCTGGTAGACAAGGCCACCATACTTGAAGGCAAGTAGCAGCAGATTGATAGCCGCAAGCGGAAGTATGGCCGGGGAAGTACAACTCGAGCTCAAAGAAGCCCGTTATGCCCCATACTCGGAGGGCATACCCATCACACCCATGGAGGACATAATCATGGAGGACATAACCATGGAGGAATGGGGACAACCGCAACCACGACAACAAGTCGTGCAATGGAAACGGCAATGGTAACCAAAGATCGCCCCGCCTCATTCAAGGATCTCGAGTCACATCACTGTTTCAAGTGCCGTAAAACAGGCACTATGCCACCGACTTCCCGGAGGCCAAGCAAAGGAATGGAAACGGCAATGGAAGCTCATGCAAAGAAGCCCAACCCTTTTCCTCGGCCAGTGTGAACCACATTGACGTGGAGGACGCCTATGATCAGCCGGACAATCGTGGTTGGTAAGTTTTTATTGAATTCACGTTCGATATTGGTACTCTTTGATTACGGTGCAACGCATTCATTCATATCAAGGGTAGTTGTGGAAAAGTATGGGTTGCCCACTAAAACCCTTAGAAGCTCCCTTCGCGTCAGTTCCGCAGGAGGAGAAATGATGGCAGGCTTAGGCTGTCATGCAACCCTTAACATCGGAAACCATAAATTCCCCGCAGACCTCATAGTATTGGAAACCTGCACCTTGGATGTAATCCTAGGCATGGATTGGTTGACGAAGTTTGAAGGAAACATAGACTGTGCTCGAAGTCAATTCTCGCTCACCACTCCGGAGCGTAAGAGGATCAAGTATGTATCCGGGCGTATCCCGATGAACAATCAGTGAATTCCCTCACAGGAGTTGTTCAGAGGAAGTGCCGAGTGCAAGATTTTCCCGATGTGTTTCCGGAGGAATTACCAGAATGCCACCGACAGAGACATTGAATTTCTGATTGAGTTATTGCCAGGCACAGCCCCAATATCCTAGAGACCCTATCGGATGCCCCCGAACGAATTGGAAGAGATCAAAAAGCAAATTAATGAGCTATTGGAGAAAGGATATATTCGGCCAAGCTCATCACCTTGGGGAGCCCCAGTTCTTTTGGTAGAAAAGAAGGATGGAACCTTGAGAATGGTTGTGGATTATCGTTCGTTGAACGACGTGACCATCAAGAACAAGTACCCTCTGCCGATGATTAATGATCTATTTGATCAGCTAGTTGGAGCCAAGGTATTCTCCAAGATCGATCTTCGATCGTGGTATCATCGATTGAAGATCCGTGAAAGGGATATACCCAAAACAGCATTCACTACTGTGTATGGTTTATATGAGTATACCGTCATGTCATTTGGATTGACTAATGCCCTCGTGATACTTCATGAATTTGATGAACAAGGTATTTATGGAGTATCCGGACAAGTTTGTCGTGGTGTTCATCGATGATATACCGATTTTCTCCAAGAGCGAGGAAGAGCATAAGGAACATTTGCGTCTAGTTCGGAGAAACTTGAGAACATCGGTTGTATGCCAAGTTCAAGCAAATGTGAATTTTGGCTGAAGGAAGTCGGATTCCTCGGACATGTTATTTCAGGAGAAGGAATAGCAATGACCCCGCCAAGGTTGTATCACCACCGATTGGCGATCACCCACCTCGATCAAGGACATCCGCAGTTTTCTCGGACTCGCAGGATATTATAGGAGGTTTATTGAGAACTTCGAAGATTGCCAAGCCCATGACTGAAAGCTGTTGAAGAAGGATGCCAAGTACATTTGGACCGAGGATTGTGAAGCCGTTTCTGTGAATTGAAGAAACGTTTGGTCACAGCCCAAGATTGATTTTGCTGTACATACACAAGGATTACTAGGTATATTGTGACGCTTCTAAATCGTGGACTGGGAGGAGTACTCATGCAGAAGGAAAAGTTGTAGCTTATACCTCCGCATAGCTACGACCTCACGAGATGAATTACGCCACACATGATTTGGAGTTAGCAGCCGTAGTGCATGCACTCAAGACACAGAGACATTTTCTTATCGGAAATAGTTGTGATGTTTACACGAGATCATAAGAGCTTGAAGTACATTTTCACGCAGAAGAGTTGAACCTCGAGCGGAGGAGATGGCTAGAGTTAATCAAGGACTACGACATGAGATTGCATTACCACCGTGAAAGGCTAATGTTGTAGCAGATGCTTTGAGCCGTAAGAGTTATGTGAATACTCTTATAGCGGGAGGATTACCCAGGAGTTAGCCGATGGCCTCGTAGATCTCCGATCGAGATAGTTCCGAGAGGATATGTTGCAGCTCGAAGTTCAGTCCACCTTGACCGAAAGAATTCATGAAGCCCAGAAGTCGGACAAGGAAATTGATGAGATAAAGAAAAGGATGAATGAAGGAAAAGCTAAAGGGTTTCGTAAGGATGAATACAGAGCTATATGGTACGAGGATCGTATTTATGTACCCAATGATCCCGAACTCGTAAAGCTAATTCTTCAGAGGCTCATGATTCACCGTACTCGATTCACCCGGTAACACCAAGATGTATCTGGATTTGAAGGAAAGTTTCGTGGATGTATGAAGAAGGATATTGCTTTGAGTACGTAGCGATGCGATGTTTGCCACGAGTAAAGGCGGAACATCGAAGCCAGCTGGGTTACTTCAACCCTTGCCGATTCCCGAGTGGAAATGGGAAAAACTTGGAATGGATTTTATCACATGATTACCCAGGACCCGTTCAGGTTATGATTCTATCTGGGTAGTGGTTGATTGTTTGACCAAGGTAGCTCACTTCATTCCTGTGAAGACTACCTATACCAGTGCTAAGTTGGCCAAGATATACATGACCAGGATCGTATGCCTGCATGGAGTTCCGAGGAGTATCGTGTCAGATAGAGGAACACAATTTACCTCAAAGTTTTGGAATCAATTGCATGAAACTTTGGGTACGAGGCTGGAGTTCAAGATGCCTTTTCATCCGCAGATGTATGGATGACCGAGAGAGTCAACCAGATCCTGGAGGACATGTTGAGAGCTTGTGCGCTAGACTATGGATCTAGCTGGGATGATAATTTGCCATACGCGGAATTCTCGTACAATAACAATTATCAGACCAGTCTGAAGATGGCCCCTTTCGAAGCTCTATACGGAAGGAGATGCAGAACACCATTGCTGTGGGATGGCGTTGGAGATCGAAAACTTTTCGGTCCCGATCTTATCAGAGATTCCGAAGAGAAAGTCAAGCTGATTCGAGATAGGCTCAAGGTGGCTCGATCGAGGCGTAAGAGTTATGCCGACAAGAACGCAAGGAAGTAACATACGAAGCGGGAGACCGGGCACACCTTCGTGTGTCCCCACTTCGTGGAATCAAGAGGTTCGGTGTTAAAGGAAAGTTAGCACCCCGATTCATTGGCCCCTACAAAATCCTCGAACGTCGTGGAGAAGTTGCTTATAAGTTGGAATTGCCGGAAGGATTGTCCGGAGTTCATGATGTCTTCCATGTTTCTCAGCTGAAGAAATGCCATGCCGAGATGGCCGATATTCCGTTGAGAGACACAAAGGCCCTAGAGGCCATACAGCTCGACAAAGGATCTCGACTTATGAGGAAAAACCCGTCCGAATTCTCGAGGCTATGAACAGAGTCACCCGCAGCAAGATCATCAAGTTTTGCAAGGTGCAGTGGAGTCATCATTCCGAGGAGGAAGCCACCTGGGAGCGAGAAGAAGACCTCCGCCGAGACCACCCGCACCTATTTGCTAGCCAACCCGAATCTCGAGGGCGAGATTCATCTTAAGGTGGGTAGGTTTGTAACATCCCAAATTTCCTATTTTGAATGTTTTACAATTATAGCTAAGCATCTATGCATATTGTTTGAAATTGAGTGGCATTTGAAGTATTTCAGAGGATTTTGAGTTTGTGGAATTTGAATTCAAATTGGCAGTTGAAATTTATTTCAAAACAATGCCTGACAAATACTTGAGAAAAAGTATGAGAGGAGTAAACATGACACTCCAAAATGTCAAGAAAAACTTTGCCAAAAATTTTGAATTCAAATTTGATTTTTATTTGGGATTTCTAGAAAATGTTTTTTTAGTTTGAGTTTTGCCTCGAAAAATGTTCAAATTATAGGAATATTCCCCTGATCATTTTGATATATATATATGTCCTATATAAAATATTTATATTTATTATGTTTTTCTCTCTCTCTCTAAATTAAAAAAAAAGGACCCAGGCGCCAGCCAGGCCAGCCCCGGCCCAGCCAGCGCCGAGGTCCACCAGGCGCAGCCGGCCCAGCCGCGCCGACCGACCCCGCCACCTTCTTCCTCCCCAAGCCGACGCCACCGCGCCGCCGCTCGCTGGAAATCCCGAGATCCTCCCCGATCCCCTCGCCCGACCTGCCCCTCCTCCAAGTCGAGCCCCCCCCCCTATATATACCCCCTCGACCCGAACCCCTCGCCTGACCCTCTCTCCTCGCCGATCGCTCATGGGAGACCCGAGCCGCCCGCCAGCATCATTGCCCCACCCCGACCACCTCCGACCGCCCGAGCTCCACCGAGTCGACCAGCGAACCCCTCGCCACGCCAGACTCGCTGACCTCCCGCGACGTCCCAGACCACCGGAGCCGTCGTCGCCCGAGCCGCCGTCGCCCGAGCCGCCTCGGTAAGTCGCCGGAGCTCCCGTCGCCGTTCGATCTAGATCGTAGGGTTAGGATAGATCTCCCCGAAGGGGTACGTTTTATTTAGGTTTAGTTTTAATAAACCGGTTTATTTCCGGTTTAGATCGGTTAGTTAGGTTTTTTATTAAACCAGCCGACTCGGTTTAACCACTAGGGCCGATTTAGTTATATTACGCCCAGGGCGCTAGATAGGCCTATTAGCCCGTTTTTCTTTATTTTTCGTTTTCTGTTTTAACAGAATAGTTTCAGATTTGAACAATTCATATCTTTTAATCTACTTAATATTTTTAAGTGATTCTTTTTTTGTTGGTTTGAAAATTTCTTATAGTTTCTGTAGAAAATATAATTAGCCACGTTAAAATTATTTAAAATTGCTTTATTTTAGATTTAGACAGAATAGTAAATCTGCTATAAAATGAGTTAGGAATATTATTTTTTAATGATTCTTTTTGTCACAACTTTGTTTTAACATTGCCTAACCACAGGAATTTATTTGGGCATTTTAGATATTAATAAAAAATAGTTTTAATCAGAATCATGTTATTCTTAATTATTTAACTAGCTACTGTTTTCCTATTGTTTTACTTAGCAAATAAATTTATTTTTCAGGAGAGATAGTTTATTCTAGGTTAGTTTCTGTAACTTTAGAGCATGAACTTTTATTTGCAATAAATAAAACTTTTATTTTATTTTTCTTACTAGAATTTGCTTTAGGCCTAATAGGAGTTTTATAATAGATTTTAAGGTGATTCTTTTTGCTCCTAGTTGCTTGATGAATTCTTTTACTGTTAGGTAGCATAAACCCATGCTTAGGTTCTGTTAAGAAAATTTTTTGTAGTGCAAAACTATTTTTAATTGTTGCTTGATGTAGGAAAACTTTGAGTTGGATTTCTTGAGTTTTCTTTTGGGTTTTGATTCGATTGTTTTGTGTGTTTCATATTAGCAAGCTGTTATGTAAGTGATCATATGCTATATGCTTATTATGATTGTTGTTTGCCTCGGTAGAATTTCCGGAGTGCGAAGCTTGCTACCACGAGTCCCTAGCTTACGAAGATCGTCAGCAAGGCAAGTCATTTGATCATGTTTTCTTTTACAATACCTATGATTTTATTGCATTAGAATTATACCTCCCCACCATGCATGCAGTAGGAGAATTTTGAATTATGTTCTTGAGTAGTATCATGAGGTAGGATGAAACCAATTCCTTGTTACCATGGCGGGACGAAGTAGTTTATTTTGCTATGCTCAGAGACGGGTTGGTTGAGTGATTCATAAGGAAGATGTGAGAGTCAAGATGATGACAACCCCATGACTTCAAGCTCAAGATGGACTTCAAAATTCACTCTTTGGGTGGAGGACGGTTGACGAGCACCACTGGAGAATCCGGTGGTTGGCCGGGATGCATGGAGAAGCGCCATGACATCTTGCGGAAAGCTTCACCCAGCCACGAAGAGACGGATGGATACCCCATTGACCGGAAGCTTACTGTGGAGCCGCAAGCCATTATGGGCTCGCTTGGTCGACCCTAGGTGTGACTCTGGCCGACGGTGCTACGAGATGTAGAAGAACGGTAGGATTGGATGGGCACCCGCAGTGGCCCAGAGGAACTCTTCGAAGACCCTGTTTCGTTCATCCCGTCTTCAAACACCAGGAAGTGCGAAGACTTAAAAGGAGGGAACGATTCTTGCGGGTAAAGTGCAAACCTCTGCAGAGTGAAGATCTAATCGGTTAGCCGTGTCCCCTGTTACGGACAATTTGAGCCTCTGGAACTTGGAGTATTTCGGGTATCTCAACACCGAACTTAATAAATAAATTGAGGGGTTTATTTAATAATTGGGAATGAGACATTGGTTGGCGGAACCATCTCAATAACTACCAACAATTTTGTAGTTTTGCAAACAAGTCCTTATTGTAGGGAAAAACTGGCTTTTCGCAAAATGATGAAACTTAGAGCCCCACAGCCAAATTGCATATAGTGTTAGTAATTTTATTGTTGTTCTCTCTTTGACTTGCCAGCATATTCAAAATGCTGACCTACACGGCTGCAACGTCTTATGTTGCAGAGGATTATTCCGATCAGGAGTGAGGCTACGATCCGCGCTTGGCGATTGCCCTTTGGAGTCGGATGGACTCGCTATTCTTCTACGCTTCCGCAGCTTTATTTAGTTTATTTCTCATGAGTTGGCCTTCGGCCGAATTTATTCTATTGTAATAAAGACTCGATATGAGAATCGTGTAATAAAAATTCAGGTGTGATTGAACTTTGATTATTTCATCAATGTACTGTGTGTGCCAGCATTCTTGGGATGGTACAGCTACACACAGACTTGACCGATTTTGGGTCGGGTCGCTACAGTTCACCATTTTCATATTGCTTAGCATGATCATGTAGTTGACATAGTATTTGTGGCAAAGCCACCGTTCATAATTCTTTTATACATGTCACTCTTGATTCATTGCATATCCCGGTACACCGCCAGAGGCATTCATATAGAGTCATACTTTGTTCTAGTATCGAGTTGTAATCATTGAGTTGTAAATAAATAGAAGTGTGATGATCATCATTTTCTAAAGCATTGTCCTGTGAGGAATAAAAAAAGAGAGAGAGAAAGGCCATAAAAAAGAGAAGGCCCAAAAAATGAGAGAAAAAGAGAGAAGGGACAATGCTACTATCCTTTGCCACACTTGTGCTTCAAAGTAGCACCATAATCTTCATGATAGAGAGTCTCTTGTTTTATCACTTTCATATACTAGTGGGAATTTTTCATTATAGAACTTGGCTTGTATATTCCAACAATGGGCCTCCTCAAGTGCCCTAGGTCTGCATGAGCAAGCAAGTTGGATGCACACCCACTTAGTTTCTTTTGTTGAGCTTTCATATATTTATAGCTCTAGTGCATCCGTTGCATGGCAATCCCTACTCCTTGCATTAACATCAATCGATGGGCATCTCCATAGCTCATTGATTAGCCTCGTTGATGTGAGACTTTCTCCCTTTTTGTCTGCTCCACATGACCCCCATCATCATATTCTATTCCACCCATAGTGCTATGTCCATGGCTCGCTCATATATTGCGTGAAAGTTTATAGGTTTGAGATTACTAAAGTATGAAACAATTGCTTGGCTTGTCATCGGGGTTGTGCATGATGAGAGCATTCTTGTGTGTCGAAAATGGAGCATGACTAAACTATATGATTTTGTAGGGATGAACTTTCTTTGGCCATGTTATTTTGAGAGGACATAATTGCTTAGTTAGTATGCTTGAAGTATTATTATTTTTATGTCAATATGAACTTTTATCTTGAATCTTTCGGATCTGAATATTCATACCACAATTAAGAAGAATTTCATTGAAATTATGCCTAGTAGCACTCCGCATCAAAAATTCTGTTTTTATCATTTACCTACTTGAGGACGAAAGGAATTAAGCTTGGGGATGCTTGATACGTCTCCAACGTATCTATAATTTTTGATTGCTCCATGCTATATTATCTTCTGTTTTGGACAATATTGGGCTTTATTATTCACTTTTATATTATTTTTGGGACTAACCTATTAACCGGACGCCCAGCCCGGAATTGTTGCTTTTTGCCTATTTCAGAGTTTCGCAAAAAAATAATATCAAACGAAGTCCAAACGGAATGAAACCTTCGAGAACGTGATTTTTGGAATGAACAACATCCAGGAGACTTGGACCCTACGTCAAGAAACAAAATAGGAAGCCACGAGGTAGGGGGCGCGCCTACCCCCCTGTATGCGCCCTCCACCCTCATGGGCCCCTTGTTGGTCCACCAACGCATTCTTTCTCCTGTATACCTACGCACTTCAAACGATAAAAAACGGAGCCAAATATCTAATTCCACCGCCAACCTTCTCGTATCTACCGAGATCCCATCTTGGGGCCTGTTAGGAGTTCACCAAGGGGGCATCCATCATGGAGGGCTTCTACATCAACACCATAGACTCTCTGATGAAGTGTGAGTAGTTTACCTCAGACCTTCGTGTCCATAGTTATTAGCTAGATGGCTTCTTCTCTCTTTTTGGATCTCGATACAATGTTCTCCCCCTCTCGTGGAGATCTATTTGATGTAATCTTCTTTTGCGGTGTGTTTGTTGAGACCGATGAATTGCGGGTTTATGATCAAGTTTATCTATGAACAATATTTGAATCTTCTCTGAATTCTTTTTATGTATGATTGGTTATCTTTGCAAGTCTCTTCAATTATCAGTTTGGTTTGGCCTACTAGATTGATCTTTCTTGCAATGGGAGAAGTGCTTAGCTTTGGGTTCAATCTTGCGGTATCCTTTCCCAAAGGACAATAGGGGCAGCAAGGCACGTATTGTATTGTTGCCATCGAGGATAACAAGATGGGGTTTTATCATATTGCATGAATTTATCCCTCTACATCATGTCATCTTGCTTAAGGAGTTACTCTGTTTTCATGAACTTAATACTCTAGATGCATGCTGGATAGTGGTCGATGAGTGGAGTAATAGTATTAGATGCAGTCAGTTGGTCTACTTGTATTGGACGTGATTCCTATATACATGATCATACCTAGATATTCTCATAACTATGCTCAATTCTGTCAATTGCTCAACAGTAATTTGTTCACCCACCGTAAAATACGTATGCTCTTGAGAGAAGACACTAGAGAAACCTATGCCCCCCGGGTCTATCTTCATCATATTAATCTTCCAACACTTAGTTATTTCCTTTGCTTTTATTTTACTTTGCATCTTTATCACAAAAATACCAAAAATATTATCCTATCATATCTATCAGATCTCACTCTCGTAAGTGACCGTGAAGGGATTGACAACCCCTTATTGCGTTGGTTGCGAGGATTTATTTGTTTTGTGTAGGTGCGAGGGACTCACGCATAGCCTCCTACTGGATTGATACCTTTGTTCTCAAAAACTGAGGGAAATACTTACGCTACTTTGTTGCATCACCCTTTCCTCTTCAAGGGAAAACCAACGCAGTGCTCAAGAGGTAGCATGAAGACGTACGACTACATCAACCGTGTTGTGCTAATGCTTCCGCTTTCGGTCTACGAGGGTACGTGGACACACTCTCCCCTCTCGTTGCTATGCATCAGCATGATCTTGCGTCTGCGTAGGAATTTTTTTGAAATTACTACGTTCCCCAACAGTGGCATCCGAGCCTGGTTTTATGCGTTGATGTTATATGCACGAGTAGAACACAAGTGAGTTGTGGGTGATACAAGTCATACTGCTTACCAGTATGTCACACTTTGGTTCGGCGGTATTGTTGGATGAAGCGGCCACGACCGACATTACGCGTACGCTTACGCGAGACTGGTTTTACCGCCGTGCTTTGGACACAGGTGACTAGCGGGTGTCAGTTTCTCCAACTTTAGTTGAACCGAGTGTGGCTACTCCTGGTCCTTGAGAAGGTTAAAACAACACTAACTTGACGAACTATCGTTGTGGTTTTGATGCGTAGGTAAGAACGGTTCTTGCTCAGCCCGCAGCAGCCACGTAAAACTTGCAACAACAAAGTAGAGGACGTCTAACTTGTTTTTGCAGGGCATGTTGTGATGTGATATGGTCAAGGCATGATGCTATATTTTATTGTATGAGATGATCATGTTTTAGAACCGAGTTATCGGCAACTGGCAGGAGCCATATGGTTGTCGCTTTATTGTATGCAATGCAATCGCCCTGTAATTGCTTTACTTTATCACTAAGCGGTAGCGATAGTCGCAGAAGCAATAGTTGGTGAGACGACAATGATGCTACAATGGAGATCAAGGTGTCGCACCGGTGATGATGGTAATCATGATGGTGCTTCGGAGATGGAGATCACAAGCACAAGATGATGATGGCCATATCATATCACTTATATTGATTGCATGTGATGTTTATCTTTTATGCATCTTATTTTGCTTTGATTGACGATAGCACTATAAGATGATCTCTCACTAAATTTCAAGATAAAAGTGTTCTCCCTGAGTATGCACCGTTGCCAAAGTTCGTCGTGCCCAGACACCACGTGATGATCGGGTGTGATAAGCTCTACGTCCATCTACAACGGGTGCAAGCCAGTTTTGCACACGCAGAATACTTAGGTTAAACTTGACGAGCCTAGCATATGCAGATATGGCCTCGGAACACGGAGACCGAAAGGTCGGCGTGAATCATATAGTAGATATGATCAACATAGTGATGTTCACCATTGAAAACTACTCCATCTCACGTGATGATCGGACATGGTTTAGTTGATTTGGATCACATGATCACTTAGATGATTAGAGGGATGTCTATCTAAGTGGGAGTTCTTAAGTAATATGATTAATTGAACTTAAATTTATCATGAACCGATTCCTGGTAGTATTAGCATATCTATGTTGTAGATCAATAGCTCGCGTTTAGCTCCCCTGTTTTATTTTTGATATGTTCCTAGAGAAAACTAAGTTGAAAGATGTTAGTAGCAATGATGTGGATTGGATCCGTGATCTGCGGATTATCCTCATTGCCGCACAAAAGAATAAAGTCCTTGATGCACCGCTAGTTGACGGACCTATTGCAGGAGCATATGCAGACGTTATGAACGTTTGGCAAAAGCTCAGTATGATGACTACTTGATAGTTTAGTGCACCATACTTTACGGCTTAGACCCGGGACTTCAAAAATGTTTTGAACGCCATAGAGCATATGAGATTCTCCAAGAGTTAAAATTGGTATTTCAAACTCATGCCCATGTCTAGAGGTATGAGACCTCTGACAGTACTTTGCCTACAAGATGGAGGAGAACAGCTCAACCAGTGAGCATGTGCTCAGATTGTCTGAGTACTACAATTGCTTGAATCAAGTGGGAGTTAATCTTCCAGATAAGATAGTAATTGACAAAGTTCTCTAGTCACTATCACCAAGTTACTAGAACTTAGTGAAGAACTATAATATGCAAAGGATGATGAAAGTAATTCCCAAGATCTTCGTGATGCTGAAATCGACGAAGGTAGAAATCAAGAAAAGCATCAAGTGTTGAAGGTTGACAAGACCACTAGTTTCAAGAAAAGGGCAAAGGGAAGAAGGGGAACTTCAAGAAGAACGACAAGCAAGTTGCTGCTCAAGTGAAGAAGCCCAAGTCTGGACCTAAGCCTGAGACTGAGTGCTTATACTGCAAAGGGACTAGTCACTGAAAGCGGAACTGCCCCAAGTATTTGGCGGATAAGAAGGATGGCAAGGTGAACAAAGGTATATTAGATATACATGTTATTGATGTCTACTTTACTAGTGTTTATAGCAACCCTTCGGTATTTGATACTAGTTCAGTTGCTAAGAGTAGTAACTTGAAACGGGAGTTGCAGAATGAACAGAGACTAGTTAAGGATGAAGTGATGATGTGTGTTGGAAGTAGTTCCAAGAATGATATGATCATCATCGCACACTCCCTATACTTTCGGGATTAGTGTTGAACCTAAATAAATGTTATTTGTTGTTTGCGTTGAGCAAGAATATGATTTGATCATGTTTATTGCAATGCGGTTATTCATTTAAGTTAGAGAATAATTGTTATTCTATTTTCATAAATAAAACCTTCTATGGTTATACACCCAATGAAAATGGTTTGTTGGATCTCGATCATAGTGATACACATATTCATAATATTGAAGACAAAATAAGCAAAGTTAATAATGATAGTGCAACTTATTTGTGGCACTGCCATTTAGGTCATATTGGTGTAAAGCGCATGAAGAAAATCCATGCTAATGGGCTTTTGGAATCACTTGATTATGAATCAGTTGATGCTTGTGTTCCATGCCTCATGGGAAAAGATGACTAAGACTCCATTCTCCAGGAACAATGGAGTGAGCAACTGACTTATTGGATATAATACATACTGATGTATAAGGTCCGATGAGTGTTGAGGCTCACATGGGTATCAAGTTATTTTTCGACCTTCACGAGATGATTTGAGCAGATGTGGGTATATCTACTTGAAGAAACATAAGTCTGAAACATTTGAAAAGTTCAAAGAATTTCGGAGTGAAGTGGAAAATCATCGTAACAAGAAAATAAAGTTTCTACGATATGATCGCAGAGGCGAAAATTTGAGTTTCGAGTTTGGTATTCAATTAAAACAATGTGGAATAGTTTCACAAACTCATGCCACCTGGAACACCTCAGTATAATGGTGTGTCCAAACATCGTAACCGTACTTCATTAGATATAGTGCAATCTATGATGTCTCTTACCGATTTACCACTATCGTTTTGGGGTTATGCATTCACGTTAAATAGGGCACCATCAAAATCCATGGAGATGACGCCTTATGAACTGTGGTTTGGCAAGAAACCAAAGTTGCCGTTTCTTAAGGTTTGGGGCTGCGATGCTTATGTGAAAAAGCTTCAACCTGATAAGCTCGAACCCAAATCAGAGAAATGTGTCTTCGTAGGATACCCAAAGGAAACTGTTGGGTACACCTTCTATCACAGATCCGAAGGTAGGACATTCCTTGCTAAGAATGGATCCTTTCTAGAGAAGGAGTGTCTCTCGAAAGAAGTGAGTGGGAGGAAAGTAGAAATTGATGAGGTAACTGTACCTGCTCCCTTATTGGAAAGTAGTTCATCACAGAAACCGGTTCCTGTGACACCTACACCAATTACTGAGGAAGCTAATGATGATGATCATGAAGCTTCAGATCAAGTTACTACCGAACCACGTAGGTCAACCAGAGTAAGATCCTCACTAGAGTGGTACGGTAATCCTGTTCTGGAAGTCATGTTACTAGACCATGACGAACCTGCGAATTATGAGGAAGCAATGATGAACCCAGATCCCGCAAAATGGTTTAAGGCCATGAAATCTGAGATGGGATCCATGTATGAGAACAAAGTATGGACTTTCGTTGACTTGCTCGATGATCGGCAAACCATTGAGAATAAATTGATCTTCAAGAGGAAGACGGACACTGATAGTAGTGTTACTATCTATAAAGCTCGAATTGTCACAAAAAGGTTTTCGACAAGTTCAAGGTGTTGACTACGATGAGATTTTCTCACTCGTAGCGATGCTTAAGTCTGTCCGAATCATGTTAGCAATTGCCTCATTTGATGAAATCTGGTAAATGGATGTCAAAACTGTATTCCTTAATGGATTTCTTGAAGTAGAGTTGTATATGATGCAACCAGAAGGTTTTGTCAATCCAAAGGGAGCTAACAAAGTGTGCAAGCTCCAGCGATCCATTTATGGACTGGTGCAAGCCTCTCGGAGTTGGAATAAACGTTTTGATAGTGTGATCAAAGCATATGGTTTTATACAGACTTTTGGAGAAGCCTGTATTTACAAGAAAGTGAGTGGGAGCTCTGTAGCATTTCTATTATTATATGTGGATGATATATTGCTGATTGGAAATGATATAGAATTTCTGGATAGCATAAAAGGATATTTGAATAAGAGTTTTTCAATGAAAGACCTCGGTGAAGCTGCTTACATATTGAGCATCAAGATCTATAGAGATAGATCAAGACACTTGATAAGTTTTTTCAGTGAGTACATACCTTAACAAGATTTTGAAGTAGTTCAAAATGGAATAATCAAAGAAGGAGTTCTTGCCTGTGTAGCTAGGTGTGAAGTTGAGTAAGACTCGAAACCTGACCATAGTAGAAAATAGAAAGAGAATGAAAAGTCATTCCCTATGCCTCAGTCATAGGTTCTATAAAGTATGCTATGCTATGTACCAGATCTATTGTATACCCTGTCCTGAGTTTGGCAAGGGAGTACAATAGTGATCTAGGAGTAGATCACTGGACATTGGTCAAAATTATCCTTAGTGGAATAAGGATATGTTTCTCGATTATGGAGGTGACAAAAGGTTCGTCATAAAAGGTTACGTCGATGCAAGTTTTGACACTGATCCAGATGATTCTAAGTCTCAATCTGGATACATATTGAAAGTGGGAGCAATTAGCTAGAGTAGGTCCGTGCAGAGCATTTTCGACATAGAAATTTGCAAAATACATACGGATCTGAATGTGGCAGACCCGTTGACTAAAATTCTGTCACAGGCAAAACATGATCACACCTTGGTACTCTTTGGGTGTTAATCACATAGCGATGTGAACTAGATTATTGACTCTAGTAAACCCTTGGGGTGTTGGTCACATGACGATGTGAACTATGGGTGTTAATCACATGGTTATGTGAACTATTGGTGTTAAATCACATAGCGATGTGAACTAGATTATTGACTCTAGTGCAAGTGGGAGACTGAAGGAAATATGCCCTAGAGGCAATAATAAAGTTATTATTTATTTCCTTATTACATGATAAATGTTTATTATTCATGCTAGAATTGTATTAACCGGAAACATGATGATACATGTGTGAATACATAGACAAACAGAGTGTCACTAGTATGCCTCTACTTGACTAGCCCGTTGATCAAAGATGGTTATGTTTCCTAGCCATAGACATGAGTTGCCATTTGATTAACATGATCACATCATTAGGAGAATGATGTGATTGACTTGACCCATTCCATTAGCTTAGCACTTGATCGTTTAGTATTCTGCTATTGCTTTCTTCATGACTTATACATGTTCCAATGACTATGACATTATCCAACTCCCGTTTATCAGAGGAACACTTTGTGTGCTACCAAACGTCACAACGTAACTAGGTGATTATAACTGTGCTCTACAGGTGTCTCCGAAGGTACTTGTTGGGTTGGCGTATTTCGAGATTAGGATTTGTCACTCCGATTGTCGGAGAGGTATCTCTGGGCCCTCTCGGTAATGCACATCACTATAAGCCTTGCAAGCACTGTGACTAATGAGTTAGTTGCGGGATGATGTATTACGGAACGAGTAGAGAGACTTGCCTGTAATGAGATTGAACTAGGTATTGAGATACCGACGATCGAATCTCGGGCAAGTAACACACCGATGGCAAAGGGAACAACGTATGCTGTCATGCGGTTTGACCGATAAATATCTTCGTAGAATATGTGGGAGCCAATATGAGCATCCAGGTTCCGCTATTGGTTATTGACTGGAGACATGTCTCGGTCATGTCTACATAGTTCTCGAACCCGTAGGGTCCGCACGCTTAAAGTTCGATGACGGTTATATTACGAGTTTATGTGTTTTGATGTACCGAAGGTAGTTCGGAGTCCCGGATGTGATCACGGACATGACGAGGAGTCTCAAAATGGCCGAGAAATGAAGATTGATATATTGTACGACTATATTCAGACACCGAAATGGTTCCAGGGGTTATCGGATATATACCGGAGTACCGGGGGTTACCGGAACCCCCCCCGGAGGTTATTGGGCCTCATGGGCCCAAGTGGTGGAAGAGGAGAGGCGGCCAATGGGCAGCCGCGCCTCTCCCCCAAGTCCGAATCGACAAGGAGGGGGCGGCGCCTTCCTTTCCCCCCTCTCCTTCCCTCCTCTCCTACTCCAACATGGAAGGGGAGTTCTACTCCCGGTGGGAGTAGGACTCCTCATGGGCGCGCCAAGGGTGGCCGGCCCCTCCCTCCTCCACTCCTTTATATCACGGGAGGGAGGCACCCCCTAGAGACACAACAATTGATCCCTTGGATCTCTTAGCCGTGTGCGGTGCCCCCCTCCACCATAATCCACCTCGGTCATATCCTAGCGGTGCTTAGGCAAAGCCCTGCGTCGGTAGAACATCGTCATCATCACCACGCCGTCGTGCTGACGGAACTCTCCCTCAAAGCTCGGCTGGACCGGAGTTCGAGGGACGTCATCGAGTTGAACATGTGCTGAACTCGGAGGTGCCGTGCGTTCGGTACTTGATCGGTCGGATCGAGAAGATGTACGACTACATCAACCGCGTTGTGCTAACGCTTCCGCTTTCGGTATACGAGGGTACGTGGACACACTCTCCCCTCTCGTTGCTATGCATCACCATGATCTTGCGTGTGCGTAGGAATTTTTTTGAAATTACTACGTTCCCCAACAAAGAGAACAACTATTGTGCTTTTGGGTTGCTACCTCTTGAGCATACGTTGGTTTTCCCTTGAAGAGGAAAGGGTGATGCAGCAAAGTAGCGTAAATATTTCCCATAGTTTTTGAGAACCAAGGTATCAATCCAGTAGGAGATAACACACAAGTCACCTAGTACCTGCACAAACAATCAAGAACCTTGCAACCAACGCGATAAAGGGGTTGTAAATCCCTTCATGGTCACTCACAAAAGTGTGATCTAATAAAGATAGTAAAGTAAATATTTTTGGTATTTTTGTTGTATAGATTGGAAAGTAAAGATTGCAAAATAGTAAACGAGATGTGATGTAAATAAAAGAGATGCAATATAATAAGAAAGAGACCCGGGGGCCATAGGTTCCACTAGTGGCTTCTCTCAAGATAGCATGTATTACGGTGGGTGAACATATTACTGCCAAGCAATTGATAAAAAAGCGCATAATTATGAAGATATCTAAGGCAATGATCATGAATATAGGCATCACGTCCGTGTCAAGTAGACCGAAACGATTCTGCATCTACTACTATTACTCCACACATCGACCGCTATCCAACATGCATCTAGAGTATTAAGTTCATAAGAACAGAGTAACGCATTAAGCAAGATGACATGATGTAGAGGGATAAACTCAAGCAATATGATATAAACCCCATCTTTTATCCTCAATGGCAACAATACAATACGTGCCTTGCTGCCCCATCACATCGGGAAAGGACACCGCAAGATTGAACCCAAAGCTAAGCACTTCTCCCATTGCAAGAAAGATTAATCTAGTAGGCCGAACTAAACCGATAATTCGAAGAGCAAATCATGCATATAAGAATTCAGAGAAGAACCAAATAATATTCATAGATAATCAAGTTCATAAATCCACAATTCATCGGATCTCGGCAAACACACCGCAAAAGAGTATTACATCGAAAAGATCTCCAAGAACATCGAGGAGAACTTTGTATTGAGGATCAAAGAGAGAGAAGAAGCCATCTAGCTAATAACTATGGCCCCGAAGGTCTGTGGTAAACTACACACACTTCATCGGAGAGGTTATGGTGTTGATGTAGAAGCCCTCCGTGATCGATTCCCCCTCCGGCAGATCGCCGGAAAGGCCCTAAGATGGGATCTCATGGGTACAGAAGGTTGCGGTGGTGGAAAAGTGGTTTCGTGGCTCCCCCTCATGTTTCTAGGGTATAAGAGTATATATAGGCGAAATAAGTACATCGGTGGAGCTACGAGGGGCCCACGAGGGTGAGGGGTGCGCCTACTGAGGGAGTCCTGGATTAGGGGGTCTCCGGACATCCGGACTATATCCTTTGGCCGGACTGTTGGACTACGAAGATACAAGATTGAAGACTTCGTCCCGTGTCCGGATGGGACTCTCCTTGGCGTGGAAGGCAAGCTTGGCAATACGGATATGTAGATCTCCTCCCTTGTAACCGACTCTGTGTAACCCTAGCCCCCTCCGGTGTCTATATAAACCGGAGGGTTTAGTCCGTAGGACAACAACAATCATACCATAGTCTAGCTTCTAGGGTTTAGCCTCTACGATCTTGTTGTAGATCAACTCTTGTAATACTCATATCATCAAGATCAATCAAGCAGGAGGTAGGGTATTACCTCCATCGAGAGGGCCCGAACCTGGGTAAACATCGTGTCCCCCGCCTCCTGTTACCATCCGCCTTAGACGCACAGTTCGGGACCCCTTAGCCGAGATCCGCCGGTTTTGACACCGACATTGGTGCTTTCATTGAGAGTTCAACTGTGCCGTCACCATAAGGCTTGATGGTTCCTTCGATCATCGACAATGATGCGATCCAGGGTAAGGTTTTCCTCCCCGGACAGATCTTCGTATTCGGCGGCTTTCGTCATGCGGGCCAACTTCGCAGCCATCTGGAGCAGATCGAGAGCTACGCCCCTGGCCATCAGGTCAGGTTCGGAAACTTGAACTACACTGCCGACATCCGCGGAGACTTGATCTTCGACGGATTCGAGCCCATGCCAGGTGCGCCGCACGATCATGACGAGCATGATTTAGCTCTGTCGTCGGACAGTGTTCGTAAGATCACACCGGCGACTACTACGGCCTTCAATCCGGGGCAAATTGCACCATCCGAGGACGGGTGGATAGACCCCCGCCATGGAGGCCGCACTCTCAGCGGTGATAGAGCCGGATACTGACTTCACCCCTTACGAGAGCCGTGATGCCGAACCACTGGATTCGTCTCTAGCCATGAACTCCGAGCCGCCTGCGTCCGTGCCTATCAAATCCGATTGGGCGCCGATCATGGAGTTTACCTCCGCGGATATCTTTCAGCACTCGCCTTTTGGAGACGTGCTATATTCATTAAGGTCTCTCTCCTTGTCAGAAGAACCTTGGCCGAACTATGTCCGGCTAGAATGGGATGCGGACGATGAAGAAATTCGCTGCCCACCCATCACCCACTTAGTAGCCACATCGGCGATTTATTTAACCGACATGCTCGACTTCGACTCAAGACATCGACTGTATGGTCGACGATGCAGGAGACGAACAGGAACCACCGCCCACAGGGCGCTGGACCGCGACCGCATCATATGATATATATATATATATATATATATATATATATATATATGGTGGATACCCCCAAAGAAGGCAATGGCGGCAAGACAGCAGAGGATGACCCCTCCAGGAAGCAACCCAAGCACAAACGTCAGCGGCGCTGCTCTAAGTCCCGCCATACAAAAAACAATGATACCGGCACAAGAGACAATAACACTCCGGATAGTGCAGAAGATGATGACAATCCCCTCCAGCCAGATTTAGAGCAGGAGGATGAACAAGCTAGCCCTACAGAACAGGCAGCCGATGGAGAAACGGAGGATGACAATTACATGCCTCTCTCCAAAGACGAGGTGAGCCCCGGCGATGAAGAATTTACCGTGCCCGAGGATCCCATCGAGCAGGAGCGCTTCAAGAGCCGGCTTATAGCCACAACAAATAGCCTGAAGAAAAAGCAACAATAGCTTCGAGCTGATCAAGATTTGCTAGCAGACAGATGGACCGAAGTCCTTGCGGCCGAGGAATACGAACTCGAACGCCCTTCCAAGAGATACCCAAAGCACAGGTCGCTCAAGGAGGACGCATTGAAACCTACTTCACCAGCGTACGATGCGGCTGACCGGCCACCTCGTGGCCGAGACAGAGAGGCGTTTCATCCTGAATTCAGCCTGCACCCCGCCGCCAATCAAACAAATATACCAAGGCCCGGGGCAACACGCGGGACCTGCGAGACGTATTGGAAAGCATGGCAAAACATGCAAGATCGATATACGGGTCACGGGGGCACGCACCAACGCGGGACGATGACCGTCACGCCGGATACACTAAAAGAAAATCCGGCCGGGTCGAATACAGCAGGCAAGACTCATATGAACTGCGTTGTGATATATCCCGGCGCAGGGGCGCCACACACCCCCTATGCTTCACTGATGAAGTTATGGATCACGAATTCTCGGAGGGTTTTAAACCCGTAAATATCGAATCGTATGATGGTACAACAGATCCCGCAGTATGGATTGAGGATTTCCTCCTCCATATCCACATGGCTCGCGGTGATGATCTACATGCCATCAAGTACCTCCCACTAAAACTCAAAGGACCAGCTCGGCATTAGCTGAATAGCTTGCCAGCAGACTCCGTCGGCAGTTGGGAGGATTTGGAAGATGCATTACTTGACAACTTCCAAGGCACTTATGTGCGACCACCGTATGCTGATGACTTGAGCCATATAACTCAGCAGCCAAGGGAATCGGCCAGGCAATTCTGGACACGGTTCCTAACTAAGAAAAACCAAATTGTCGATTGTCGGATCACGAGAGGCCTTAGAGGCATTCAAGCATAACATCCGTGAAGAGTGGCTCGCCCGGCACCTCGGTCAGGAGAAGCCAAAATCTATGGCAGCCCTCACCACACTCATGACCCGCTTTTGCGCGGGCGAGGATAGCTGGCTGGCTCGCAGCAACAACACATCAAGGAATCCGGCCAACTTAGATACTAAAGATGCTAACGGCAGACCACGTCGTAACATACACAAGCGCCGCAACAACGGCGATAACGCCGAAGATACGGCAGTCAATGCCGGATTCAGAGGCTCTAGATCCGGTCAGCGGAAAAAGCCATTCAAAAGAAGTACTCTGGGCCCGTCCAGTTTGGATCGTATACTCGATCGCTTGTGTCAAATCCACGGCACCCTCGATAAGCCAGCCAATCACACCAACAGAGAATGCTGGGTGTTTAAGCATGCCGGCAAGTTGAATGCCGAAAACAAGGACAAGGGGCTGCATAGTGATGACGAGGAGGAGCCCCAGCCGCCGAACACAGGTGGACAGAAGAGGTTCCCCACACAAGTGAAGACGGTGAAAATGATATACGCAACCCACATTCCTAAGAAGGAATGTAAGCGTGCACTAAGGGACGTCTACGCGATGGAGCCTGTCGCCCCAAAGTTCAACCCATGGTCCTCTTGTCCGATCACCTTCGACCGCAGGGACCACCCCACTAGTATCCGTCATGGCGGATCCGCCGCATTGGTCCTAGACCCCATCATTGACGGATTCCACCTCACTCGAGTCCCCATGGACGGCGGCAGCAGCCTGAACCTGCTTTATCAGGATACAGTGTGCAAAATGGGTTAGATCCCTCGAGGATCAAACCCACCAAAACCACCTTTAAGGGTGTCATCCCAGGTGTAGAGGCCCATTGCATGGGATCAATCACACTAGAAGTGGTCTTCGGATCTCCGGACAACTTCCGAAGCAAGGAGTTAATCTTCGATATCGTCACGTTCCGCAGTGGCTATCACGCACTGCTCGGGCGAACCGCATTTGCAAAATTCAATGCGGTACCGCATTACACATACCTCAAGCTCAAGATGCCAGGACCTAGGGGGTCATAACAGTCAATGGAAACACAGAGCGCTCGCTCCGCACGGAGGAGCACACTGCGGCCCTCGCAGCAGAAGCACAAAGCAGCCTTTTAAGGCAAACCGCCAATTCGGCGATACACCCCCCGGACACCGTCAAGCGAGTCCGGAGTAACCTGCAGCAGGATCGCCTGGCACGTTCAGAGCTCGCCTAGCAATTCGGCCCCCGTCCTGGTCCCAGTCAAGCGACAAAATCCGTGCCGCACGTACATAATTACGCACTGAAAATACCATGGGCATAGACGGGGGCACGATCAGGGCATGTCCTGTAATGCGGCTCAACCGCCCTAGGGGCTGCATAAATTCATCATTTTTTCTCTTTCAGGACCTTACTCTCTGGAAGCCCTTTCCAGCAGCATGATTGTCGGACACATTACGGGAAGGAACAACCAAGGAGGCAAGAAGCTAAGTCGTACAATGGAATCCCAAGGTGGTCTCTGATAACGATCGAAATACCTGTTTTAAATACCCGTACGCAGCTTGCCCTTGGATAGGACATGTCAAATAGTCCTATTCTTTGCTTATTTGCACTACATGTATACATACGCTTCGACGTATTATTTAAATAACAATGCATAGCATTAGTCTATCATTGCATTATCCATCCTTTTTCTTATATGTTCATTTATGACAATTTGCGCCCATACATTCTGGTAAGGCCAGTACGCCAGGGGCTTTCGTATACCCCATAATACAACGTGAGAAGTCCGAACACTTTCGACAGTGCGGCACCCCGAACTTATAGCATTATATGCATCAGCTCCGAATCATGTCTTGGGTCAATAGTTGGGTTTGCCCGGCTGCCATGTTTTGGTACCTTACGTTCCGCAATATCGGCTAAGGTAGCACTGGGAGAACTACTATGATTGTGTCCCGGTTCTTCCGGACGAGCACCTCAGTAGAGAAAGCCAAAACTGACTGTCATGATAAGGCGAGAGCTGGTCGCTGTTCGAGAGGTCTCAAGTCCTTAAAGACTTTTTCCGCTTCAGGCGAGGAGTCGGCCTTGCCCGACTTAGGCATATATAGCGCCCCAAATTCGGCCTTCCGAATACTAGGGCCTTCGCCAAAATATAAAATTATAGACTTCTATGGCTAAGTGAGAGTGATAAAGCCTTATAGTCCGATTGCCAGGTTTGTTGTGCTGAACACCTCCCTCGAAGGACCCAAAATTGGGATAAAGAGTGCTCAGGCTTATCCCAAACACCCCAGTACTAGTTACATGGGGGCAGAAGCGACAATCGCCAACTCTCGGACTTTATAAAGCGGCCGCCTGAAGGTAATATTTTAAATTCAAAAGTGTTGCATAAGCGCCAAATGAACTAGTTTTCACATTACAGGATCACATGAGCACGTTCATTCATAAATTACATCTTTAGCATTCCTTCGCCATACAAAGGCGGGCACCCTTCAGGACACTATCATAATACATTTCGGGGTGGCGATGCTCCTTGCCCTGCGGTGGCCCCTCCTTCACCAGCTTCTCGGCGTCCATCTACGCCCAGTGCACTTTCGCACGGGCAAAGGCCCTGCATGCATCTTCGATGCAGACGGACCGCTTGATGACTTCAAACCGGGGGCAGGCATTCACAAGCCGCCTCACCAGGCCGAAGTAGCAGCCAGGCAGGGGCTCGCCAGGCCACATCCGGACTATGAGACCCT
Source organism: Aegilops bicornis (assembly GCA_021605145.1). Taxonomy (NCBI): domain Eukaryota; kingdom Viridiplantae; phylum Streptophyta; class Magnoliopsida; order Poales; family Poaceae; genus Aegilops; species Aegilops bicornis. Next base: position 233,051,928 of record CM038675.1, on the reverse strand, counting down.
TCATGGCCAGTTCCGCAGCCTTGTGAAGCTCGACCAGTTGCTTCAGCTGGTCGCTCAAAGGCATGGGGTATTCGGTCCCAGTATACTGAGACTAGAACAACTTCTCCGTCGAGCTCCCCTCCTCGGCCCAGGAGAACTCCACAGCATCTGACACACTGAGGGGCAGATCTGCGAACGCTCCTGGAGAGCTCCGAACTCGGGTAAGTAAAAAGAAATTTTCTTTCACATGATTGCTTTGCATAATGAATGCCTTACCCGCCGCTATCTTCTTAACCGCCTCAATTTCCTGGAGGGATATAGTCCGGCTGTCCGGAGACCCCCTAATCCAGGACTCCCCTTGGCGTGGAAGGCAAGCTTGGCAATACGGATATGTAGATCCCCTCCCTTGTAACCGACTCTATGTAACCCTAGCCCCCTCCCGTGTCTATATAAACTGGAGGGTTTAGTCCGTAGGACAACAACAATCATACCATAGGCTAGCTTCTAGGGTTTAGCCTCTACGATCTCGTGGTAGATCAACTCTTGTAATACTCATATCCTCAAGATCAATCAAGCAGGAAGTAGGGTATTACCTCCATCGAGAGGGCCCAAACCTGGGTAAACATCGTGTCCCCCGCCTCCTGTTACCATCCGCCTTAGACGCACAGTTCGGGACCCCCTACCCGAGATCCGCCGGTTTTGACACCGACACCTACCCCCTTGGGCGCGCCCTCCTGCCTCATGGCGCCTCGTTGCGTCTCCGACTTCATCTCCAAGTCTTCTGGTTTGCTTTCGGTCCAAGAAAGATCATCGCTAAGGTTTCATTCCGTTTGGACTCCGTTTGGTATTCCTTTTCTGCTAAACTCTAAAATAGACAAAAAAACAAAAATTGGCACTGGGCCTCAGGTTGATAGGTTAGTCCCAAAAATAATATAAAAGAGCATATTAAAGCCCATTAAACATCCAAAACAGATAATATAATAGCATGGAACAATAAAAAATTATAGATACGTTGGAGACGTATCAGGGGTGCCCCCTACCCCCGTATATAAAGGAGGAGGGGACGAGGCGGCCGGTCTGGAGGGGGCGTGCCTAGGGGGGAGTACTACTAGGACTCCACACCTAGTAGGATTCGCCCCCCCCCCCTCTTTTCCTTCTTACGAAGGGGGAAAAGGGGGAAGGAGAGGGAAGAGGAGAAGGAAAGGGGGGCGCGCCCCCTCCCCTAGTCCAATTCGGACTCCCCATGGGAGGGGGGCGTGGCCACTCCTTGTGGGATGCCTCCCCACTCCCCTATGGCCCATGTAGGCCCAACAATTCCCCGGGGGTTCCGGTAACCCCTCGGTACTCCGAAATATACCCGAACCATTCCGAAACCATTCCAGTGTTCGAATATCATCGTCCAATATATCAATCTTTACATCTCGGCCATTTCGAGACTCCTCTTCATGTCCGTGATCTCATCCGGGACTCCGAACAAACTTCGGTCACCAAAACACATAACTCATAATAGAAATAGTCATCGAATGTTAAGCGTGCGGACCCTACGGGTTCGAGAACTATGTAGACATGACCGAGATACATCTCCGGTCAATAACCAATAGCGGAACCTAGATGCTCATATTGGTTCCTACATATTCTATGAATATCTTTATCGGTCAAACCTAATGACAACATACGCCATTCCCTTTGTCATCGGTATGTTACTTGACCGAGATTCGATCGTCGATATCCTCATACGTAGTTCAATCTCATTACCGGCAAGTCTCTTTACTCGTTCCTTAATGCATCATCCCGTGAATAACTCATTAGTCACATTGCTTGCAAGGCTTATAGTGATGTGCATTACCGAGAGGGCCCAGAGATACCTCTCCGATACACTGATTGACAAATCCTAATCTTGATCTATGCCAACCCAACAAACACCTTCGTAGATCCCTGTAGAGCATCTTTATAATCACCCAGTTACGTTGTGATATTTGATAGCACACAAGGTATTCCTCCGATATCCGGGTGTTGCATAATCTCATAGTCGAAGGAATATGTATTTGACATGAAGAAAGAAATAGCAATAAAACTAAACGATCAACATGCTAAGCTAATGGATGGGTCTTGTCCATCACATCATTCTCCTAATGATGTGATCCCATTCATCAAATGAAAACACATGTCTATGGTTAGGAAACTTAACCATCTTTGATTAATGAGCTAGTCTAGTAGAGGCTTACTAGGGACACGGTGTTTTGTCTGTGTATCCACACATGTATCAAATTTCCGGTTAATACAATTCTAGCATGAATAATAAACATTTATCATGATATAAGGAAATATAAAATAACAAGTTTATTATTGCCTCTAGGGCATATTTCCTTCAAAAAGCGCTACATTCGGCGATATAGAACTGAAAAGTGCCATATCCGGCGATAAAAAACAAGCTACGATGCCTACACACCTAGCCTATTATTAGCTCGCCACCCAAATCGTCTGAAGATAGCCCGTGCTATCGTCTCCCAGCGGTTGCACCCAATAACCATAAGCTCCCTGAAGTCCGCATGAGTGAGTAAGGACCACATACGGATCCAAGATGTTGCTCTGTAGATAACCTGCAAATTTTTTGTAAATTGTGTCCCATTAAAAATCATATCATTCCTAGTGTTCCATATAGCCCAAAATAGTGCACATATTCCTATCCAAATGTGTTTAGCTATGTGTATATCCACTCCATTAAGGCACGTCCCAAATAACATATTTATGCTCCTTGGGGATGAATGTTAAAAGCTATATGAATTGATCGCCATAATAATTTTGCAAGAGGACATTTGAGAAAGAGGTGTTTAACGGTTTCATTTTGATCACAAAAAAAAACACCTGGAGTTACGAACCCAATTCCTTTTCACCAAGTTATCTTTGGTTAGAGTGACTTTTTTATGGATGAACCGCATAACGATTTTAATTCGAAGTGGAACTTTGATCTTCCAAATCAGCAAAGACCTCGACAATGGACTGGAATCAATTAGGTCCGAATACATGGATTTCACTGAGAAGATTCCATTCGTGGTTAAATTCCAGCTAATTGTATCCGCCTGATCGGATAGGTGAACATCCATCAACCTACGGACCAGGTGCAACCATGCATTCCAACGTTCTCCTACTAGTGATCTCCTAAATTGGATATTAAGCGGTATCGAGTTTAATACTGTGGCGACACAATCCTCCTTACGTTGCACATTATTAAATAAGGAGGGATATTGCAAAGCCAAATGCGTCTCCCCTAGCCATGAATCCTCCCAGAATCTAGTAGTGGTACCATTACCAACTAGGAACTTCACCCGTTGGAAGAAAGTTACTTTCGTCCTCGTTAACCCCTTCCAAAAGGGTGAGTCTGTTGGCCTAGCAGTGACCTGAGCCAAAGTCTTAGAATGTAGGTATTTATTCTGCAAGATTTGTACCCGCGTACCCTCGGCCTCAATAGATAGTCTGTATAGCATTTGCTAAGCAGACATCTATTCTTTACCTCTAAATTTTTGATCCGTAACCCGCCCTGATATTTTGGTCTACAAATGATATCCCATCTAGCCAATTTGTACTTCTTCTTGGCCTCATCACTTTGCCAAAAGAATCGGGGTCTATAGAAGTCAAGTCTTTTCCGTACCCCTACCGGTACTTTGAAGAAAGATATAAGGAACATTGGCAAAGTAGAGGCCGCGCGGCACGTCAAAACCGAATTTACCAAAACCAACCGATCTCTGTAAGACATAAGCTTACCCTTCCAGCAGCTCAATTTCTTTTCAAATCGATCTTCTATACACTTTCATTCCTTGTTCGTTAAACGTCTATGATGAATTGGGATCCCTAGATAACTAAAAGGTAAGGATCCCATTTCACAGTCAAACAAATTTCTATAGTTATCTTGTTCCTCTTTGGCTCTCCCAAAGCAGAACAATTCACTTTTATTGAAGTCGATTTTGAGCCCAGACAGTTGCTCAAAAAGACATAATACAAGCTTCATATTCCTAGTTTTTGCAAGATCATGTTCCATGAATATAATGGTATCATCCGCGTATTGTAGAACGGAGACACCCCCCTCTACAAGGTGGGGAATGAGTCATCCTACCTGGCCACTCTCTTTGGCTCGACTAATAAATACTGCCAACATATCTGCTACAATGTTAAACAACACAAGTCTTTTGAGTTAGTTCTTGTAATATATGCACTGGCTTCACTATTTCGGATATCGGAAACAGTTTCAAGTTTAAAAAACGGCGTGTGCGTTAGATATCTAGGCTCTTGTTGTGTTAAACAGCACATGGGACTTTTTGTTAGATGAACTGTACATGAGACTTGACAGTGTAATTTTGGCAGTTTTTACCTATGTTTACCTTTAGAGTCAAACATTTTGCAATTTTACTGGACTTACCTGTGAGGTTGTCACATCATTGAATTAAGTCTGGGCAAACCGAACATAATCTTTTGGCAACTATTTTTTTACAATGAAAGAACTGGGTGGGAAAGCAAAAGTATCCACACAAAAAACATTATCTTTTGTTTATTGAGAATAGACAGAAAATAAATAGGTGGGGAATGTCTTATCAGATAATAAATTAGCGAAGACGTGCAATGCTGACCAGAAAATAGGTGCAATCCGAATCACGCTGTTTCCATTTTCTATTTTCTATTCTATCGCGCATGCTGTCTCGAAATCAAATTGATTAGTCCAGCTGTTTCTTTGCCGACGGTTTAGCTAGCATCTCTCTCGGCGCCTAAATGGAGCCACATATGCTCAATAGATTAAGAGACTTATTTTAGGACAGAGGGAGTAGTATGGAGCTATCGCTATCGCTAGCTTATAGAGGTGTTGAAAATAATCTTGTTCGTAGTCGATCGGCCTTCGTCGCATTGCTGCCGTGGGAAAAGGAAAGAAAACATAGCATGCTCAATCACGGGTTCGTTCGTGGTAAGTTAACCCCCGTGTTCAGCTATAGCTAGCTAGCCTACCAGAGCGTGTTGTACCGGCGGTCACCTAACGGCCGGCGCGGCCACCCGCCGTGATGCCTAGATAGAGGTCACGTCCCGCGCGGCCTCTGCTTTTGGCCCGTGCCTTGGCCTGCCCTGCTTCCCTTCCCAGAGTCCAGATTCTGCCAGAAAAAAGAGGCGCGGACCGAGAATCGTCCGCGCATTGCCGTGCGTCGCGCGATCTCCGTGGTCCGTGCTCTGTGCCGTGCCATGCGCGTGCTGCACTTCCATCTCCGTTGGTCTGTGTACAGCCCGAAACGCGCGTGGTGGTGGGGAGGGCACAGGATTGACCGCCTCAGGACGCACGCACGCACGCACCACGATTTTCATGGCTCCGCGCGAGGCTTTCACCCGTACGTAGTACAGTGTACTAGGGTGTACCACGATGCCCTGCACCAGCAGCCACATTCGCCTAGTGGTTTTCCATCAGAGCTTGCCGGAGAATCGGTGAGAGGTCTAGACCTTTCTGGCGGTGGAAAGCCTGCTGGAAATATGCTCAGCAGGAGCTGGACGTCGATGCCTCCATGTCTCCGTGCAGTCGCAACCAAGCAAGAAAGGCCTCCCTGCCTTGCCTGCCGGGCAACTGATGAGTCATGAGTGATTGCCATTTCGTCAATAAGAGCAACTCCAACGGGGGCCGACACCCAAACGGACAGCGTTTTTGTTCGCTTTTTATCTGTTTGGGTCGGCCGCCCGTCCGTCGACAACCTTTTTTAGTTTTGGGTCAGCAATACACCCAACGGGCCGACCCATTTCATGACCGGGCGCGTTTTAAATCATGCCGTCGCCTCGGTTTTGGCGCTCCAGCGCGCGGAGGAAAGCGGCCTAGCGCGCTGGTTTTGGCGCTCAAGCGCACAGGAAAAAGTTCAGCGCCCGGGCGCTTCGTTATAAAAAAGCGCTCCTCCACTCATCCGCCGCCCACTCTCGCCGTCTCTGCGCCACCATGTCGATCCGCCGCCTGGGCGCTTTGGATTTTCACGGAGTCCGCGAACGCCGCTCCGGCGCCTTCTCCTTCGTGATCTGGTTTCGCAAGAAACGTCTCATCCTCGGCACCTTCAACACCGCAGAGGAGGCGGCCCGCGCGCACGACGCGGCGACATGGCGCCTCCTGAGGCCTCGTCGGGATATGAATTTTCCCAACGTGTCGAGCCAGCAGGCGCAGGATCTGGCGCCTCTCCCGCGGCTTTTCACTGGCGAGGATCGTCGTGTCCACCGAAGGCGGCAGCGTCGCCTCACCATCGCGGAGAAGGACGTGGAAGCCTTGGTGTGTGGCGCGGAGGCTTCCCGCAGGACATCGTCGACGAGCGTCAGTTCTACAAGCAAAGGAGGTTGGAGAGGGACGCGAGGAGGACGGAGCGAGCCGCCTATCGGGAGGACAAGCGTTCGCGGAAGCAGGCAGCTCAATTGAAACTGAAGCTACGAGAAACATCAGGTTGGGACTTTGAAGATGAGCAGCATGCTGACACCTACATTCAGATGTCGGAGGAGGACATTACCGAGTCGGAGTCAGAAAGCGACGAGTAGTGGTCTTTTCTTTTATCTGTGTACGCTAGAACTATCTATGTATCCATTTTTATCTGAAAAATGGCCGGCGACGTTGACGACGTAGCAAGCGGGCAAGGGTGCGAATCTAATGTACCACCGACCAGCGGGCCCGGTGAGGAAAAAGGGCGAGCGCGCGCGTCCGTCTTGTGTCCGCGCCGACGCATATCAGGCTTAAAAATAAGCCGGGAATAGGTCGGCAGGCGGACGAAAGCGGACACGCGTCCGATTGGGTTGACGCGTTGGGCCGACTTTTTTGTCCGCGCCGATCCAAACAAACGGCCGCAGACAAAATATGCCGCCCCATTGAAGTTGCTCTAACTGAGTGCTTGCCACAGCTAGCAGTACGCACGTACATAGCGGGTATATAATGGCAAGCACAGCTAGCAGTACGCACGTACATAGCGGGTATATAATGGACGTATGTACGGACGCACGCACCAACTCCACCGTAATCTTCCTTTTGAGGATCCCATCGTAATCGTTAAGACCGACCACGGTACTCTGTGCCTGCACGGCGGGGCACTCGTACAGCGTGCGGAGGACAAGAAAAGCAGAGGTAGGCCGCGTGTTGGAGATCCAAGGGCGGAGGAACCAGCTGCTGTTCTGGTGCAGAGCAGCGACGCCAAGCGTTGGTGCATGCCACCGTGCGAACCTTGTCCGTGCCAACGTACTATATGTGCGTACGGGCGTGCATTCATGCTTTTGATGGTTGGTTCGCACCTGCTGCCTACACCAACAGTTGATCCTTTAAAAAAAAAACACCAACGGCTGCTCATTCGCCTATCCATCTTCTCGAAGAAACAAAAATTAGAGGCCGAACATGGCGAAATGCATATTATTAATTGTAGAAACAATGCAAATGATTCAAGTGTTGTAGTCGACCGAATCGGCTTGTAAAAAGAAAACGGAAAAACTAACTCCCACACGTGTGGGCGTTTGCGAATCGCCAGCGCCATATATGCATTTCGTTTTATGCGTGTATGAATAGATGATATCAGCAGAAATCTTTTTGGTTTCGGATTAAAAATGTTTTATCTCCTAAATAAAAAAGCGAACTAAAAATCCGTTTTCACCATTAAATCCGTCTCAACGAGATCTTCAAAACTAGACCTCATGTTGATATGTTTCGACGAAATTTTTTTTTATCCAGAAGTTGCCATGATGTTTACACTATAGTTGCCATAGTGCTTAAACTAAAGTTGCCATGTGGCAATTTTAGTTTATAGATCATGGAAATTTTAGTTTTTTTATGATGGCAATTCCAGTACTTTGACCATGAAAATATTTTTTTTATTGAACCATGGCAATTTTAAGTGCATGTGTCATGGCAATTTTAGTTTATGGTGCATGGCAAGTCTAGTTTCTTAATTCTCCGTTTTATAATATGTTAAAATTACTTTGAAATGTAAAAGAAAATAGTTGAAACATATCATGGCAACTTCAGTGTAAATATCATGGCAATTCATGTGCAATAGACATGGCAACTTTTAACCAAAAAAATTTGTCGAAATATATCGATATGAGATCTAGTTTTAAAGATCTCGTCGCGATGGATTTAATGATGAAAACGGATCTTCAATTGGATTTTTTATTTAAGAGATAAAACATTTTAAAAACTGTAAATCTGAAAAGATTCTCGCGTACATACATGCGATGACGTGGTAATCTATTTGCATTAGAGACGTGTGGTGTGTCTCCTTTCCTGCCACACGTGTGGCAGTTATCAACGTCCAAAGAAAAACACAAGGCCATCTACATAAGGCACGTATCACGGTAATATCTTTGAAATCTACTGCAAAACCAACGAGTAACATATTAGCAGACAAATGATGCAACATTCTAAGACAACATCTTCGGTCCAATAAGATGTCAGACCACGACCGATTACCCTTGAAGCAACATTTAATCAACACCTTTAACAAAGTAACGACGCACTATCGTTGACCCTACATGATCAAGTCACAAGTCTACATCATGGGTTTTTACCCCGAGAGAATACATTCATGATGTCTGTCGTCATAGTCATTGCCCACCACTTTGTCGGTCAGTTCACACAAAACCAACCGAAGAAGAGGAGAAGTCACCAAAAAGGAAGACATATCATGAGACCTATTTACGCCTTCTATGGTGAAGAAGTTTACTATGGTCAAAATAAGTTTAGACCATGCTCAGAACAAAGAACATTACTCACGGTTTGAGGTGGCTGCCCTTGCAGCCGCCTGGTAGAGCCACCGCGCCAGGTGGATCGAGGCCGGCTTGTCGGCCAACTCGTCCGAGGTCTCCGACGACGAGGACGATCCCAAAATGGAGACGGGCTCCGACAACACCGCGCGCACGCCGGCTTCACCATGGAGCAGACACACACGCACTACAACGCCACCACGACGAAGGTGCAGCCCGCGCCGGCGCCTATGTCGGTGTTCCAACAGACGCATGAGGAACACCGTACAACCGGTTCCTTCTGGACAACACTGGCCGGCGGAGAGCCAGATCTATGGCGAGAGCGCGAGCAAGGAGGCCGTGGCGGCCATGGCCACGACGAACCCCAACTTCATTGCGGAACAACGTGTCATCTACGATGCCGTCGGCGCTCAAGCCGCCGCTCGCAAGGAAGTAGCCACCGTAGAGGCGCAACTCCAGGAGATTGCGGAGGAGAACAACGCCAGCTGCGCCTCCTATGCGCCGCTAACAAACTATCTGACAGCTCGGTGGGACGACGATATAGCGGGCGCTACGATTTTCATCATGGACCTCAAGTCCAATAGCAACGGATAAGGCGCCGACTCCTCCGAGGATGAGTAGGGCATGGGAGACGGCAAGGCCTGGTGTCCCATGTGGGTTAGTCCATCTTCCATGTTCCACTCTTCCTCACCGGAGACCGCAGCTTCACTTTGTCGGTGTCATTGCCAGTGCTCATGGAGACGGCGGATGGAGGACGACAAGGGCTTGGACACCGGCCGCCGCCACCGTAGGATAGGTTTAGGTTCGGGTCGGTTTTTTTGTTCTAAATGTTTGAAACCTAATGAAAATCCGTCGTGTTTGCATGAAGGTCGTCTGGTTTATATGAAATCCGCTGTGTTTGCATGAATTTTACCCGGTTTAGTGAAAAAGTGTTTTCAATGTATGAGGGCAGCGTTGGATGGCGGCCTCCCGCTTCCATGTCTGCGGGCTGCGGGAGGAAATTTGCTGATCGCCGTTGGAGATACCCCAATCTATATCTATACCTATTATTAAAGGAAATAGATATTCTTGGTTTGATTTTGTCTTATTTCGTCCCGTTACGAGGCTTTTGTCCGTTTAAGGAAAATCAAAAATCGAACGTACAAATCAAGGAATCGGGACGTACGCTTAAAACTAAGCCGAGCCGGCCGGCCGGCCCATATCTCTATTTCTTAGTTGCCAAAAGAAAGGAAGCTGCTGGCCCATATCGATGAAGGAAAGGACGCAGAGCGTACGGAGGCGCCGCTCGGTGGCTTCCTACGCGCCGCTCGCTGGCTTCCTACAGGAGTCCAAATCCTATTTAGGGTCTCTTTGATTCAAAGGATTTTCATAGGATCTTTAAAGGATTAGAATCTTTAGGAATTTTTTCTATGTTGATCGTTTGATTCGTAGGATTGAATCATGTAGGATTTTTTTCTAAGGATTCATTTATACTACATTTTATAGGAATTGTAACATCCATTCAAACCTCTTGGAAGAAATCATTTGTTTTTCCCTTGATATAATTAAACAAACTCAAATCCTAAGGGATCCAATGGACATGCCATTCCAATCCTGCGTTTTTCCTATTCCCGTATTTTTGCAATCCTATGAATCAAAGAGGCCCTTAGATTCTCACAGGCGTCCGAAACCTACTTAGAGGCAGGCACCTTTTGTGCTACAAATATATACTATCTCCAATGATTCTTATCTTACATAATCCCAGGTCCTTGATTCAATTAAACTGTCAGTTTCACACGTCGTCACCTTCGGTTCAATTAAGTTGTTTGACAAGTCAGCTTTACATCATGTATTTTTGTTATGTGTTCCATATACGACATCCTTCAACATGTCTATGAACACTGATACCTGTAATGTAACAAAATAAATTTAACATCAGCGATTTGGATTATCCAAACAAGTAATATACCAAAGTTTACTTTGAGCAAGAAATTTACAAGATCTTTTATATGACACATTGAATCATATTTAAACACCATTATTGACAAGGGAAAATAGATGCAGAAACAATTAGGGAGTACTTACAAATGAAATATAATTATGAAAATAAAACATGTTAGTCATAAAAAATGATTACATTTTTAAACATTATTTACAATTTTCAAATAATGTTACAACAAATTACAAAAAAAATCTAAAAAAATCAGGTTATTCTCAACAAACAAAAAGCGATTGAAAGACTATTCCTTATATCACTACTTCGTCATTGGGACGAATATGCGGAGCTGAAATATATTGTGACGAAGAATGTTAAGCAGGCTTCTTCACATTCACACTTCATGGACTGAAAAGCGATACTCGGATTTACATTATTTCTGACATTTGTCAAAGTTGGATATAAGAAATGTTGCGAAATGACACACGGAGCAGGTTCTATTAACTTTATCGCCCGTTGCAACGCACGGGCATTTGTACTAGTAGAGATAAAGGTTTGTGAGACAGGCTTCTATATAGAGGGACGAAGTACTAATCGAAAACAACTGCACCAATAGTAGTGGAAAAATATGTTTTAACCCAGTTAAGTTTGCTTTCTTTTTGGAATTTTTTGCATGTAATTGGTTTTTGCTAAATAATAGGATAACCTCTTCTACCTCTGTTGAATGATAGAGCTCTTACCCTTATTTTATTTTTGCGACGGTCAAAGGCTATGCTTTATAAGAATCTGACATACAATTATACAAAAATATAAATTCTACAACCAAGTCCTTAGAGAAACCAATGTCGTCTTCCCCCTGCACGCGTTGGTGGCTCGCTGTGAGCCATGGTCAATGTCGTGACAAGAATTGATACATCACTGCCCGAGGCAACACGTCTTGGAATACAGGGTGGGGAATTCATCGATTTATGCCAGAAGACGCATGTGGCCACCATCCAATGATCAGATTGTTGCCCGAAGAAGAAGATGAGGAGAATGGTTGGACACGACAGAGATGACCACCACCTCCATCAGTGGGGATGAATCGTGCCATCGATGCCACCTCGGCGACATGACCATGCCACAGAATGTGTCCCGCTTAGATTTGAACAACACAGAAACTATCTCCCAACAAATTCACCAATAGACAAATCTACTTCAAAGGAAAGAGATCTAGACTTCTAGACAAACCTTATGCACCATGGCAAGCGTTCAATGCCGATGTCAAAGCCAGCGACAGCCAAAAACCCTAATTTAGGGAGAAAAAAGTAGCATTTTCTTACTTCATTGATTCGAGGATGGCAACAAAATTTGAAGACTTGGCACCTTCATGGCAAAGCAGGAAAGGTGATAGAAGAAAGACAATGCATCACCAGAAGTACAAGATGTTCAAAAGAAGCATAAAAAATTAAAGAAATGATTTTCAAGTGTCAATAAAAGACGTCAATCCTCACTCACTCACTCATATCATGCTGGCCGGCCTGCCGTCTTTGGTTACTGTTGAGGATATAGCTACTGAGTGTAAACCGGCCAGGAGGGCCCGGTTCACCCTCGACTATGCTGAAGCCCATGAAGATCCAGAAGATGGCGTTTTACTAACGAAGCTTAGAAGCCCACAGCCCAAAGGCGGATTAGGGCCCATAGTGGTAAACCGCCATGACTATGTAAACTTGTAATATAAGTTAGGAAAGGAGAGACCGAGCCGGACACTTTGTATGAGTCGGCTTCGGGGCTCTGTAGACCGGCTGGGCGTCAACCTGTGTATATAAAGGGACGACCCGGCGACGGTTCAGGGACAACAGACAACAACTCGAGACTCAGGCAAGCGTATTCCGCTCCCTGGTCATCGAAACCCAATCAATCCCATCACAACTAGACGTAGGCTTTTACCTTCATCGAAGGGGCCGAACTAGTATAAATTCCCGTGTCCCTTGTCCGGTTTAACCCCTTCAAGCTAACCCGGTGCGATGAATCCACGACTAAGTCCTTTCATGAGGACATCTGACGTGTTAATTCCACGACAGTTGGCGCCCACCGTGGGGCTATCGCACGATGGTGTCGAGTTCTTGAAGGGCTGCTCTGAAGGACTTAAGGGGTACGTGATCGGCCGGATGACCAAAAGTCGTCGCGGCAAGCTCTACATCGACGACGAAGGATGGGGCCCCGAGGCCGGCTCGATCGAGTACGGGTACCGGGTCCCCTTCGGCGGAATTCATGTCTTCATCGGCAAGATCGGCGAACCGGGCCCTGAGCCGGACATCTGCACCGACCTCGTCGAGAAGGCTCAGCGTGCGAGTCCAGCCCGGATTCAGCCCGCCGTGAAGCGTGCGTTCGTAGGATGTGTCCATGGGATCGGATCTGAACCGGTGTCTGAAGGCGAGACATCCGTATACTCCGACGGCGAGTCATCCACTAGAGAAACTGAATCCTTGTACCAGATTCATAGCGGTGTGTTCGAAGGATATTCCGATGGCAACAGTATTCCGGACCTCCTTGAACCGCCAAGACGGGTTGCTGTTTACATGGCCGGAACACAGCCCACGTTGCAGTCTTCATCCACCGCAGCGACAAACACCGGATCAGCAGCTGCGGCAGGAGTCCCGGCGCGCCGTCCGGCGCAAGTCCTCTCCGGTTTGATGGACGCCTAGGCGACCTTGTTGACCGCAACAGTCACCCCGGAGACGCGGGATCAGCACAATGCGGACGTTGCGAAACAGAAGGACCAAATAGCACAGGCTAAGGAGGACCTGGCAGATGAGGATGCTAGGATGGCTGAAGAACGGGCCGCTTTGGATGCTCAATCACAGCGGATACAGGCACAGAATTACCAGCTCATCATGTCGGACCGCATCGAGAGGATGTAATCTGAAGGAAGTACCGGTCACGTCTGCCGCCCGGTTCTGAAGGGTTAAATCTCTTTCAGACGCCAGCGCCGGGCGAGCAATCCGGTAGCTGCAAACCGGACGGAGGCGCCTAGGACAGCTCCGGATCAACTACGGATAACGGAGCCACCCCGACGAACAGATAACCCGCCGCAATACGTGTCTACACCATCGGGTCACTTCTCGAGCCCTCTGGATAACATGATTGCCGCAGCTTCACGCCTGGCGGCCATTCCGATGGAAGGTGATTCAATAGCAGCAGTTGAAACGCGGCGGGCGAGAGATCTTCTCCAAACTGCCGTGGTACAAGAGCGAGCTTATTCATATAGTCGGGATAGAATTCATTCAACCCCTCGTCCGAGCCCAAGTTATAGCAGGCGTATGGATGAACCGGAGGTGTCTAGGAGCGTCTTGACATCGCAATGCTCAAGATGTGGTGGATCATGGCAGGCACGAAGGGATGCCGCTTTGGTCGTTATCAACCCGCCCGAGTTCAGCCAAAGCGTCGGTTGAGCGAGGCACCGGCTTGCCTTGATTCACTGGGAGTGCCGTGCCTTATTCCGGCTCTCCGTAATGTGCGTTTTCCCAAAGATTTCAAGGGTCCACGCAAAGTGCCTAACTACACGGTGGATCAGCCACCTGAGGCGTGGGTCGAGAGTTATGAGATGGCAATGGAGATGCTAGATGTAGATGAAGCAGCTTGTGCAAAGTACTTCACAATGATGTTGGAGGGAACAGCCCGTACTTGGTTGAAAAATATGCCAGCTAATTCCATCGAGTCATGGGATCAGTTGAAAGCCCGGTTTATAGCCAATTTCAAAGACACGTGCAAGCAGTCCATGTCCATTGTGGATCTGGATGCTTGTGTTCAAGGAGAGAACGAGTCCACAACTCATTGGGTGCACCGGGTTTCAGAAGTTTTACACTCGTCCGACCGGATTAACGCTGGTCAAGCGATTATCACACTGGAGCGCAATTGTCGGTTTAAGTCACTGAAGATGAAGTTGGGACGGCTCAAGCGCCCTTTGCAGCGACATGGGAACCCTCATGGCAGCCTTGGTAAAGTATGCCGATTCTGATAATACCAAGGACCCCGATTCTGATAATGAGAAACCGGAGAAGGGAAAGAAGGATGGCGGTGCAAAGGGACAACAACACAACCAAGGAGGCCATGGGAATAATGGTAAGCATAAAGCGGATTCAGATTTTGTGGCTAACGCTAATGTGCAGCGCCGAAAAGGTAAAGCGCGGTCTTGGGGCGATGAATCTGGGCGTTTGTTGAATCAGCCCTGTCCAAGCATGGGACCAAGGAGGCTCACAACGCATCTCTGGAAGGATTGTCACATTATGAAGGAGTTCAAAAACTACGATCTTTTCGGTATGATCATTGTCCGTCGGGAGGTTCAGTCCGAGTTTCCACGGTGGCGGCGGTTCAAACTACGGGTTTGAGTAATTATGGCAACGTAACAACCAGGTGGTAATAACCAGCAGAATAATCAAGGGAATCAGCGGCAATCGGGTTACCAGAGTCACCCAAAGCGATTGAATGGTGGGCGATATCATGTGTTCACCACTAGTCATGCAAGGGTGATCAAGCTTCACAAAGAGGGCGATCAATGATGTTGAACCTGGTTCCACGTTATTTGCGGTGGTCGGAACAGCCCTCTTTGTGTGGAGTAGGGAGGATCATCCGCCCGGGTTGACAATCCGGTCAACTAGCTCTCGTGGTGGCGCCTCGGTGGGAGGTTATAAGTTCACCAAAGTACTCATGGATGGAGGAAGCAGTATCAATATTCTGTATTATGAGACATTCCGTCGCATGAGGTTGACAGATAAGAATCTTAAACCGTCCAACACTGTTTTTCATGGTGTGGTATCGGGTAAATTGGCGTATCCCGTAGGAAAGATCGCTTTGGAAGTTGTGTTGGTGATGAGCATGACTCTAGGTCTGAGACATTGACCTTTGAGGTAGTAAGAATCCAGAGCCCGTATCATGCGCTGTTTGGGCGGCCGGCTTATGCAAAATTCATGGCAAGGCCTTGTTATATTTATTTGCAGCTCAAGATGTCGGGTCATAAAGGGACTATCATGGTACATGGAAGTCAAAAAATCGCGTATGATTGCGAGGAGGGAGATGCGGCTTATCTTTGAGGCGGTTTGTGCTCTGAAGAGCTAAAGTTTTATAAGGAGAATGTTGATCCGGCAGATATGACCCCTCCAAGAAGCCCACCACCGAGCATGACCCAACCCTACATTTCAAAAGCGGTGACAAGACTAAGCTTGTTGACTTCGTACTGGCGATTCGTCCAAGCGATTCAGAACACCAATCTGGATCCAAAATAGGAAAGCGCGCTCATCGAAGTTCATCCGTGAGAACCGGGACATTTTGCATGGAAGCCTTGACATGCCAGGTGTACCGAGGGAACTCGCTGAGCACACTCTTAATATTGATCCGAAGTTTAAACCAGTCAAGCAATTTCTTCGTCACTTTAATGAAGAAAGACGCAAGGCAATTGTTGAAGAGGTAGCCCGGCTATTGGCTGCTGGTTTTATCGTCGAAGTATTTCATCCTGAGTGGTTGGCTAATCCGGTGCTGGTTCTTAAGAAAAACGGCACTCGGCGTATGTGTGTGGACTACACGGACTTGAATAAGGCTTGCCCAGCTGATCCCTTTGCTCTCCCGCGTATTGATCAGATCATTGATGCGACGGCGTGTTGTGAGCGCCTGAGTTTTTTGGATGCTTATTCAGGATATCATCAGATCAAGATGGCAGTTAAGAACCAGGAGAAGACAGCCTTCATCACTCCTTTTGGAGCCTTCTGCTATGTCTCTATGCCCTTTGGGCTCAAGAGTGCTCAGGCCACTTATCAGCGTTGTGTGCAAAATTGTCTTCACACCTTGATTGGGCGTAATGTTCATGCTTATGTGGATGACATTGTGGTAAAATCCGGGAAGAAGGAAACACTAATCGATGACCTCAAGGAGGCGTTTGACAATCTTCGGATTTACAAGATGATGCTTAATCCGGATAAATGTGTTTTTGGTGTTCCGCGAGCAAGCTTCTCGGGTTTTGGTATCCAACAGGCATTGAGGCTAACCCGAGAAAAATTAAAGGCAATCACATCCCTGGCTAAACCGAAGTGTATCAATGATGTTCAGCGTCTCACAGGTCGGATTGCAGCCCTTAGCCGGTTTATCAGTCGTTTGGGAGAGAAGGCAATTCCTTTGTATCAGATGTTGAAAAAGACGGACGATTTAAATGCAGGTAGCGCAGCCAATGCGGCCTTTGAGGAGCTAAAGCGGCGATTGGTTGAACCGCCCGGTTCTTGCAGCCCGATTGATCATGAGCCTTTGCTGTTATCGTGGCTGCCAATGCCCGAGCGGTCAGTGTGGCAATTGTGGTTGAGCGTAAAGAAGCTGGGAAGGAATATCCAGTTCAACGACCTGTATACTACATCAGCGAAGTCCTGATCGAGTCAAAACAACGCTATCCACATTGGCAGAAGTTGGTGTACGGGTTTTTTATGGCCAATCGAAAACTCAAGCAATATTTTCAAGGCCATCCAATCCACGATGGTTAGTTACGCTCCTTTGGGCGATATAATTCAAAACAGGAAGCAATCGGCTGGGTTGCAAAGTGGGCAATCGAGCTTGGACCATACGATTTCTGATATGTACCTCGAACAGCCATCAAGTCTCAGGCTCTTGTGGATTTTATCAATGACTGGATCGAGCTGCAAGCACCGGAAGATAAACCGGATAATACGTACTGGACCATTCATTTTGATGGATCCAGGCAGTTGGAAGGCTCGGGGGCTGGTGTTGTCCTTACTTCCCCTTGAGGGGATAAAGTTTGCTATGTCCTCCGCTTGATGTTTCCTTGTACTAACAATGCAGCTGAGTATGAAGCTTTGCTCCATGGTCTCCGTGTGGCCAAAGAGATGAACTTAAGTCGAGTTCGTTGTTTCGAGATTACGATCTGGTGGCTCGGCAAGTTTACGGTACACAGGATTCTAAGGATCCGCTCATGGCGGCTTACAGGCGTGAGGTGGATATTGTGGCGGGACATTTCAAAGGGTATCAGGTTGAGCATATCGATCGGCACAAAAATGAAGCAGCAGACGCTTTGAGCCGGCTTGGATCTCAGCGTAAACGGTACCTCCTAACACCTTTTTAGATATCTTGCATAACCCGTCTGTTAAGGTGCCTACAGAAGAAGATTTGGTTGTCCCGGACCCGGAGGCTCAGTTGGTGGCCGCTTTACACGTTATACCAGATTGGACGGTTCCATATCTGGCGTATATGAGCCGGGGCGAGCTACCAAATGATAAAGTCCTGGCTCGACAGATAGTCCGGCGGTCCAAGTCAATGGTTATTCACAATGGCGAGTTACACCGTTGTAGCGTTTCGGGCATATTTCAGCGTTGTGTTTCTCCGGAAGAAGGCCAAGAGATCCTACGGGAAATTCATGAAGGGGACTGTGGTCATCATGCTGGTTCAAAGTCCCTGGTTGCGAAAGCTTTTCGTCATGGGTTTTACTGGTTAACAGCTCATGTTGATGCAGAGGATCTGGTAAAGCGATGTGATGCTTGAAGGAAATATGCCCTAGAGGCAATAATAAAGTTATTATTTATTTCCTTATATCATGATAAATGTTTATTATTCATGCTAGAATTGTATTAACCGGAAACATAATACATGTGTGAATACATAGACAAACAGAGTGTCACTAGTATGCCTCTACTTGACTAGCTCGTTAATCAAAGATGGTTATGTTTCCTAACCATAGACATGAGTTGTCATTTGATTAACGGGATCACATCATTAGGAGAATGATCTGATTGACATGACCCATTCCGTTAGCCTAGCACTTGATCGTTTAGTATGTTGCTATTGCTTTCTTCATGACTTATACATGTTCCTGTAACTATGAGATTATGCAACTCCCGTTTACGGAGGAACACTTTGGTGCTACCAAAGCGTCACAACGTAATCGGGTGATTATAAAGGAGTACTATAGGTGTCTCCAAAGGTACATGTTGGGTTGGCGTATTTCGAGATTAGGTTTTGTCACTCCGATTGTCGGAGAGGTATCTCTGGGCCCTCTCGGTAATGCACATCATTATAAGCCTTGCAAGCAATGTGACCAATGAGTTGGTTACGGGATGAAGCATTACGGAACGAGTAAAGAGACCTGCTAGTAACGAGATTGAACTAGGTATTGGATACCGACGATCGAATCTCGGGCAAGTAACATACCGATGACAAAGGGAACAACGTATGTTGTTATGCGGTTTGACCGATAAAGATCTTCGTAGAATATGTAGGAGCCAATATGGGCATCCGAGGTTCCGCTTATTGGTTATTGACCGAGAATAGTTCTAGGTCATGTCTACATAGTTCTCGAACCCGTAGGGTCCGCACGCTTAAGGTTTCGATGGCGGTTATATTATGAGTTTACATGTTTTGATGTACCGAAGGAGTTCGGAGTCCCGGATGAGATCGGGGACATGACGAGGAGTCTCGAAATGGTCGAGACGTAAAGATTCATATATTGGATGATATGTTTAGGTCAAGGGGTCAAGCCCATGAGGCTTTAGGTCGGTGCAAAAGGAGTTTTGCGGAGGCCAGGGGGCCAAACGCCGGAGACCCTAGCGTCTGGCCCTGGGCCAGACGCCGAGGCCCATGGCGTCTGGGCCAGACGCCAAGGATTGTGGCGTTTGGTCCTGGAGTCCGAGTGGGACTCTTGCCTTTCGGGCAAAACCGACTTTGAGGAGGCTTTTGCTCCAAGTTTCGACCCGGGGCTCAACATATAAATAGAGGCAGGGCTAGCACCAAAGAGACAACAATTGATCCCTTGGATCTCTTAGCCGTGTCTGGTGCCCCCTCCACCATATTCCACCTCGGTCATATCGTCGCGGAGTTTAGGCGAAGCCCTGCCGATAGAGCATCATCATCGTCACGCCCGTCGTCTTGTGGAACTCATCCCGACACTTTCTTTGGATCGAGTCCGGATCGTCATCGAGCTGAGCGATGTGCGAGAACTTCGGAGGTGCCGTCGTTCGGTACTTGGATCGGTCGGATCGTGAAGGCGTCTGACTACATCAACCAGCGTTGTTATAACGCTTCCGCTTCACGGTCTCACGAGGGTACGTGGACATACACTCTCCCCTCTCGTTGCTATGCATCACCATGATCCTTGCGTGTGCGTAGGAAATTTTTTGAAATTACTACGTTACCCAACAGTGGCATCCGAGCCTAGGTTTTATGGTTTGATGTTATATGCACGAGTAGAACACAAGTGAGTTGTGGACGGTATAAGTCATACTACCTACCAGCATGTCATACTTTGGTTCAGCGGTATTGTTGGATGAAGCGGCCCGGACCGACATTACGCCAGACGCTTACGCGAGACTGGTTCTACCGACGTGCTTTGCACAATTGGGCTGGCGGGTGTCGATTTCTCCAACTTTAGTTGAACCGAGTGTGACTACGCCCGGTCCTTGCGAAGGTTAAAAGCGGAGTCTATTTGACAAACTATCGTTGTGGTTTTGATGCGTAGGTGAGAACGGTTCTTGCTCAGCCCATAGCAGCCACGTAAAATTTGCAACAACAAAGTAGAGGACGTCTAACTTGTTTTTGCGAGCATGTTGTGATGTGATATGGTCAAGACGTGATGAGATATAAGTTGTTGTATGAGATGATCATGTTTTGTTGAAGTTATCGGCAATGGCGTAAGCCTTATGGTTGTCTCTTTATTGCATAAGATGCAAGCGCCAAATAATTGCTTTACTTTATCGCTATGCGATAGCAATAGTTGCAAGAGCAATAGTTGGCGAGACGACCATGTGACGACACATTGATATAGATCAAGATGATGGAGATCATGGTGTCATGCGGTGATGATGGAAATCATGACGATGCTTTGGAGATGGAGATCAAAGGCACAAGATGATGATGGCCATATCATGTCACATATTTTGATTGCATATGATGTTTATCTGTTATACATCTTATTCTCGCTTTGATTGACGGTAGCATTTTAAGATGATCTCTCACTAAAAATTATCAAGACGTGTTCTCCTGAGTATGCACCGTTGCCAAAGTTAAATCGTGCCCGGACACCACGTGATGATCGGGTGTGATAAGCTCTCGTCCATCTACAACGGGTGCAAGCCAGTTTTGCACACAGAATACTCGAGTTAAACTTGACGAGCCTAGCATATGCAGATATGGCCTCGGAACACGGAGACCGAAAGGTCGGCGTGAATCATATAGTAGATATGATCAACATAGTGATGTTCACCATTGAAAACTACTCCATCTCACGTGATGATCGGTTATGGTTTAGTTGATTTGGATCACGTGATCACTTAGATGACTAGAGAGATGTCTGTCTAAGTGGGAGTTCTTAAGTAATATGATTAATTGAACTTAAATTTATCATGAACTTAGTCCTGGTAGTATTTTGCAAATTATGTTGTAGATCAATAGCTTGCGTTGTTGCTTTCATATGTTTGTTTTGATATGTTCCTAGAGAAAATTGTATTGAAAAATATTAGTAGCAATGATGCGGATTGGATCCGTGATCTGAGGTTTATCCTCATTGCTGCACAGAAGAATTATGTCCTTAATGCACCGCTAGGTGACAGACTATTGCAGGAGCAAATGCGAGGCGTTATGAGCGTTTGGCTGGCTCAATATGATGACTACTTGATAGTTTAGTGAACCATACTTAACGGCTTAGAATCGGGACTTCAAAGGCGTTTTGAGCGTCATGGACCATATGAGATGTTCCAGGAGTTGAAGTTAATATTTCAAGCAAATACCCGAGTTGAGAGATATGAAGTCTCCAACAAGTTCTATAGCTAAAAGATGGAGGAGAATCGCTCAACTAGTGAGCATGTTCTCGCATTGTCAGGTACTTCAATCGCTTGAAATCAAGTGGGAGTTAATCTTCCGGATAAGATAGTGATTGACAGAATTCTCTAGTCACCATCACCAAGTTAGTAGAACTTCGTGATGAACTATAATATGCAAGGGATAACAAAAGTAAATCCCAAGCTCTTCGTGATGCCGAAATCGTGAAGGTAGAAATCAAGAAAAGAGCGTCAAGTGTTGATGATTGACAAGACCACTAGTTTCAAGAAAAGGGCAAAGGAAAAGAAGGAAAACTTCAAGAAGAGCGGCAAGCAAGTTGCTGCTCGAGTGAAGAAGCCCAAGTCTGGACCTAAGCACGAGACTAAGTGCTTTTCTTTGTAATGGAACTGGTCACTAGAAGCGGAACTACCCCAAGTATTTGGCGGATAAGAAGGATGGCAAAGTGAACAAAGGTATATTTGATATACAGATTATTGATGTGTATTTTACTAGTGTTCGCAGCAACCCCTCGGTATTTGATACTGGTTCGGTTGCTAAGAGTAGTAACTTGAAAGCAGGAGTTGCGTAATGAATGAAACTAGTTGAAGGGAAGTGACGATGAGTGTTGGAAGTAGTTCCAAGATTGATATGATCATCATCACACACTCCCTATACTTTCGGGATTAGTGTGGAACCTAAATAAGTGTTATTTGGTGTTGAGCATAAATATGATTTGATCATGTTTATTGCAATACGGTTATTCATTTAAGTAAGAGAATAAATTGTTGTTACATTTACATGAATAAAACCTTATATGGTTACACACCCAATGAAAATGGTTCATTGGATCTCGATCATAGTGATACACATATTCATAATATTGAAACCAAAAGATGCAAAGTTAATAATGATAGTGCAACTTATTTGTGGCACTGCCGTTTAGGTCATATTGGTGTAAAGCGCTTGAAGAAAACTCCATGTCGATGGACTTTTGGAATCACTTGATTATGAATCATTTGATGCTTGCGAACCGTGCCTTTTGGGCAAGATGACTAAAACTCCGTTCTCGGAACAATGGAACAAACTCTTGACTTATTGGAAATAATACATACCGATGTATGCGATTCAATGAGTGTTGATGCTCGTGGCAAGTATCGTTATTTTCTGACCTTCACAAGATGATTTGAGCAGATATGGGTATATCTACTTGATGAAACATAAGTCTGAAATAATTGAAAAGTTCAAAGAATTTCAGAGTGAAGTGGAAAATCATCGTAACAAGAAAAGTTTCTGCGATCTGATCGTGGAGATAAATATTTGAGTTACGAGTTTGGTCTTCATTTGAAACAATGTGAAATAGTTTCGCAACTCACGCCATATGGAACACCACAACATAATGGTGTGTCCGAAAGTCGTAACCGCACTTTATTGGATATGGTGCGATCTATGATGTCTCTTATCAGTTTACCACTATCGTTTTGGGGTTATGCATTAGAGACAGCTGCATTCACATTTAATAGGGCACCATCTAAATCCGTTGAGGCGACACCGTATGAACTATGGTTTAACAGTAAACCTAAGCTGTCGTTTCTTAAAGTTTGGAAGTTGTGATGCTTATGTGAAAAAGTTTTCACCTGATAAGCTCGGACCCAAATCGTAGAAGTGTGTCTTCATAGAATACCCAAAGGTAACTATTGGGTACACCTTCTATCACAGATCCGAAGGCAAGTTATTCGTTGCTAAGGTGGATCCTTTCTAGAGAAGAAGTTTCTCTCGAAAGAAGTGAGTGGGAGGAAAGTAGAACTTGATGAGGTAATTGTACCTTCTCCCTTATTGGAAAGTAGTTCATCACAGAAATCAGTTCCGGTGATTCCTACACCAATTAGTGAGGAAGTTAATGATGATGATCATGAAACTTCAGATCAAGTTGCTACCAAACCTCGTGGGTCTTCCGAGTAAGATCCGCGCAGTGAATGGTACGGTAATCATGTTCTGGAAGTCATGTTACTAGACCATGATGAACCTACAAACTATGAGGAAGCGATGATGAGCCCAGATTCCATGAAATGGCTTGAGGCCATGAAATCTGAGATAGGATCCATGTATGAGAACAAAGTATGGACTTTGATTAACTTGCTCGATGATCAGCAAGCCATGTTAAATAAATGGATCTTCAAGAGGAAGACGGACACCGATAGTAGTGTTACTATCTACAAAGCTCGACTTATCGCAAAAAGGGTTTTCGACAAATTCAAGGTGTTGACTACAATGAGATTTTCTCAAGCTGTAGCGATGCTTAAGTCTGTCCGAATCATGTTAGCAATTGCCACATTTTATGAAATCGGCAAATGGATGTCAAAACTGCATTCTTTAATGGATTTATTAAAGAAGAGTTGTATATGATGCAACGAGAAGGTTTTGTCAATCCTAAAGGAGCTAACAAAATGTGCAAGCTCAATGATCCATCTATGGACTGGTGCAAGCATCTCGGAGTTGGAATAAACGCTTTGATAGTGTGATCAAAGCATATGGTTTTATCTGAGACTTTTGGAGAAGCACGTATTACAAGAAAGTGAGTGGGAGCACTACTGACATTTATGATAATTATATGTGAATGACATATTGTTGATCGGAAATAATGTAGAATTATTCTGCAAAGCATAAAGGAGTATTTGAAAGGAGTTTTTCAAAGAATGACCTCGGTGAAGCTGCTTACATATTGAGCATCAAGATCTATTGAGATAGATCAAGACACTTGATAAGTTTTTTCAATAAGCGCATACCTTGACAAGATTTTGAAGTAGTTCAAAATGGAACAGTCAAAGAAAGAGTTCTTGCACGTGTTACAAGGTGTGAGATTGAGTAAGACTCAAAACCCGACCACGGCGGAAGATAGAAAGAGAATGAAAGTCATTCCCTATGCATCAGCCATAGGTTCTATAAAGTATGTCATCTTTGTGTGCGGATCTATTGCATACCCTACCACTAAGCTTGGCAAGGGAGTGCAATAGTGATCTAGGAGTAGATCGCTGGACAGCGGTCAAAATTACCCTTAGTGGAATAAGGATATGTTTCTCAATTATGGAAGTGACAAAAGGTTCGTCGTAAAGGGTTACGTCGATGCAAGTTTTGACACCGATCTGGATGACTCTAAGTCTCGATCTAGATACATATTGAAAGTGGGAGCAATTAGCTAGAATAGCTCCTTGCGGAGCATTGTTGACATAGAAATTCGCAAAATACTTACGGATCTGAATGTAACAGACACGTTGACTAAAATTATCTCACAAGCAAAACATGAACACACCTTAGTACTCTTTGGGTGTTAATCACATAGCGATGTGAACTAGATTCTTGACTCTAGTAAACCCTTTGGGTGTTGATCACATATCGATGTGAACTATGGGTGTTAATCACATGGTGATGTGAACTATTGCTGTTAAATCACATGGCGATGTGAACTGGATTATTGACTCTAGTGCAAGTGGGAGACTGAAGGAAATATGCCTTAGAGGCAATAATAAAGTTATTATTTATTTCCTTATATCATGATAAATGTTTATTATTCATGCTAGAATTGTATTAACCGGAAACATAATACATGTGTGAATACATAGACAAAGCAGTGTCACTAGTATGCCTCTACTTGACTAGCTCGTTAATCAAAGATGGTTATGTTTCCTAACCATAGACATGAGTTGTCATTTGATTAACGGGATCACATCATTAGGAGTATGGTCTGATTGACATGACCCATTCCGTTAGCCTAGCACTTGATCGTTTAGTATGTTGCTATTGCTTTCTTCATGACTTATACATGTTCCTGTAACTATGAGATTATGCAACTCCGTTTACGGAGGAACACTTTAGGTGCTACCAAAGCGTCCTAACGTAATCGGGTGATTATAAAGGAGTACTACAGGTGTCTCCAAAGGTACATGTTGGGTTGGCGTATTTCGAGATTAGGTTTTGTCACTCCGATTGTCGGAGAGGTATCTCTGGGCCCTCTCGGTAATGCACATCATTATAAGCCTTGCAAGCAATGTGACCAATGAGTTGGTTACGGGATGAAGCATTACGGAACGAGTAAAGAGACCTGCTAGTAACGAGATTGAACTAGGTATTGGATACCGACGATCGAATCTCAGGCAAGTAACATACCGATGACAAAGGGAACAACGTATGTTGTTATGCGGTTTGACCGATAAAGATCTTCAGAGAATATGTAGGAGCCAATATGGGCATCCAGGTTCCGCTATTGGTTATTGACCGAGAATAGTTCTAGGTCATGTCTACATAGTTCTCGAACCCGTAGGGTCCGCACGCAACAAGGTTTCGATGATGATTATATTATGAGTTTACATGTTTTGATGTACCGAAGGAGTTGAGTCCCGGATGAGATCGGGGACATGACGAGGAGTCTCGAAATGGTCGAGACGTAAAGATTCATATATTGGATGATATGTTTAGGTCAAGGGTCAAGCCCATGAGGCTTTAGGTCGGTGCAAAAGGAGTTTTATGAGGCCGGGGCCAAACGCCGGAGACCACGGCGTCTGCCCTGGGCCGACGCCGAGGCCCATGGCGTCTGGGCCAGACGCCAAGGATTGTATGGCGTTTGGTCCCGGAGTCCGAGTGGGACTCTTGCCTTTCGGGCAAAACCGACTTTGAGGAGGCTTTTGCTCCAAGTTTCGACCGGGCTCAACATATAAATAGAGGGCAGGGCTAGCACCAAAGAGACAACAATTGATCCCTTGGATCTCTTAGCCGTGTCGCGGTGCCCCCTCCACCATATTCCACCTCGGTCATATCGTCGCGGAGTTTAAGGCGAAGCCTGCGCCGATAGAGCATCATCATCGTCACTGCGCCCGTCGTGCTAACGGAACTCATCCCGACACTTTGCTGGATCGGAGTCCGGGATCGTCATCGAGCTGAGCGTGTGCGAGAACTCGGAGGTGCCGTCGTTCGGTACTTGGATCGGTCGGATCGTGAAGACGTCACGACTACATCAACCGCGTTGTTATAACACTTCCGATTCACGGTCTCACGAGTGCGTGGACATACACTCTCCCCTCTCGTTGCTATGCATCACCATGATCCTTGCGTGTGCGTAGGAATTTTTTTTGAAATTACTACGTTACCCAACAAAAAAGGAACCACGTGAGTCAAGTTCTACCTCAGCGTCTGATCCTTCATCTTCTAGCGGATCGGAAGACTCAGCGGTTTTCTTCTTGCCAGCTTTCTTGGTGGCCTTGGTCTTTGCACGAGGAGCCCGGGCCGGTTTAGTCCGTTTCCAAAAGGAGCTGTTAGCCTGAAATTAAGACAAGGAAAGGTTAGTATACAGTCAATACGGAAGCAAATCAGTAAAGTATTTAAATGAACTTTACCGCTGGCAGTTTATTGGAGACGCAAAACGGAGCCAACCCGGTTTGGCTACATGCAGAGATCGGTTCATCAAGCATTTTCTTCACCGATTCAGTAACTTCAAGATCGGTCATTACTCTTTCGTGATATCGTTGAGGGTCTTTGACATCAGCAGTATATTCATGCATCAATCCGGGGCGGCGGCTTAAAGGTAAAATGCCCCAAGAAACCCAGCAGCGGACAAGATCAATGCCAGTTAATCCGTTGGCCATCAGAGCCCGGAGCTTGGTGAGTTGAGGTGCAAAATTCTTCCGTTCTGCGGCGGTCAAGCGTAAAGGTAATGGGTGGCCGTTGCTAAGCCGGTGAGGGCGATAACCCGGCAAATGATTTTCTCCATCAGGGGCATTGTTCCGGTAGTAAAACCAGGTCTGACCAATCTTTAGGATGGCTATGATGTTTTGCATGAGGGAAGTCAACTTCTTTCCTTTTCTGTATTAAAACGCCGCCAAGCTCTGTGTTGGGACCATCTGAGAATTCCGTACGGCGGTTCAAATGAAAGAAGTCCCGAAATAGCTCCACGGTTGGCTCTTCTTGAAGATAGACTTCGCAGAATACTTGAAAGTTGCCTATATTGGACACGGAGTTCGGGCCAATATCTTGCGGATGGAGTTGGAAGCTTGCAAGAACATCCCGGATATTTTTTGATCCGGGCGGACTGAATCCCCGGTCTAAGTGTTGCATAAAAACAATCACCTCTCCTTCTTGAGGTTCAGGTGGACATTCCGATTCCGGAACTCGCGAGTGGAGAACCCTTTTTGAGGCTAAAACACCAGTGGTGACATAACCGTTGATTTGTGTTTCCGTGATCCGGGACGGAACCCAATTGCAAGCAGCGAATTGTTTCGCCATTCCGGAAGGGGGGAACTGAAAGGAAAAACAAGTGTCGGTTTTACAATTTACGGTTTAAGGTGTACAATTCAGTGTTAAACCGGAGAAAAATACTATGCAAGGTTCAGTTGGC
Organism: Aegilops bicornis; assembly: GCA_021605145.1. Classification (NCBI taxonomy): domain Eukaryota; kingdom Viridiplantae; phylum Streptophyta; class Magnoliopsida; order Poales; family Poaceae; genus Aegilops; species Aegilops bicornis. The sequence goes on along the minus strand of CM038675.1, from coordinate 233,024,134 downwards.
GGTTTAAGAGAGGGCTAATGATATATGGCGGATTGGCTATCAAAGGTTAAACCGCCCATAGGCAGAAGGGCCAAGATTCAAAATTTCTACTAAGTGTTGACAGAAACAGATTTCACACAATGCTCAAATTTATTTGGATCTACCGCACATCTGTAAGGCAATTTTTTCTGTGATCTCTAAATGTGTTAAGCAGAACAGGGAAGGTTGAATATTCTATAGAAGAAAAGGAAGATCTGCTAAGCATTAAAAATGGATGCGGAATAACTACCGCATGAGATCTACACTGCTATTGGATCAAAACTACCGCGACAGAAGGAAGGACGAAGAGGAAGAATGAAGAACTGTAAAGATGAGCTCGCGAACCCTAAACATAGATCTGAAGATGAAGGAAAGAGGAAACTTACCACTGCGGATTTACTGCGGAGGGGTGCGACGAGTTTCTGATCTGTTTCAGGTTGATGCAGCGGCCTTTGTCGATGCAGTTCTCAAGGGTCGCGGACGGCGGCGGAGCTTCAGAGTTTGGGCGTCACGAGGAAGAAGAAGGCACAGAATGGAAAGAGAGAGAAGGGCCCTCGAGCCTTATTTATAGAGGAAACAATAAATGGCGGGTGCGAGAATCAAGGAGCCCGAAGCGGCGGAGTGGGTGCGCCTGTCACCTCGATTTTCGGGATAGCCATTAAGTGGAGGGAATCTTTTTAATCTTTTTATACAGAGATGATGTCATGATGGACCGTTGTTGTGTTCAGAAGATGATGTCACGGTGGTTTACAAAATTTACAGGAGAAGACAATATGGCGGTTTACAAAAATACAAGAGGACGCCTACAAGATATATTTGAAGTATTGAAGATTGACATGAACAAATTCAAATCATTCTGGGGCCTAATGTTGAGGATATAGCTACTGAGTGTAAACCGGCCAGGAGGGCCCGGTTCACCCTCGACTATCTTTGAAGCCCATGAAGATCCGTAAGATGGCGTTTACTAACGAAGCTTAGAAGCCCACAGCCCAAAAGGCGGATTAGGGCCCATAGTGGTAAACCTCCATGACTATGTAAACTTGTAATATAAGTTAGGAAAGGAGAGAGACCGAGCCGGACACTTTGTATGAGTCGGCTTGGGCTCAGAGACAACTGGGCGTCAACCTGTGTATATAAAGGGACGACCCGGTGGCGGTTCAGGGACAACAGACAACAACTTGCGACTCAGGCAAGCGTATTTCGCTCCCTGGTCATCAAAACCCAATCAATCCCATCACAACTAGACGTAGGCTTTTACCTTCATCGAAGGGGCCGAACTAGTATAAACTCCCGTGTCCCTTGTCCGGTTTAACCCCTTAAAGCTAACCCGTTGCGATGGCTCCATGACTAAGTCCTTTCATGAGGACATCTGACGTGTTAATTCCACGACAGTTACTCCCTTTGTTTCATAACGTAGTGCATATAGATTTCTTGAAAAAAATCAAAATTTACAAACTTTGATCAAGTTTGTAGAGAAACACCAAATACATACAATTAGATACATCACAAGACATACTTTCATATTGTATATATTTGATATTGTATTTATAAACAGTATTCTCTATAAATTTGGTCAAACTTTGTAAAGCTTGACTTCTTAAAAAATCTATATGCATTATGTTGGACGAGTATTGGATGCGTGACAATGATTCATTGTGTGCATGAGCACATATATAGGTACAAGGGGGTCCGACCTCTACTTGTCTCCAAAGAATACAACTATACGAGGAGAGAGGAGGCACGGAGAATACAAAAGTGTACAAGCCCTAGTACGATACATGTGCACCAACAATTGTTACTCAACACCCCCCCTGCAGTCGAAGCATCGCCGGAGACGTAAAGACTAGACCGAAACTCCTCGAAGACAGGAGTCGGTAGTCCCTTGGTCATAACATCAGCGAACTGTTGGGCGGTGGGAACATGAAGGACCCGAACTCGCCCAAGGGCCACCTACTCACGAACAAAGTGAATATCAAGCTCAATATGCTTCGTTCAGCGATGATGAACCAGATTGGTGGAGAGGTAGACAGCGGAGACGTTGTCGCAGTACACAATCGTGGCCTGGTGAACGTCACAGAGCAACTCCTGGAGCAGCAGACGGAGCCAAGAGCATTCGGCAACGGTGTTGGCCACTGCCCGATACTCAGCTTCGACACTCGAGCAGGGTACCGTGGGTTGTCGCTTGGACGACCAGGAGATCAGCGAGGGCCCAAGGTAGACACAATAGCCGGAGGTAGAGCGACAGGTGTCGGGATAGCCGGCCTAGTCCGCATCAGAGTAGGTGACAAGGTAGGTGGAGGCGGAGGTCATCAGGGTGAGTCCCAGGGACATGGTGCCGCGTATATACCGAAGGATACGCTTCACCAGGGTCTAGTGAGAGTCACGCGGGGAGTGCAAGTGGCGGCACACCTGTTGAATGGCATACTGCACGTCCAGGCATGTAAGCGTCAGGTACTGCAAGGCACCAACAATGGAGTGATAGAACGCTGCATCGGACACGGGAGAGCCCTCCATGGTAGCGACCTTGGCCTTCGTGTCGACCGGTGTAGCAGCTAGCTTGCAGTTAAGCATACCAGCGCGCTCGAGAAGCTCGTGGGTTTAGCACTGCTGGTGTAGAAAGAAGCCATCAGCCCGGTGGATCACCTCGATGCCCAGGAAGTAATGCAGAGGCCCCAAGTCCTTGAGGGCAAACTCATCACAAAGACGAGCTGTGATCCGCTGGAGGAGCTCGGGAGCAGATGCCGTCAGGATGATGTCGTCGACGTAAAGCAGCAGATATGCAATGGTAGCTCCTTGGTGATACACGAAGAGGGAAGCATCAGAGCGTGTGGACCGGAATCCAAGCGACTATAGAAAGGCAGCGATACTGAAAGGGCTAGTTATCGACTAGAGAGGGGGGGGGGTGAATAGGCGATTTTTATGAAAGTATTCAAAACATGGAAGTTTCGAAGACAAAAAATATAACCAACTCTATTCTAATGCAGCGGAAGGTAGACTACACTAGACAAGCCATAGTCAAGTATTCAATGAAATGAAAGAATGAAGACTAGTAGCAGCTAGGTAGTAAAGATCAAGATGGAAGATAGTATGAAGCCAAACAGAACAGATAGTCACACAGTGAAGTCAATCAGATAATACAAGCAGGCAATGACTTCACGAAGACAAACTGTAAGTAAAGAGGAGTAAGAGATAGAACTAGTGGCTTCAGAGGGACATGGATTTGTTCGACCAGTTCCAGTTGCTGTGACAACTGTATGTCTGGTTAGAGAGGCTGAGATTCAACTCAAAAGACCTCGCCGTCACCTTATTCCCCTTGAGCTAAGGACACACAGTCCTCGCCCAATTACTCTGGTAAGTCTTCAAGGTAGACTTCTGAACCTTCGCAGACTTTGTTCACCGGCAATCCACAATGGCTCTTGGATGCTCAGAACGCGACGCCTAACCGGCTAGAGGATTCACAGTCCTCAAGTGTAACAAGTCTTCATATCACGCGGACAGAAAGACTTCAGTGATGCCAAACACTCTTTGGGCTATGGGTGGTTTGGGCTTTGTCCTCGCAAGGATTCTCTCTCAAAGGCTTCGGAGGTGGGTTGCTCTCAAATGACAAAAGTCGTGCACTAACTCTGAGCAGCCACCAATTTATGGTGTAGGGGGTGGGCTATTTATATCCACTGGGCAACCCGACCGGATTTGTCTGAAATGACCCTGGGTCACTAAGGAACTGACACGTGTCGCAAGGGTCAGATTTCAAACACGCGCGGCAGCTTGACTTGGGCTACAAGTAAAGCTGACTTATCCGACTCAGGATAAGGTTTGCTCTCATTGTCTTCGCTCGAAGACATAGGATTTTGTTTGAGCATCACTTCAGTCACTCTGACTTTGTTCACTTGGACCCCACTTAACAGTGCGGTGGTTCCTATGACTCAACAAAGAAGAAAAGGAAACAACGAAACAATTAAGTCTTTGCCCTCCATAGTCTTCACTCAATGTCTTCTCGTGTCATAGTCTTCAATGTGAATATCTTCACAGACCACCATTGTCTTCAATGTCTTCACGCATTTTTAGGGGTCATCTCCGGTAGGTAAACCGAATCAAGGAGGGACTACTACCTGTGTTATCCTGCAACTCTCACAAACACATTAGTCCCTCAACCAGGTTTGTCGTCAATACTCCAAAACAAACTAGGGGTGGCACTAGATGCACTTACAATCTCCCCCTTTTTGGTGATTGATGACAAACTGGTTGAAGTTTTCAATGGGGATAAAAATATGTGAAATTGTAAAGGATGAGGTATTGTCTTCATAAGTAGAAAAAGGCTCCCCCTGAAGATGTGCATATAAGTAATTTGCTTTTGGAATGCAAATGCACATGGCAGGTTGTACTTGTGGAGTTCCTCTTCAACTTATGAAGACAGTTCATCATGCATGATTTTATTTAACGAAGATAATGACATGCATAATGAAAAATGGACGTCTGCAAAATGACTAAGTGCGGAAGTTATCATCGCACATGCAGAATTTAACATCGGATCACAGAATAGCAAATAAGTAGCAGACGACCATCGAATTTAATTGTTACAACTCAGAGAACCAAATGTATCAAGAGCAATAGTTGTAAACACTAGGCAAAATATAAAGCAACCGCCGATATGGACCCGCTTGAAGACTATCAACTCATATGCTTCTCCCCCTTTTGTCAAGATGGGACCAAAAGGTTTGAAGACATAGAGCCTCTACTCGTTCTGGAAGGAGTAGGAGAAGATCTGGTCGGTGTCGGGTTTAGCGGTGCGCATTTAACTTGGTGCGGTGTCGACACGTGTTGGAGGTGGCGAAGTAGCATCATCTTGATCATCGATCACTCTGGCATTCACCGTTGCTACGGAGGAGGAGTACTCGAGTCTTCAAGAGATGGAGTGCACATGATACAACCTTTAAAGGCGGTGTTGTGTCAAACTTGAATCGTTCGGAGAAGCCATCGTCTTGAAGATCATCTTGAGGACACATAAGCGTCAACCCTTTCCATGTTCAGCAGCGGGTTTCATGGGCGACAAAGGCATTCTTGGTGGCAAGGTTGCGAATGCGGTTGGCGTCCATCAAGAGGCTGTGCATTTGGCCTTGACCCGGTCATGATGCTTATCCTGTTTACGATGAAGGGCAACGAGAAGCTCTCGGTCATTGAGAACACGAGATCGCTTCCGAGGCCGTTGAGAAATTGTGCTTCAGCTTCGGTGTGGGCACGGTGAGGTGCAGCGTAGTGCCAGCCGAGGATAAACACGAGTGGCAGCGATACTCCTTCAATGGGCTGAGTGAAGCTTTGGTGATCTGCGTTGTAAAGATGAATTGGCTCCTTGGCAGACTCTGGGTAGATGGCTTCAACAGACAGATCAACCTCTGGCAAAAAGATGATATGGTTGCATGCAGAGGGCTGATAGTTGAAGGCGAGTGGAGCTTGATCGGACGCATGATCCAGGTGCATAGAACTTCGGACCAAAAATGTCGGATCCTGATGCGACAAGTTGGCGGATAAAGAAGTCTTGTGCATTGAAGCTTTTGCCGTGAAGAATATGGAAGACCAAAGTCTTCATTGCACCTTCCACTTAGCATGTGGAGAATGTCCTTTGATGGGCCAAAGAGTTCGCCGTATAATGTGATAGATGGTGCGTGGCGGATACTCAAGGTCTTCAACAAGGAACTCCTTAGGATATTCTGCATCACGGAGGCAAAGGCTTCATCATGCTAAGCATCCGCTCATGTTGGGCTCAGGCTTGTGAAAAATGCTCTCCAAAGCAGCACTGTGAAGCTGACAACCAGGTTCATATAGATCACTTGGAGTGGGCAGGCCAGTGAGCTCAATGGCATCCAGAGCTTTGGCTTCATGATGGACATTTCATGTCATCAACTCAAGGACCCATGTCTTCGGATCCCTGTAGTAACCACGAATATGAAGGGTGGCATAGAATTGCAGTAGCAATTCTTCATTCCAGTGCTCTTTGTCGATGTGAACTGCGATAAGCAGACTCTGAAGCAATCCGATTGCTTCTTCCAAACAGTGCGATTATGGCTTCAGTGTCAAGACGCATATGTGGGAATATGTGACCTTGATTGTATAAAATGCATGAGTAGTAACTGCGCTGCTGATAGCTCCAGAACCAATAAGATGAAATTCTTGGCCTTGAGTAGGCGTTCTTGGCGCCATCAAAGAAGGTGTTGTGCGCTTTGAAGCCATTGGCATTAAATGATCCTGGTGCAGATGCAATACCTAGAAACCTTGGCAGCCTTGGCTTTGGCTTCTGAACCTGTGGCATGTGCTCGACGTGGTAATCAAATTGAGGACTAGCAGTAGGGGGAGGAACCAAAAAAGGCCATTTGGCAGTGATTAGCTGGCCATAGTTGTATGCTTGCTCGATGGTGTGGGGCCTTAGTGGCGGAACAGGAGCAGTTGCATCAGCAGAGGCGTCAGGCTGCATATCTGTTGCAGGTGCATCATTGGTTTCATTGGCTTCTGGCACAATGTTCAGTGCAGGCTCCACATTGTCTTCAGCCATGACAACGTCATTGGTTTCAGTGGTGTTAGTGGTGGCAGCCTCAGGACTCTCAACCTCCACTTGAGGAGCTGGAGGGTCGGGCACATACACGTTCTCTTCTAGAACAACTTCTTGAGTGATAGGGGGAGTAGCGACATGCTCTTATTCTTGTCTTTCTTCGGCTGATGCAGCCGGATTGTCTTCAGCCATATTAGCTTCAGACACTGGGACCGTCAGAGAAGGATTGTCTTCAGGGAACACTTGACGTGCCAGGCTGGACAAGTTTGAGTCTTCTTCTGTGATGGTGGTCATGGAGACGGATGGCTTGGGCCTTTGTGAAGCCGTTGGAACAGGCGGCGCCTTTGGTGACGGTGTGGTCTCCATGTAGTTGTCATCATTTGAAATGGGGCTGATGGCGAGCCTTTGGTGAAGGACGAGGTGTACTTGGTGAGTCTTGATTTGGAGTTTCTTGTTGGGGGCGATCAGCCCATGAGGCATCTTGTGAGATTGGCGTCCGAGGACGATCAATACTGATGAGCTTGCTGTTTGTTAGAACAAGCGATGATACCGTTGGGTGCTTGATCTGAGGAAGAACTACATCATCTTCTACATTGTCGTGGGGACCAATGTCTTCAGTCATGATGGGGTCAACGACTGGAACTTCTTGAGCTTCAGGAGCCTCAGTGGAAGCAGGCTGATGAACGATCAGCTGACGCTCTTGATTTGCAGAAGCAGGATGAGCAAAAGCAACGGGTTCAACAACAAGGGGCTCTGTGGGAGCAGCCCGATCTCTCTTCTTGGTTTTTCTCTTCTTGGGGGGTGGTGCATCATCAGTAGTGCGCTTGGTTTTCCGATTCACGGCTTGGCTTGGCTGCCTTGGTTTTACCTTATCTGAAGCCATTGTGGAGACCTTAGGCTTCGAGCTTTGTCATCTTTGGCTGGGAAGACAATGTGAGGTTCTTCCGTCGTGGAGCTTGATCTGGGCATCGGTATGCTTCTTCTTTTTCTTGGCAGCCATCGAGGGATCAATGCCGGGGCGCCCAAGTGCCTTGCGCTTCTCAACCGTTGTAAGCTTGAACGCACTTATGCGCAAGATTCTTCATGCGCTCTCTTGAACCTTTGGCTTCTTGGCGTTTCTTTCAAGCGACTCCTTGAGGTCATTCAGCATCAGCTTGAATTTCTGAACATCAGCCACACTAAGCTTGGCTACATGCTTCTTGAATTGCTCTTTCTCAAAGTCTATCTTCTTCTTCAATTCAACAATGCGCTGAGCCAGAGCCAGCTCAGGAGCAATGGCGCCTTGGAAAGCAACGCTGAGGCCAATAGGAAGTTGAAGATTATCAAAGCTGATATCTGGATTGTCGAACCATTCATCAATGAAATTCTTCAAAACGTTCACATCAAAGAGGGGCAGATCATTGAAGATCTCCGCCTCTTGCTTGCTCTTGATCAACTGCTCGAGATCATTGCCAAATTCGTCATCTAAAGACAATTCAATGGCTTCAGATTCGTTCCTCAGAACGACAGCTGGTGTGCGTGCATGACTTGATCCTTGAGCAGTTTTTTGTGGCTTCTCGCGCCTCTTGGAGATGTGAGAAAGATCTTCAGAAGTGTTACTTGGAGCAGGAGGGGCAGTTGCCAATGGCTTCAGTCGTGAAGCTTTTGGAGCAGCAGATGACTTTGAAGCTTTAGCCTTCTTTTGCTTCTGCGGCTTTGGGGTAGGAGCTGGGGCTTCATCGATTATCGGCACCATCATCGAATGATCCACTTTGGCACCTTGAACAGCAATGTGAGTGATGAGGCCAACAAGGTTGTAGAAGGGGCCGATCCTGTTCTCATTTGCTTCACGGGTGCCATTGTCCCGAGGTGAGGAAGGACCAGGGTTGAAGTCAAGCCCTAGATCCTTCTTGTTCTTCGCAGCTGAGTCTTTGGCGAACTGGTAGTTGCGCTTGAACAGATGATCCTCACGGTACCATAGCAGTGAAGAAGGGTCAGCATCCACAAGCTGTGGTCCGCGCACCATGCATGGATAGAAACCTTGCTCAATAGCTTCAACCTGGGTCCTGGGTGGAAGATTTTCGTACAAAACATCACCCCAGGGTGCCTTGATGGCGTTCTTCTCTGCATATTCTGCTGTAACGAAGCGGTACTTGAACCATTCCTCAGCCCAATATCTTCGAATCCATTGGATTCGATTCTTGCGGCCCGTATAGGTTTCCTCTGGATCTGTTTTGTACAGCTCGTGCAAATCTGGAGGCAAATCCTTGGAAGTGTTCCCACGGTGCTGTCTGCCACCCTTCCTTGTAGACTTCTCTGTTTCCATGAGGTTCAGTCTAAATGGCTTCAACACTGTCAAGGGCTTCCGTCTGCTGGTCAGACTGGAACTGGCTTCGGGAGAGTTGATGTGAAGCTGTAAGAATTCTGCAAATGGATGCAGACTATGAGAACCAAGGGATTCTCCCACGGACATTACCTGTGACAGCATTAGAGGTGCGAGGGAAGGGGAAGAGGTCATATGCATTCTCAGAAGATTTTGAAGATAAATCAGTTTGAAGACATTGACCTCACAACGCGAAGACATTCACTTATTTGATAAGAGTTGGTTCCAGATTTGTACAAATTCAAGAATAAGTACAAGTGAGGAATTGAACTTGTAAATAAGCATAAGTGAACGGACTAGGCATTGTATGAGATGCAGAAAGAGATAGATTCAACTTGGGGAACTAGAAACCACTTTTGGTAAGAAAGGATGAATCTATCAGATTGAAAAGATGGTAAAAAGTGAATTTTAATTACCACACGAAGAACTGCTAGATGGAGCGAAGTTGGAGGCCGAGCAGTTCGATCTCCCGTGCCCTAACTTGGCGACAGAAGACACCTACGGCGACGGCAGAGAGGATGAGGTCCGCGTACGGCGTGAGGACGGCGTCGGAGAAGTCGCAGCAGCTACGCGCTTCGTCGCCGATGTCGTCGAGAGCTTAGCAGAGGTGCTAGGGTTTGCGAGAGGTGGCGAGGTGGAAGAAGAATTTTTGACCGAGATGTGATGCGTATTTATAAGGAAGGAGACGGCACATCGCAATTACGCAGGTGCCCCTGGCGGTTCACATCTAAATGACACGTGGCACACATGCAACACATCGAGAGTTGTTCCATGTTCCCACGCTCGCCTGGATTGTCAGGGTGGTCGTTCCGAATTCTCCGGGTTTCAGGCAAAAGGATATAGCATTAAAAACAGATTTAAAGTTTGTCTCGTGTCTTACTGGCGACAAGGGCCTTGAGAGAAGACATTCGACGATTTCATCGAATGCATATGATTTGGATAGATAGAGCTTGAGGTAAGAAGCATAGAGAGGTTAGGGTCCGATCACATTCACTTAGTTCAAAAGATTCAAGTAAGAAGACATAGCTATAAGTGAATGCTGTAGAGACAGAACACAATATATGTATGCAGCGAGTCAAGACCAAATCAACATGGTGCGATTAATCATGAATTCAAATTAATATTGAAGACAAATCAACTGTGAAGACTTTGCAAATATAACGCCAAGGAAAAACACTTCAAACAAGAGTTTGGTGGTGGCATTACCCACCGTATAGGAAGTATTAGACCCATACACGGCGCACAACCATAGTGGCGCTCCGAAGTCAATTTCCACATTAATGTATTCATACTTAGAGTGTATGTCTTCATTGATTGAAGATATAAATTACTTTGTCTGTTGCACATCTAAGTCATCAAAATGCATAAGTGTTAGGATGTGTGTCCATTCACAGGACATTTGAGGATTCCAAGATATTTAGCTCACACCGCAACTTGCAAAACCTTTTCTCATCCAAGGGCTTTGTGAAGATATCAGCCAACTGTTCTTCTGTCTTGACATGAATGATATCAATATCTTCCTTCATAACATGATCTCTGAGAAAGTGATGACGAATTTCAATGTGCTTTGTCTTCGAGTGCTGAACTAGGTTGTTGGCAATCTTGATTGCACTCTCATTGTCGCAATAGAGAGGCACATTCTTTAGATGGATACCATAGTCTTTGAGAGTTTGCTTCATCCAGAGAAGCTGAGCACAGCAGGATCCAGCAGCAATGTATTCAGATTCAGCAGTAGAGAGAGATACACAGTTCTGCTTCTTTGAAGACCAACAGACAAGAGATCGTCCTAGAAAGTGACATGTGCCTGATGTGGACTTGCGATCAACCTTGTCACCAGCATAATCAGCATCTGAGAATCCAACTAGATCAAACTCTGAGCCCTCTGGATACCATAATCCTAGTGTTGGGGTGTAAGCCAAATATCGAAGAAGAATTCGCTTCACAGCTAAGTGATGCGATTCCTTTGGTGCCGCTTGGAATCGGGCACACATGCAAACACTAAGCATTATATCTGGCCTAGATGCACATAAGTAAAGCAAAGAGCCAATCATGGAGCGATATACCTTTTGATCGAACTCTTTACCATTGTCGTCGGGACCCAGATGACTTTTGGTTGGCATTGGCGTCGTGTATCCTTTGCAGTCTTGCATTCCAAACTTCTTCAGGCAATCTTTGAGGTATTTTTCTTGAGATATGAAGATGCCGTTGCGTTGTTGACGGATTTGGAGACCCAGAAAGAACTTCAGCTCGCCCATCATGGACATTTGATATTGCTCTTGCATCATGTGACCAAGTTCATCACTGTATTTCTTGTTGGTGCAGCTGAAGATAATGTCATCCACATAGATTTGGCACACAAATACTTCACTATCGTATGTCTTCGTGAAGAGTGTAGGATCTAGTGAACCAGGTTTGAAGCCTTTGCCCTTCAGGAAGTCTTTGAGTGTGTCATACCAAGCACGAGGGGCTTGTTTGAGGCCATACAGTGCCTTGTTGAGCTTGTATACCATATCGGGATGTTTTGGATCTTCAAAGCCTGGAGGTTGTGCGACATATACTTCTTCTTCTATCTTTCCATTGAGAAAAGCACTTTTCACATCCATTTGATACAGAAGAATGTTGTGATGATTTGTATAGGCTAGCAGTATGCGAATGGCTTAGAGTCTTGCCACCGGAGCAAATGTTTCATCAAAGTCAATTCCTTCCACTTGAGTATAACCTTGCGCAACGAGACGAGCCTTGTTTCTCACAACTTGACCATGCTCATCTTGCTTGTTGCGATATATCCATTTGGTGCCAATGATATTGTGCTTTCGAGGATCAGGACGCTTGACCAATTCCCACACATTATTCAGCTCGAACTTTTGAAGCTCTTCTTGCATAGCTTGAATCCATTCAGGTTCCATGAAGGCTTCATCAACTTTCTTGGGTTCAGTAATTGAGACAAATGCAAAATGCCCACAGAAGTTGGTTAGCTGTGTTGCTCTTTGAGTTGCTTTTGAATGAGTGAGTGGACCAGGTGCATTCAAGCTGTCAATTATCTTCTCAATCTGAACTTCATTTGCAACACAAGGATGAGCAGGACGTAGATTTTGCTCTTGCTGATCAATATCATCATTTGGGGGATTGTCTTCAGACTGAGCATTGTCTTCAGGTTGATTAGGTGCAGAAATGATAAGCTCCTCTTTAGATTGATTCTCAGAGGGTATGATATCTCCAATTCCCATCTGCTTGATGGATTCACTTGGAGGTGCTTCATCTATCACATTTGGCAGGTGCTCTCTTTGCGAGCCGTTAGTTTCTTCGAACCGCACATCCACAGTTTCAACCACTTTATAGTGAAAGAGGTTGAAGACTCTGTAGGAGTGCGAATCCTTTCCATAACCAAGCATAAAACCTTCATGTGCTTTCGGTGCAAATTTTGAAGTGTGATGTGGATCCTTGATCCAGCACCTAGCACCAAATACTCTGAAGTAGGTTACATTTGGCTTCTTACCAGTTAGGAGCTCATAGGATGTTTTCTTCAGAAGCTTTTGAAGATAAACGCGGTTGATGATGTGACAAGCAGTGTCAATTGCTTCATGCCAGAACTTCCGTGGAGTCTTGTACTCATCAAGCATCGTTCGGGCCATCTCAATGAGAGTTCTGTTCTTGCGCTCGGCGATGCCATTCTGCTGAGGTGTATAAGGAGCAGAGAACTCATGTGTGATGCCAAGTGTATCTAGATAGAGGTCGAGGCCGGTGTTCTTGAACTTCAGCGCCATTGTAAACTTCGATATGCTTGATCTTGACGCCATAGTTCGTCATGGCACGATTTGCAAAGCGTCTGAAGACATCCTGCACTTTAGTCTTGTAGAGGATTATATGTACCCAAGTATATCTAGATTAATCATCAACAATTACAAAACCATAGAGGCAAGCAGTAGCATTGAGAGTAGAGTAGTGAGTAGGGCCAAATAGATCCATGTGAAGCAGCTCAAAGGGTTGAGATGTAGTCATGATTGTCTTCGAGGGATGCTTGGCCCCTAGTCATCTTTCCTGCTTTGCGAGCGCCACCTGAATGGTCCTTCTTGAACTTGGCGCCTTGATGCCCACGACATGCTTCTTCTTGGCGAGAGTGAGCAAATTCTTTATGCCGGCATGCCCTAGCCTTCGACGCCAGAGCCAAAGATTCTCAAGCCTTTGCTAGAAGACATCTGACCATCTGCGGTCCAGGTGAGAAATCTACAATATATAGATCGTCTTTTCGATACCCTTCAAAGACTAGAGACTTGTCGATTCCATTATTACAAGGCATCGATATTTTCCAAATAGCACAATCATGTTTAAGTCACAAAGCATTGAGACAGGACATTAAGTTGAAACCAAGGGATTCAACAAGCATCACTTTATCCATGTCTTGATCCCTTGAGATTGCAACTCTACCTAGACCCATTACCTTGCTTTTACCGTGTCAAGCCAAATGTGATGTGACTCTTGTCGATGGTCGTAAGGTTGAGTCCATGAGAAGACTTCGATCACCAGTCATATGATTAGTGCATCCGCTATCCATAATCCATTCTGAAGCACGAGGTGTCGTAGCCTACAGTGCAGTTAGGGGGATAGGCTTCACAAAGAGAAGTGTGAAGCATAAACATTTGACGAGCATGTGGATTATGAAAGCTTAGATCCAAGTTAGGACTGATTGGATGTATGGCAAATGATTCAGGAACAAAATACTTAGTGAGGCCATTTCGGCATTTGATCTTGCGCCCTACAAGATGTTTTAGGTCCCCAGCAATAGCATCAGACGCCTTTGATTTCCGGCTGGAGACCTTTCCCTGCAAAAAAAAGTTAATTCTTCTTAACCACCCACATCTTCAGGGGTGGCTTAGAAGCAATGAGTCTAAGTGCAGCATCTGAGAACTTTTGCTTTGGAGCCCTAGAAAATAGCCTTGCAGGAGAAGAACGATACTCATATGAATAAGAAGAAAAGTTCTTAGTTCTATGAACATAGCGGTTTGAAGACACACGCTCATGTTCATAAGTCTGAGTATGGTTTCCCTGCAAAAACATTGGCGTTAGGGTGACTCAGGTGAGTCCTCTGTCTGTATGAAGCCTTTGGGTCATATGAAGCCTTTGGTTTGGCATTTGTCTTCCTCCCATGTGGTGTCATAATGACATTCACAGGAAGATTCTCAAGACAACTTTTGGGAACCGAGATCTTCTTCATAGGTGGCCCGTTCCTGCAGTTAGTACCAATATACCTAGCAAACACTTCACCATTCTTATTCTTAAACAATTTATAGTTTGCATCAAAGGATTCATCAATGATAATTGGGTTAGCACAGGTGAAGCCAGATAGGGTGGATGGATCCACTGAAGGTCCCTTTGCAGCAACTCATGTGGTTTTGTGGTACTGCTCAGGCTTCCAGTAGGAGCCACCAACATTCATTTTCCTCTCGAACCCAACACCCTCTTTCCTAGGGTTTCGGTTCAGAATCTGCTTTCTTAGGACATCGCACAGTGTTTGATGCCCTTTGAGACTTTTGTACATCCCTGTTTCAAGCAATGTCTTCAACCTAGCATTTTCATCAGCAATAGTAGTGGTATCCTCCGCAGAGGGGTTAGTTACCACATCATCGATTGAAGATATTGCAACCTTGATGGCAGCGATAGAACATTCAACCTTGTAAGTAGCGTTATCACGCTCAAGGTATTTTAGACAAGGTGGTTCAAATCCTTCACGAGCGGAACTGATCATTGGCCTTGAAGTGACTCATTCTCTTTTGAAGATCTTCATGAGCAGCTCTCAATTTCTCAAGCTCTTGCTTCCTTTGAAGATAATCATAGGAGAGCTTTTAAATGGATGGTTGTGAGCGTTTCATGGCGACTTTCAAGTTCTGGTACTTAGCATGAAGATTTTAATGTCTTCAACTAAGGACTGAGAACGGGTCATTTCCGCGTCCAATAGGTCATCGCTTTTGTCTAACAGTTTTTGAGTGTGTTCCATAGCTTTCTGTTGTTCAGTTGAAATTTTAGCAAGTGTTTTGTAGCTGTGTTTGGATTCACAATCAGAGTCATCTTCACCTGATGTTTCAAAGTAAGCGTCGCGTGATTTTACCTTGGCACCACATGCCATGAAGCAGTAGGTGTGAGGCGAGTCGTCCTCGTCATTATCATCAGTGTTGGTGACGGAACCATTGTCTTCGGTGTTGAAGATGGACTTGGCGTCTGAGGCGAAGCTAGGGCTAGACTTCGCAACACCCAAGTCAGACTCCCCTCGGACTCCACCTCCGCCTCCTCTGGCGGACTCCTCTTACGAATCCATCTCCTTGCCAACAAAAGCCACGAGCCTTGCGGATGAGCTTTTCTTGTGTGATGAAGATCTGGAAGAAGACTTGGAAGAAGACTTTGAGGATTTCTTCTTCTTCTTGTCATCAGAATCATATTCTTTTCTCTTCTTCTTCTTCTTCTCATTGTCCCACTGTGGACACTCAGAGATGTAGTGACCATGTTTCTTGCACTTGGGACAGGTTCTCTTCTTGTGATCATAGGCAGAAGCTTCATCATTTCTTGAGCTGGATCGTGAAGACTTTTACGAAGCCTTTCTTCTTGGTGAATTTCTGGAACTTCTTCACAAGCATAGCAAGCTCCTTTCCAAGTTCTTCAGATCACGTAACTGCAATCGATTCTTCTTCAGATGAGGAAGCAGCAGCCTTTGCCTTCAAGGCTTGGGTTCGGCCATAGTTGGGGCCATAGATATCTCGTTTCTCAGATAGCTGGTACTCATGTGTATTGAGCCTCTCAAGTATGTATGACGGATCGAGAGTCTTGAAATCAGGGCATTCTTGTATCATCAGGGCTAAGGTGTCAAATGAGCTGTCAAGAGATCTCAGTAGTGTCTTCACTATCTCATGCTTCGTGATCTCGGATTGGCGCCCTAGTGCATGGAGCTCATTTGTGATATCAGTGAGGCGATCAAATGTGATCTGGACATTCTCGTTGTCGTGTCTCTTGAAGCGGTTGAAGAGGTTGCGGAGAGTACTGATACGTTGATCTCGCTGGGTTGAGATGCCTTCATTGACCTTGGACAACCAGTCCCAGACTAGCTTCGACATTTCCAGAGCACTCACACGACGATACTGTCCTTTGGTAAGGTGACCACAGATGATGTTCTTGGCAGTAGAGTCCAGTTGAATGAACTTCTTAACATCAGCAGGGGTGACACCTTCACCAGTCTTGGGAACGCTGTTCTTGACGACATACCATAGATCGACATCAATGGCTTCAAGATGCATGCGCATCCTATTCTTCCAGTAGGGATATTCAGTGCCATCGAAGATGGGGCACGCAGCGGAGACTTCGATTATCCCTGCAGTCGACATAGCTAAACTCTAGGTGGTTAAACCAAATCACACAGAACAAGGGAGCACCTTGCTCTGATACCAATTGAAAGGGCTAGTTATCGACTAGAGGGGGGTGAATAGGCGATTTTTATGAAAGTCTTCAAAACATGGAAGTTTCAAAGACAAACAATATAACCAACTCTATTCTAATGCAGCGGAAGGTAGACTACACTAGACAAGCCATAGTCATGTATTCAATGAAGTGAAAGCATGAAGACTAGTAGCAGCTAGATAGTAAAGATCAAGATGGAAGATAGTATGAAGCCAAATAGAACAGATAGTCACACAGTGAAGTCAATCAGATAATACAAGCAGACAATGATTTCACGAAGACAAACTGTAAGTAAAGAGGAGTAAGAGATAGAACCAGTGGCTTCAGAGGGACAGGGATTTGTTCGACCAGTTCCAGTTGTTGTGACAACTGTACGTCTGGTTAGGGAGGCTGAGATTCAACTCAGAAGACCTCGTCTTCACCTTATTCCCCTTGAGCTAAGGACACACAGTCCTCGCCCAATTACTCTGGTAAGTCTTCAAGGTAGACTTCCGAACCATCACAGACTTCGTTCACTGGCAATCCACAATGGCTCTTGGATGCTCAGAACGCGACGCCTAACCGGCTGGAGGATTCACAGTCCTCAAGTGTAACAAGTCTTCAGATCACGCGGACAGAAAGACTTCAGTGATGCCAAACACTCTTTGGGCTCTGGGTGGTTTGGGCTTTGTCCTCACAAGGATTCTCTCTCAAAGGGTTCGGAGGTGGGTTGCTCTCAAACGACAAAAGCCGTGCACCAACTCTGAGCAGCCACCAATTTATGGTGTAGGGGGTGGGCTATTTATAGCCACTGGGCAACCCGACCGAATTTGTCCAAAATGACCCTGGGTCACTAAGGAACTGACACGTGTCGCAATGGTCAGATTTCAAAGACACGCGACAACTTGACTTGGGGCTAAAAGTAAAGCTGACTTATCTGACTCAGGATAAGGTTTGCTCTCATTGTCTTCGCTCGAAGACATAGGATTTTGTTTGAGCATCACTTCAGTCACTCTGACTTTGTTCATTTGGACCCCACTTAACAGTGTGGTGGTTCCTATGACTCAACAAAGAAGAAAAGGAAACAACGAAACAATTAAGTCTTTGCGCTCCATAGTCTTCACTCAATGTCTTCTTGTGTCATAGTCTTCAATGTGAATATCTTCACAGACCACCATTGTCTTCAATGTCTTCACACATTTTTAGGGGTCATCTCCGGTAGGTAAACCGAATCAAGGAGGGACTACTACCTGTGTTATCCTGCAACTCTCACAAACACATTAGTCCCTCAACCAGGTTTGCCATCAATACTCCAAAACCAACTAGGGGTGGCACTAGATGCACTTACAGATACGCTGGTACCATGCCCGTGGCGCCTACTTCAACCCATAAAGAGAATGAGAAAGCAGGCACATATGATCAGGATGATCGGCGTCGACGAAGCAAGTGGGCTGCTGATAGAAGACCTGGTCGTCAATATGACCATACAGAAATGCGTTGGAGACATCCAATTGGTGGACGGGCCATGCTCGAGAGGCCACCAGCTGAAGCACCGTGCGAATGGTACCCGGTTTGACAACCGAGGCAAAGGTGTCGGTGAAGTCCACACCCACACGTTACCGGAAGCCACGAACCACTGATGGTAGCTTGAACTACATCGGTATTTCCCCGGAGAGGGAGGGACGATGTAGCTCAGCGACGGTAGAGTATTTCCCTCAGTTATGAAACCAAGGTATCGAACCAGTAGGAGAACCAAAAAACACAACGTAAACAGCACCTGCACACAAATAACAACACCTCGCAACAAGACGTGTTAAAGGGGTTGTCAATCCCTTTCGGGTAATGGTCCCAGAAATTGGCAAGTTGACGGGAGAAAGTTGTTATAGATTGATATAATAGATCGCAAATAAATAAAGTCCAACAAAGTATTTTTGTATTTTTGGTTTAATAGATCTGAATAAAAATGCAAGAGAAAAGTAGATTGCAAGGCAAATATATGAGAAAGAAGACCCGGGAGCCGTAGGTTTCACTAGTGGCTTCTCTCGAGAAAAATAGCAAACGGCGGGTAAACAAATTACTATTAGGCAATTGATAGAACTTCAAATAAATATGACGATATCCAGGCAATGATCATTACATAGGCATCACATCCAAGATTAGTAGACCAACTCACCTGCATCTACTACTATTACTCCACACATCGACCGCTATCCAGCATGCATCTAGTGTATTAAGTTCATGGAAAAACGGAGTAATGCAATAAGAACGATGACATGATGTAGACAAGATCTGTTTATCTATATGGCGGTAGATATAGATCCCGTATTTTTATCCTTAATTGCAACGATACATACGTGTCGTTTCCCCTTCTGTCACTGGGATCGAGCAGCGTAAGATCGAACCCACTACCGGGCACCTCTTCCCACTTCAAGATAAATAGATCAATTTGGCCAAACAAAACCCAAATATCGGAGAAAAAATACGAGGCTATAAGAGATCATGCAAATAAGAGATCAAAGAAACTCAAATAATTTCCATGGATATAAAAAGATATGACTAATCATAAACTCGAAGTTCACCAGATCCCAACAAACACACTGCAAAAGAGTTACATCATATGGATCTCCAAGAGACCATTGTATTGAGAATTCAGCGAGAGAGAGAAAGCCATCTAGCTACTAACTACGGACCCGAAGGTCTACAAAGAACTACTCACACATTATTGGAGAGGCACCAATGGAGGTGCTGAACCCCATCCGAGATGGTGTCTAGATTGGATCTGCTGGTTCTGGACTCTGCGGCGGCTGGATGAATATTTTGACGCTTGTTCTAGGGTTTCTGGAATATTGTGGTATTTATAGAGCAAAGAGGCGGTCCGGGGGGCACCCGAGGTGGGCACAACCCACCAGGGCGCGCCTGGGCCTCCTGGCGCGCCCTGGTGGGTTGTGCCCCCTCGGGGCATCCCCAGATGCAACCAGGGCCCATTGCCTTCCTTATGGCCCATAAAAAATCATCGTGAAGTTTCATGGCATTTGGACTCCGTTTGATATTGATTCCCTGCGATGTAAAAAAATATGGAAAAAACAGCAACTGGCACTTGGCATGTCAATAGGTTAGTACCAAAAAATGATATAAATGACTATAAAATGATTATAGAACATCCAAGATTGATAATAAAACAACATGGAACAATAAAAAATTATAGATACGTTGGAGACGTATCAGCATCCCCAAGCTTAACTCCTACTCGTCCTCGAGTAGGTAAGTGATAAAAACAGAATTTTTGATGTGGAGTGATGTCCATCAAGTCATAACATATGCTTTTCTTTATAGCATGGACAATTGGACTTTTATGTGATTCAAAGCAATAGTCTAGCTAGTTTTGACATAATAATTTAGATACTCAAGCATATCAACAAGCAACCATGCCTTTCAAAATATCAACGCTAAAATAAGTTATCCCTAGCCCATCATGCTCAAACATTGATCCATTCATGAAACACACTCGAATATTAGCTACACCCAATACTTGAGCACGATCATATTGCCTCCTAGTTGGTGCTTTTTATGAGAGAAGATGGAGACTCAAATTTCAAAATAAAAATTGCATAAAGTAAAAGAAAGGCCCTTCGTAGAGGGAAGTAGGGATTTGTAGAGGTGCCAGAGCTCAAAGCGAAAAATTAGAGATAAAAACATTTTGGGAGGTGTATCCATCCCACCAATGAAAACGACTTAGAATTTTGAACACTTTCCATGCTAGATATGCCATAGGCGGTTCCCAAACAGAAAATAAAGTTTATTCCTTTTTCCACCATTCTTACAGTTTCCATGGCTAGCCGTATCCATGGGTGCCCTCCATACCAACACTTTCGAAGGAATTTATTATTTGACAACATAAAGTAAATATTTTTGCATTTCGGGACTAGGCATCCCTAAAACCTTTGCCTTACTCTCGTGCAATGACAAGTGAATAAACACTCATCTTGAGAATAACACATCTAGCATGGAAAATATTAGCCACCCGTTACCATTCTGCGAGCAAAACAAACACACAAAAGAGAAATTTATTTTAAAAATTAGAGATGGCACATGCAAATTTGCTTAGAACGGCAAAAGATTACCGCATATAGGTAGATATAGTGGACTCATGTCGCAAAACTGGTTTAAATGATTTTGGATGCACAAGTAGAGGTCATACTTAGTGCAAAATTAAGGCTAGCAAAAGAATGGGAAGCGACCAACCAAGAAATGAATAATCTCATAAGCAAGCATTAAGCATAATTAACACCGAATAATGCACCACAATTAGGATATAATTTTCATTGCATGATTATAGACTTTCGTGCATGCATAGGGAATCACAAACCTTAACACCAATATTCTTACTAGAGCACAATTACTCATCAACATAACTCACATATCACATCATCATATCTCAAAACTATCACCAAGAATCAAGTTTATTTTGTCCAATGATCTTCATGACATTTTCTTTTACTTTATCCTTCTTGGATATCTATCACTTTGGGACTAATTTTCATGTGTTACTTTTCATAAGCTCAAACAAATATAAGTGAAGATCATGAGCATAACAAATTTTCTTTCTCTCAAAATAATTTAAGTGAAGCAAGAGAGAATTTCTTAAAAAATTTACTAACTCTCAAATAAATCTAAGTGACGCAAGAGAGCATTTCTTCAAAATTAACAAAGCACACCGTGGTCCAAAAGATATAAGTGAAGTACTAGAGCAAGTCCTAGCTCATAAAAGATTTAAGTGAAGCAAAGAGAGCAATTCTAACAAGTCATGATATAATTTTGGCTCTCTAAAATAGGTCTGTCCAACAAGGATTGATGACTTAAAACACAAAATAAAACAAGCAAACACACATATCTTACAATACGCTCCAAGCAAAACACATATCATGTGACGAATAAAAATATAGCCTCGAGTAAAATACCGATAGTTATTAGAAGAAAGAGGGGATGCCACTCGGGGGCATCCCCAAGCTTAGTTGGTTGTTCATTATTGGATAATAGCTTGGTATGCCGGGGCATCCCGAAGCTTACGCTCTTACATCCTTCCTTCATCCATCATAAGATAACCCAAAACTTGAAAACTTCAATCACACAAAACTCAACAAAACCTTCGTGAGATCCGTCAGTGTAAGATAAATAAACCTCTCCTATAAGTGATGTATCAAACCAATACATTTTTTTGTATTATATCTAGTGTATTCCAACTTTTCTATGGCAAAAACTCCTCAAAGAAAACCATAGAGCCATCAAAATAAGCACACAACACAAAGAAAACAGAATCTGTCAAAACAGAACAGTCTGTAGCAATTTGATTTAACCGAATACTTCTGGAACTCCAAAAATTCTGAAAAACTAGGAAAACCTAGATATTTTGTATATTGATCTTCTGCAAAAATAATTAGCATTTTATCACGTTCTGGTCAATTTTGGCAATTATTTTCTTGAGCACAAAGTTTCTGTCTTTTTCAGCAAGATCAAACAACTATCACCCAAGTAGATCCTATTGGTTCTACTTGGCACAAACACTAATTAAAACACAAAAAACACAATCATAAAAGTAGCATAATTGTGCTAACACACAAAAACAGAAAGCAAAAAGCAAAAATGAATTTTATTCATTCGTTTGCCTCCCAACAAGCGCTATAGTTTTATCTTTCTTCTTCTTAATTATATTGGGGGTATTTTTATCAGGAGGTTTTGTAAACACAACATAAAACATATTATCCATAGAAACTTTAGCATTTCTTAATTGGTTTTCATCATAACCCCTTTGATTTCCCGCAACAATCCAAGAGTAGTGTTGATTAACGTTATTAAAAACTTGTTGGATTATTTCTAGAATGGGGACCTCCTTTTTAAGATTCTCATCAAAGATCTTATTATCCCCAAGCAAATGCCTTAGTGCATAGTCACTGTTATAAAGAATTTCATCTATCACGAGTTTTTTCCCGATTCATGCCATAAAAGTCAAAGATTTCCCTAGCTTCCCGAATTATGTAGTCAAACTCGTTCATAAGAACGAGAGTGGCCAACTTTTTGGCTCTAGGATTCTTTATTTCGGGAAGCTCAAAAAACAATATTTGCAAAGTAGGATGCGCACGAATAAATTTACTTTCAAGTTTCAGAACTAGTGCTAAAATAGCATCCGCATAAGATCTGGTAGTTTTAAGTATAGGAGCATCATCAAGACTTAGATTCTCAACACAATTGAAAAATTCTTGTATACGTTCTTTTCCCATAACGTTCCCTTGCCCAAAGATAAAAGTTTTATCATCCAGATTGCCTATACGTCCAATCTTAGGAGTCAGGCCATCATCTGTTGGTGCCATACCGAAATCACTTGTGATTGCAAGCAAAGGATAGATCTGACCAGAAAATGGCGAACGGAAAAATGAGAGGCGAATAAAACGGCAATTTTTTTATGAAGTGGGGGAGAGGAAAACGAGAGGCAAATGGCAAATAATGTAAATTGCGAAGAGATGAGATTCGTGATTAGGAACCTAGTTATATTGAAGATCCTCCCTGGCAACGGCACCAGAAATTCTTCTTGATGGTAGTTGGAACTACGTCGGTATTTCCCCGGAGAGGGAGGGATGATGTAGCACAACGACGGTAGAGTATTTCCCTCAGTTATGAAACCAAGGTATCGAACCAGTAGGAGAAACAAGCAACACAACGTGGAGAACACCTGCACACAAATAACAACACCTCGCAACCCGACGTGTTAAAGGGGTTGTCAATCCCTTTCGGGTAACGGCGCCATAAATTGGCAAGTTGACGGGAGAAAGTTGTAATAGATCGAAATAATAGATCACAAATAAATAAAGCGCAGCAAAGTATTTTTGTATTTTTGGTTTAATAGTTCTGAATAAAAATGCAAGGGAAAAGTAGATCGCAAGGCAAATATATGAGAAAGAAGACCCGGGGGCCGTAGGTTTCATTAGTGGCTTCTCTTGAGAAAAATAGCAAACGACGGGTAAACAAATTACTGTTGGGCAATTGATAGAACTTCAAATAATTATGACGATATCTAGGCAATGATCATTACATAGGAATCACGTCCAAGATTAGTAGACCGACTCCTACCTGCATCTACTACTATTACTCCACACATCGACCGCTATCCAGCATGCATCTAGTGTATTAAGTTCATGGAAAAATGGAGTAATGCAATAAGAACGATGACATGATGTAGACAAGATCCGTTTATCTATATGGCGGTAGATATAGATCCCGTCTTTTTATCCTTAGTAGCAATGATACATACCTGTCGTTTCCCCTTCTGTCACTGGGATCGAGCACCGTAAGATCGAACCCACTATCGGGCACCTCTTCCCATTGCAAGATAAATAGATCAAATTGGCCAAACAAAACCCAAATATCGAAGAAGAAATATGAGGCTATAAGAGATCAAAGAAACTCAAATAACTTTCATGGATATAAAAAGATATGACTGATCATAAACTCGAAGTTCATCAGATCCCAACAAACACACCGCAAAAGAGTTACATCATATGGATCTCCAAGAGACCATTGTATTGAGAATTCAGCGAGAGAGAGAAAGCCATCTAGCTACTAACTACAGACCCGAAGGTCTACAAAGAACTACTCATGCATCATCGGAGAGGCACAAATGGAGGTGGTGAACCCCATCCGAGATGGTGTCTAGATTGGATCTGGTGGTTCTGGACTCTGCGGCGGCTGGATGAATATTTCGACCCTTGTTCTAGGGTTTCTGGAATATTGTGGTATTTATAGAGCAAAGAGGCGGTTCGGGGGCCACCCGAGGTGGGCACAACCCACCAGGGTGCGCCTGGGCCTCCTGGCCCACCCTGGTGGGTTGTGCCTCCCTTGGGGCACCCCCAGATGCAACCAGGGCCCATTGCCTTCCTTCTGGCCCATAAAATATCATCATGAAGTTTCGTGGCATTTGGACTCCATTTGATATTGATTCCCTGCGATGTAAAAAACATGGAAAAAACAACAACTGACACTTGGCACTATGTCAATAGGTTAGTACCAAAAAATGATATAAAATGACTATAAAATGATTATAAAACATCCAAGATTGATAATAAAACAGCATGGAACAACGAAAAACTATAGATACGTTGGAGACGTATCAACCACCCACCGAACTTTGTAGCGCTCAAGAGAACCGTCCTAATGAGTCTTGTGACGAAACACCCATTTGCCGATGACGATGTTGGCTGAGGGGGTCGCGGAACAAGATGCCACGTGCGGTTGCGTTGTAAAGCATCGAACTCCTCCCGCATCGCCGCAAGCCAATGAGGACCCCGAAGTGCCTCATGAGCGGAGGAGGGGATGGGTGATGGTGCCGATGTCGAGGCTGTGCACGCATACTCGTCCGAGGATAACGCGTGCTCGACCAGAGCACAACAGTGCGGGCGCGGGTCATCACGCTGAGATGCAGAGCCGCTGCCGGGTCGGGCGAAGCGACGGGCGATGGTGATGGCGAGCCCGTCACACGAGCACTAGCAGGCGAGCCAGCAGGAGGGGTTGCGGCGCTAGTGGAGGGGCGGTTGCACCTGCGTAGGCAGCCACGGGGGCACCCAGAGGGATGCCTGGTCGGACTCGACCTCATGGGAGGGAGTCGCAGACCCGGGTGCAGCAGGTGGTGGGGGAAGCCGCGGAGGCAGAGAGGCGGCGGGAAGCCGCGGCCGAGACTCACGCCAAGAGGGAGTTGCGGGGGGCGCCGTCGAGGGTGCTGCAGGCACAAGTACCTGAACGGAAGGAAACATTGTCTCGACAAAATACATGTGCCTCGAGGTATACACACGGTGAGTGATATGATCATAGCACCGGTAACCTTTGGTGTTGGAAGGATAGCCGAGAAAGATGCATGGGAGCGATCGTGGTGCGAGTTTATAGGGGATGGTGGACGCGGTGCTACGATAGCAACGGCACCCGAAGGTGCGAAGACCATCATAGGACGGAGGCGCACCGAAGAGAAGGTGGTGAGGGGTGTAGTTCCAACGAGGATGACGACACAGACGAATGTTAATGAGGAGGGTGGCGGTGGCAAGAGCGTCAGGCCAAAACTGGGAAGGTACGTTAGTGTGAAAGAGTAACGTACGGACGCAGTCACTAAGAGTGCGGAGGATGCGCTCAGCGCAGCCGTTCTGTTGTGATGTGTATGTCCAGGTTAGACGGAAGATGGTGCCATGAGATGCGAGAAGATCACGAACAACAACATTATCAAACTCTTTTCCGTTATCGGTTTGGAATGCAAGAATGGGGCGACCGAACTGTGTGGTGACATATGAGTAAAAGGACGTGAGTGTGGCTAAGGCATTGGATTTGCGATGAAGAGGAAAAGTCCACACGTAATGAGAATAATCATCTAAAATCTCCAAATAGTATAGGTAGCCCGTATTACTTGCAACGGGAAATGTCCAAACATCACTATGAAGTAATTGAAACGGAAAGGTAGAAATAGTTGTAGACGCGCTAAAGGGAAGACGAACGTGCTTGCCTAAACGAGAAGCCTCCCAAGTATGATCGTCGAGCTTATTACATGAGAATGAAAAACTTCTAAGAATTTGACGTAAAAGGGTGGGGTTGGGTGGCCCAAGCGAGCATGCTATAGGTTGACGTCGACGGCGAGAGCAACTGGAGTGGATATGGAGGCGCCGGCATGCACGCGATAGAGCTCATCAGGACTGTCACAGCGGTGAAGTACCATCTGGGTACGGGTGTCTTTCAAAGAAAAACCAACATCATCAAATTCAACGGTAAGAGGGTTCTCACGAGTAAGACGACGAACGGAAACAAGGTTCATGACTAATTCAGGTGAAACAAGAACATTAGACATAGTGATGGGTGTGGAAGTGGAGGGAAAATTAGAGCTACTGACATGAGTAATGGGTAAGGAAGAACCGTTGCCAACGGTAATACGAGTGGGTGTGTGAACGGGGATAGAGGAGGTTAGGTTACTAGGATGAGCTTTCATGTGAGCGGTGGGACCCGAGTCCATGTACCATTTGCCTCCACCACCGTAGTTACTCGGCGACGATGCGGAGTGCAGGGCGTCCAGGAGGGAGGGATCCCAATGCGGGGGGACCTACTATGGCGGGAGGGCCCCATAGGGCTGCGCGGGGCGGGCTCCGCGTAGCCGCCGATCAGCGAAGGGGCGAGAGGAGCGGTGTAGCCGGCGCCAGCCGGCTGGTGAGGCACGTCGAAGAAGGCCTGGTGGCCCGCGGGACGAGGGCTGAGGAGACCCGGCACGGGGGCCCTTGGGACGGGCATGTGGTATGCATGCACCACACCCGTCCAAGGGTTCTGGCCAACAGCCCATGGTGGAGACGACTGCGGGTAGCGCGGCGCCCCCCCTAGAGCCCTATTGCGGCTGTTGCTGACGGCGGGCGCCCCCGCCATGCTGGTTGCGTCGACCCCCGCCTTGCTGCTGCTGTTGGGGAGGCGCGGGGGGCGCAGGGGGCGCGGGCAGCAGTGGGTAGTACCCGGGTGGCAGAGTAGGCCGCGGCTGGGAAGACGCGACCGGTGGAGCGGGACCGCCACGGGTGGTGCCGGCGGCGACGACGGTGTGTTGAACCCACTGTTTCACCTTCTTCATCCCTTGCTCCTCGAGCTTCAGGTACGCGACGACGGTCTGAAAGGTTGGTCGTGACAACAAAGTGAGGTTAGAAGCGGCATTGCCGAAATCTTCGTTGAGGCCGACGGTGAGGGTGCTAAGCATGAGGTCATCGGAGACATTGGCACCGATGTCACGAAGTTCATCTGCGAGCATCTTGAGCCACATGTAGTAGTCATCGATGGTGGAGTCGTCCTGATGGAAGCCGAAGAACTCCTGTTGCAAGAAAACAAGGAGCTAAAGTTTGTTGTCGGTGAAGAGTGTGTTGATCTTGGCCACACGGCGCAAGCATCGTCGTCCTCGGCGACGATCGTGTGGAAGATGTCCTTCGAGACGGTTTGATAGAACCAACGGATGAGTGCAGCCTTGATACGTCTCTGTTGTATCTACTTTTCCAAACACTTTTGCCCTTGTTTTGGACTCTAACTTGCATGATTTGAATGGAACTAACCCGGACTGATGATGTTTTCAGCAGAATTGCCATGGTGTTATTTTTGTGCAGAAACAAAAGTTCTCGGAATGACCTGAAACTTCACGGAGATTATTTTTGGAAATAATAAAAATACTGGCGAAAGAATCAAGGCCAGGGGGCCCACACCCTGTCCACGAGGGTGGGGGCGCCCCCCTGCCTCGTGGCCCCCTGGAGCTCCACCGACCTCAGCTCCAACTCTATATATTCACGTTCGGGGAGAAAAAAAATAAGAGAGAAGGATTCATCGCGTTTTACGATACGGAGCCACCGCCAAGCCCTAATCTCTCTCTCGAGGGCTGATCTGGAGTACGTTTGGGGCTCCGGAGAGGGGAATCCGTCGTCGTCGTCATCATCAACCATCCTCCATCACCAATTTCATGATGCTCACCACTGTGCGTGAGTAATTCCATCGTAGGCTTGCTGGACGGTGATGGGTTGGATGAGATTTATCATGTAATCGAGTTAGTTTTGTTAGGGTTTGATCCCTAGTATCCACTATGTTCTTAGATTGATGTTGCTATGACTTTGCTATGCCTAATGCTTGTCACTAGGGGCCGAGTGCCATGATTTCAGATCTGAACCTATTATGTTTTCATGAATATATGTGAGTTCTTGATCCTATCTTGCAAGTCAATAGTCACATACTATGTGTTATGATCCGGTAACTCAAGTGACAATAATCGGGACCACTCCCGGTGATGACCGTAGTTTGAGGAGTTCATGTATTCACTATGTGTTAATGCTTTGGTCGGTACTCTATTAAAAGGAGGCCTTAATATCCCTTAGTTTCCAATAGGACCCCGCTGCCACGGGAGGGTAGGACAAAATATGTCATGCAAGTTCTTTTCCATAAGCACGTATGACTATATTCGGAGTACATGCCTACACTACATTGATGAATTGGAGCTAGTTCTGTGTCACCCTATGTTATAACTGTTACATGAATAATCGCATCCGGCATAATTATCCATCACCGATCCAATGCCTACGAGCTTTTCACATATTGTTCTTCTTATTTTACTTTTCCGTTGCTACTGTTACAATCACTACAAAACTATCACTGTTGCTTTTGCCACCGTTACCGCTACTATCATACTACTTTGCTACTAAATACTTTGCTGCGGATATTACGTTATCCAGGTGTGGTTGAATTGACAACTCAACTGCTAATACTTGAGAATATTCTTTGGCTCCCCTTGTGTCGAATAAATAAATTTGGGTTGAATACTCTACCCTCGAAAACTGTTGTGATCCCCTATACTTGTGGGTTATCAGGACTATTTTCTGGCGCCGTTGCCGGGGAGCATAGCTCTATTCTTTGAGTCACTTGGGATTTATATCTGCTGGTCACTATGAGGAACTTGAAAGACGAGAAAACCAAAATTTATCCCTCAACTACGAGGGGAGGTAAGGAACTGCCATCTAGCTCGCACTTGATTCACCTTCTGTTTTGAGTAAGCTTGCGACACCTAAACCTGCTTCGCTATTAATTACGATATGTCGCATGTTTTTGATGATGCCACTTCTGCTATGCATGATACTTATGATGAAACTACTTCTATGCTTGATACTACTGTGCCACTAGGTGAATTTCTTGATGAACGACTTGCTAGGGCTAGAGAGAATGAAATTATTGAAATTGATAATATTGATGAAAGTGATGATGAAGATTTTCCCCCTAGATATGAATTGCCTGTTGTGCCTGAGGGTTATGTTGTGGATGAAGAAACTGCTAGAGACTTTCTTGCTTGCAATGATAGAGGTGATCTTAAGAAATTATTAGCTAAGCTGAAACAAGAATCTCTGAATGCTAGAATGAAATATGACCCTGCTTTTGCTACTTCACCTATCTTTGTTACTGATAAGGATTATGATTTCTCTGTTGATCCTGATATAATTACTTTGGTTGAATCTGATCCTTTCTATGGCTATGAATCTGAAACTGTTGTGGCACATCTTACTAAATTAAATGATATAGCCACCATGTTCACTAATGATGAGAAAAATCTCTACTACTATATCCTTAAAATATTTTCGTTCTCATTAAAGGGTGATGTTAAGATATGGTTTAATTCTCTTGATCCTGGTTGTGTGCTTAGTCCCCAGGATATGATTTATTACTTCTCTGCTAAATATTTCCCCGCTCATAAGAAATAGGCTGCTTTGAGGGAAATTAATTTTGTGCAAATTGAAGAAGAGAGTCTCCCACAAGCTTGGGGGAGGCTTCTCCAATTACTTAATGCTTTGCCTGATCATCCTCTTAAGAAAAATGAAATACTTGATATCTTTTATCATGGACTAATCGATGCTTCCAGAGACCACCTGGATAGTTATGCTGGTTGTGTTTTCAGGGAAAGAACTGTCGATCAAGCTGAAATTCTATTGAATAATATGTTGACAAATGAAAATAATTGGGCACTTCCTGAACCAACTCCTAAGCCAACTCCAATGAAAAGGGGTGTTCTATTTCTCAATCCCGAAGATATGCAAGAGGCAAAGAAATTTATGAAGGAAAAAGGTATAAAAGCTGAAGATGTTAAGAATTTACCTCCTGTTGAAGAAATACATGGTCTTAATTTACCGCCTGTTGAAGAAACACATGGTCTTGATAACCCGACACAGGTAGTAAAGGTAAATTCTCTTTATAGATTTGATGAAGGTGATATTCCTCGTTATAAGTCTGCTAGCCAATGCTTAGATGAGTTTGGTATTGTCAAACAAGAAAATTTCAATGCTTATGTTGGTAGACAATTAAAACACTTGAGTGATTATATGTCTAGAGTTAAAGGTGAACTTAAACTCATTAGTAAATATGTTTCTATGGTTACCACTCAACTGGAACAAGTACTTAAAGCTCAGAATGATTTGCTCAATGAATTAAATAGTAAGAATAATGACTTTGCTGTTAGAGGTGCAACTAGGGGAGGTAAAGTGACTCAGGAACCTTTGTATCTTGAGGGCCACCCTAAAAGAATTGAGCAAGATTCTCAGAGAAATAATGTTGATGCACCTAGTCCTTATAACAAGAAGAAACCGGAGAAATTTCGAATAACACTATGTTACCTCAACTGGGATATGCACATCCCCAACAATAAGAATATCATATTTCTTTTTGACAGTAGGAAGAGGAAATTCAAAACCTCCAAAAATAGTCGATGGAATTTTTCTGATAGAATTGATACTGTGGACTTGAGGTTGTTTCCTTGGAAAGTGTACCGTATGCTCATTAACATTAACATGAAAAGTGACATTGCCTTTGTTGCAATCAATAACAGCCCCTGCAGTATTCAAAAAGGGTCTTCCAAGAATAATAGACATACTATCACCCTCGAGAATATCAAGAATAACAAAGTCCGTTAAAATAGTAACGTTTGCAACCACAACAGGTACATCCTCACAAACGACAGGTATAGCAGTTGATTTATCGGCCATTTGCAAAGATATTTCAATAGGTGTCAACTTATTCAAATCAAGTCTACGATATAAAGAGAGAGACATAACACTAACACCAGCTCCAAGATCACATAAAGCAGTTTTAACATAGTTTCTTTTAATGGAGCATGGTATAGTGGGTACTCCTGGGTCTCCAAGTTTCTTTGGTATTCCACCTTTAAAAGTATAATTAGCAAGCATGGTGGAAATTTCAGCTTCCGGTATCTTTCTTTTATCTGTAACAATTTCTTTCATGTACTTAGCATAGGGATTCAATTTAAACATATCCGTCAAACGCATACGTAAAAAAGATAGGTCTAATCATTTCAGCAAATCGCTCAAAATCCTCATCATCCTTTTTCTTGGATGGTTTAGGAGGAAAGAGCATGGGTTTCTGAACCCATGGCTCTCTTTCTTTACCATGCTTCCTGGCAACAAAGTCTCTCTTATCATCGTTGATTCTTTGATTGTGGATTATCAAGATCAACAACAGGTTCAATCTCTACATCATTGTTATTGCTAGGTTGAGCATCATCATGAACATCATCATTAACATTATTACTAGGTTCATGTTCTTTACCAGATTGTGTTTCAGCATCAGAAATAGAAATATCATTGGGATTCTCAGGTGTGTCAACAACAGGTTCACTAGAAGCATGCAAAGTCCTATCATTTTTCTTTTTCTTCTTGTTATAAGGACTAGGTGCATCAACATTATTTCTCTGAGAATCTTGCTCAATTCTTTTAGGGTGGCCCTCAAGATACAAAGGTTCCTGAGTCACTTTACCTCCCCTAGTTGCACCTCTAACAGCAAAGTCATTATTCTTACTATTTAATTCATTGAGCAAATCATTCTGAGCTTTAAGTACTTGTTCCAGTTGAGTGGTAACCATAGAAACATATTTACTAATGAGTTTAAGTTCACCTTTAAGTCTAGACATATAATCACTCAAGTGTTCTAATGCATGATATAGTCTCTAGGCACTTGTAGGAGTAGTTGCTATCAATTTTACTGAGTTTGGTTCACTTTTATTTGAAGTTACTAAAATTTTCAGAATTTTTCAGAGGAAGAAATATGTTTAGGAAAATGTACCAAGGTGGTCCTTCAAGGAAGCAAGGACCAAGGCCCGCAATACGCAATGCGGACGATGAACCGCTGAGGGAAGCTCAAGTGCGGGCTTGTGAATGGCCGTCAGAGGACTTTATGGATCGAGCAGGAATCAAGGAGGAATTTAACGCGTACGTGCATAACGCTGATCTTGAGAGCTTCGAGGAAGATAAGTGCCGCCAGTACCACTATCTCACTAATTCCTTAGTGAGAAGGTTTGAATTTTCATCATCACGCAATTCTCAAACTGTCCTATTTGATCTTTATGAAAATTCTTATACTATGGACTTAGAGGATCTTAATACTGCTTGCAAACTTCCACAATGGGGTAGCACTAGTGAACCTCGCAAATCTGAGTTTAGAGATTTTCTTGCTAGTATAACTGCGGGGGAGTCTAGAGATATAACACAAGATACCATAGGGAGCATTCATTTTCCTGCTATACATTATTTTGCTCTCTTCATAGGTAGGTGCATAAATGGTAAGGATGAAGCATGTCACATGTGTGTCCCCGACCTCAGTGTTCTCAGAAGTGCTGTGTTAGGAGATAAACATTATAATTTGGGAGCCATTGTTGCACATAGGTTGCATAATAATAGAATTAATGGAGATTTCTTTGGTGGAATTTATGCAACCCGTTTAGCTAATTTTCTTGGTATACCCATACATGAGTATGATATTGAGTTGCCTCCTGTTTATTTAGATTATGAGGCTATGGTTCGTCATCAGTTTGTTGAGAGGAACGATCAGTTCCTCCAGTACCGACTAATCTTTGACAGACGACGCACCTATCACGTCGCTCTCCCTGCTCCTACTTTCTTTGACTTTCAGGCAAAAGGGAGACATGTTATAACCAGGGAGGAGGCGAACGAGTACGAGAGGAGGACTGAGACAGCTCGCCTCCATGCTGCAGCCCACAATGCAATAGCCGTTGCATCTCAGTACGACCCCAACTACAACTTTGGATATCCGCCAGGCCAGCCATGGCAATAGACCAACTTAGGCCAAAAGCCTAAGCTTGGGGGAGTACGTATTTCTCACCGACATTACATTTATATTCACACACTCATGCTAGTTGTCGGTGCTCATACTTTTTCACTGTAATATCCATGCTAGTTTATTTTCCATTTTTATGCTTTCTTCTTGTGTGTTTGAAAAACCTTAAGAAAAACAAAAAAAAATTAGTTGTAGCTTTTAGCTAGTTTACTTTAAATGCTTGTAGTAGTAGTAATTAAAAGAAAACCCAAAAAGATTTCATGTTCTTCTTTTGCTTGTTGGGAGCTTTCCCGTGTAAATAGTTTTATTTCTTTTCTTTCCTTTGGGGGTCGATAGGAGAAGACCATAATGAAAATGCTTAAGTGGCTCATATATGCATTATTCTTGATTTAATCAGGAGCCCATATTACCTTGTCTTCTCCCTTGAATTAAATGCTTGAAGATTCCATCTTAGTCCAATGCACGTGCACTATTATTATTATCCACACCGTTCGGTCGTGCAAGTGAAAGGCAATAATGACGATATATGATGGACTGATTGAGATGAGAGAAGCTGGTATGAACTCGACCTCTCTTGTTTTTGTAAATATGATTAGTTCATCGTTCCTGATTCATTCTATTATGAATGAAACATGTTTGCAATGACAATTAGATATTATAGTTGCTTATGCCATGCTTAATTAGCTAGGAGTTTATAATGGTTTACCTTGCGTGCCAACATGCTATTAAAATGGTTGTGATGTGGTATGATAGAGTGGTATCCTCCTTTGAACGATTTGAGTGACTTGACTTGGCACATGTTCACACATGTAGTTGAAACAAAATCAACATAGCCTTCACGATATTTATGTTCATGGTGGATTATATCCTACTCATGCTTGCATTCAATCTTCATTAATTTTAATGCATGTTCATGACTGTTGTCGCTCTCTAGTTGGTCGCTTCCCAGTCTTTTGCTAGCCTTCACTTGTACTAAGCGGGAATACTGCTTGTGCATCCACTTCCTTAAACCCCAAAGTTATTCCATATGAGTACACTATACCTTCCTATATGCGGTATCTACTTGCCATTCCAAGTAAATTTGTATGTGCCAAACTCTAAACCTTCAAATGAAATTCTGTTTTGTATGCTCGAATATCTCATGTATCAACTAGGGCTATCTGTATCTTCCATGCTAGGCGGGTTATTCTCAAGAGGAGTGGACTCCGCTCCTCACTCACGAGAAAATGGCTGGTCACCGGGATGCCCAGTCCCATGCTTTAAGCAAACCAAATCAAAATAATTGCAAACAAAACTCCCCCGAGGCTGTTGTTAGTTGGAGGCACTCGTTGTTTCGAGCAAGCCATGGATTGATGCTTGTTGGTGTAGGGGAGTATAAAATTTACCATTCTACTTGGGAACCGCCTATAATGTGTGTAGCATGGAAGATATCGCCATCTCTTGGTTGTTATGTTGACGATGAAAGTATACCGCTCAAAATATTATTTATCTCTATTTCAAAATCGAGCTCTAGCACCTCTACAAATCCATGCTTCCCTCTGCGAAGGGCCTATCTATTTACTTTTATGTTGAGTCATCACCCTCTTATTAAAAAGCACTAGCTGGAGAGCACCGCTGTCATTTGCATCCATTACCATTAATTTATATTGGGTATGACTATGACTGGATCTCTTTTACCATGAATTACAATGTCTAGTCAGTCCTTGATCTTTAAGGGTGCTCTGCATTTATGTTTTGCGGTCTCAGAAAGGGCTAGCGAGATACCATCTTGTTATATCATATCATGATTGTTTTGAGAAAGTGTTGTCATCCGAGATTTACTATTATTGCTTGCTAGTTGATTATGCCATTGATATGAGTAAACATGAGACCTAAGTGTTATTGTGAATATGGTTAGTTCATAATCTTTGCTGAAAACTTGAATGATGGCTTTACATATTTACAACAAACAAGAGCAAACAGAGTTTGTAAACGTTTTTCTTTATCACTTTCAGTTTATCAACTGAATTGCTTGAGGACAAGCAAAGGTTTAAGCTTGGGGGAGTTGATACGTCTCCGTCGTATCTACTTTTCCAAACACTTTTGCCCTTGTTTTGGACTCCAACTTCCATGATTTGAATGGAACTAACCCGGACTGACGCTGTTTTCAACAGAATTGCCATGGTGTTATTTTTGTGCAGAAAAAAAAGTTCTCGAAATGACCTGAAACTTCACGGAGATTATTTTTGGAAATAATAAAAAATACTGGCGAAAGAATCAAGGCCAGGGGGCCCACACCCTGTCCACGAGGGGGGCGCGCCTACCCCCCTGGGCGCGCCCCCTGCCTCGTGGGCCCCCTGGAGCTGCACCGACCTCAACTCCAACTCTATATATTCACGTTCGGGGAGAAAAAAATAAGAGAGAAGGATTCATCGCGTTTTATGATACGGAGCCGCCGCCAAGCCCTAATCTCTCTCGGGAGGGCTGATCTGGAGTCCGTTCAGGGCTCCGGAGAGGGGAATCTGTCGCCGCCATCATCATCAACCATCCTCCATCACCAATTTCATGATGCTCACCGCCGTGCGTGAGTAATTCCATCGTAGGCTTGCTGGACAGTGATGGGTTGGATGAGATTTATCATGTAATCGAGTTAGTTTTGATAGGTTTTGATCCCTAGTATCCACTATGTTTTGAGATTGATGTTGCTATGACTTTGCTATGCTTAATGCTTGTCACTAGGGCCGAAGTGCCATGATTTCAGATCTGAACCTATTATGTTTTCATGAATATATGTGAGTTCTTGATCCTATCTTGCAAGTCAATAGTCACCTACTATGTGTTATGATCCGCAACCCAAGTGACAATAATCGAGACCACTCCCGGTGATGACCGTAGTTTGAGGAGTTCATGTATTCACTATGTGTTAATGCTTTGGTCCGGTACTCTATTAAATGGAGGCCTTAGTATCCCTTAGTTTCCGATAGGACCCCGCTGCCACGGGAGGGTAGGACAAAAGATGTCATGCAATTTATTTTCCATAAGCACGTATGACTATATTCGGAATACATGCCTACATTACATAGATGAATTGGAGCTAGTTCTGTGTCACCCTATGTTATAACTGTTGCATGAATAATCGCATCCGGCATAATTATCCATCACCAATCCAATGCCTATGAGCTTTTCACATATTGTTCTTCGCTTATTTACTTTTCCGTTGCTACTGTTACAATCACTACAAAACTATCGCTGTTGCTTTTGCCACCGTTACCGCTACTATCATACTACTTTGCTACTAAATACTTTGCTGCAGATATTAAGTTATCCACGTGTGGTTGAATTGACAACTCAACTGCTAATACTTGAGAATATTCTTTGGCTCCCCTTGTGTCGAATCAATAAATTTGGATTTAATACTCTACCCTCAAAAACTATTGTAATCCCCTATACTTGTGGGTTATCAGGCCTCAATGGCAGACCACTCCGGATCGCCCTTCATGAACTCGTCGTTAACGGAGCCAACGATGTGCTCGGTGAGGTAGTACTCGCGCAAGACAAGGTTGAAGTAGGTCTTCCATGCGTAGTAGGAGGAGCTGGAGCTGTCAAGGCGGATGGGAACCCATGCCTCGATGTTGAGATCGCGGATGGCGACGGCGGAGGGTTCGGGACCAGCAAAGGGATTGGAGTCGGTGGACGCCGAGGAGCTCATGGCGGCGACACACAACGGCGGGTAGGAGGGGGCGGCGGCTGTGGTGCGGATGTGGTGGCGGCTAGGGGGAGGCGGTGGCTGGGAGGGTTAGGGTAGAGGGTGACTTGGCAGCTAGGGTTAGGGTTTTAGGGTAGATGGCGGCGGGAGGGGGGGAGGTGCGGTTGCTGGTGGGGAGAAGGGGGTTCTTGGTAGCGGCAAAGGGAGAAGCGATGCTGTGGCGGCGCGATTGGGGCCTTCTTTGAGGAAGCGAAGCGATTAGGATCGCACGGTATCTGATACCATTGTTAGGATTAATTTAATTCGGTAATCAAGGGTAATCCTCCCGTGTACAAACCGCTCGTGCGGATTGCTAGCCAACCTTCGCAGCGGTTCTCCCACGCCCCTACGACGGACGCATCCTTCCTTCTCGTCTGTTCTGCTTGTATATAAACTGTGATCCTTAATGGAATACTTGCTAGTTCGATCAAACCGTTCTTTCACACGTTATTAGCACTTCAACTCTACCGGAGAGCAAATCACGCCGGCGACAGTCGCCGGAAAAAGCAAACTAGAGAGAAAGAAAGGAGAAGAAAACTTTGAGAAACAATCCAATGGAGGAGGAAATTTATTTAGTGGACAGTGGTGCCTCTAACACAATTCTACACGAGGCTAAATACTTACAAAGTCTCAACAAGAGTAAGGGAAGTGTTATGACAATTGGTGGTCATGACACGGTAATTGTTGGTTCTGGTCAAGCCACATTTACACTCCCGAATGGTAAAAAACTTGAAATCTAGGAGGCATTATTGTATCTGGCTTCAACTCGTACCATGTTGAGTTTTAAGGATATCCGCATTAATGGCTACCACAATGAAACTCATGAAGACAATGCGGTTGAAAGCCTACTCATAACTCAACAGAAAGGATCCGACAAGGAAACCCTTGAGATACTGCCTGCTCCATCTTCTGGACTGTTTTACACATAAATCAAGCCAGAGAAACAGATACAAAATAATTTTTCAGAATCTTGACAAGTTCAAGATATGGCATGATCGCCTGGGTCATCCTGATGTGGCGATGATGAGAAAAATTATTGATGGTTCAACTGGACACAACATAACAGTTGCTAATTTCCCCAAATCCTCGGATTTCGTATGCACTGCATGTGCACTGCATATGCACTACATGTGCAACCGTGTAAGATGGAATTTGAGATGAAAGATTTGGGTAAACCCAAATTTTGTCTTGGTTTGCAACTTGAACATTGTTCTTTAGGAATACTTGTTCATCAGTCTGCTTACATCCAAAAGATACGTGAAAAGTTTAATATGGATAAAGCATACCTGTCAAAAACACCTATGGTCGTCAGATCTCTTGATAGAGATAAAGGCCCATTTAGGCCTAAGGGTGATGATGAAGAGATATTGGGAGCAGAGTTTCCATATCTCAGTGTCATTGGTGCACTAATGTATCCAACAAACTGCACTAGACCTGACATATCATTTGCAATTAATTTACTGGCTTGATACAACGCATCACCAACGAAAAGGCATTGGGTTGGTGTAAAGAATATTTTCAGATATCTTCAGGGCACCAAAGATCTTGGTTTATTCTATCAGAAAAATCAAGAGAGAACCATGGTGGGGTATTGAGATGATGGATGCTTGTCAAATCCCCATGATCGCAGACTGGTTTTGTCTTCCTACATGGAGGTATGGCCTTCTCCTGGAAGTCAACAAAGCAAATCATAGTGGCAACATCCGCCAATCATTCTAAGATAATTGCTTTGTTCGAAGCAACACGTGTATGTGCATGGCTTCACAGAATGATGAACTTTGTCCAAAGTTCAAGTGGGATTAGTTCATTGAAATCACCCACCATTATCTATGAAGATAATGCTTCTTGTATTGCACAAATGCAAATGGGTTATATTAAGAGC
This sequence comes from Aegilops bicornis, assembly GCA_021605145.1. Taxonomy (NCBI): domain Eukaryota; kingdom Viridiplantae; phylum Streptophyta; class Magnoliopsida; order Poales; family Poaceae; genus Aegilops; species Aegilops bicornis. Next base: position 232,985,532 of record CM038675.1, on the reverse strand, counting down.
AATATTACAAAGCATATTTCTCCTAAATTATTTTATGCCCATGATTTGCAAGAAAAGGGGGAGATAAGTATTTTGCAAACGAAGTCATGCGACAATCTCGCTGATTTGTTTACTAAGTCCTTACCAAGTTCTTTGTTTCATAAATATGTAACTGGAATTGGTATGAGACGACTTCGAGACTTGCAAAATTCAGGGGGAGAAATCTCCTAAGATATAACCTGTTAAGATCATGAGATTTTAATATTGCACTCTTTTCCTTTGTGGGTTTTTTCAAATGGTTTCTCATGTAAGGTTTTTAATGAGGCAATATCAATGCAAGTATGGACGATGGTTTTGGAGAAGAATGTTTCAAGGATGATCAGAGAATATTCCAAGGGCGATCAGCCTAAAGGACAAGCAAGGATTAGGGGGAGTGTTAGGATTAATCTAATTCGGTAATTAAGGGTAATCCTCCCTTGTACAAACCGCTCGTGCGGATTGCTAGCCAACCGTCGCGGCGGTTCTCCCACGCCCCTACGACGGACGCGTCCTTCCTTTGTGTCTGTTCTGCTTGTATATAAACTGTGATCCTTAATGAAATAGTTGCTAGTTCGATCAAACCGTTCTTTCACAACCATATTGGACGAGTATCGGATGCGTGACAATGATTCATTGTGTGCATGAGCACATATATAGGTACAAGGGGCTCCGGCCTCTACTTGTCTCCCAAGGAATACAACTATAAAGGGAGAGAGGAGGCACGGAGAATACAAAAGTGTACAAGCCCTTGTACAATACATGTGTACCAACAATTGTTACTCCACACACTACATTATGAAACGGTGGGAGTTCCTTTTTCTAACACTCGTTGAGCATATCTGTCCATGTTTAACGTAATTTCCCCGCTACATAGCTCGACCAGTGGTCACCGCTACACTGCACGAGTCAGAAAACAAGACAGATCTCCCACTGTAGTTTGCACACTAGAGAAGTGGTTGAACGAGATGGCTTTGGACCTACGGAATCCGGAGTGCCTTTGGTACAGTTGCTTGGTGAGCAAACCAGAACGACAAGACGATCAGATCTAATTAACACCATCGACCTTTGAAGCACATATAGAGTAGTTAACCAAGCAAGAGATCGTACTACATATCTAATATCTGCCTAGCTAGCTACCGCATCAACCATGTGGAGCAAGTGCCCGGCTGACCAAGGGAAATTGGTCAAAGAGGCAGCATCATCGGTACAGTTAGACCGTCATGGAGACTAACTATCTATTGATTTTAGTACCTCAAGAAATGTCAACAAAGTTGCTCTCTATATCAAAGAAAAGATGATTCCGCATCTCTTCTTTGAGTGCCAGTTTGCTCATTTCGCTTGACGATTGAGGTATCTCTCTCTCAATCTTGGGCTCTATGTGTAGTATACTAACTGTATATTGTGTATGGGAACTGCTCGGCGGGTGTGAGAGCATCGTTTTTTTAGTGGTGGTGTGAGAGAATTATAGGCAAATTAGAAAGGTCCGGTGTAGTTCAACAAATTCCCTGAAAGAAAAAGGACAATGAAATATATCGCTACCTACCACACTTGATGATAGAAAGTATATCTCCCCCAACCTTGCCCTCCATGTGTATGGGAACTGCTTGGCGTCTGTGAGAAGAGGTGTACGCAGAAGTTACCCAGATTAGCTCAACAATTTCCCTGGAGGAAAATAACAATGTGACGCATCTCTTTCTGCTACACTCTACAGTTTGGCTGCATCGAGAAAGCGCACCACATGCATGAAATGATTGATCGGATAAGCGACAATACACACGTACATATGTACATAGACAGCCATGTTGGATCCATTATATGGTTGGTCGTTGAATTATTTCACATGCATGGCGACGGTAGTACGTACCGAAACAAAATCTTACCTGTAGAGAGGGCTGTTCGAATATATGTAGGCTGCATAGCACGGATGGAATCGTACATTGACCCGTCAGATTCCGGGCAGGGTGTTAACGGCCTGACTGGCCCTTGCCCAGGGAACCGGAACATTTCCATGTGTGTGGACCGTGGAGTTCACAGGCCGTTAAATTCCGTTACGGAAACGACCAAGGATGCAGGGCCAGCTAGCTGAGTGTTGCATGCATGTGATGGTGTCTGTCTCATGAATTTAGTATGTGAGTACGTGTTGATTACCCAATCAAAGACGCCGTCGGAGCTCCTTCGGAGTAGTAGATGAAAAGGAGAAGGCACATTCGATCGCACATGTATTTTTCCTATGTAAATACAGCAAATGGGTTCCTATAACTAGGAAAAAAACTCCACGAGAAATTTGTTCATACCATCAACCTGTGTAGGCAGAAAACGAAACTGCAAGCTACAAACCGGCAACCGCATACGTACCCATCCGAATGAGAGCATGCATCCAACGCCTAAATCTAGCCGACAGGCACGTCCATGCCCTTATGCGTGCATCCTGGCCGTAGTGGCACACGATCCGGTCCAGGACCCTGGTCCCTGCATGCGCCATGGCCATGGGAGGGAGACGTACGTGACCACCGAGCACCCCATGTGGCTCTAGTTCCCCTTCCCCTTGGCCGTTTGCGCGGCCTGCGTACACAAACACTCGTCGCCTGCATGCTGTACTCAGGGCATCTACAATGCAAGGACTCTTGAGTAGGCGCTAAGGAAAAATAAAAAAAGAAGATTACGTTTGACGCCCACGTAAGAGTTTCCGGCTCCAATGCAGAGGCGTTAAGCACGGGCGCTACACGCATTAAAAAAAGCAACGGCCAGCTGCGCTAGCGCCGATCTCTCCAACGCAGAGTCGCTCTACCGAGCTCTGTTGAGAGTTGAGACTGCTATTTTCATGTGATTTTGCAGCGTTTCCACTAGCGCCCGCCGCCGCTCAAGCAGACCGTCAGAAAAAAGAAGAAGACGAAGCGCTCGGTGCCAGAAGCTACGTCGATGCCATCCAGGAATCCTGGGATCGGCCAGGAATTAGACAAAACGCCCAGGATTGGGACCCTAGCGCCCGTCCTAAGAGGCTGCGTTGTAGATGCCCTCAGGGGACGGAGTGGAACCGCACAGCGGCGGTTCTCCACACCCAGCGCGGGACCAGACTAGTCCCCGAGAATTCGCCTTCCTCTCTCGCACTCGCATATGGGCCACTGCTTGGAAGCAAAAAACCGTGTATGTACGGGAGCTGGCTAGTTAACGGCTCTTTCGGGGCCTCATGATTATCAGCGTCGGCTGACGCTACTCGATTATTCGTCACGTGTCGCATTTTGGGTGCTTACTCTAGATTTTATTTTTTTATTTTTCCACACGCGTTTTCAGCTATTTAAACAATTTTTTTTGGTTTTGAATTTCCACCGGTCTTTCTTAGCTCTACGGCAAAAAAAAAAATCTTTTCTTCCTTTCGCGAGAGTTACAGTTTTGCTTTCGCGAGAGTCACGGCCGTGCCTGTGTTTTTTCTTTTTTTTTTCTTTCGCGAGAGTCACGGTTTTGCTTCTGCGAGAGACATGATTGTGCTTTCGCAAGAGTCACGGCTGTGCCTCTCGAAAATGAAAAAAAAACACGTTTTCTGTTTTTTCCTTTCGCAAGAGTCATGGTTTTGCTTCCGCGAGAGGCACGTGTGCTTTCGCGAGAGTCACGGTCGTGCCTTTTCGGAAACGAAAAAAAACACATTTTCTTTTCTTTTTTTCTTCCGCGAGAGTCACAGTTTTGCTTCCGCGAGAGGCACGGTTGTGATTTCATGAGAGGCATGGGCGTCCCTGTTTTGGAAAGCGAAAAAAACCCGTGCTCCTGATCTGGTTTTTTGTAAAAAAAAGGTTTGTCAAAACCTATTAACATGGGATCTATTTTTGAAGATCTCGACGCGAGAAATCCAACGGTGAAAGTGATTTGAGATTTGGACGCATGGTTTAAGAGATAAAACGTTTTAAATAAATGAATTTATGAAAAAGGAAAAATTCACAGATTGCGACAAATGACGCGCTGCATGTGCATCATTTATCACAACCTGAAGAGTTGGAGTGATACTCTTCAACTAGTAATTTCGCTGGATGCCATCCACGTCCAGCACGTTTGTTGAATGGAGGGAGTGGATATTGGCGGTTATCTTGGCTTGGAATTGATGATGCCGCTGCCTGCCTGCTTTCAACAATAGCATGCTGCTCTCTCTCTCTCTCTCAGGACACCCACCTGCATAAACTGTGGACAGTAATGAATTCGATCGTGGCCCATGGAACTGAGTTTTACACTATGCTCTGCTCTAAGAGATGGGATCTGAACAACAACATTAGACGGTAGCCAAGCTGGCTCCCGGTCCACAAAAAAAAGCGATACTAGCTAGTAAATCATTGGAGAGTTAAAAAAAGCTTCACAGATGAACCCAGTCGCCATTGGTCTGCAATTCAGGAGACACGAATAAGATCGAACAACAGCTGCGGCCAAGTTTCGTGTTTTGACCCTTTTTACATACTATATCAAGATCTGATCCCGGTTCAATTTTTTTTCGGGATTTGACCCTTTTTCCTACCGCCAGGGCCTCTGGCGGTAGGGTTCTCTGACCTACCGCCAGGACCACAGCGGTAGGGTACTTATCCACGTCAGCACGTGGAAACGGGCGCCGTCCTCCTCCGTCGCACCCTACCGCCAGGGCGCCTGGCGGGAGGGTGTATAACCGTACCGCCAGAGCCCCTGGCGGTAGGGTCCGGGCAGTTTTGCCCAAACCCCGCCCCTGCCCATCTCCCCACCTCCCCTCCCTCCCGTCGGCGGTTCCTCATTTTCTCCCCAAGTCGCCCTCTCTCCTCTCTCATCTCCTCTACTCCTCCCTCGGATCTTCATCGTTTCTTCACCATTTTGCAGATCGAGATGTCCCCGAAGAGAGAAGCGTAAGCTCCCCAATCCCTCCAATTAGTTTTTGCAAACTTGCTTGATTCAACGCATTTTTGCTTCAAATCCCTCATATTTTTGAACTTAGATTGAATTTTTTGTACCTAAGATTGTTTTAGCTTGATTGTAGTTATAGTTCTTAGTTCTTTAGTAAGTAGTGGTATTGAATATGAACTCTAATCAATAGTTCATATGTTAGTGTGAAGATGAACCTAGTTCATAAATTTTTTGTTAAAAAAATTTATGATGTAATGCATGTGGAAGGACTTGATAGTAGTTTTATGATGCATGTTGATATGATGATAAGAAGATATTGGAGGATTTTTATTATGATATGATGCATGTTGATATGATGCATATTGGAGTAAACAAAATATATATGATGCAAGTAGTGGATTTGGTTGGAGTAAATATAATATGGTATGATTTTGCATTTGACACATCTTGATATATGTATTTTATTTATTTGATCCATATGTTTATATGTTTAGGTCTGGAACAATGGCACAACCATCGTCCACTCATCTCCAACACGACCCGTCCAAACACCACTTCCGTGCGATGTCTGAGTCCTTCCCCGAGCTTCTGGTGCCGGTGATCGATTTTCGAACGAGTTCCTCTGAGAGGCGAGGCGGTCTTGATGGCACAAGAGGGCAGAATGGATCGCCGACGATGTGAAGTGTTGGTCGCAGAGTGTGAAGGAGTGGAAGAGTGAAGGCAGAGATGGAGGAGATCCAACTATCTGCCGTGAACGCCGGAAGGGACCATTGAAGTTGCCAAGCAGCACTCCAAGCTGGGAGCTGCGCAATTTGGGCGAAGGATCTACTTGAGAGCACTGCGGAGGAGAGAGCTGTGATGCCGCCCCCAAGTGCATTGGCGTTTGATATCATCAGCTGGGGAAGTGCGGAGGCGAAAACTCCAGCGGGCAAGGCAAGGTGGGAGTGCTTGAACGATCGAATGCCGACCAGCGTTCCGCCTCCGCCTGAACCGGTGGATCATTGCCGTGTCTGTCTCCACGTCCGGGCCTAACATACGAGGGGGGAGGTATATCCAACCTATAAACATGTCATTGGATATGCATCTATGTTTTAATGCAAGTTGTCAAACTATGGGACAAGTTTGTTTGCTATTTGCTATTTGGTACTTATGAATCTATGTTAAACTCTTTGATATTTGCTATGTGGAACCTTTATTAATATGTGAGTTCAAAATTTGCTATTCGTGAAACTATGTGAAACTTGTGACAAAACAAACAATCAATAATATTTGTAAAAACCTAAACCCACGGGACCCGCTTGAGAGACATGGCGGTAGGGTCGACTACCGCCGATCCCTATGGCGGTAGGGTGAACTCTACCGCCGAGGCATTGCACATTTCGTTGTAGAATGTTTGTACGTACGGCAAAACCCTGCCACCCCTACCGCCAGGGACGCTGGCGGTAGGGTTAGACAGCCTACCGCCAGTATCCCCGGCGGTAAGGTACCTATCCACGTCAGCACAGGCTAACGGCCGTCGTCCCCCTCCGTCACACCCTACCGCCAGGGTTTCTGGCGGTAGCCTGTCTAACACTACTGCCAGAGGCCCTGGCGGTAGCAAAAGGGTCAAATCCCGAAAAAAATTTGAACCGGGGTCAAATCCTAAAATAGTATGCAAAAAGGGTCAAAACACGAAATTTGGCCAACAGCTGCTTTAGCAAGCCGACTGGCCCGGCAGCCTTCTCTTGGAGGCAGTCCTTGCACTGCAAGCGCAAAACCATGTTCCGGGGGGCCGCCGGCCGGAGTACACTGGATCATGCCAACGTCGTCATGATTAATCATCACACGACATCACGTGGGCGGCAGCGCCAATGATGCGTGCTCCCCGTGCATGCCATGCCATGCCATGCATGCACCCTGGCTCTCCGCCGCATGTGATCGTGTCTCTCTCAGCCTGGTGATTCCCCCTCCCCCTCTTCTCGCGTCGCCCCCGCGGGCGAACGAGAGGGCTAACCCTAACCGCCGGCCCTTTCTCCCCTCCTCACATCCCCCTCCCACGCCGTCGGCGGCAAGCGCCGTCAAGCAAAGCTTGGTGGCGTCGGCGTCGGCGGGCACCTTCTCCTCCTCAATTCGGCGCCGTGGCTGGCGCGGGATGGCCTAGCCGGATGGGGACGCCGCGCTCGCGCGAGGCCGGTGGCGCGGGTGGCGGTGGCGTGCGCGGTGCTGTGGGCGGCGACGACACGTGCGTGGACTTACGACGCGGCGGCTGTGGTAGGGGGTCCTCTGGTGGTTGCAGGCTCCGTCGGGTGGCAGTTCTGGCTATCTGGCGGGCGGCACGGGAGGCGGGTGGTGCCCTATTGGTCGTCCTGGTGGCTGGCGGGGGTGCTGCATTAGAGGTGGGTTAGGATGACGCCCCCATGCCGGATCTGGCGCGGTTTCGGGTGGGAGCCCGTGCGGTGCGGGGGGCTGGCGGATGATTTCTGGCAGCGTGTAGGTGTTGGGGCTGACTTGGTCCGCATCGGCGCAAGCCTTCGCGTTATAGGCCACTTGCTTGCTCTTTGTTGGTGGCGTCAGTTCGAGTTTCGCGCCTGGGGCACTACTGTGTCATCGTTCGGATCGGTGCCGAGTACCACGGATATGGCGGTGTCAAGCGTGCTTGGCGGCGGCCGTCAGTAGTCCCTGGGTTGTATCCCCCTAGTCCACCGTGATCAGCTAGGGATGTGGGTGCTCCCTACAGTGGGGGCACCGACCTAGACTCGCTGGCTGATGCCGGGCTGGGGGAGAAATACGGCGTATTTCGCTTCTACTACCGTGGTTGGGTGGTCGTGATGTGGATGGTTGGTGATGCCTTGGGACTTGGATGCCGGGCTGATGGTCTTGAATGGCGAGCTCCGCGGTTGGCTTTCTGACAGGCTCCATGGTGGTGGTGGTGGTGGCTGCATCTCTTGGTCGTGCGGGCGGCAAGGGGTGTAGTGGCGGGAGGCCCTCGTCTGTTCTGGCAGTGCCCAGATCTAGTGTGGATGAGCTGACCCTAGTTGCGGTGGTGGCCAGGATCCCACCTCGTGGTGATGGTGGTGAGTGTTCAAGCGAAAGCTTTGCGCTTCTGGCGCCGGCGATGGCAGCGTCCGAGGGTGTCACTTGTTTCTTGAAGACGTCGTTGTGGATCTCGCCCGTGTGCCAGGGCTCCGACTGAAAACTCTTGTTTGTATGGACTCGTCAGCGGCGCCGCTTCGTGTCGTCACTCTCTTGGGGGCGTTGTCGTGGTGCTCATGTGTCCGTGGTCGGACCTCCTCTAGGTGTTATGCTTGTTCTACTTTCTTGTTTATCTGTCATGGGAGGGCGACACCTGCCCAATGTGATTATTGATCTAGATGACGACCCTTGATAATTGTCACCCGGCCCCCTCCGTCTGGAAATACTGGTCGGAGATGTATTCAATTCTTCGATAAGTACTTTCGTATGGAGGGAGTACATATGATGGGACCCGGATTTCCGAGACATGGTACCACGCGATGCCGAAATCTCGTTCATCCGCTTGTGCTTTCAGATTAGTAATTAATATAAGATATTTTCTAATACGATGGCATCTACTCAGTAATACATTGGAATACGCTGTAGTGAGTGGGCCATGCCACTTTAAATTCGTATGCACTTTGTCTGATAGTTGAGTTTTGGCACTGTCAGATGTGTTGGATTTAAATCCCTGCTGGGTACTTGCTGGCCTGCATGTCATTTAGAATGGTCTTTATGCAACCAGTACCAGCCTTGCCCTGCTTCATGCCTGGCCTCTTTATCAACACGGCTCTCCTGTTTTCATGTAAGAACTACAAGTTAGCAACTGGAAGGCCCAATGGATGGCTATAAAATTGTCAACATTTATATTTGATGATCTCTCCACACAACAAACTTTCTATTGTTCTAATTGCCAGGACAGAGTTGAGTGCTCCTACTACCGCGCATGCAGTTGGTAGTTGCTCATCAAGCTAGCTGTTATCAGTTTTGTCAATTAATCGCCAATGGATCAAGTCTTACTTGAAATCAACAATATACATCCATCCACTTAATTCTAATAAGGAAGAACCAGCCATAGAAATAACAAGATCTGATTTCATTGGAAAAGCGAACATTATTTAGTGATGAGTGTATGGTCCTTGGGAGGTGAGGTACCATAAAACTCACAGGTCCAGTTTGACATCCAAAACGGACAGGTAAAGTCATAAGTACATAATTCAAGTGCATAGTTAGCGGACTGGAACGCCCAATGGATGCTCCCATTTATATTTGAACTGTCCACAAAACAAACTTTTTGATCAAACTGAACATCAACCAGGACAGATTTTGGTGCGCAATTGTTACTATCTTTTTTTTTGCGGGGTCCAATTCTTACTACCTATTGAGTGGAATGCAATTACAAACCTAGCTGCTATCTGTTTCTTCAATTAATCGACAATGAATAAAGTCTACTGGAAACTCAACAGTTTATGCATCCACTTACTTGTACTAAGCAGAACCAGGCATAAAAATAACAAGATCTGATCTCATCGGAAAAATAACAGTCCGATGGAAAGGTTGGCACAGGAAGAAGAGTATGTTGAAGCTAGTGGTACTGCAGGGATGGAGGGAGGGATCAAAATTATCTAGTGATGAGTGCATGGTCCAATTTGACATCCAAAACAGGGTAAATCCATAAAAACCTATACCAGGTCCAATTTGACATCGAAAACAAAACGGGTAAAGTCATATATATATGCGGTTCAAGCTAGCAAGTGCTTATTCAAGGATAAATAAATTGCAGAAGAAGAGACCTTTCTCTTGCTTGGCCCAGGCAGACTTGACGATCTCGTCATAGTCGGTCTCGTCAATTCCGTCGGGAAAGGCCAGCAGCTCCCGTATCTCCTCGTCTGCAAAGTCTGCAAAACAGCTTACCCCTGGAAGCACACCACTCTCCTCGACCGGCGGGAGCTGCGATTCCACACTCTCGAGGGAGGCCTTGAACAATTCGAACCGCATAGCCTTCTCTTCCTCATTCCGGTATGTCTTTTCGTGCTCGACGATCCAACGCTCAAACCTCGCCTCCATGTCCGGCTTCTTAAACTTGACCTTGTGGTTCATCTTGCCAGCAGCAGCTACACAAGAAGACATGCCAGGTATGAGGTGGTGGTTCCTGACATGAAACGGAGCTAACGACGGGGAGGAATCTACCTGATGCATCAACACCCATGCCTTGCCTGAAATGCAGAATCACCAACCCCCCACCACCACCAGCCAACGCACGCCGCCAAAATATAAGCATTAAGAAGGCCATTACCGATGGCGAGATCCCTCTGTGTCGATCGGGATGAGAAACATAACGAGTGGAGAGAGCGCGAGGAGCAGTCCTTGGGTTACGCGTGGCGAGAACCTCCGTCGAGGAGGGAACCCACAGCCCGTCGGAACATGATTGCCTATTCCTTCCTTCGCCTCCTCCGCGATTTTCCTTTTCGCTTGTCTCCGGCGCCGCCTCGCGTCGCGTCTCGTCGATTCTAGGGTTTCGCTGCCGATGGGCACGGGAGACAATTTAGGCCCTGTTTGATAGCGAAGTATTTTTTAAGTTTTCTAAAAATACTGCAGTTTTTTTAAATACTACAGTTTAATTTAATCTGACCTGTTTGGCTAGCAGTAAAAACTGTAGTATTAATACTGCAGTATATTCAAAACCACAGTATTATCTCTGTCTAAAAAAAGAACTCTCAATCTCTTTTTTTTAAACTGAGCAAGCGAACAAATCATCGCATAGCTAGCTTCTTCCTTGTTTTCCTCTTTCCAAGCCGTAGCTGCTCTGTGGTCTCTGCAGATTGTCTACGACAGCGGCCATGGACATTATCATCCTTCCAGGGCGCACCTCCCATTGTTGGTCCGCTTACAGGCGGCCGCGTTGTTCCCCCTCCCGCCGCTCTGTACAACTGCCTCTTCTTTTGGTATGCTAGCTTTCAGCTTTGTACATGGTCGTTCAGTGCGTGCATGCAGCTGGTTGTTGTGCATGGCTGTTTCAGTGTATGCGGCTACCTAGCTAGCAATACGCATGTTGTAACTGCTTTAAACGACTAGCTAGAAAATTTACTTTGTTGTATACAAGTGGCCAAACAGGGTCACGGTATTCTCAATACTCTAAAACATTGTGGTATGTCAAAACTGTGGTATCATGTACCTACAGCCTAAAATACCGTGGTTTTGCAATACTTTGAGTTTTGCAAAACTTTGCTACCAAACACAGCCTTATCTCACGGAAGGAGCTCAACTTCTGCTCACTTTTCTGTTTTCTCGCTTCCTGAGGGTGTTTTGTAAAAGTACCGGACTTCCGGTGTCTTCTTGCTGCTGCGTGTGTATCTGCTACTACTGGACATACACGTGGTACGTACTTTTCCAAATTAAATAATAACCGAATATAGCATCAGATGAGATCTACCATTTTCATCTGGGATCAACTGAAATATATAAATAACAATGTTCAGTTCTACAGGAGATTCATTTGCAATTATTTTGAAACAATGAAAATAATTTGTACGATTTGGGAAGTAATCCTTCTTCTAGCCACCACGGAAAAACTATTTTGGAATCTATTTAGCTCTTGGGGCACTTCAACTGCCGACACATTGTGCCATGTACCCTAAGATCCAGGTTGGCATTTCGGTGCTAACCCCTTTGTGCCGACGTACCCGAATGGCCAGTTGTCTCCCTCCTCACGCCAGGAGGATAAGAGCAAGCACTTGGCCGCGACGCGCTGACACACGCTTGGCCAACTCCTGCTTGCTGCCGATCTCGTGGAGTTGGCTAAGGACGCCACAAACGTCCCCAAGCCCAACCCTCTCACTCTCGCCCTCGTTCCTCGCCTCTCGCCCGCACCCCACGCCATGTCACCGAGGTTGTGCCACTGTCGTTTACGTAGCCATCGCCTCCTCCTCGACCTCTAGCCGTAGCCATCGCCTCCTCCTTGACCTCTAGCCATCACCATCATCGACTTCCTCCTTGGCCACCGTGGGTCACCACCTTCGATTCGCCGTCTCTGACGCCTCCCAGATCCCGCTGAGCCTGTCTTCGAGTGCGCTGTCAGCCCCCAGTTTCTCCCCATAACCCCACATCTTTTTGTTTGCCATAGCCGCCAATTCGATGCAAGCCGTCGAGCATCGCAACACGAGCTCGACGCCGGCGTCACTCCGATGACCTTGGGGTCACGTGTTGGTGTCCATCGCACTTGCAGCGACGTGTAGATGTCGTAGGTGAGGAGAACTGGTCGTTATGAATGTCGTAGTGTCGTTTCCGTCGAGGTTCAAGCTCCGACCGCTGCGGAAGTGGACACCGCTGTCGCTTGAGGCTAGCTCCAGCGAAGCTTTTGGCACCAACGAATGTGTGAGAGTAACAACTCTTCGTAGATGGTCTCCGCCGCTGGTTTGGTCGCCGGAGGATGATTTCCGAGCCGCTCTACCATCTCAGCACATGCCGGCGGCTAATCGCCGGTCAGGTTAGCCGGGTTTGATCGCTAATGCCCTCCCCTTGGTCACTGACTTGTGGTCCTAGGCCCCGCTGATTTTAGTTAGGGTCAAAAATTAATACAAATTAACCCAGGTAATTAGATGAGTCACTGACAAGGGGTCTCACTGGTCAGGTTTGACATTGTTGTCTGCTGATGCAATGCTGATGTCATAAGCTTTTTTTGGATTTAAAATAAATTAGAAATGATTTATTTATTTATACAAAATTGCCTAAATTTTAAAAATCATATAAATTCAACCATAACGCAGATGAAATAATTTATATAAAAAAATCCAACTATTAGTCTTGTACCATCTACATGCATGTTTGGACTACTTAAAGTTGATGTTTAGGTCAATTCAATTAAAAGGCATTGAAATGCTTTACTTGAAGTTTGAAATTGAATCTTTGGTTCAAATCAACTTCAATTAATTATGTTGCTAATTGCATTAGCTCAATCAACAACATGTTGCCATATCATGATCATGCATCATATTGTTGCATTTTCGTGAATTGAATGTTGTTCTTTGTTTGTCGGCGTTTGTTCCTTCTCTGTAAAAGACGATTCCGACGTAGTGATGACACCGATGAAGAGCAGTACTATCTTCAGAATGTGGCAGGCAAGCAAACCCCCTTAATCATTTCGAAACAGTCCCATTCTCTCGTTCCTTCTCTCTTTATTACATTAGGACAACAACGATTCAACTGTTACATGTTTCGATAGTTGAAGCCATTCCTTTGAATGACCTATTATTGGCCCAGTAAATAGCTAATTCATGATCCTAGCATGATTAGAAGGTGCTTGAGCCATGTAGTGACCATTCATCCTCGCCATTCTTGCTATGCTTAGAGTTGTGTCAGGTCTGATCCATCTGGATGATGAATTGGAATGGTTGTGATCATGTCATACTCTGTGGGAGTTAAGTGTGAGAACCTGTTTTGGTAAAGGTAACGATGAGAGGTCATATAGGAGTACATGGTGGGCTGTCTCATTTAATCCTCTTATAAGAAGTTATGTGTATCTTATCCAAGACTAGGTACTACCACACATTGGGCTCGAAACCCATGGACCCTCTCAGCTTAATAATAGCCTTGATCTTTGTCCAGGAGTTGCAACTAGTTTCTAGTGTTTCTGGTTGTGCTATTGGTCCACCAAGTGGCACCCGATAGGGTGGGCTTGGGATGATTAGGCACAGTGGCATTTGCTACTTGTGATAAGCGTTGAATTTCACTGAAAAGGAAGGGTGAAGTAGTATAGCTGCAGAAAGTATTTCCCTCAGTAAAGAACCAAGATTTATTGAACCAATAGGAGTACCTACACACACAAGAGCAAATACTTGCACCCAACGCTGGCAAGAGGGTTGGCAGTCCCCTTGTACTCGTTATTTGCAAGAATTAAATCTGATAGTAGGAGATATATAAAATGCAAAATAAAATAAAAGTAAATAAATTGTAACAAGGTATTTAGGGTTTTAGTAATATGATTTAAGTGGGCCGGGGGGCCATAGCTTTCACTAGAGGCATCTCTCTCAAGAACATAGCAAATGGTGGGTACACAAATTACTATCGGGCAATTGATAGAATAGCGCATAGTTATGATGTTATTCATGGCATGATCGGTACATAGGCATTATGTCCGTAACAAGTAGACCGAAATGATTCTGCATCTACGACTATTACTCCACCCCTCGACCGCTATCAACATGCATCTTAAGGTATTAAGGTCATAACAAACATCTTGAAGCATGATGACATAATGTAGACAAAATAAGTCAGAGTAAATGACCACGGGTAGCCTCATCAGCCTCCCGTGGTATTTCAAGACATTGGGGCCGGCTGCGCCCCTCAAGCATCAAAGGCGAAGGACCGCCTTCTTGGGGCCGGCTGGTCCGAACGGCCGTCTGCCAGAAGGCGGCGAAATCCAGAAGACGGCCATGAAGTGGGCCGACTCCTAGCAGGCTGGAGGCCGGCTCCTAGCAGACGGCCTGTAGCGACCCGACCCGAATGGATCAAGTCTCTATGCTTTCGTGTCATCCCTGGATCGGTATGCTGACACACACAATACTCGAAGGATTTATAACAGAGGTAAATCACATGTATAAAGTAACGTAAATACTATTACCTCAATCCAAATATAGCGGAAGCAACAAGGTTGTGGATTCCCATCAACACCAACGGCAAAGTTGAGTATAGGAAATCGTAACCCTAACGTATCACTTACTCGTCGTCTGAAAAGTCTGCAGCATGAAAAGTTGCCGCCCGAAAACGGGTCAGCACATGGAATATGCTGGCAATATAACACATAGAGAGAAATGAAAGAATAAGCTATACTACATGCATGTATGGCTGGTGGAAAGCTCTATGGTTACAGTTTTGCGTAAAGCCAATTTTTCCCTCTTGCCAAAGGAATAAATTTGTTTAACTATCATGGTGGTTGTTAAACATTGAGAATGGTTGACATCATCCTCAATCCCAATTAAAAGTACTCATTAAAACCCAACAATATTAATTAGGGTAACATGATGAGATCAACAGGATAATCCAAGAACTAGATACTCAAGATGTCCATAACCGGGGACACGGCTAATCATGATTAGTTTATACACTCTGCAGAGGTTTGCGCACTTTTCCCCACAAGACTCGATCGCCTCCGTTTGGTTTCTCGCACTACATGGTGTTTGAGAGACGGATGACCGAGACATAGTCTTTCGAGCGTTTGCACCTTACGATGGGTAGACCGTACCACCTACAACCCCTACATCGGCTAGTCTACCACCGTAAGAGTTCACACGACTTAATCAACTATGCCATAGCCCATAATGGCTTGTGGCTGCACGGAAGTTACTAGCATGAATAATCTTATGATCCCTTTGAGCACAGGTGGCGGTCCAAGAAAAAGCAGGCAAGTCTGATAGAAACCAGGTGCCTCAATCCACCCAGATGTGTGTTTAAGTTGCCACCTTAAATAAACCATTAATTTAACAATCTCACATCTGTCATGGAATACACTCACCCAATCCACGTCTACTAGCTTAGCATAGCATAATAAGCAAACGTAGAACTAACTCCCAAGGTTTCATAAGTAAAACAGGTAATAGGTACTACCTCAATCTACTTCCCATCCCACAATTTAATTAGATCCTAATCATGCAAGTGTTTGAGGATTGATCTAATGCATAAAAACTGGGTATGAGAAAGTATGATCAAAGTGTTACTTACGCAAAGTTGATGAAGATGATTCGCACTCAAAACTCTTGATAGTTCTACTCGTCACACTCCGGTCAATCTGTCGTAAGCAATCAACAGTAGCCACACATAAGCAATCACTCAAAACATCAGAAAAAACGAAGAAACAATTCAGAAAACATCAAAACCAATCAAATAACTCTTGCAACATAAAACAATTTCTAACAGTACCAAAATTATGTGAATTTGGCCTTATCAGAAAGTTTAGGTCAAGAGCTTCGATTTGCAAAAAAGAATCAACTAAATCGGAGTTACGAAACTCAAGTTATGATCAAACGAAGTTTGAATTCAAATCTGATCTAATTCAAATTTTAAACTTTCAAAAACATGTTTGAGTTGGATTACTGGATAGAGGAGATCATAATGAAGAAGTGGGCGTTGGTTTCGTTGGATTTGGATAAACGAGTAAAAAGTTATGAGGGTTTGAAAATTAGGGACTAATCTGTCAAAATAACACTACGGATAGGTCCCTGGCAGTAAATCTAAAATAAAAAGAAAAATCCTAACGAACGAACGTTCACTACTAAAACCTAACGAACGGATTCGTTCGCTGTGAAAACCTAACCGGCGAACATTCACTAAATAACTAGATTAAAAGAAAAAAAACCGGTTTTAAAAAAACACGAAACTGAAAAAAATAAACCGGATTGGACCGGGCGGTTTTTTTACCGGTCCACGGCGGGTCAACGGCAACGGCGACGGTGGCGGTGTTTTCCGGCGAGACGGCGGCTACGACGCGGCAGGGGCGACGGCACGCGGGCTCGCGCTTCGCGGGCTCCGCAAGGCGAGGCGGCGCGGGGAGGCGAGCGGCGGCTGCGCGGGGAGGCGAGGAGACGGCGGTGGCGACTGATCTCGCCGGGGCGGCGACGATTCGACAACGGCGGCGGCTGCGAACTCCGAGGGAAAGCGGGACCGGCGCGCCCTTTATAGGAGGAGAGAGGCGATGGCGTGGCGAGGTAAGCGGCGGTGGACTCGGCGGCGACGGACGCCGAGGCGGCGGCGGCAGCGGTCTCGGGACTCTGTCCCGAGCTTGGGGCGGTGGCGGCTGGCCGGGTCAAGGCTCATTGGGCCTCCAAGTGAGGGAAGCTCTTTTTTAAATAGTCAAACAAAAATAAAACAAAAAATAAAATAGAAATATTATATAGGCATATAATATATCAAAATTTTCAGAAAAAGATTTCCTACAACATGGACATTTCTATAGCATTAAATAAAATTCACACAAATTCAAATGAAACAAAGAGTGCTTCTGGTCCAATAAAATCCAATAAAAATCATTTTTAAAATACCAAAATTAATTCAAATTTATTTCTCTCCAATTTTCTGATGTAGGGAATCATGTTACCCTATTTTCCATATATTTTATTTTTGAAGAAAAATAATTTGAATAAAACTCAAATAACTCCAAATTGGAAATAAATTCAAGAGAACTTTGAATTTAATTCTTTGAAACTCCCAACTCATATTCCATATGTTTTGAAGAAGTCATTTTATCTTCGCTCGTGAAAATCATTGAGTTGCATAAAGTTTCAGAATTGGAAATGTTTTCCAAATGAAATTCAAATATTTTCAACACCCCTTGTCATTTAAATAAATGGAAGAAGTCATGTCATCTTCTCTCCAGGGTTTCATCAATGAAAAGAATTTGAATTCCCGAAGATCATAAAAGCAAAAAATGAAAGTTTGGGAAAGTCCTTTTTTTCCCTCTCATTTAACTTTCAAAAAGATTCCGAATTCACTCACTTTCAGTCAATCAATCAAACAATCAAACAACAATCATAACTATCTATTTGTTTATAACATTCCAAAATTTAGAATTTTGGGATGTTACACGGCCCCTTGTGCCCTTAAAGTTGGCACCCACATAATCATGACGAGACGGGGCGTGGCTGTAGTGCAGCCTGTCACCCCCGAATCCAGGGCGGAGCGTGGCCACAGTGCAGCGTACTGGGCAGACATCCCTCGCCCTGGCGCGGCACTGTTGCCACGCGGCCCATGACATCATCCATGGCAGAGAAGGCCATGCTCCCAGGACAGGCTGTCGGTACGGCCCGCAGGTGGCGGACCCTACCTGTCCGTGAGAAGCCAGAAGACGGCGAGCCCTGGCCAGTCGGCTCAGGGGGAGGCCGACTCCTGGCAGGCGGCCCTCCCCCTTCCTTGGAGTTTGTGCGTCATTAAGCAGAAGAGACAGGGAGTGGCTACAGTGAACGCCCACCAAGCAGCGAGACTGTAGCCACGCTCTCCCCGACAAAGCATGCATCATTAGTAGCACGGCTACAGTGCTGAGCAGCCGGCAGGACCCACAAGCGGTGGGCGCAGCCTGTCGGCCAAGTACAAGACAGCGACCGAGACCCACCAGGCAGCGAGCCCCAGCTGCCGGCGGAGAAGCCGGCCACCGGAGACACTGACAGCCGGGTCCTACACCCGGCCAGATTACCTCTGTACCCCTGGGGCTAGGCCTATATAAACCCCCACAGGGCACCCATGCAAAGGGTTCAGCTTCTTAGACAACACACACACACACATAGAGAGAGGAGTAGAGCTAGCCTAGCCCTTCTTCCACCTCTAGCCAAACAGCTCAAGGAGGAAGCTTGTAGCTACTTGTTGAGATAGTGATCATGCGGAGACCCCGCAGAGCAGGACTAGGGGTATTATCTCCTAGGAGAGCCCCGAACCTGGGTAAAGTGCTGCAGCGTTCGTGTTTACGCATTATCCGTTTCCAGGCACCGGCGACGTATTACTCTCCCCCACCATGATAAGCCATCCTTTGGCATATGTCGCACGAAACCCCTGACAAAATAAAACCAATATAATTAAATCACATCGTTTTATCCTTAATAGTAATGATATAATATGTGCCTCGTTACCCCTTCTGTCACGAGGTGAGGACACCGTAAGATTGAACCTACCACAAAGCACCTCTCCCAATGAAGATAAATCAATCTCGTTGGCCAAAACAAAGGGATAGATCAGAGAGAAATACAAACTACTCCCTCCATCCATATATATAGGGCCTAATACGTTTTTTGAGATTGCCTTGACTATTGTAAAGATTAATAATATATGAGATGTATAATGTGAAAATTATATCATTGAAAGCTCATTTCATGTATGAATTTGACGTTAGGCTTTGTATAACTTGCATGTCATTTATTATTGCTCTAACATGTGGTCAAAATTAGCCTTGAAAAAAGCATTAGGCCCTATATAGATGGATAGAGGGAGTATAACAATCACACATAATAAAGTTCAGAAATAACTCAGTTACTTTCAATGCACAATCTGATCATAAACCCACAATTCATCGGATACCAAAAAATACACCACAAAAGATTACATCGAATCGATCTCCGAAGAGAACATTGTATTGAAGATCAAAGAGAGAGAGAGAGCCATCTAGCCACTGCTATGGACTCATAGGTCCTGTGAGGAACTACTCACACATCATCGGAGGTGCAACAAGGTTGATTAGAAGCCCTCCGTGATCAATTAACCCTCAGACAGAGTACCGACGGAGGCCTCCAGATGGGACCGTGCAAGAACAAAGGCTTGGGGCGGCGAAATAATTGTTACAGGTCTTCCACTAGGGGTTTTGAAATATCTAGGAATTTACAGTGTTGGATTTAGGTCAGATGGAGCCACGAGGGGCCCACAAGACATCAGGGCGCGCCTACACCCCTGGGCGCGCCCTGTTTTCCTGCTGTCTCCTCGTTTGGCTTTCGGTCCTCGCCCAAATATTTTAGGGTCCCTACTGGTCCACGAAATTTTTTCAGAAAGTTTCGTCGTGTTTGGACTCTGTTTGGTAGGGATTTTGTGTAAAACCAAAAACATGCAGAAAACAACGACTGACATTGGGTTAATATGTTAGTTCCTAAAAATGATATAAAATTGCATATAAAGCATAAAAGATTGATAATATAATAGCATGAAATGATAAAAAATTATAGATATGTCGGAGACGTATCAGCATCCCCAAGCTTAATTATTGCTCATCCCCGAGTCGGCAAACGATAAAAACAAAAAAATTGATGTTGAATGCAACCTAACATGTCTTATCATAAAATCTTTTTAGGATATGAATGTTTGAGAAACTAGGAAGTAATCAATATCAACATAATAATACCCATGAATACTAGAAAATAATCATTAATCTTCAAAATATACGATGCTTAACGAAGTTATCCTTAGTTATTGAATTATGTAGGCATGGCATGGCTCCGTCTTCCTCACACAATACAAATCATGAGTACATCGATACCAAACCAAGCAACTGTATCATACTTTTTCCCACTTCAGCATTTTCAACTCCACTGAATACCTGAGTGTGAGCCATGAACTTAGCACTTTTAGATGGCATAGGGAGCGAAGACCGGGGTTAATAAGGGAAGACAAAAATAGAGAAACTCCCGCATCAACTTGGTAGATTGTTAGGCAATGGAGACACCTTTCAATCTATATCGACGCAAGGAGTAAGGATTGTCATGCAACGAATGCACTAGAGCTATAAATATATGCAATCTCACTACGTAGACTAAGTGGATGTGCATCCAACTTTCTTGCTCATGAAGTCCTCGGGCATTTGAGGAAGCTCGTAATTGGAATATGCAAGACAAGTTATATAACGTAAACATTCCCAGTAGTATATGAAAGTGAAAAATCATGGAGACTCTCTATATGAAGAACATGGTTCTACTGTTAAGCACAAGTGTGGTAAAAGATATTAGTGTGCCCCCCTCTGTTTTTCTCTTATTTATTTTTTTCTCTTTTTTTAGAACAGTCTCGGATCTCATCCCCACTTTTTTGAGGACTCATTAGTCTCCACCATCGTTTTCCTTACTGGTAGGAGGAAAACTCTAATAAAGATGATAATCACATTTTTATTTACTTACAACTTGATAAAACAAAAGGAATATGACTCTATATGAATGTCTCTAGTAGCGTACCTGGATGTGGAATGGTCTAGCGTAACATGTACTATAATGATGAACGGTGGTTGTGCCACAAATATCATGTCAACACTATGATAATGCAAAGCAATATGATAGAATAGCCCCCCATCCCCGCCCCCCTCCCCAGCGCGATCGATTCCCCCTCCGACAGAGTGCTGGAGAAGGCCTGTAAATGGGATCATGGAAGAACAGAGGCTTGCGGCGGCAGAATAATTGTTTCGGGTCTCGCTGTGTTTTTTTTTTGGAATATTTGAGAATTTACAGCGCTGGAATTATGTCAGACGGAGCCACGAGGGGCCCGCAAGACATCAGGGCGCGCCTATCCCCCTGGACGCGCCATGTTGTCTTGTCGTCTCCTCATCTGGCTTTTGGTCCTCCCCCGAAGCTTCTAGGGTCCATCCTGGTCCAAAAAAAATTGTCAAAAGTTTCATCATGTTTGGATTCCGTTCAATAGGGATTTTTAGTAAAACCAAAAACATGCAGAAAACAGCAACTGGCATTAGGGTAATAGGTTAGTTCCCAAAAATGATACAAAATTGCATATAAAGCATACAAGATTGATAATATAATAGTATGAAACAATAAAAAATTATAGATATGTCGAAGACGTATCAACCTGGTGTACCAAGTGGCACCCGGATGATTGGCTTGGGGTTGGGAACCCTGCATACATCGTTTGGGGCCGTGATGGAAGCTTCGGTCAAACCTCCTTTGTGGGTTCAGCCTCAGATAGGCGATAAACCTAGCCTAGAGTCTTGTGTGGTTAACGGTTGTGGCTGACACCCTCGCCAGTCTTCCGCTTGAAGGTAGCCAAGTACACGACGTGTCTATGGTTTTAAGTGATGAAAGTGTGTGTGAAGTACACCCCTGCGGGTTTATGAATCTATTTGAATAGCCACGTCCGCGGATATGACCTACTTGGAAAACATATATGGTTTATTGACAACCTTAATGGTTACGCTAAAAGACACAATATAAGCGTGAATGCAATGGGTGTCCTCGTAGGGAGACAGGAGAGGATCCATGGAGGTGTATTGATGTGGTGGCTAGATGGACTCGTGTGCGCTCTCTCACCTCATTCAAGCTACCGGTGCTCGTAGCACAGTTTAGCCAAAGGTCAAAGCTGGCATTCTGCAATAAAACCCATAATCCCCTTCATTGATACCTGATGCATAATTAGATAGTTCAGATGAAAGTCTTGTGGAGCACCTTTGTACTCGCGGTTGCTTATTTATACATTTGCAGAGGAGACTTCCGTATCTAGTGGTTTTTACGATGAGTTCGACGTTGACCGTGTTAGCTTGGGAATCCCAGACAAAGTTCTAGCTCTTATGAAGGATCTTGTAGATAGACACGCTTCTTCAGCCTTTTTCATTTCTAGTTGTCTGTACTTAGACTTATTATGCTCACGTTGCTTGTATGCTTTGTGTGTTGGGTCATGTGACCCTGCCTATAATACCCATGTTATGTATGGCTCCTTCGAGAATGGTCTATTACTTGAGTCGTAGAGTTATGTTGCAATTCCATGTTGTACCAACACATACTTATATCATGTTTGTATGCTTTGAAATGCATTGTATGTGTGGGGTTAGACACTTAGTTGCACGCGTTGGTAGCCTTCCTTATAGGGAAATGTTTCCTTGTGCTTCCACTGAGCCCTTGTAGTTCTCTAGTGCTCCGAACAAATGGTTTGACCGACATGTATCCTACATTGCTCATGTGTCTGTCCCTACGGGGAAATGCCACACGGTGCTTACTCGAGTCCTTGTAGTTTGTTATGACTCAGTTACACACGCTGATGACTGAGACGTGCCCTGACGGTTTACCCAGTCATATAGTTACTAGCAACATATTCATATAAGTGAGCCAAAAGTCGCTATAGGTCCGGCCCAGGTAAGATGGCAGCTGGTTGTACCGAGCGTGAGGACTCGCATGTTTGGGCCAGTTCTTTTGGCAGCTTAAAAGATAAGCAAATGTCTCCCCCAGCTTTTCTCATAGGTCGCCTATCTTATTCATTGGAGCTTTAAAACTAGTTTTGGGATAACTAATATAGAAGTCTCAACAAATTTATGAAGCGGCTTATTTTTTAAGCTGGGGAGAGGCAGCTTATTTTTTAAGCCGCGCAAGAGAACTGGCCCAAGAGGCAGCTTATACGATATGTTACATTACAAACTATATAAGTTCAAGCCAAAAGACGCAAACAGTCTCGACCAAGATAATGGCGGCAGTCATTGTGTACCGTGCGTAAGGACTCGTATACTTATATTGTTTGTTCAGCTAGTTCTATGTGCCCTAGATCTCAGATCACGATAGAAGAACAGTGTTGAATCTTTCATCAAATTTGCTGGGTAGAGAGCAAATTTATTTACACATGATTACTTTAAGTGTGAGCTATGATTGACATTTATGAACACATGAATGCCATTAGGGCATAAACATAAAATATTGGTGTTGTAGGAGCTGATGGACATAAAATATTGTTGGCACGATGGAGAGGATCGATAGAAAGAGAGGTGAGGAATATGGACTACTCTTAGACACATGACCATCAACATTGTGTGTGTGAGAGAGAGGGCGGTAGAGAGAGAGAAAGAGAGAGAGAGAGAGAGAGAGAGAGAGAGAGAGAGAGATGGACCGCAACAACTAAAATTCCACGTCTTCATTTTTTCTAAAAAGAAACTCTAAATTTACATGTGTGAGTTATAGCTAGCGATGCCATGAACGAAGAGGAAGAACTAGAGAAGCCGAGTGAGAGAAGAGCTGCAGAATGAACAAGGGATGGTGTCGGGGGAGTTACCCGTGGCTAGATCCAGCTCTGAGGATAAGTCATTTCTGAAGTCAAGTCGTCTTTGGAGTTAAGCTGGTTCTGGAGTAAAGTCGGCCTGAGGATAAGTCTCTCGGGACAAGTTGGCCCCAATGACATGACCCGGTCCCCGGCCTGCTGCAGTCATGACCCAGCCTGCTACAGTCATGACTCGGACTGCTACACTCATGACCCATCTTGGTACAATCATGACCCAGCCTGCTACAATCATGACTCGCCCTGCTACACCTGGACTTGGACGAAATTCCACCAGGGAGTCCAGATACAAGACGGAGACCCCAAACTTGGAAGACACGAAGGACTTAGAGTAGGACTCCGACTGCGAGTATAACCCGGAATCTCTTGTAACCCCAGGGACTCAGCTATTATATAAAAGGAGTCCCTGGGTCATCAGAAGGACAAGTTTTTAGGTAGGTCTCAACACAGATGTTTTGATAGGTCTCGAGACAGATGTTTTGATAGCTCTTGCGACAGAGGTAGCGAAATAGCGTCCTTGTAATCCAGACCACCATAACCAATAGCAATCAAGCAGGATCTAGGTTTTTACCTCCACCATGGGGGGGGGGGGGCGAACCTGGGTAAACTCGCATCTTGTCGTTTCCGATCAACCCTATCCAAGCTTCCACCTAGCAGTGGTGGCCTCACGACTTAGTCTTCTCACGAAGACATCTGCCGTGACAAAACAATGACAGATGAGGAGATGCGATAGTGCACGCTGTCGTTAATGTACGCTGCAGCAAATAACTAAGAGAATATTCCTTTGATCAATAGTGTGGTATCAGTGTGGTCATCAATGGGACTTTAGCTACACTTGTGCAGATCTGTGTGCCATACTCATCTATTATCTGTTGAATACTACCTATATATACATTTTGGCAATGTAAATACAACACGAATCATGATGAAATGAGTGGTGTGGATACCATCCTCGCGTGGCACCATGTCCACTCGTGCTTTATCGACCAAACACCATTCTATGCGGAGCATTGAGTTGCCGGCGTGTCGCCTTGCTTCATGTCTGGCCTCCTTATCAATGGCTCTCCTGTTTTCATGTAAAAGCAACAAGTTACCGGACTGGAAGGCACAATGGATGGCTATAAAAATGACTCTATTTATATTTCATGATGTGTCCACACAATAAACTTTCTAATTCTTGTTCTAATTGCGAGGACAGAGTTGAGTACTCCTACTACTGCGCATGCAGTTGGTAGTTGCTATCCGTTTTGTCAATTAATCACCAATGAATAAAGTCTTACTTGAAACTCAACAATACATACATCCATCCACTTACTTCTAATAAGGATGAACAAGCCATAGAAATAACAAGATGAAGGTTCCATCAGAGAAACAAACATTATTTAGTGATGAGTGTACCATAAAACTCAAAGGTCCAGATTGACATCCAAAACGGACAGGGTAGCGTCATACATAATTGGAGTGCACAGTTAGCGGTCGAACGCCCAATGGATGCTCCCATTTATATTTGAGGTGCCCACAAAAGCGAACTTTCTTGATCAAACCGAACACCAACCAGAGAGATTTTGGTGCTCCAATAGTGCACAATTGTTACTGCCTATTGAGGGAATGCAATTACAAACCTAGTTGCTATATGTTTCACAATTAATCGGCAATGAATAAGATCTCTGGAAACTCAACAATTTATACATCCACTTACTTGTACTAAGGCAGAACCAGGCATAGAAATAACAAGATCGGATTTCATCAGAAAAATAATAATCCGATGGAAAGCTTGGCACATGAAGAAATGTTCAAGCTAGTGGTACTAGCTAGAGAGATGGAGGGAGGGAACAAAAGTATCCAGTGATGAGTGTATGGCCCAATTTGACATCCAAAACAGCAGTGGCGGAGCTAGGTTTACGAAAATGGGTATACAAATTCTAAAAAAAAATCTAATAAGATAAACAGCCCCCCAAAAATTTTCTTCAGGTTTTGTAGTGAGGCTTGGGGGCCATGAAACCTGCTGGCCCCAACTAAGCTCCACCGTTGCATGTACCCTTGGCTCCGCCCGTTCAAAACAGGGTAAATCCATAAATAAAAACCTATACCAGGTCCAATTTGACATCGACAACAAAACGGCTGCGATTCAAGCTAGCAAGTGCATATTCATTCAAGGATAAATAAATTGCAAAAGAAGAGACCTTTCTCTTGTTTGGCCCAGGCAGACTTGACGATCTCGTTGTACTCCTCGGCACTCCTCTCAATTCCGTACAGCTTCCGCCTCTCCTCGTGTGTAAAGTCTGCGAAACAGCTTACCTGTACAAGCACACCACTCTCCTCGACCGACGGGAGCTGCGATTCCATCCTCTCGAGGGAGGCCTTGAACAATTAGAACCGCATAGCCTTCTCTTCCTCATCTCGGTATGTCTTCTCGTGCTCGATGATCCAACGCTCAAACCTCTGCTTCATGTCTGGCTTCTTAAACTTGACCTTGTGGTTCAGCTTGCCAAAGCAGTGACTTCTGAAGAAGACAGGACAGGTATGAGGTGGTGGTTCCTGACATGAAACGGAGCTAACGACGAGGAGGAATCTACGATCGATTAACACTGTGCCTTGCTTGAAATGCAGAATCACCAACCCCCACCGCCACCAGCCAACATACCCGCGGCAAAAACATACGCAGCAAGAACGCCATTACCGATGGCGAGATCCCTCTCAGACGATCGGGGTGAGAAACATGAGGGAGGAGCCTGGAGTTGCAGATTCTGAGTAAAAGCAACGGGGGAAAACTCACAGAGGAGTGGAGAGCGCGCGCAGGAGCAGTCCTTGGGATCGCACGTGGCGAGAACCCCCGTGCGAGGAGGGAACCTACAGCCCGCCGGAACATGATTGCCTCTTCCTTCCTTGGACTCCTCCGCGGTTTCCTATTCGCTTGTCTCCGGCGCCGCCTCGCCTCGCGTCGATTCTAGGGTTTCGCTGCCGATGGTCACGGCCTCACGGAGACAATTTATCTCGTGGAAGGATCTCAAGCTGCTGCTCACTTTTCTGTTTTCTCGCTCGAGGGTATTTTGTGTAAAGTACCGGACTCGGGTGTCTTCTGGGTGCTGCGTGTGTATACTTGACATACACCTGGTACGTACCTTCTCAAATTTTTTTTAAAAAATACCTCGAATATAGCCTTTGATGAGATCTAAAATTTTCATTTGGGAAATCACCCGAAATATAGAAATAACAAATGTTCAGGTCTACAAGAGATTCATTTGCAATTATTTCGAAACGATGCTAATAATTTGCGCGATTTGGGAAGTAATCCTTCTTCTAGCCACGCCAGAAAACTATTTGGCTCTTGGGGTTGGCGCCCAAGTCGCGCAAGTAGGCGCTAAGGCACTTCAGCACCGACACATTGTGCCATGTAACCTATGATCCAATGTGACATTTCGGTGCTAACCCCTTTGTGCCGACATACCCGAATGGCCTATTCAAAAGAATAAGGTGTGCATCAAGGGCACTGTCAGAGACGCTGGCCATTGGGCGTTGCTAGTGACTTTAGTCCCACCTCGGATATGGGAGGGGGCTAGGATCACCTTATAAGGAAGAGTGCCACACTCCCTTCAGGCTAGTCTTTTGGGATGTAGTGGACTCTTTGCTTGTAGTGGTGTGTCCGATGCGCACCGGAAACGTCCGAACATATGCCGGAGGTTGGGAGCTGGGCCTGGGACGCTAACAATTGGTATCAGAGCTGGGCCCCAGTCTGCCCTGTTTAGGGGGATGGGGTGTCAGAGACGCTGGCCATTGGGCGTTGCTAGTGACTTTAGTCCCACCTCGGATATGGGAGGGGGCTCGGACCACCTTATACGGAAGAGTGCCACACTCCCTTCAGGCTAGTCTTTTGGGATGTAGTGGACTCTTTGCTTGTAGTTGTGTGTCCGATGCGCACCGGAAACGTCCGAACATATGCCGGAGGTTGGGAGCTGGGCCTGGGACGCTAACAGGCACTCATTGGGCGTGTCCACGTCGGACTAGCTAGGGACAAAAACGCTGCCGACAAAACAAAGCATGATCGACCCCAAAAAAACACGATCGAGAGCCGGACTGGGCAGCGAGCCAGCGGCCTTTTCTCCTCTTCGTGGACAGCGCTGCTCCTCCCGCGGATAGGGTTACCGCTGCTGCCGCCGCGGTCACCGCCGCCGTTGCCCTGCGCTCGTGTCCTCTCCATCTCCCGCATGCCGGATGTCCGCCCGGAGCTCCACCTCCTCAAACCCCTGCCAGTGCTCTGCCCCTTCCTCCTCGTGTGTCGCTCGGGGGCATGGCGTCGTCGGGGACGTATCAGCTCGCACCCTCAAGGAGGCGGAGGACGCCTGCATCCGGCTTCTCCCATACGGCTGCTCGGTGGCGGGATGGAGGCCTTGGCGACGCCACCGAGCCTCCCGTCGGTTTCGGGCGCGAGCTGGTGGCCACAGAGCTTCCCAGCCGGCAGCAAAGGGGCAAGCAGCAGCGGCGGCCGGCAACATGCGCACGCAGCAGCGGCAAGCAGAGCGCGCACGCAGCAGCAGCTTGCACAACATCATCCTCACAAGTTGACAAACCATCCATCTGCTGCCGACCATGATGCCAAAAACAAGGACGCACGGCAAATGCGTGTTTAGCAGGTAAGCTCTTCTAGATGGTTCGCACTAATAATTTGTTCCTGACCTGCCATTGCCGAGGTCGTGTTTTTCCGCTTATTCTAATAAAAAAAGGAGGTGCCAAAAAAACTTTCGTGCTTCATATTCAGAAACTTGATAGCTGTCAAACTTAAATACTTTTTTTGCCTAAATCTATGGTAAATAATGGTATCTTGTTGCATAAATTGGGTTATTCAGTTTTGGATAAGGTAGTATACAATCAGTTTGTGCTATTGTTGTATAGGTCCGTATCATCCCTAATTGGGAAATGGAACCATGATCTGCCTGCTCATTGTGATTCTGTCCAATTATTCTTCAATATTTGTATGTAATAGGCTGGCTTCACAAATTGAAAGGCATAATTAAGCACTCTTTCAGAATTCTCAAACGTTCAACATAAACTCTGTGTTTTATGATCAGGTGATACACAATATTGTGGAAACAATCAACGTGTGCATCTTTGATTTTTGAGGCTGCAATTTGTAAAGTAGTTATTGTGCAAAGATGGCTTCAGTTTGCAGCTTAGGCACAAGCATTCTTTCAGCATTCTCAAACATTCAATATATACTCTTTGTTTACGATCAGGTGATGTACAATATTATGGAAATAATCAACAAGTGCATCTTTCATTTTTGCGGTTGCAATTTGTTAAGTAGTTATTGTGCAAAGACAGCTTCAATTTGCAGTTTTTTTGGTGTGGAGAGACTCAATAGTTATGTGTTCCACTCTCTACAATCCATTTGCTTAATAGTATCACATTGCAATTTCCTTTTTATAATGATCCTGCAGCCAAGGAAAATAATGCTCGATCTTCTGGTACATGCCTCGACATGCCGCTCTCGAAGCTGCCAATTTCCCAACTGCCTTAAGGTCAAGGAACTATTTACGCATGGGAAGCGATTGCAAAAGGCGTGCTTGAGGAGGGTGCCTAGCATAAAAAAATGTGGTACATGATTCAGCTCCATGCCCAAGCGTATCCTTTTCCAAGAGCAGCCACCAACGTCGTGATCTCCCCGGCTACCTTTATCTAAAGCTCAAGACTCGAAGGGATGAGGTGGGCCAAGCCGGCGCACACGGAAGCGGATACGGCTGCAGCTCCGGCGAGGCGCCCCAGAGGTGGATGTGGAGCTGCTGCGGCTGGCGATGGACGGCTGCGACGGTGACGTCAGCTTCCACGAGTTCAATCACCTCCACTGCTACATCAGGTTTGTTGCTTGCTTGCCTTTGGGTCCGGTCGAGGCTTTGATTTGGTTTCTTTGTTCGACAGTTCCACTCTCCTGCGTCGATCTGACATCTGATGGATGAGGTAGCTAAATCAGTTGAATTGATGCACACTGTCAATTCTGTGACCAAACAGGGATGACATTCTCACCATGAATTATAAAAACTCATACTCGCTAAAGTAATAAAATTGATGACTATATGCCTGCATATTTAGTTGTTAATTTACTATTTATAACCTGTTTATGATAAGCTCTCATATAAGTGCAGGAGGTAGTTAGGGTGTAATCATGCACAAAGCGTTGGGTTCTCCATGGATGGTTTTGCGATAACTACAACCATGAGAGAACTTGAACTCATGTGGGTGGCAAAGAGGATGCACATTGAGAATCTCAACTCCTTGATTTCCCCCTGTATTGAATAGTGGTAAGTGGTAACTCAGTTAAAGCTCTCAATCATGTATGTTCATGATGTTTCTACTTCTGTTCATAAGACTTCAAATACTTAGGCTGCAAAACATAAATTTGTGCTTCCACTTTGATGTTGAACAGCAGGTTAAGGGAGCATTCCTCAATTTTTTTGGGTTCAATGGAAACGCAGGAGTGTGGAGAATTAAGGCATTCGAGGACTCAGGAATATGGATGGAGAGAACGACAGTTGAAGACATGGATATTGCTGTCCGAGCACATATAAAGGATGGAAGTTTCAGATGGAATTCTTAACGATGTTAAGGTACTTGAATAATGTCTCTTATAGTTTATGACTTTTTGTATGGCATTCATACCTTCTTGATCATTCAAACTGTGCTACATGAATTTCCATTCTAGTGCCGGTGTGAATTGCCGGAGTCATAAGAAGCATACAGAAAACAACAAGATAGATGGCATTCTGGTCCGGTGCAGTTGTTTAGACTCTGCTTTGTGGACATTATCAAATCAAAGGTATTAAAGTAGGCATATTTTCAAAGATGATTTTATTTTCCGGGGAAAAGGATAAGTTGAACTGCATTATATTGAGCAGAATGTTCAAAATTTCGTTCCACTGTAATTATACTTGGTTTAAGTTTGTCATTTTCTTGGAGTTGACAAGATTTTACCTGCACTCAGTTGGATAATTAAGTACAGTTTGATTAGTATGACAAGTCATGCCAGCAGGATGAATATTTGCAAGGTTGATTATTTCCCAGGAAGACAACTAGGAAGTATGTTTGCAAAATTGCAAGTTTTCATGACTAAATTATATAATTATATAAACTGTGTTCCGCTTGAAGTTTGGTCAGTTAAAATCATGTTAACTCGCCTATTCTTTAATGGTTCTATTTTGATCATATAATTAGATTTACATCTTGACTCGCTTGATTGGATAAATTCCATTCTTACCAAGGGTCATCATTTATGTATTTCCTCTTTGGAGGGTGATCTTGTCACCCACCGAGAAGCAATCCAAGCAGCAGAGAGTAGGGTCTGCGCCGAACGTCGACTCCCTATCAAAGGAGGGGAAGTGGCTGCGAGCACGCCATCGGCGTTGGGTCGATGGTGTCGTGCCTCGGCAGCCGAGATCATGCAAGGCAGATGGGAAGCAACAGTGCCGCCTCTCCCCGAGCTCGAGATCCATGGCAGCAGCAATGAGGTGAGCAGTTGCAAAGGTTCCCACTGAATAGATCGAATGACACGATGCGACCACAACCTCCAATACTACTACGACCGATAGCTATCTTCTACCCGTGAGTGTTATGCAAATTTGCATAATTTAGCTCCAGTGACGTGGATTTCATTATGTGGTAATTTTGTTTATGTATAAATTGATCAGGTTGGGGATGGAGGGCGGTAAAAGGTCCATGTTATCATAGCAGTGGCGGTGGCTCATCTTGGGTTACTCCGTCGTCCTATAAGGTTGTTGGTACTACTGTTGCATTGTTCCAAACTGGGTTACTTGGTTCCTGATATTTTGATGGGTAGGTGGTGGAAATACTAGATCTTGATTCTTGATGTTGTTGGTGCTTGTATGTAGGTCGCCGACAGTCCATCAGATCTCTAGGAGGTGGCGTCCAGTGGTGATGTCAGAATGGTAGGGCCAATTTGTTGATCTGTATGGCGTATAGCAGCAGATGAAGTTCTTTGCTGTCGCACCACTTGTGCACTTCAAGCCACTTACTAATCCCTCCATCTCATTCTACTCTGCTCACAAGGCGTTTGACAGATTGCATCATATGTTCTTTCTTCACCATTGTCTCTTAATATCAATTGAACTCGACATTTCCCTTCATATATATGGCGGTGATACAATAGCATGGTAATTATCTTTTGCTTATTTTGATTTGAAGGTCATATCTAATTACTTGATGGAGTAATAGTGCTCAACACATCAAATCATATATTTCAGATTAGTGGCACGTCTTAGTGATACCATTATTATTTTTGAATCATTGACCCGTCTTTCTTATCTTTCCACCTAGAGTATGGTGATGTACAAAGCTCTTGAGATATGTAGTGTAGTTGATTAAGAAATATACCAAAAAGTGAGTTCAGCTTATGTTAAGTTATACTCCCGACTCTTGATGTTGATTGAATTGAAAATTTCAAATGATTATAACTGAAATTTGTAGTTACTTAAATTTCGAGGGTATTTTGCATCCTGATGTTTTACATCCTCTAGATGTTTTTTCACATCCTCCGGGTGAACTTTTTGTACTGAATTTTAATCTTTGTTGGTAGCGGATGTTTTGAAGTTGAGGCAATCGATGTTATATGTACCCCTATCTTGAAGAAGTGGGCATTCCAATGGATAGATTGGGTCAAATGTAATCCATATATACTACTTTTGAGGTCAGTTGTGTTTTCTCAGGTTTATGTACGAATGATGACTGTTTTCAAAAGAAAAAAATTGAATTAGAAATGGAACCTCTGATGGATTGACATGTGAATCTTATTCTCTAGAATTAGAATTCTAGATCATAGGATGTGACTGAATATGCAACATCACACCTTATTCTGCTATGATGTTAGCTTTCTACTTTAGTTATCAGGAAAAATTTCTTGCGGTTCGTGGCTTCATGTTCTCTCGTTCACATTTAAATGATGGTTGGGAAATTCCTGTTAAATGAATTTTAACAATAAGGATACAGTCGCCTACATTTAATTTTCTTTTCTATTGCTGGGTAATCTTCTTGTGCCATCATTTTCTAAGTACTTTTATGGTGCCGGTATCTGGTCCAGATCCGATGGAGACAAGAAAAATCATGTTCCTGCTTCTGCTTTCAATTGTAAGTGAATCCTTTGATGACAGTGCTATTTTTCATTCTCTTAATACTGCATATGATTCACATACTTCATCTATCCTTGTTTGAGAAGTTGTGCATGTTTGTGCTTCATTGGTCCAGGAAAATTCGGTGAAACCTTTCAGGAACTCAGGACAACAAGCACTGATTATATTTCATTGTGATGGCCGCTGACACAGCTACTATGGGCACGTGCAACTTCTATTTTGCTCGCCACCAGAGACCACCGCCTAGATCCATCTCTTCTCAACCATGGCGACATGGTGGTCAAGGGCGCTTACAACCTGTGAGGACCTGCGTTCTCCTTCTCTCGAGCCTTCGTCGCGATGAAGCCGTGAGAGGACAGGGGCATGCGCATGATGGATCTGCTCAAGCACCTCAAGCAGCGCATCTTCAAGGTGATCACTTCATCCACATTCAGTCTTAGTTCCCGTGTTCACTTCTTTTTTGGGGGTGGAGGCATGATACTCTGATAGTAGTATGCTGCTGTAGTACATAGTGCACATTGGCACGCTGAAACTAGCCCGCCGTTTTCTCGAGAATTTTTATGTGACATGCCAAAGGAGTGGATTATAACGTTTCAATGGAATAAATTGTAGTAATTTCTTGTTTGCTTCTCAAAGTAAAGAATGTTATATTAACTTGATGTTCCTCTTCTTGGTAGGATGAACAAATGGCACCTTGTAGGCTCTTAATTTTTTCTATGATTCCCTCTGAAAAGATATACTTTTGCAGTTTTTTATCAATTCTTCCAAAACAAACAATACGTGATGGATAGCTACAATTATAACTTATTTTATATTATTGTCCCGATTGAGGTGCTTCTAAGGTTAGATATGCCTTGCCTTATATAGGTTAGCTACATCATGCCCTTTCATGTCCATCGTTAGACATTTGCTATTTATATTTGCTTATTGATATTGTACACATGGGATGAATGGATCAGCCTCATTCTTTGCTTAGAATAATTAGTCTATGGTTGTCCGTTTAGAAGCATCATTGTTCTGCAACCTACTTGTTTTTGGATAATAATCATCTTTCACACATCATCCACTTTGTGAGTTATTTATTTTGGTTGGCTTGTATTCCTAAAGGTATATCTTCCTAATTATGCCAACTGTGCGCTTTTATGTACTTAGATTTTCTTGTGGGCTTTCACTTCCAGTACAGCTGCCATCGGCATAAATGTGGCTATGTTGGAAGATGGTACAAAAATGTTCATGCCGCTCGAAGCTATTTGCATGAAGCACTATTATTAGTAGTTACGTAAGATGGAACTTACAAGGGTATCCACCTCCTATGATGGATATTTTCATTGTAGAACTTATGCTAATCGGATATCATAATATATATTATCCATGTAAGATCTATTCATTCTCATTTTGTGAGTTCTCCTTAATCGTTATTTGATTTTTAGAATTTCACATGATGATCTTTCGGGACCATGTCGGTGTCTCCTAGAGATTAGGTTCTTGTTTACCTAATGCTCGTGTTCTTTGTAGATGGCGAAACATTGAATCCTTTAGTGTCCACAACATTGCTTTGCAAACCCCGCAAAGGAAAACATTGCTTTGCAAACCTCTAGGACACTAGGGATTGATTGTATTGCTTGGTTACAGTATCTCGAGGATCATTTATGCTGAAACATTGTGGTGCTTTGCTAACTGATGGTTGTTCTTTGTACTTGTCAAGAAAAGTTGAGGCTAACGACCATTAGTTCAATGTTACTACAGAACAAATGTGTGTGTGTGTGTGTGTGTGTGTGTGTGTAAAAATGGATGTATGGGGGCGTAATGAGGCGCTTCAACAAGGCAAGTGCGCCACAAGAACACTCTCAGGAGGCCCGCCATTGGCGGGCCCCAGCCCCTAGTTAGTTAACACACTGCTGGCGTCTTCACCGTTTGGGTCGAGCTTAAGGTTTTTTTCTAGAGCAACCACATATTTTATTAATAGAAAATCAAGTTACTAAAAGACAAACCAAGAAACAGCAGTTCTCCTGAAAACGATGTAGATAGAGCCCTAGAAGATGAAAAAATACGGAACAATTCCTAGGGTTTTGCACACACTGAATCCAACGGCCGCCGCCCAACTCCAGTGTCACTGAGTCGCACAACAGAAGAGACGCTGAGCCTGCATGATTGCCAGATCCAAAGAAGCATCATCGCCAACAAGACTTTGTGAATCGATGAACAGGCCAGCTGCAAGCAACGAGGCACATGTTGATGTGGCACATCGAGAAGGGGACGTCACCGTGCTACCTTGGACCTAGACCAGCCGCATCCCATCGACAAAGTCGAGGAAGGACGACAGATCCACCACCTTTGGACCACCATCCTCGCTCCAGAGCATCCGCGTCGCCCTGGCCACTAGCGGTGCCGCGAGTAACGACAAAACACCAGAGACACACCGAGAAACTAATATCGCTAGATCTCGAGATGGCGAGAGGAGCAAGCCACCTACTCTACGCCACGGTCGATTAAAGCACCATCAAGATGGGGGAGAAGCAGGGACACCTTATTCTGACGTGGCGCCGTCCCAGCCACATATGTGACGCACCTGAAAAAACCCAGACCAACCCTACCCACTTGCAAAGGTCGAAGCGCCGAGGTCCCCACCCTGTCATCGCAAAAACGGTGGACGGAGGAGGCAGGGACCTGTGGCCTCGCCAGCAGAGGGAGGGGGCAAAGTGGCCGCCGCTGCCCTGTCGCCTTCTAGGGTTAGGGATATGCGGCAACAGAGACGAGAATTTATCTCGCTCAACTGGTTGTGCACTCGTGAGCTCATCCAACCCATCACGACCTGTGCATGGGTGGATGTGCAGCATCACGACATCTTAATTTGACCCACGCAACATCACCACCTCTTAATTTCACCGCTACCCAACTACCTCCCCGTTCCCCATCGAGTGAATCTCCTCCCATGGGCAGTTCTTCCTGCTTCAACGAGATCGTGCACCCCACCGCAGCCTCACGCAGCCCCAGGCCTTCCCCCAGCTACGGGTGCAACCGCACCACCGTGCACACATGGGTGCTAGAGAATCAATCATCCAGTAACCTTGGGAAGAGGTTCTACAAGTGTCCCTTTTTTTAGGTCAGCTGGCATATGATTTATCCCCCCGTCCTTCCCATTTTAAAATTTCCCTTGCGCCCTCCCTTGCCTTGCCTCGACGGAACAATCGACTCACCCCGGCCTGATGGTGTAGATGATACCTCGTTGGGAACCCCAAATGGAAGGTGTGATGTAGTGCACTAGCAAATTTCCCTCACTTATGAAACCAAGGTTATCGAACCAGTAGCAATACAATGCTTCAGCAAAGTTTGTAGTAGACCTACACACAAACAGAAAACTCCTTTGTTCCCAACTACCCAGGAAGGTTGTCAAGCTTCCCGTCTTGCTGAATACAAAGTATTAAACGTATAGGGTGGAAGATATGGTTGTAAACAAATAGAGTAAAACCGGACCAGAAAGCTAGCAATAATAAAAAAGCAAGTAAACAAGGTTGTGATCAATGTAAAAGAATGGACCGGGGGTCATAGTTTCACGAGTGGTGTCTCTAAGTCCCTCCAAAGATAATAAAGTAAGTTGGGTGAACAAATTACAGCTGGGAAATTGACATAATTGGAAATAACTTATTATGATAACAACAGAGTTCATGGCTATATTCATGTAGGCATTACGTCAAACATAATGACCATTATTGAACCGTGTCTTTAACTAATACTCCATTTCAAGAGAGCGATTACGCCAGCCTCTCTATGTATTAAGTCGTAAACAACAGAGTACCGCCTTAAGCACAAGCAAAATACATATTGTAAGCAATATTCATTATCAACTAATGGATATAAATACCATTGTTTTACCCTTAGTAGAAACAGCACATTGCCCCTCTTAGTTGTTTCTGTCGCTAGATCCCAGAGAAAGTAAGGCATGAACCCACTATCGAACATATATACTCCCTCTTGGAGATTCATACAAATACTTGGCCAGAGTAAACATACAAATTGGAGAGCATGTAAGAAAGTAAATAGAGCTAAACATGATAACAAGTAGCATCACATATTAAGCATGCACAATCTGATCATAATATCAGAATTAACACAACAACAATAGGAAATTACATCATATGGATCTCAGTCATGTTAGGCAGCTCACGAGACCTTGTAACGAAGAACATGGAGGAGAGACAACCATCTAGCTACTCCTATGGACCTGTGGTCCAACAATGACTACTCACAGATCATCATGGAGGCAACAATGGTGGTATACATGCCTCTGGCAATGATTTCCCCTCCGGTAGGATGCCGAACAGGACTGAAAGACCCCGGATTAGGGTTTCTATGACGGCGGTGGCTTTGTATCGCTTTAGGTAAAAAAAGTGTCCCTTAACTTTTAGGTCAGGGGCTATTTGTAGGCGAAGGGTAAGCTTTCCGATGGGTTTCAATTTTTTCTGAAATTTTCTCAATTCATGTGATTTTTCTCAAAATAGGGCTTGAAATTGCCATCTTTACCATTCATCGCTCCTGAGGGGTGGTTTCCAAATTTGGAGGGAGTGGGGGGTGTTGCATAGAATCACAGAAGAGTACCTTCATATCTCTTTTAATCTAATTTTAGGGCCAAATTATAGTGTACTTGTAGTTCAAATTTAGATTACTTTCGATAAATGCCATTAAAATTATTTAATCAATGGAAATATAGGGATTGTCGCTCAAAAATTATAAAATCAATGTACTTAGGGATTGTGGCTCCAATACAATATAATTTGTACCTGCTGAAGGAAATATGCCCTAGAGGCAATAATAAAGTTATTATTTATTTCCTTATATCATGATAAATGTTTACTATTCATGCTAGAATTGTATTAACCGGAAATATAATACATGTGTGAATACATAGACAAACAGAGTGTCACTAGTATGCCTCTACTTGACTAGCTCGTTGATCAAAGATGGTTATGTTTCCTAGCCATGGACATGAGTTGTCATTTGATTAACGGGATCACATCATTAGGAGAATAATGTGATTGACATGACCCATTCCGTTAGCTTAGCACCACGATCGCTTAGTATGTTGCTATTGCTTTCTTCATGACTTATACATGTTCCTATGACTATGAGACTATGCAACTCCGTTCTGGGAGGAACACTTTGTGTGATACCAAACGTCACAACGTAACTGGGTGATTATAAAGGTGCTCTACAGGAGTCTCCAAAGGTACTTGTTGGCTTGGCGTATTTCGAGATTAGGATTTGTCACTCCGATTGTCGGAGAGGTATCTCTGGGCCCTCTCGGTAATGACATCACTTAAGGCTTGCTAGCATTGCAACTAATGAGTTAGTTGCGGGATGATGTATTACGGAACGAGTAAAGAGACTCGCCAGGTAACGAGATTGAACTAGGTATTGAGATACCGCCGATCGAATCTCGGGCAAGTAACATACCGATGACAAAGGGAACAACGTACGTTGTTATGCGGTCTGACCGATAAAGATCTTCGTAGAATATGTGGGAGCCAATATGAGCATCCAGGTTCCGCTATTGGTTATTGACCGGAGACGTGTCTCGATCATGTCTACATAGTTCTCGAACCCGTAGGGTCCGCACGCTTAACGTTTCGATGATAGTTATATTATGAGTTTATATGTTCTGATGTACCGAAGGTTGTTCGGTGTCCCGGATGTGATCACGGACATGACGAGGAGTCTCGAAATGGTTGAGACATAAATATTGATACATTGGAAGCCTATGTTTGGACATCGGAAGTGTTCCGGGTGAAATCGGGATTTTACCGGATTACCGGGAGGTTACCGGAACCCCCCGGGAGGTTAATGGGCCATAGTGGGCCTTAGTGGAAGAGAGGAGAGGTGGCCAGGGAAAGGGCCGCGCGCCCTTCCCCCCTAGTCCGAATAGGACAAGGAGAGGAGGGCGGCGCCCCCCTTTCCTTCCTCTCCTCCACCTCTTTCCCCCCTCTCTCCTAGTCCAACAAGGAAAAGGGGGGGAGTCCTACTCCCGGTAGGAGTAGGACTCCTCTTGGCGCGCCCCCTCTCTAGGCCGGCCGCACCCCCTTTGCTCCTTTATATACGGGGGTAGGGGGGCACCCTAGAGACACAACAATTGATTGTTTGATCTTTTAGTCGTGTGCGGTGCCCCCCTCCACCATAGTCCACCTCGATAATACTGTAGCAGTGCTTAGGCAAAGCCCTGCATCGGTAGAACATCATCATCATCACCACACCGTCGTGCTGACAAAACTCTCCCTCAACACTCGGCTGGATCGAAGTTCGAGGGACATCATCGGGCTGAACATGTGCTGAACTCGGAGGTGACGTGCGTTCGGTACTTGATCGGTCGGATCGTGAAGATGTACGACTACATCAACCGCGTTGTGCTAACGCTTCCGCTTTCGGTCTCACGATGCGTGGACACACTCTCCTCTCATTGCTATGCATCACAATGATCTTGCGTGTGCGTAGGAATTTTTTTGAAATTACTACGTTCCCCAACAGTGGCATCTGAGCCAGGTTTTATGCGTTGATGTTATATGCACGAGTAGAACACAAGTGAGTTGTGGGCGATATAAGTCATACTGCTTACCAGCATGTCATACTTTGGTTCGGCGGTATTGTTGAATGAAGCGGCCCGGACAGACATTACGCGTACGCTTACGCGAGAGTGGTTCTACCGACGTGCTTTGCACATAGGTGGCTGGAAGGTGTCAGTTTCTCCAACTTTAGTTGAACCGAGTGTGGCTACGCCCATTTCTTGCGAAGGTTAAAACAACACCAACTTGACAAACTATCGTTGTGGTTTTTGATGCGTAGGTAAGAACGGTTCTTGCTAAGCCCGTAGCAGCCACGTAAAACTTGCAACAACAAAGTAGAGGACGTCTATCTTGTTTTTGCAGGGCATGTTGCTATGTGATATGGTCAAAACATGATGCTAAATTTTATTGTATGAGATGATCATGTTTTGTAACCGAGTTATCGGCAACTGGCAGGAGCCATATGGTTGTCGCTTTATTGTATGCAATGCAATCGCCCTGTAATGCTTTACTTTATCACTAAGCAGTAGCGATAGTCGTAGAAGCATAAGATTGGCGAGACGACAACGATGCTACGATGGAGATCAAGGTGTCGCGCCGGTGATGATGGTGATCATGGAGGTGCTTCGGAGATGGAGATCACAAGCACAAGATGATGATGGCCATATCATATCACTTATATTGATTGCATGTGATGTTTATCTTTTATGCATCTTATCTTGCTTTGATTGACGGTAGCATTATAAGATGATCTCTCACTAAATTTCAAGATAAAAGTGTTCTCCCTGAGTATGCACCGTTGCCAAAGTTCGTCGTGCCCAGACACCACATGATGATCGTGTGTGATAAGCTCTACATCCATCTACAACGGGTGCAAGCCAGTTTTGCACACGCAGAATACTCGGGTTAAACTTGATGAGCCTAGCATATGCAGATATGGCCTCAGAACACTGAGACCGAAAGGTTGAGCGTGAATCATATAGTAGATATGATCAACATAGTGATGTTCACCATTGAAAACTACTCCATTTCACATGATGATCGGTTATGGTTTAGTTGATTTGGATCACGTGATCACTTAGAAGATTAGAGAG
Source organism: Aegilops bicornis (assembly GCA_021605145.1). Classification (NCBI taxonomy): domain Eukaryota; kingdom Viridiplantae; phylum Streptophyta; class Magnoliopsida; order Poales; family Poaceae; genus Aegilops; species Aegilops bicornis. The sequence goes on along the minus strand of CM038675.1, from coordinate 232,945,407 downwards.
ATGTCTTTCTAAGTGGGAGTTCTTAAGTAATATGATTAATTGAACTTAAATTTATCATGAACTTAGTACCTGATAGTATCTTGCTTGTCTATGTTGATTGTAGATAGATGGCCCGTGTTGTTGTTCCGTTGAATTTTAATGCGTTCCTTGAGAAAACAAAATTGTAAGATGATGGTAACAATTACACGTACTGGGTCCGTAACTTGAGGATTATCCTCATTGTTGCACAGAAAAATTACGTCCTGGAAGCACCACTAGGTGTACCACCTGCGCCGGCAACTATAGACATTGTGAATGCCTGGCAGTCACGTTTTGATGACTACTCGATAGTTTAGTGTGCCATGCTTTATGGCTTAGAACCGGGACTTCAACGACGTTTTGAACGTCATGGAGCACATGAGATGTTTCAAGAGTTGAAGTTAATATTTCAAAAGAATGGCCGAATTGAGAGATATGAAGTCTCCAATAAGTTCTACAGCTGCAAGATGGAGGAGAATAGTTCTGTCAGTGAGCATATACTCAAGATGTCTGGGTATAATAATCATATGATTCAACTGGGAGTTAATCTTCTGGATGATAGCGTCATTGACACAATTCTCCAATCACTGCCACCAAGCTACAAGAGCTTCGTGATGAACTATAACATGCAAGGGATGAATAAGACAATTCCCGAGCCCTTCGCAATGCGAAAGGCTGCGGAGGTAGAAATCAAAAAGGAGCATCAAGTGTTGATGTTCAATAAGACCACTAGTTTCAAGAAAAAGGGCAAAGGGAAGAAGAAGGGGAACTTAAAGAAGAACAACAAGCAAGTTGCTGCTCAGGAGAAGAAACCCAAGTCTGGACCTAAGCCTGAAATCGAAAGTGCTTCTCGCAAGCGGCATCGGTCCTTTAAGCGGAATTGCCCCAAGTATTTGGCGGATAAGAAGGATGGCAAGGTGAACAAAGGTATATGTGATATACATGTTATTGATGTGTACCTTACTAGAGCTCGAAGTAGCACCTGGGTATTTGATACTGGTTCTATTGCTAATATTTGCAACTCGAAACAGGGACTATGGGTTAAGCGAACACTGGCCAAGGACGAGGTGACGATGCGCGTGGGAAATGGTTCCAAAGTCGATGTGATCACGGTCGGCACGCTACCTCTACACCTATCTTCAGGATTAGTTTTAGACCTAAATAATTGTTATTTGGTGCCAGCGTTGAGCATGAACATTATATCTGGATCTTGTTTGATGCGAGACAGTTATTCATTTAAATCAAAGAATAATGGTTGTTCTATTTATATGAGTAATATCTTTTATGGTCATGCACCCTTGAAGAGTGGTCTATTTTTATGAATCTCGATAGTAGTGATACACATATTCATAATGTTGAAGCCAAAAGATGCAGAGTTGATAATGATAGTGCAACTTATTTGTGGCACTGCCGTTTAGGTCATATTGGTGTAAAGCGCATGAAGAAACACCATACTGATGGACTTTTGGAACCACTTGATTATGAATCACTTGGTACTTGCGAACCGTGCCTTATGGGCAAGATGACTAAAATGCCGTTCTCCGGTACTATGGAGAGAGCAACAGATTTGTTGGAAATCATACATACAGATGTATGTGGTCCAATGAATGTTGAGGCTCGCGGTGGGTATCGTTATTTCCTCACCTTCACAAATGATTTAAGAAGATATGGGTATATCTACTTAATGAAGCATAAGTCTGAAACATTTGAAAAGTTCAAAGAATTTCAGAGTGAAGTTGAAAATCATCGTAACAAGAAAATAAAGTTTCTACGATCTGATCGTGGAGGAGAATATTTGAGTTACGAGTTTGGTCTACATTTGAAACAATGCGGAATAGTTTCGCAACTCACGCCACCCGGAACACCACAGCGTAATGGTGTGTCCGAATGTCGTAATCGTACTTTACTAGATATGGTGCAATCTATGATGTCTCTTACTAATTTACCGCTATCGTTTTGGGGTTATGCTTTAGAGACGGCCGCATTCACGTTAAATAGGGAACCATCAAAATCCGTTGAGATGACGCCTTATGAACTGTGGTTTGGCAAGAAACCAAAGTTGTCGTTCCTTAAAGTTTGGGGCTGCGATGCTTATGTGAAAAAGCTTCAAGCTGATAAGCTCGAACCCAAATCAGAAAAATGTGTCTTCATAGGATACCCAAAGGAGACTGTTGGGTACACCTTCTATCACAGATCCGAAGGCAAGACATTCATTGCTAAGAATGGATAATTTCTAGAGAAGGAGTTTCTCTCAAAAGAAGTGAGTGGGAGGAAAGTAGAACTTGATGAGGTAACTATACCTGCTCCCTTGTTGGAAAGTAGCTCATTACAAAAATCTGTTCCTGTGACGCCTACACCAATTAGTGAGGAAGTTAATGATGATGACCATGGAACTTCATATCAAGTTGTTACTGAACCTCGTAGATCAACCAGAGTAAGATCCGCACCAGAGTGGTACGGTAATCCTGTTCTAGAAGTCATGTTACTAGACCATGATGAACCTACGAACTATGAAGAAGCGATGGTGAGCCCAGATTCCGCAAAATGGCTTGAGGGCATGAAATCTGAGATGGGATCCATGTATGAGAACAAAGTATGGACTTTGGTTGACTTGCCCGATGATCGGCAAGCAATTGAGAATCAATGGATCTTCAAGAAGAAGACTGACACTGACGGTAATGTTACTGTCTACAAAGCTCAACTTGTTGTAAAGGTTTTCGACAAGTTCAAGGGATTGACTACGATGAGACCTTGTCACCGTGGTGATGCTTAAGTCTGTCCGAATCTGTCGGAATGGATTTCTGGAAGAAGAGTTGGATATGATGCAACCGGAAGGTTTTGTCGATCCAAAGGGAGCTAACAAAGTGTGCAAGCTCCAGCGATCCATTTATGGACTGGTGCAAGCCTCTCGGAGTTGGAATAAACGTTTTGATAGTGTGATCAAAGCATTTGGTTTTGTACAGACTTTTGGAGAAGCCTGTATTTACAAGAAAGTGAGTGAGAGCTCTGTAGCATTTCTTATATTATATGTAGAGGACATATTGCTGATTGAAAATGATATAGAATTTCTGGATAGCATAAAGGGATACTTGAATAAGAGTTTTTCAATGAAAGACCTCGGTGAAGCTGCTTATATATTGGGCATTAAGATCTATAGAGATAGATCAAGACGCTTAATTGGACTTTCACAAAGCACATACCTTGACAAAGTTTTGAAGAAGTTCAAAATGGATCAAGCAAAGAAAGGGTTCTTACGTATTTACAAGGTGTGAAGTTGAGTAAGACTCAATGCCCGACCACCGCAGAAGATAGAGAGAAGATGAAAGATGTTCCCTATGCTTCAGCCATAGGCTCTATCATGTATGCAATGTTGTGTACCAGACCTGATGTGTGCCTTGCTATAAGTTTAGCAGGGAGGTACCAAAGTAATCCAGGAGTGGATCACTGGACAACGGTCAAGAACATACTGAAATACCTGAAAAGGACTAAGGATATGTTTCTCGTTTATGGAGGTGACAAAGAGCTCATCGTAAATGGTTACGTTTATGCAAGCTTTGACACTGATCCGGACGATTCTAAATCGCAAACCGGATACGTGTTTACATTGAACGGTGGAGCTGTCAGTTGGTGCAGTTCTAAACAAAGCGTCGTGGCGGGATCTACGTGTGAAGCGGAGTACATAGCTGCTTCGGAAGCAGCAAATGAAGGAGTCTGGATGAAGGAGTTCATATCCGATCTAGGTGTCATACCTAGTGCATCGGATCCAATGAAAATCTTTTGTCACAATACTGGTGCAATTGCCTTGGCAAAGGAATCAAGATTTCACAAGAGAACCAAGCACATCAAGAGACGCTTCAATTCCATACGGGATCTAGTCCAGGTGGGAGACATAGAAATTTGCAAGATACATACGGATCTGAATGTTGCGGAACCCGTTGACTAAGCCTCTTCCACGAGCAAAACATGATCAGCACCAAGACTCCATGGGTGTTAGGATCATTACTATGTAATCTAGATTATTGACTCTAGTGCAAGTGGGAGATCAAGGAAATATGCCCTAGAGGCAATAATAAATTATTATTTATTTCCTTATATCATGATAAATGTTTATTATTCATGCTAGAATTGTATTAACCGGAACATAATACATGTGTGAATACATAGACAAACAGAGTGTCACTAGTATGCCTCTACTTGACTAGCTCGTTGATCAAAGATGGTTATGTTTCCTAGCCATAGACATGAGTTGTCATTTGCTTAACGGGATCACATCATTAGGAGAATGATGTGATTGACATGACCCATTTTGTTAGCTTAGCACACGCTCGTTTAGTATGTTGCTATTGCTTTCTTCATGACTTAGACATGTTCTATGACTATGAGATTATGCAACTCCCGTTTACCGGAGGAACACTTTGTGTGCTACAAAACATCACAATGTAACTGGGTGATATAAAGGTGCTCTACAGGTGTCTCCAAAGGTACTTGTTGGGTTGGCGTATTTCGAGATTAGGATTCGTCACTCCGATTGTCGGAGAGGTATCTCTGGGCCCTCTCGGTAATGCACATCACTTAAGCCTTGCAAGCATTGCAACTAATGAGATAGTTGCGGATGATGTATTACGGAACGAGTAAAGAGACTTGCCGGTAACGAGATTGAACTAGGTATTGAGATACCGATGATCGAATCTCAGGCAAGTAACATACCGATGACAAAGGGAACAACGTATGTTGTTATGCGGTCTGACCGATAAAGATCTTCGTAGAATATGAGGGAGCCAATATGAGCATCCAGGTTCCGCTATTGGTTATTGACCGGAGACGTGTCTCGGTCATGTCGACATAGTTCTCGAACCCGTAGGGTCCGCACGCTTAACGTTTCGATGACAGTTATATTATGAGTTTATATGTTCTGATGTACCGAAGGTTGTTCGGAGTCCCGGATGTGATCACGGACATGACAAGGAGTCTCGAAATTGTCAAGACATAACGATTGATATATTGGAAGCCTATGTTTCGACACCGGAAGTGTTCCGGGTGAAATCAGGATTTTACCAGAGTACCGGGAGGTTACCGGAACCCCTCGGGAGGTTAATGGGCCATAGTGGGCCTTAGTGGGAAGAGAGGAGAGGCGGCCAGGGCAAGGGCCGTGCGCCCCTCCCCCTAGTCTGAATAGGACAAGGAGAGGGGGGCGGCGCCCCCCTTTCCTTCCTCTCCTCCACCTCTTTCCCCCCTCTCTCCTAGTCCAACAAGGAAAAGGGGGGAGTCCTACTCCCGGTAGGAGTAGGACTCCTCCTGGCGCGCCCCCTCTCTAGGTCGGCCGCACCCCCCTTGCTCCTTTATATACGGGGGCAGGGGGCACCCTAGAGACACAATAATTGATCGTTTGATCTTTTAGCTGTGTGCGGTGCCCCCCTCCACCATAGTCCACCTCGATATCTTTGTAGCAGTGCTTAGGCGAAGCCTGCGGCGGTAGAACATCATCATCGCCACCACACCGTCGTCTTGTGAAACTCTCCCTCAACACTCGGCTGGATCGGAGTTCGAGGGACGTCATCGGGCTGAACATGTGCTGAACTCGGAGGTGCCGTGCGTTCGGTACTTGATCGGTCGGATCATGAAGACGTACGACTACATCAACCGCGTTGTGCTAACGCTTCCGCTTTCGGCATACGAGGGTACGTGGACACACTCTCCCCTCTCGTTGCTATGCATCGCCATGATCTTGCGTCTGCGTAGGATTTTTTTTAAATTACTACGTTCCCCAACACCTGCTTCACGAAAAAAAAACAAATTTCTAGAAAAATTTGAATAAAACATTTTTTTCAAAATATCTTGGTATCTCACTTGGGCAATGTTGTTTACAATGTTAAAACACATGTCTTTGCTAATTTTGGTCATGATATCATTAACTTAGCCATGGATATAGCCATGACTACGGTCATTTGGCTTGAAAGCCATGGTTCTTCATACATGGTAGTCCATTGTGTGAAAATTTCTTTTCCAATTTGTGGTATTACAAGTTTATGATTTTCATTGAAACTGGTACCCTAAAAAGGAAGCTTTGTGCAAGTTTCCATTTCTTTGAAAATTACTCAATTTATGTGATTTTTCTCAGAACATGGCTCGAAATTGCGGGCTTGACCGTTCATAGCTAAGGGTGATTTGTTTTCAACTTTTTTCGCGGTTGTTGCATAGAATCACGCAAGAGTACCTTCCTATGTTTTTTTCTCTCTCTCTTTAGGACCAAACTAAGAAAAATTTAATTACTTCCCAAAAATCTACGAGAACTAAGGAAAACGAGATATGTGCAAAGCGAGAAAATTCATCACCTCTGGTAGTTGTCCATCCCACAAGATCTACTGTGTTTGAAAATTGCAGCGGGGGAGGGGTGTTGCATAGAATCACGCAAGAGTAGCTTCATACATTTTTTAATCTAATTTTAGGGCCATATTATAATATACTTGCACTACAAATTAGGATTACTTTTGATAAATTCCATTAAACACATTTACTCAATGGAAATATAGATCAAATTTCAAAATTCAAGTTACTCGATTGTGGCTCCAATAGGATATAATTTGGGTGCAAGTTGCAAAAGTCAAATTTCCTATCTCATTTGCGATACCTTCTTCACGGGGGGAGACACATTTTTGGAAAAAGGTCAAAAAGAAAAGCATTCTCAAAATATCTTGGAATCTCTCTTTTGCAATATTGTTTACAATGTTAAACCCATGTTTGTGCCAACTTTTGTCATGATGTCATTGCAGCCATGGATATGGTCATGACTGTGGTCATTTGGCTTGAAAGCCATGGATCGTCTTACATGGTAGTATATTTTGTGAAAAATTTTGTTTCAATATGTGGTATTGCAAGTTTATGATTTTCATTGCTTGGAAAGACCATAATAATATCACCTAGAGGGCGAGTTGTATAGGCGTTTTAAAAACTTCTCCGGATTTTGCTTTATCCTAATGAGGAAATAAACTAAGAGCATACTTTTCAAGCACAAATCTTATATATACTGGGCTCAACTAAGTGCACAAATTCCAATTTGAATAATTTAAATATAATTCAGAAGAAGCTAGAATTCAGACAATAGTGGTATCCCCAGCCTATCAGGGTTCAAATCCTGATGCTCGCATTTATTCTGAATTTATTACAGAATTTCCGGCGATACGCTTTTACTGGGGGGAGACGTTCCCGTCGACTATGAAGCGCCTACGATGACTTCGTAAAATCTTAACATGATATGCCGGTTCAGTCTCTCGGAGGTGCTCAGGCTGGTCATAGTGGGGAGTAACTTATACTAGTGTCATGCATATGACACTAGTCTAAGTTACTACCTCCATAGTGCAAAGTAGCATAGTAGTAATGTCATAGATTGTTTCATTTATTAGCTCATAGACTCATTTTGCCTCGAAAAGCGCTATGTTACAGTAACATATTATGTTACCACAAGCACCTCTTTCCTCATTAAATACTTGCCATATAAGCAAAATTATCTCGGGATGTGTTAAGTTACTACCTATGTTACCCCCACTATGGCTAGTCTCATAGGGGTAGGGTATGCATGTATGCATTCATAGGGATGAGTGTATGCACGTTTATATAAGCGCTTGCGTCTGTACTGTGTTAAAAAAATCAAAGGTAGATTGGTGTGTTGGAGATCCAAGGGCCGAGGAGGCCGCGAGCTGTCCTCGTGTTGAGCCGCGACAAGTGTTGGTGCATGCCACCGTGCCAACGTACTAGTATGTGCGTGCATTCATGCCTTCCATGGTTCACACCTGCCGTCTACATCAACAGCCGCTGATTCGCCGCTCCGAAAACGAAAAGGTCCAAAACAAATCTTCAACTTGTAAACAAAAGCTAAATCAAACCTTGAATTTTTAATCCCAGAAATTAGCACACCGAATTTTTTGATCCCGATCTATTTTAAACCTTGAGGGCGTTTAGCTGGTATTTGCTGACGTGGCAAGGATTGTTGACTGGGCTGGCTCGAAATTAGGGCAAATCGGTCGGCCTAGTAGCACAGTCACTCGCGCGCTTGTTATGCTCTCTTTTTTTCTTTGTTTTACATTTTCATAATCATAATTAATTCATACATTTTTGTATTTGAATATATACACGGACCCACTTTTCATATATTAGGAGCGACAAAAAATAGAAGCAACAGTGAGCTTGTGAGAGGTCCCGGACTAGCTAGGGACCTGGAACTCGCGGCGGCCGGACATCGCCAATCGGCATGATGGCTGCTAGTCATTATAAATTGCTCGTTGCATATAAGGACAGAGAGGAACGTTTATATATGAACACTTCTGTAAAACCTTCGAAACATTTCTTGCAAAAAAATCTAAACAATTTTAAAATAATAAATATGTTTTAACACAAATAATGTACGAAATTCCAAAAAAAAAATCAAAAATGTGACAGCGTAACATACTGTCAAATATACATTTTACAATTTATAAAACTATACGAAATGTTTTTTACATTGTTTTAAAAACATTGTTCAGGTTTCAATATTTGTTGCATTTTTTGCTAAAAATGTTTATGTTCCAAATAGTGTTCGCTTTTCAAAATTGATTGTGATTTTAAAAAATCCTTATTTTGAAAAAGTATTCAGAATTTTTAGAAAGTGTTTGCACTTTAAAAGAACGGATATTTCAAAAGTCATTCTGGTCTGCACGTTCCCAATATAGATTTACCCTAAAAGGTATTTTTCAAATATCTTTTTTGTGCCCTAAAAGATATTTTCAAATATGGACACTACGATCTGTGGTTAAATTGCTGGGGCCTCTAATTATATAGCACGAATAGCCAATGCTTCTAGTGGCTAGCCAGTGGAGTTTGAACCTCGTGGGCGCCAGTTCCATTACTCCAGAGTTAATTTTTTTGGGGGGTATTTTTGGCATTTCCTATTTGGTGCCCTACGCGCCAATTAACGTGCATTTCTATTAACTGGCGCCTGTGGCGTCCATAAATGGGCCGGCCCATCGAGGTGCCAGTTGACGATTTCATTTCTGAAAATTCCATGAACTTTTTTGAATTTTGATGAACTTTTTATAAATTTCAGTAGTTTTTTTTCATATTGATGAGCTTTTTTGAATATCGATGAACTTTTCTGAAATTTGATGAACATCCTTTTGAAAATGGATGAACTTTTTTAGATTTATGAACTTCTTTTTCAGTTCAACAAACTTTTTTGAAAAATCATTAATTTTTTTTTCTGAATTTCTATGAACTTTTTTCAAATTTGATGAACTTTTAAAAAAAATTATGAACTTTTACTAAATTGGATGAACTTTTTTTCAATTTGAATGAACTTTTTTTTCAAATTGATGAACTTTTTTCAAAATTGATGAACCTTTTTTAAAGATGTGAATTTTTTTTCAAAATAGATGAAACTTTTTTTATTTTAAATCTGTAAACTTTTTTGATTTCACATTTTTATTTTCTTAACAAAAAAATAAAAAAAATGGGGCATCACGTTAGTGGGCCGGCCCATGGTAGGACCGCTGCAGTCGCCGGATCGTTAACGGGCGCCTGCAGCGCTGCATAGGAGCTCCTGGTATTTTACCTCCGTGTTACAAAAATGGAAAACGAAAACCGGTTTGTGCCTGTTGAGCCGGCCCAGATGCTAGCGCCCTCATCTTTCCCGGGATTCGACGTCCCACATTGACAATCCCTATTTGGGAACATGCTCAAGGTTTAAAATAGATCGGGATTAAAGAGTTTGATGTGCTGATTTTCGAGATTAAGAGTTCAGGGTTCAAATTATTTTTTGTCTACAAGTTGAAGGTTTATTTTGGACTTTTTCCCTCCAAAAACCATGCCTTTCGCCATATCAACTTAGGGCTTCTTCAACGCCGACTAGTAAACGGACACCGCAAAATATCTGTTTTTATGTTTAGACATGACCCATGGATATGATGCAGGAAGAAATCATTCAACGTTATTCGCAAATTAATCTGGTTGAGAGAAAAGAGAGTAGAGTGAGACCATGCATGTTGTTGAGTATATGTACTTAGCACGTGTATCCCTTGTACTCCAATTCTTCCTCCTTGTGTATAGTTGAGGACATTGAGAGTTGCATCCTATTCCTCTACATGGTATCAGCCTATCTCCGGTCCCTACCCCAGCCGCGCCGCCGTCGCCTCCATTGTCCGCCGCCGCTCCACCAGCCGCCGCGCCACGCCCACCCTCCCTTCCTAGCCGCGCCTCTCCCTCCCACTGCGCCTCTTCCCTTCCCGCTGCCCCTCTCCCGCGGTGCCTCTCCCTCCTTCTCCCACACAAAAAACCCTAACCCTAATTCAACCCGCGCCGCCGCCCCCTCCCACCGCGCGCGCCCATGTCATCATCCTCCCGCCCCAGCAACCCCTTCGACTCCTCCTATGGTTCTGAACCCGATGAGCCCCTTGCCGCCGACACCCGCGACATCCCCCTCTCTGATCATGTTCCCATCACCCTCTCCCACACCTCCACCAACTACTACGCATGGAAAACCTACTTCAATCTCCTCTTCCGTGAGTACAACCTTCGTGAACACGTGGACGGCCTCACCAACTTCTTCGCCATGCGCCGTGACGCCAACTAGCTGGCCATCGACGCCACCCTCATCTGGTGGTTCTTCCTCACTGTCTCTCTGGACATCTTCCACACCGTCTCGCGATGGGGACGATGCCTACACGAGGTGGACCAAGATCAATGGCTTCTTCACCGACAACAAGCTCCAGTGGATCGTCTTCTTGCAGCAGGAGTTTTTTGGGTGTCACCAGAACGACTCCACCATCGACGCCTTCTGTCTCCGCCTCAAGAACCTTTCCGATGAGCTCAATGACGTCGGGTTCAATGTCGAAGATGAGCTTCTTCTGTCGATGCTCACTACTGGCCTCAACGAGGACTTCGACAACGCGGCGTCCAACCTCAACCTCATGGCCAATCCCACCTACGAGCGGGATGTGGCCTATCTTCGTCTTGAGGAGTGTCGGATGAAGAATCTTCGTACCCACACCGCCCTTGCCGCCGGTCTCTCTCACGGCGCCCCGACACCACCACCACTGGCGCCTCGTCCTCCTGCGCCCATACCATGCACCCGCCGCGGCCGATGCCGCAGTCAAGAATGCCGCCGCAGCCGCTGGCCAAGGGAACAGCAGGAAATGCCGCCGTGGCAACTGCGGCTAGCGCCAAGGCGGTGGCAAAGGAGGTGGCGGCCCCCAGCAGCCCCGCTATGATGGGCACCAGCAGCCTACGCTACCCTGGGCGGGCGGCTATAACCCCTGGACGGGGGTCGTTCATACATATAGCATGCCGGTGCCGCGACCCCCCGCCCCGGGCATCCTCGGCCCACGGCCGCCGACCCACCGCACCTCAGCCGGGCGCCTTTAGGGCCTACGGCGGCCCTCTCGTCCAGCCTCCCGCCACGCCTCTTGCCTAAGGCGGCCCCTGGTACGGCACGGCCTATGGCCCTCCCGCCGGCCAGCAGCTCTATCCCAGGGCTTGGGACCCGACTCTGCTAGCGGCGCTCCAGCAGGCCCCACCGCCCTACCCTGGCGGTGGCGATTGGTTCATGGACTCCGGCGCCACCGCACACATGTCTGCTCACCCGGGTAACCTCTCCTCCGTCTATCCCACTTCCACTCCCTCCCGTATCATCATCAGCAATGGTACCAGTCTCCCCATCTCTCATATTAGTTCTGCTAGTTTTCCTTCTAACTCTAGACCTCTTTCTCTTAAGAATGTCATTGTTTATCCACATCTAATTCAGAAACTAGTTTCTGTTCATAATCTTTCTCGTGATAATTTTGTAATTGTGGAATTTGTCGAAGTTGGCTTTTTTGTTAAGGATGCTTGCACCAAGATGATACTTCACCGATGTGATAAACCCGGCGACCTCTACCCAGTTCAGTCGCCGTCATCTTCGGGTGGTCCTCGAGCCCTTTCCGCCGACATTGAACTTTGGGATGCTCGCCTTGGGCATCCTAGTGAAGGAAATATGCCCTAGAGGCAATAATAAAGTTATTATTTTATATTTCCTTATATCATGATAAATTTTTATTATTCATGCTAGAATTGTATTAATCAGAAACTTCATATATGTGTGGATACATAGACAAAACACCGTGTCCATAGTAAGCCTCTACTAGACTAGCTCGTTAATCAAAGATGGTTAAGTTTCCTAACCATAGACATGTGTTGTCATTTGATGAATGGGATCACATCATTAGGACAAGGATGTGATGGTCATGACCTATCCGTTAGCTTAGCATATTGATTGTTTAGTTTTATTGCTATTGCTTTCTTCATGTCAAATAAATATTCCTTTGACTATGAGATTATGCAACTCCCGGATACCGGAGGAATACCTTGTGTGCTATCAAACGTCACAACATAACTGGGTGATTATAAATATGCTCTACAGGTATCTCCGAAGGTGTTTGTTGGATTGGCATAGATCGAGATTAGGATTTGTCACTTCGAGTATCAGAGAGGTATCTCTGGGCCCTCTCGGTAATAAACATCATAAGAAGCCTTGCAAGCAATGTGACTAATGAGTTAGTTGCGGGATGATGTATTACGCAACGAGTAAAGAGACTTGCCGGTAACGATATTGAACTAGGTATGAAGATACCGATGATCGAATCTCGGGCAAGTAACATACCGATGACAAAGGGAATAACATATGTTGTCATTACGGTACGACCGATAAAGATCTTCGTAGAACATGTGGGAACCAATATAAGCAACCACGTAGAATATGTGGGAACCAATATGAGCATCTAGGTTCCGCTGTTGTTTATTTACCGGAGAGGAGTCTAGGCCATGTCTACATAGTTCTCGAACCCGTAAGTTCCGCACGTTTAACGTTCGATGACGATTTTGTATTATATGAGTTATGTGATTTGGTGATAAAATGTTGTTTGAAGTCCTGGATGAGATCACTGTCATGATGAGGAGTCTCGAAATGGTCGAGAGGTAAAGATTGATATATAGGACGATGGTATTCGGACACCGAAAGTGTTCTGGAGGATACCGGGTACTTATCGCGTCACCGGAAAGGAGTTTCAGGCACCCCGGCAAAGATATGGGCCTTATGGGCCAAGTGAGGGAACACACTAGCCCTAGTGCGCCCCTATAGAGGCCAGCCCTATGAGGAGGAGAAGGAAAGAGGGGAGGGCAAGGAAAGTGTGGATTAGGATTCCTACTTCCTTCCCTCTCCCCCCTCTTTCCTTCCACCTCAGTTATATATGGCAGGGGGGCGCGCGGCTTGGAAGGGACTCCAAGTAGGATTCCTCCTACTTGGGAGCCTCCTATGGCTGCTCCTCCCTCACTCCCACCTATATATATGAGGAGGGGGCGCCTAGCACACAACAGACAATTGCCTAGCCGTGTGCGGCGCCCCCTCCACAGTTTACACCCTCGGTCATATCTTCATAGTGCTTAGGTGAAGCCCTGCGAGGATCACTTCACCATCAACGTCACCACGCCATCGTGCTGATGGAACTCATCTACTACCTCGACGTCTTGCTAGATCAAGAATGTGAAGGACGTCACCGAGCTGAACGTGTGCAGAACTCGGAGGTGGCGTGCGTTTGGTACTTGATCAGTCGAAGCTAGATGAAGTTGGACTACATCAACCGTGTTGTCAAACGCTTCCGCTTTCGGTCTACGAGGGTACGTAGACACACTCTCCACCTATCGTTGATATGCATCTCTTAGATAGATCTTGCGTGAGTGTAGGAATTTTTTTGAATTGCATGCTATGTTCCCCAATTGTGGTATCAGAGCCAGGTCTATGCATAGATGATATGCACGAGTAGAACACAAGGAGTTGTGGGCGGTGATCTTCATACTGCTTACCACCAACGTCTTATTTTGATTCGGCGGTATTGTTGGATGAAGCGGCCCTGACCAACCTTACATGACCACGTTCATGAGACCGGTTCCACCGACACACATGCAACTAGTTTTGCATAAAGGTGGCTGACGGGTGTCTGTTGCTCCAACTTTAGTTGAATCGAATTTGACTGCGGCCGATCCTTGTTGAAGGTTTAAACAACAAACTTGATAAATCACCGTTGTGGTTTTGATGCGTAGGTAAGAATGGTTCCTGCTAGAAGCCCGTAGCAGCCACGTAAAACTTGCAACAACAAAGTAGAAGGCGTCTAACTTGTTTTCGCAGGACATGTTGTGATGTGATATGGTCAAGACATGATGTAATATACGTTGTTGTATGAGATGATCATGTTTTGTAAAAGTTATCGGCAACTGGCAGGAGCCTTATGGTTGTCACTTTATTGTATGAAATGCAAACGCCATGTAATTGCTTTACTTTATTACTATGCGTTAGCGATAGTTGTAGAAGCAATAGTTGGCGAGACGACCACGACGCTGCGATGGAGATCAAAGTGTCAAGCCGGTGACGATGGAGATCATGACGGTGCTTTGGAGATGGAGATCAAAGGCACAAGATGATTATGGCCATATCATGTTACATATATTGATTGCATGTGATGTTTATCTTTTATGCATCTTATTTTTATTAGTACGGCGGTAGCATTATAAGATGATCCCTTACTAAAATTTCAAGGTATAAGTGTTCTCCCTGAGTATGCACCATTGCGATAGTTCGTCGTGCTGAGACACCACGTGATTTGGTGTGATAGGCTCTACGTTCACATACAACGGGTGCAAGATAGTTTTGCACATGCAGAATACTTGGGTTAAACTGGACGAGCCTAGCATGTACAAACATGGCTCGGAACACTGGAGACCGAAAGGTGGAACGTGAATCATATAGTAGATATTGTTGGGGAACATAGTAATTCCAAAATTTTCTTACACACACGCAAGATCATGGTGACGCATAGCAATGAGAGGGGAGAGTGTTGTCTACGTATAGCTTATCATACCCGATCATCACGTGGTGTCTTGGCACAACGAACTTTCGCAACGGTGCATACTCAGGGAGAACACTTGTACCTTGAAATTTAGTGAGAGATCATCTTATAATGCTACCGCCGAACTAAGCAAAATAAGATGCATAAAGGATAAACATCGCATGCAATCAAAATATGTGACATGATATGGCCATCATCATCTTGTGCCTTTGATCTCCATCTGAAAGTGCAACTATTCCTAGGTGGTTTTGGTAATTCCTAACAACATATAGCTCATTGAGCTAATGCTATTTCAAGATTAATATTTCAAGGAAAGCTCAATGATTGGCATGGCATGGTTGAGAAAAGTGGACCCCTCAAAATGCTAAGGACAAAAGGATTGGCTCAAGATCAAAGCTCAAGACTCTACATTTTCTATTTTAGTGATCCAAGATCACATTTCGTCTATAGGAAAAGCCAATACTATAAGGAGGGATGAGGTGTTGCTTAATGAGGCTCTTGCTCAAAATGCTTAGTGATATGCTCCAAAGCCCTCAACTACTTTCTCACATCCACATATGACCTAAACCAAAAGTCAAACTCGGCCCCACCGATTCTTTCTATCTGGCGCCACCGAGTTTAGATGTCACAGCCACCGCCACAAACCCTAGGCAAATCGGTCTCACCGAGATGGGATTGTAATCTCTCTGTTTCCCTTCGTAACGTTTCGGTCCCACCGAGATGAGCGATCGGTCCCACCGAGATTGCAATGTAAACTCTTTGTTTCCCTTTTGTAACATTTCGGTCTCACCGAAATGAGAAAATTGGTCCCACCGAGTTTACCCGACCAACTCTCTGGTTAGCTTATTACCAAAATCGATCTCACCGAGTTTGTGTAATCGGTCTCACCGAGATTACGTTATGCCCTAACCCTAACCATATCGGTCCTACCGAGTTGCATGTTGGTCCCATCGATAATCCTTACGATCACTAGATTTGCTGAATCGGTCCGACCGAGTTTATCAATTCGGTCACCGAGTTTGGCATGTTGTGTGTAACGGTTAGATTTTGTGTGGAGGCTATATATACCCCTCCACCTCCTCTTCATTCATGGAGAGAGCCATTAGAATGAACCTACACTTCCAACTTACATTTTCTGAGAGAGAACCACCTACACTTGTGTTGAGGCCAAGATATTCCATTCCTACCATATGAATCTTGATCTCTAGCCTTCCCCAAGTTGCTTTGAACTCAAATCTTCTTTCCACCAAATCCATATCCTGTGAGAGAGAGAGTTGAGTATTGGGGAGACTTTCATTTGTAGCACAAGAGCAAGGAGTTCATCATCAACACACCATTTGTTACTTCTTGGAGAGTGGTGTCTCCTAGATTGGCTAGGTGTCACTTGGGAGCCTCCGACAAGATTGTGGAGTTGAACCAAGGAGTTTGTAAGGGCAAGGAGATCGCCTACTTCGTGAAGATCTACCGCTAGTGAGGCAAGTCCTTCGTGGGCGACAGCCATGGTGGGATAGACAAGGTTGCTTCTTCATGGACCCTTCGTGGGTGGGGCCCTCCGTGGACTCGCGCAGCCATTACCCTTCATGGGTTCAAGTCTCCATCAACATGGATGTACGATAGCACCACCTATCGGAACCACGACAAAAACATCCGTGTCTCCTATTGCGTTTGAATCCTCCAAACCCTTCCCTTTACATTCTTGCAAGTTGCATGCTTTACTTTCCGCTGCTCATATACTCTTTGCATGCTTGCTTGAATTGTGTTAAGATTGCTTGACTTGTCCAAAGTTGCTAAAATCTGCCAAGAACTAAAATTGGGAAAAGGATAGATTTTTATTTGTTCAATTAGTCTAATCACACCCCCTCTAGACATACTTTCGATCCTACAAGTGGTATTAGAGCTTTGATCTCCATTTGCTTTGATTTCCATAGCTTTTGGTGGTCATAGCCTTGGTTTCACAACCTAGTAGAGTATGGCGTCTAGCGAGGGAAATTACCACTATAGAGGTCCTTACTTTGATGGTACTAATTTTGCTAGTTGGAAGCATAAGATGAAAATGCATATTCTTGGACATAACCCTGCCGTTTGGGCTATTGTGTGTATTGGCCTGCAAGGTGAATTCTTTGATGGGAGAGGACCGAACCATGAAGCTACCGCGGAAGAGTTGAAGATGTTGCAATACAATGCTATAGCTTATGATATCCTCTTCAACGGATTGTGCCCTGAAGAATTCAACAAAATCAGCCATCTTGAGAATGCAAAGGAAATTTGGGATACTTTGATTGGTATGACGAAGGTACCGACTCCGTCAAGGAATCCAAGTTGGATGTGCTTCAAAGTCAGCTTGACAAGTTCAAAATGAAGGATGGTGAATGTGTCGCTGAAATGTACTCTAGGCTTGCTCTTATCACAAATGAGATCGCCGGCTTAGGAAGTGAAGAGATGAACGACAAATTCATCATCAAGAAGATCCTAAGAGCTTTGGACAGAAAATATGATACCGTATGCACATTGATCGAAATGATGCCCAATTACAAAGATCTCAAGCCAACGGAAGTCATTGGAAGAATTGTTGCTCATGAGATGTCACTCAAGGATAAGGAGGAGCTCCATAACAAGTCAAGTGGTGCTTACAAAGCCTCATGTGAAGCTCCCACATCATCAAATGATAAACAAACCTTCAATGAAGAATTGAGCCTAATGGTGAAGAACTTCAACAAGTTCTACAAGAGTAGAAGCAAAGAGAGAAGCTCCAAGTCAAGGTCCTACAATGACAAAAGATCTTCTAGTCGAGAGCGAAATTGCTACAATTGTGGAAGACCTGGACACTATTCCAATGAGTGTACGACACCCTACAAGAGAAGAGAAGATTCTCTAAAAAGAAGAAGTAGAAGAGAAGAATCACCATCAAGAGAGAGAAGGAGTAGAGATGATCGTTATGAACGAAGAACACCCCGGAGAAGCAAGGATTCGGAAAGGAAGGACAAGTCATCAAGGATCTACACAAAACGAAGACATCAAGCTCATGTTGGTGAATGGGTATCCGGCTCCGATTCCGACAATCACTCCGAGAGAAGCTATCACTCCGACCCCGAATATACTCAAGATGAAGGTGTTGCCGGTCTAGCACTTGTGTCAACCAACTCCTGCGACATATTTGATTCACCAAATGAAGGACTTGGAAGATGCTTCATGGCTAAAGGCCCAAAGGTATCACACCCCGAGTATGTTGATTTCAATACTGATGAAGATGACTTGTTAGGTGATGATGATTTACTTGTTGACAACTCTAGTGATGAATACTATGATGAAACGTCAATTAATCATGCTAATCAAGATAAAACGAATGACAATGATAAGGAGAAGATTGAGTTTCTAACTAAAGAACTAAACACTCTTAAGTTAGCTCATGAAACTATCTTAGGAGATCATCAAGAACTTTTAAGGACTCATGAGAAATTACGCTTTGAAAAGCTCAACCTTGAGCAAGAGCATGAGTTCTTAAAGGCAATCAATGATGATCTTCTCAAGAAAAGTTCTTCTTACATTGCCAAGCATTTACTCTTATCCACTTACATGCCTCAAGTCAAGTCTAGTAACAAGAACAAGAAAGATTCTTCCTCTAGTAGTAGCAATAATCATGCTAAATCCAATGTTGTTGCTTCTAGTAGTTCTCTTGATTCCACTAATGATTCTCTCAGCCAAGTTACACTTGAGCAAGAAAATAGCTTATTGAAGGGAATTATAGAGAAAGGTGTTTACAAGAGCCTTGCCGGGAGTAAGCAATTCGAGGAAATTGTACGCAAGCAAGGAAGGCACCGGAAGAACTAAGGTGTTGGTTTTGAACGAAAGTTCAATGCCAATGGAGTTGAGTGGGAAGAAGATCAATACCCCAAGACGAAGTTTGTTCCTCAACAAGAGAAGTATGGTCCTACTTGTTTCAAAGGGACACAAGCTCAAGATGATCTTCCACCACAAGACCACAAGCAAAAAGGCAAGGATAAGCTTCAAGAGGAAATTGATGCATTTGAAGAAGCACCTAAGGCCTTGGTCAAGTGGGTTCCCAAGACTACATCAAGTTCTACTTCATCAAGTACAACTACAACTCCGAGGATTCCCATCAAGATGGTGTGGATCCAGAAGAAGAAGAAGAACTAGAGAGTGGTGACTCTGCCAACATACTTCACTCTTATCACTTTGGCAAGGACAAGTGCAAAAAACTTCCACATATCGCACTAGTTCAAGGAGTCACAAACCCTCTTGTTGGTAAGACAAGGGACAAGGTAACCTAATGCTTTCATAGACATCATCTTGTGTGTGCATCACTCTATGTCTATGGATATCCTTGTTTGTTCCTTGTGGGACTAAACCGTGTAGGTAGTGCAACTCACTCCAAAGGATTGCTCCAAATGATCTACATCAACATTGAGCATCCACATCTTCAGCACCTACATGAAGTCATCATCGACAAAACCCAAGGTTAGTTCATCCCTCTTAGGGGGGGATCTCACATCTGGGGGAGCTTTACTCTAAGAATTGAGCTAAAGCAACTCTAATGGTGTGAACACAACAACGCTTTTATGTAAAAGTGGTAACCCCACTTGTGCTTAAACGATGAGTATGACCTATGATCAAATGTTCTCATTTGACTTCTAAGTCAATATACTCATATATAGATGACCTAGTCATCGCCAATTGCTTGATAGATGCTAGAATTGGTTGTGCATGCTTTGCCACATATTTCATTTGCCATTTTATTGTGTTAGCATGTTGGTTGCATAACTTACTCATTCGAGGACATCCGCTTGTTGTTTTGATTGTTTGGTTCCTTTTTCTTTTGTCAAGTGGATGGGCAAGAATGCCTAAGAACCTTCTCTAGCTATCTATGCTTTTCTCGTCTCAAACTCTATTCATGCTACATCACAAAGTTTGATCAAGTCTTTGTGAGGAGCACTCGGAGTCCCTGATTCGTCATAGACTTAAACTTCCAAAACTTCTTTGTGCGTTTCGGTCTGACCGATTCGTCCATTTCGGTCATACCGAGATCACTAAGTCGATCTAGGTTTTCAATCTCGGTGCAACCGATTTGAACTTTTCGGTCACACCGAGTTGCGATGAATCGCTTGCGATTATGCATCTCGGTGCCACCGAAGTTGTTCCATCGGTCACAACCGGCGGTCATGCTATATATATCCCGGGCCAAAATTTGGAAAATTTTCCGAACCCCTTCGCAGCTCAGCCTGCTCACCTCCACAGGTCTCCGGATCATCCTCCTCATCGCCACCGCCTCCTCGCTGGTCTCCGCCACGCCAACGGAAATCGACTCGCCCGTTGTCAGCCGTAGCAGGTCCATCGCCGCACTTAGGGTATGGACTTGATCTTCGTGCTAATCTCACTCCGATTCCTAGCACATTCTTTTGCCATGTATCTTGCCACGATTGAGATCACTCTATCCAGCGAAATCACTCCGTAGTTTAGTTGTGGATTGAAAATTTAGGGTTAGGTTTCCGCCGAAATCATCTCGGACCAACCGAGTTGTTGAAATCGGTTCCACCAATTTGGCTAAGGCCATTGCACATGTGATTCTCGGTCTGACCGGGAATTGCAAATCGGTGTGACCGAGTTCAATTATTTGCGAAACCCTAGCAGTCTCGGTGCCACCAAATTGTGACTCGGTCTGACCGAGTTCACTATTTAGGTTCCAAAAGCTGCATCGGTATCACCGAGATTTCAAATAGGTAGATCCGAAATGCTTTCTGTGGAAAACTAAAACTAAGTTTTTGACTCATTCTTTTGCAAAAACCTCTGCACTTTGTGATGCTCATCCAATCTATCTCATCTATATCTGTTCACGTAGTCCTGCTGTCGTTGTTTGCATCATGTCGATCAGAGTGACAATGTAACAAGTCCGAGGAGCAAGTTCACATGAGTGAGGGCACTAGTCCCTCTAGCAGCTATGATGAAGGCAGCAGGAGCACACCCAAAGAACTTGCCTATGGCTGCCACAAGGGCCGGAAGAAGAGAACTTCGATTCCGAGGATGAGGACTATCCGTCATAGAGGAAGAGGCCACCTCAAAGAAGAAAGTTACGAAAAAGGAATATGGAACAATCACTGCCACTAAGCTGTGAATGAAGACAAAGGTTCCTGCCAAGAGAGTTCCTATGTCAAAGGCCAGAACATCCACTCAAGAAACTTTGGAATCTGCACCCAAAGAACAGGTTGTGGCAAAAAAGAAGAGGAAAGAAAGGGTCAAGAAGACCACTGTCAGAGTAATTGGGAAGCCCTCAGTGATGGAAGATGAAGAGGAAGAGGTTGCCGCACCAGCACCTAAAGCTCAAAAGCTTATGGGAGATGCTATAAGATCAGGGGCTGATCCATCTAAGCCCAAAGAAGCTCCCAAGGCAGCTGCTCCAAAACCCAAAGCTGCACCCAAGAGGAGTACCAAGAACATCCCAGCTGCAGAGAAGAACAAGGCCCCAGTGCCTGAAGCAGCTATAGAAGAAGAAGATGACAAGTCACATGTCTTGAGGAAGTTGAAGCCCAAAATTCCAGATCACAATGATGCTCATCCAAAGAGTCGAGAACATGAAAATCAGGAAGGATTCAGGATTGAGACTATGGAGAGAGTCTGATCCATATGCTACCAGGAGAAGGACTGTTGTGGACTATAGATTTCACACTACGGAACAGCAGGACTTCTATGAGACAATTCTGCTTGACAAGAAGCCCATAGTGTGTGACATGAGATGGGTTGACTGGGAGTACATCAAGGAAAATGAAGAACACTATCCTAGAGTCTATGATAGTTTCAAGGCATGTGGAGTTGATAAGTTTGTGGCTCAGAAGCTCACAAAGTGGAATGATGAGCTTATTATGCAGTTCTACTCCACATCTCATTTCTACCCAGATGGAAGGATTGTCTGGATGTCTGAAGGTACTAGGTACAAGTCAACAGTTGAAGAATGGGCTCAGTTGATCAATGCCCCAGAAGAACAAGAAGATGACATGGATGTCTATGCCAAGAGGAAGAAGGATCACAACTCAATGGCTAGCATGTACAAGGAGATTCCTGATGCAGATCTTGAGACTCACCAATTTGGTTCTGTGAAACACTTGCTGTCAGGTCTGCCTACAATCAACTGGATCCTCGGGCACACTCTATTGCCAAAATCAGGAGATCACAGAATGACCAAAGGACATTCCATCAACTTACTGCATATATTTGATGTTCCTCAAAAGTTCAAAATCATGAGCCTAATTGTGGAAACCATAAAGAGAACAGCTGCAAATCAGAAGAGAAGTTGTGGGTATGCCCCACAGATCCAGGAGCTGATCAACTCCAAGATGGGCACTGGCACATATTTCTTGGATAAGGAACATATGCCCATCTACCCAGACTTTGAGGACAACACTGTGGTAATGGATGAAAATGAACCATCTTCTGTGCAAGCACAAGCAAAGAGGGAGAAGGCAAGGACTGAAAAGGCTGCAAAGATGCCAACCACGGATGAGGCATCTCATTATCTTCTGAAGGGCAAGCAAGATCAACTTGGCTACTTTAGTGCCTCCACTCTGAGGATTGAGAAGGGATTGACCACCCTGACTCAAAACCAGGAGAGCTTGGAGAGGATCATGGAGCAGAAGTTCTATATTTAGATGTGAAGGTCACTGAGATACAGTCCGTTGTTGAGCAACTTCAGGATGAAGTGTAGGAGAAGAAGGGCAAGACTACCATGGATGGTTTTGCTAGAGTGCCCAGAGGACAGAGATCTGCTGCAATGCCAGTTACAGACACCAGAGCAACTTCATCTGCACCAGCTACAGCTTCAGTGCCACAAGCTCCAGCACCCACTCCACCAGCTCCAGCTACATCAACTGATGCCTTCGTTGAGGGAGTCCTGGATGAGGAGGTATCCGGACTGCCGGACTATATCCTTTGGCCGAACTGTTGGACTATGAAGATACAAGATTGAACACTTCATCCCGTGTCCGGATGGGACTCTCTTTGACATGGAAGGCAAGCTTGGCAATACAGATATGTAGATCTCCTCCCTTGTAACCGACTCTGTGTAACCCTAGCCCCCACCGGTGTCTATATAAACCGGAGGGTTTAGTCCGTAGGACAACAACAATCATACCATAGGCTAGCTTCTAGGGTTT
This sequence comes from Aegilops bicornis, assembly GCA_021605145.1. Taxonomy (NCBI): domain Eukaryota; kingdom Viridiplantae; phylum Streptophyta; class Magnoliopsida; order Poales; family Poaceae; genus Aegilops; species Aegilops bicornis. Next base: position 232,922,330 of record CM038675.1, on the reverse strand, counting down.
AGCCTCTACGATCTCGGGGTAGATCAACTCTTGTAATACTCATATCATCAAGATCAATCAAGCGGGAAGTAGGGTATTACCTCCATCGAGAGGGCCCGAACCTTGGTAAACATCGTGTCCCTCGCCTCCTGTTACCATCCGCCTTAGACGCACAGTTCGGGACCCCCTACCCGAGATCCGCCGGTTTTGACACCGACATTGGTGCTTTCATTGAGAGTTCCACTGTGCCGTCACCATAAAGCTAGATGGCTCCTTCGATCATCGGTAATAATGCGGTCCAGGGTGAGGTTTTCCTCCCCGGACAGATCTTTGTATTCGGGCGGCCGCATCAAGGGCCAACTCGCTTGGCCATCTGGAGCAGATCGAGAGCTACGCCCCTGGCCGTCAGGTCAGGTTCGGAATCTTGAACTACACTGCCGACATCCGCAGAGGCTTGATCATCGACGGATTCGAGCCTATGCCCGGTGCGCCGCATGATCACGACGAGCATGATTTAGCTCTACCGTCGGACAGTGTTCGGGAGATCACTCCGGCGACCGCTCCGACCTTCAATCCGGAACAAATTGCGCCATCCGAGGACGGGTGGATAGACCCCGCCATGGAGGCCACACTCTCAGTGGCGATAGAGCCGGATACTGATTTCACCCCTTACGAGAGCCGTGTTGCCAAACCACCGGATTCGTCTCCGGCCACAGACTCTGAGCCGCCAGCGTCCGTGCCTATCAAATCCGATTGGGCGCCGATCATGGAGTTTACCTCCGCGGATATCTTCCAGCACTCGCCCTTCGACGACGTGCTAAATTCGTTAAGGTCTCTCTCCTTGTCAGGAGAACCTTGGCCGAACTATGTCCGGCTAGAATGGTGTAACATCCCAAAATTCTAAATTTTGGAATGTTATAATAAATAGATAGATTTGATTGATTGTTTGACTGATTGTGTGAAATTGAGTGAAATTCGAAACTTTTTGAAAGTTAAATGAGAGGGAATAAAAGGACTTTCCCAAACTTTCATTTTGCATTCGTGATCTCCGTGAATTCAAATTCTTTTCACCACAAAACCCTGAGAGAAGATGACATGACTTCTTCCATTTATTTAAATGACAAGGTGTTGAAAATATTTGAATTTCATTTGGAAAATATTTCCAACCCAGAACTTTATGCAACTCAATGATTTTCACGAGCGAAGATAAAATGACTTCTTCAAAACATATGAAATATGAGTTGGGAGTTTCAAAGAATTAAATTCAAAGTTCTTTTTAATTTATTTTCGATTTGGAGTTATTTGTGTTTTATTCAAATTATTTTTCTCCAAAAATTTAAATATATGGAAAATGGGGTAACATGATTCCCTACATCAGAAAATTGGAGAGAAATAAATTTGAATTGATTTTGGTATTTTTTAAAATGATTTTATTGGATTTTATTAGACCAGTAGCACTCTTTGAATTATGTGAATTTGTGAGTATTTTATTTGGCATTATAAAAATGTTCATGTTGTAGAAAATATTTTTCTACAAATTTTGGTATATTATATGCCTATAGTTTGTTTTTATTTCTTAACGTTTTATTATTTCTTTTGTCTGTTAAACGTTTAAAAAAACCTTCCGCCGACCGGGCGGCCCAGCTCCCGAGCCAGCCGCTGCCCAGCCCACCTCGTCATCACCGAGCTCGGGAAGGACTCCCGAGCCAGCACGCCGCCGCGCCGTGGCCTCCACGGAAACCGCCACCGCCTTACCCCTCCTCCACGCCTCCCGAGGCCCTCTCGGCCTATTTAAGCCGCAGCCCCGGGCCCCTCTCTCTCTTTTCTCGCGCCGCCTCGCCTCCTCTCGCCTCGCGCCGCCACCCTTCGCCAGGTCCACCGCCGCCGCCATCGGTTGACGTCGCCGCCGCCGTTGCCAACGGCCGCCACGCCAGACCACCGCCGCAGCCCAAGACTCCACCTCACCGTCGTGGCGCATCCCCTGCTCACTCCACCGAGTCGATGGCCACCGGAGCCGCCACCCCGGCCAGACCCGAGCCGTCGCCGCCGGTTCAATTGGTCCGGTAATACCCGATCCCGGTTCGCCGGTTTTATTTAGGGCTTAGTTTTGTTTTCGGTTTACCGTTTAAAAACCCGGTTTTTCTTTTTAATCTAGTTATTTAGTGAACGTTCGCCGGTTAGGTTTTCACAGCGAACGGATCCGTTCGTTAGGTTTTAGTAGTGAACGTTCGTTCGGTAGAATTTTTCTTTTTATTTTAGATTTCGGCCAGGGACCCATATGTAATTAGTTTCTTTACAGATTAGCCCCTAGTTTTCAAACGACTACAACTTTTTACTCGTTTGCCCAAATTCAATGAAACCAACGCCCACTTCTTCGTTATGATCTCCTCTATCCAGTAATCCAACTCAAACATGTTTTTGAAATTTTAAAATTTTGAATTAGACCAGATTTGTTTTCAAACTTCGTTTGATCGTAACTTGAGTTTCGTAACTCTGATTTAGTTGATTCTTTTTGCAAATCGAAGCTCTTGACCTAAACTTTCTGATAAGGCCAAATTCATATAATTTTGGTAAGGTTAGAAATTTGTTTTATGTTTCAAGTGTTATTTGCTTGGTTTTGATGTTTTCCGAATCGTCTTCTTCATTCTTTCTGATCTTTTGAGTGATTGCTTATGTGTGGTTACTATTGATTGCTTATGGTAGATTGACCGGAGTGTGACGAGTAGACCTATCAAGAGTTATGAGTGCGGATCATCTTCATCAACACTGCAGGCAAGTTCACACTTTGATCATATCCCTTTCATACCCAGTTTTTATGCATTAGTTTCACCCTCAAACATTGCATGAGTAGGATTGATAACATGTGGGTATTGGGAAGTAGTTGTTGAGGTAGAACCTATTGCCCTGTTACTATCAAACCCTTGGGAATTACTTCTACGCGTTGCTTATATTGCTATGCTATGCTCGTAGACGTGGTTGGGTTTGAGTGAATCCATGACAGATGTGAGATTGTTAATTAATGGTTCAACTTAAGGTGGCAACTTAAAATTAACAACTGGGTGGATTGAGGCACCTGGGAACCCAAGATTGTCGGGCTTTTTTGGAAATCCGGGGTACCCGTGTGATCTTCCTATGGACCGCCACCCGTGCTCAAAGGGAATCGAGATGATTCATGCTAGAAACATCCGTAATGCGCCACAAGCTATTATGGGCTCTAGCATAGTTGAGTAAGTTACGTGAAGCTCTTGAAGAGGTAGATCACAGGTAGTGGGTTTTGTAGGTTTGGTATGGTCTACCCCGAGTAGAGAGTTAATGTTTACGAAGATCGTGTCTCAGTCATCCGCTTCTCAAACACCATGTAGTGCGAGAAATCAACGGAGGCGATCGAGTCTTGTGGGGAAAAGTGCGCAAACCTCTGCAGAGTGTATAATCTAATCATGGTCAGCCGTGTCCCCGGTTATGGATAATTTTGAGTATCTAGTACTTGAGTTATCATATGTATCTCATCACTCTTAATTAATATTGTTGGGATGTTAAGTACTTTAATTGGGATTGAGTTGCGGTTATACCTTCTCAATGATGTTTCAACCACCATGATAGTTAAATTAAAATCTATTCCTTTGTTGTAGGGAAAAATTGGCTTTTCGCAAAAACTATAACCATAGAGCTTTCCACCAGCCAAATATGCATGTAGTGATAGTTATTATTCATCATTATCCTATGGTGTGAATTTGCCAGTACATTCAATGTCTTGACCCTTTGTGGCTGCAACGTCTCATGTTGCGGGATATCTTATGACGAGTAAGTGATATGTTAGGTTACGATTTCTACACTCAACTTTGCCGTTGGTGTTGATGGGAATCCACAACCTTGTTACTTCGCTATTTGGATTGAGGTAATAGTATTTACGTTACTTTATACATGTGATTTACCTCTGTTATAAATCCTCGAGTACTGTGTGTGTCAGCATACCGATCCAGGGATGACACCTAAGCACAGAGACTTGATCCATTTGGGTCGGTTCGCTACAAATGGGATGCGGAAGACAAAGAAATTCGCTGCCCACCCACCACCCACTTCGTAGCCACTGTCGACGATTCAACCGACATGCTCGATTTTGACTACGAAGACAACGATGGCATGGACGACAATGCAGGAGACGAATAGGAACCGTTGCCCACAGGGCGCTGGACAGCAAATTCATCACATGACATATACATGGTGGATACACCAAATGAAAACAATGACGAGGAACGGAAGGACGCAGAGAAGAACAGCTCCATCGAGAAGTAAACAAAGTGTCGGCGTAGGCGCCGCTCCAAATCCCGCCTCGGCAAAAACAGCTATAACAGCGAAAGAGAAAATAACACCCTAGTAGACTCCATAGGAAAAGACGACCACATTGACCCAGCGGCAGAGCAGGATGAACCTGCAAACGGTGAACATAGTACGGATCCGACGTCCGAACACGGCGACGCCGAGGATAAAGCTCATCAACCTCTCTCTGGGGAGGAAAACAGTCCGAACGAAGATGCACACATCATCTCGGAAAGGCACTTGGAACAAGAGAACCTCCGCGAAGGCTTATTGCCACTGCGAGGAGTCTGAAGAAGCAGAAGCAAAGGCTTAAGACCGCGCAGGATACACTCAACAATAGATGGAACAAAGTGCTCAATAATGAAGAAAGTATGGTGGTAGTTACCACAGAAAGAGTTATCCAAAGCACAAGGTACTGCTCGAATTCTACGATGAGGCCTTAGAGCCCACACAGCCGAAAAATAAAACGGCCAACCGGTCAGATCAACCACCTTGCGCCGCGATAGAGCGACTAACAAGGCCGCACATAAGTCAACACACGATCTATGTGAGGACTTGCACCAAAAATCTAACATGACCAGATCCATCTACTGATCTAGGAAGCGCGCTACGGCACGAAACCAAAACCGGATACTACAACCGTCCGGACGCCATGATACATCTAAATCTGAGGGTGCCGCACCCCTATGTTTTACCGATGAAGTGCTGGACCATGAATTTCCAGAAGGATTCATACCAGTGAACATAGAAGCGTACGACGGGACCACAGACCCTGCGGTCTGGATTGAGGACTTTATCCTCCATATACATATGGCTCGCGGAGACAATCTCCACGCCATTAAATACTTGCCCCTCAAGCTTAAAGGACTAGCTCAACACTAACTGAAAAGCCTCCCCGAAAACTCAATTGGAAGTTGGGAGGAGCTCGAGGATGCTTTTCAGGCTAATTTTCAAGGGACCTATGTCCGACCACCGGATGCAGACGATTTAAGTCATAATTCAACAGCCCGGAGAGTCAGCCCGAAAACTTTGGAACAGGTTTCTCACGAAGAAGAACCAAACACAGTGTCCGAGACGAATGGCTCGCCAGACACCTCGGCCAAGAAAAACCGAGAACAATGGAAGCCCTGACAAGCCTCATGACCCGCTTTTGCGTGGGCGAAGATAGCTGGTTCGCCCGCAGTAGCACCAGCGACCCAAGCACATCCGAAGTCAGGGATGGCAACGGAAAACCGAGATGCAGTAAAAGCAAGCATCGAAATACAGAAGATAACCCAGACAATACGGCGGTAAACGCTGGATTCAGAGGCTCTCGACCATGTCAACGAAAAAATCCTTCTATAGGCAGCAGAGATGGACTGTCCGTCCTAAACAAGATTCTAGACAAACTATGTCAGATTCATGGCACCCCCGACAAACCTACAAATCACACCCATAGAGAATGCTGGGTATTCAAGCAGGCCGGTAAGCTAAACACCGGACACAAGGGGAGGGATACACCAAGTGAAGACGAGGACGAGCCTCGCCAGCAAAGCATTGGGTGACAGAAAAAATTCCCACCAGAGGTTAAAACAGTAAACATGATTCACGTGACGAAGAGGAGAAGCAAGCACGCACTCCGAAACACACGCGCCGTAGACCCGGTCACCCCCAAGTTAAACCCATGGTTGGCCTGCCCGATCACTTTTGATCGCAGTGATCACCCGACAAGCATCCAACACGGAGGATTGGCTGCCTTGGTGTTAGACCCAATAATAAATGGATACCATCTCAAACGAGTCCTTATGGACGGCGGCTGTAGTCTAAACCTGATATATCAGGAGACAGTCCAGAAAATGGGGATAGACCCGACAAAAATCAGCCACAGTAATACTACCTTCAAGGGAGTAATACCAGGCCCAGAGGCCCGCTGCACGGGCTCTCTATTACTAGAGGTTGTATTCGGTTCTCCCGACAACTTCCGAAGCGAAAAGTTAACCTTCGACATCGCTCCATTCCGAAGTGGCCATGAAGCACTACTCGGAAGAGCGGCTTTCGCTCGCTTTAATGCAGTACTGCATTACGCTTCCCTCAAGCTCAAGATGCCCGGCCCACGTGGCATCATCACCATTAGCGGAAACGTTGAACGTTCCTTACAAGCGGAAGAATGTGCGACGGCTTTAATAGCCGAACACTAAATAAGCCCCTCCAACCAGAATAAAGGATCGGTCGCTAAGACCGCGGACACGGCTAGACGAGTCCGGTGCATTACTAGCTGTAACAGCTTGGATAAACCCGAACGGTTTGATGGTTATACCCCCATAGATGGTACCAGGGGCTTCCCGCGTGTAATCAGGGCTAGTTCAGCTCAACCTGATTTATCTTGAATTTTAATGGTTTATTGAGAATAACCAATTTCCTGGCACGACAACTTTCACCTAAGCTCTTCTCTTTTACAGATGACAATCGCGCCACACCCGTCCAGGATATGGCACAACGGAGACACAGGCGCAGACGCGTGCGTGAGGACCCGCTCAAAGGTTTCTTTTTAGCTTAAGACCCTGTGTAAACCTTTTTTACTGTCTCTTGTTGTTCACATCCTCCGGATACTTAGTATAACCGAGAAGGATGCTGACGTTATTGGCATTTTGCCACGTCAGATAATTGCACGTACCTGGACACTCGGGGTTCATTATCAAGGGCACTGTTCAGCCCGGCATATTTCATAAAGACCGAATACCTTAGGGAGTGTTCGACATCGCGAGTTTGGCCTTATATGCATCAGCTCCGAATCATGTCTTTGGTCAAATGTTGGGTTTGCCCGGCTCCCGTGTTTTGCTACCTTACATTCCGCTCCATCGGCTAAGGAGGCACCGGGAGAACTACTGCGATTGTGCCCTGGTTCATCCGGATGAGCACCTCAGTAGAGAAAGCCGAAAACTGACTTTCATGATAAAGCGCGAGACTGGTCAACCACTCGATGACTTACTTCTTCGGGATTCCTCCGCATTAACGAAGGGCCATTTACCGGTCATGTACGTACGCGCCCCGTATCCGGACGAGCGCGGAGGTACCAGGTGCTATATAGTAGCCCCACCGTCAAACTCCTATGGCTAAGTGAAAGTGTTAAAGCAATATAGTCCGATTGCCTTGTTCGCTGCGCTACCACCTCCTTAATGGACCAAGACATTGGATCAAGTGTGAATACGCGTTTTTTGCGAACACCCCCGCTTTATATGTGTGGGGGCTGAAGCCGACGACTGCAAACTTTCAGGTTATATACATGCATACATAAACGGCCGCACAGGAGGCATCATAATACTTTCAGGCAAAAGTATAAACACAACCTTTACAATTCAATAAAACATTGTTTTTACAATAGGAATACATGTCACTAGAACATAATATTCTTCGAGCACTGAGCCTCTATTGAGCGAGCGCCTTCAAGGACTTCTACAAAGTAGTGCTCGGCAGATACTCGGCCCACGGCCGGACTCGGGGTTGCAACAGCGGTGGCTTCCATCTCTGCCCAGTATGTTTTAGCACGGGCAAGTGCCATCCGCGCACCCTCTATGCACGCCGACCTCTTCATAGCATCGACGTGCGGCACAGCACCAAGGAACTGTTGCACTAAACTAAAATAACTATTCGGCCTTGGCCCTTCCGGCCATAGATGATCCACAACTGACCACATGGCAAGCTCGGACAACCTATAGAGCTAGGCTCACTCAGCCATTCAATCATTCAACAACAGCGGACGCGCTGGACCATCGAACTATGACCAGAACAGCTTTTCCACTTCACGATCTTTCTGATCCTTCAAGTACTCGGCCGCATCAGCAGCACTGGCTGCCAAATCCACGTATGCGTCTGCAGAACTCCATAGTTTATCAAGAGGGGCATACTTCGGATCTCCGAACCTTGTCCGCAAGAAAAAGGGCTTCTCAGCTGCGATATCTCCAGCTTGACGCAGCTCTTCCTTCGCCGCTCTAATTTTAGAGCGGTCTTCCTTGGCTGCTACCATGGCCTTCTCCAGGTCCGCCGCCTTTGCTCAGTTTTCTTTTTCAAGGAGCTGGTAACGGTCGGTGGCATCTTTCAACTCAACGGCCATCTTGGCCATTTTTCCTTGCTTAGGCAATGCACAGCCTGTTCGGCTCTCAGCTCTTCGACCGCCTTCAGAGTGGCTACATCACTATTCCTGGCTCGTTCTTTGGCTCGGGCAAGTTCCGCCCGAAGGGTCTCCACGGCGATAGCTCCATTTGCAGTCACACATATTAAAGATACTAGCATCATGCTCCTGTCACCATGTGTTGATCACCGAAGAAATCACATACCCTGTGCGTCGTCGAGCCTCTTGTTGACAAGCACGATTTCGGCATCTGCCGCATCAAGTTGCCACTTCAGCTTGGCAAACTCACCAGTCCGGTTAGCCACCGGACCCTCCGCCACCTGCACATGAAGGCGGACTGGTTATTACCCGGGACTATGATCCTCTGTTTGCCGCCGTTCTCGGCGGCAACCAGAGTCTCAGGGGCTACTATTTGCATAGGGCACACCTAACGTGTGCGGTACTGTCAAAAACACACACTATTTCACATACCTCAAAGCCTTTCAGCAGACTCATGAAAGCTTCATGCAACCCGCTTTCGGCGGATGAAATCCTCTGAATCATCGTACCCATTAGCGTACGGTGCGCTTCTGAGATAGCCGCTTGCTCTAGAAGATCCTTCAGTACGTCCGATCGCACACCGGATGGTTCCGGACTCTTTCTGTCACTCTCCTTAGGAGCCGAATACTGAGGACTTCGGGTGGCCGAGGGATTACCCTCTGGCATTGGCGGATCAGGAGAAGCCCTTCGCGATGACACTTCAGCGTCGCCCGCTTCATGAGGTGGGGTGGCATGGGGAGGTGTTTCGCTCTCCATCATCTTCGGAAGAAGATCCCCTGAAGACAAACTCTGTTGAGAAGGGCTATGATCCGAACTACAATATATATGTTTCGGTTATTGTCCTCGTGGTAAAGCAGGATATTTTTACTACTATGCACTTTTTGTTTACTTACAGCTCGGTGGGAGGCTGAGCCCCTTGCGGACACTGTGCGGCAAGGGCACCCTTCAAGACAGGACCCTCTGGCGAAGATTTCTTCCCCCGCTTGGAAACCTTTGTTTCCGGGTCTTCAGAGGCGGTCCTCTTCCTTCCTTGGGTAAGGGAATTCTAGATCCTTCTTCCCGGTTGTCCTCCTTCGTGGAGGCGCTAATTCCCCCGGTTTGGATGAACAGCGAGTGAGGCCTGTTTTCAGCCTCTTTATTCCCCCCTTCATCTTCCCTAAGGGCGCCTGATAAGGCGCCGGCTCGAGCATTCTGGCCAGTACCGGATCTGCTGTTCCTTTGGGAAGGGGAGCCGAACACCTGATCATCTTCGCCTTTCTCACCCAGTTCTGGTCAAAGAGCGATTTTTGAGAATGATGTTGTGATAAATAAAAAGACAGCATATTCGGCCATGGGATTACTTACTTGGGTGTCTGGGCGATTGCAGCTCAGACCCGCATCCTCGGTGAGGTCCGGACACCATATTTGTGGTCCGAAGAACAATTTGTACATCTCTTCGGGCGTCATGCCGAGGAAGTGTTGAATAGCCCGTGGTCCTTCCGGGTTGAACTCCCACATTCGGAGGGGTCGACGTTTGCAAGGCAGGACCCAACGAACTAGAATGACTTGCATTACTATAACCAGGCTGACATCTCTCTCGAGGAGATCTCGGATGCGGCTTTGCAAAATTGGCACATCATTTACTGGCCCCCAGTCCAGCCCCTTATTGATCCATGACGTCAGTTGTGGTGGGGGGCCCGAGCGAAAGGCAGGGGCGGCCACCCACTTGGTACCCGGGGAGCTGTGATATAAAACCACTCCCGTTGCCATAAACTGGACACCTCCGGGAAGGAACCTTTTTGCCATGGAACTTCGGCACCTTTGTTTATGACGGCGCCTCCGCATTCTGCGTGTCGCCCCTCGATCATCTTCGGCTCCACGTTGAAAGTTTTGAGCCACAGGTCGAAGTGTGGGGTAATGCGGAGGAGAGCTTCACACACAACGATGAACAACGAGATGTGGAGGATGGAATCCAGAGCCAGATCATGGAAATCCAGCCCGTTATAGAACCTGAGCCCCCTTACAAAGGGATCTAGAGCAAGGCCTAGCCCTCGGAGGAAGTGAGAGATGAATACAACGCTCTCGCCGGGTTTGGGAGTGGGAATGACCTGCCCTCGAGCAGGCAACATGTGCGAGATTTCGCGGGTCAAGTACCTGGCCTCTCTTAGCTTCTTGATGTCTTCCTCTGTGATGGAGGAAGGCATCCACCGACCTTGAAGGTTGGATCCGGACATGGTTGAAGGTCCGAAGCGCCTGACCTGAGCCTTGGGTGTTGGAACTCGAAGTGGGGGAAGGATTCGATTGGCGCAAGAAGAAAAAGGACAGGCCTTGGCCTCCTTATAAAGGGGATGAATATCAAGCGTCCTCCGCATGGCCGTTTGGGACTTGCCTAAAATTGCGGAGTCATACCAACGGGCACGATTGGGTTACCCACATCCGTATTGATGAGAATCGCGTAATAAGGGGGACACGATCTCCGCTTCGATAAGACGTGCCAATAAAATTTCCTCGCAAAACATGCAGTGGCAGGCTGATTAAAAAAGACGGCCCGTTGTGGCCAGACCACAGCCACATGTCGTATTATGAGAAACGGTCGGCAGATTGATTTGTGGAAATATTATTCTCTCTACGGTAGTATGTGGAATTTGTTTTGCAGAGCCGCACACTATCCTTGTGTTCAAAATCTTCTATGGAGTATTCGGAGGAGGAACCCGCCTTGCAATGCCGAAGACAATCTGCGCGCCGGACTCATCGTCATTGAAGCCTGGTTCAGGGGCTACTGAGGGATTCCTGGATAAGGGGGTTTCCGGATAGCCGGACTATATCCTTTGGCCGGACTGTTGGACTATGAAGATACAAGATTGTGTCTTCGTCCCGTGTCCGATTGGGACTCTCCTTGACGTGGAAGTCAAGCTTGGCAATATGGATATGTAGATCTCCTCCCTTGTAACCGACTCTGTGTAACCCTAGCCTCCACCGGTGTCTATATAAACCAAAGGGTTTAGTCCGTAGGACAACAACAATCATACCATAGGCTAGCTTCTAGGGTTTAGCCTCTACGATCTCGTGGTAGATCAACTCTTGTAATACTCATATCATCAAGATCAATCAAGCAGAAAGTAGGGTATTACCTCCATCGAGAGGGCCCGAACCTGGGTAAACATCGTGTCCCCCGCCTCCTATTACCATACGCCTTAGACGCACAGTTCGGGACCCCCTACCCGAGATCCACCGGTTTTGACACCGACATTCGTCCTTGGAGTCTTATCTACACCACCACCTGAAGACCAAGCCTGAGAGTCGATCTAGCACTATGCATTTTTTATGAACTTTTTGGTAACTTGTTGCCAAAGGGGGAGAAAATGTATAGATCATAGGCTTCGAGAGAGAGTGTTGCTCTTTGTTCTCTCTTGCTTTTTGGTGGTTGAACTTTGTTATTTGCTTGTTTGAGATACTTTATGCTTTTGTGTGATACTTGGATGATCATGTGTTTCAGCATATGCTATCTTAATGCTTGTTGGATGAAATTGTCCTTTTATATCCCCATATGATCATTCACTTTGCTTGGTGATGAGTGCATGTATTTAATTATTATCATTTTGAGCGCTCCACCAAGATGTATGTGACATTGAAGAGTAACCCATGATCCTAACTCATTGTGCATTTGCAGTCCAAAGAAAATCTTAAACTATGCACAAATTTAGGGGGAGCTCTTGCTTTTCACATACTTTTCAAAGCGACAATGTTTTTCACTCTTATTATCATTTGTCGAAGCTTTGATCTATATGTTGTCATAAATTACCAAAAAGGGGGTGTTTGAAAGTGCAACTATCCCTAGGTGGTTTTGGTAATTCCTAACAACATATAGCTCATTGAGCTAATGCTATTTCAAGATTAATATTTCAGGAAAGCTCAATGATTGGCATGGCATGGTTGAGAAAAGTGGACCCCTCAAAATGCTAAGGACAAAAGGATTGGCTCAAGCTCAAAGCTCAAGACTCTACAATTTCTATTTTAGTGATCCAAGATCAAATTGAGTCTATAGGAAAAGCCAATACTATCAAGGAGGGATGAGGTTTTGCTTAATGTGGCTCTTGCTCAAAATGCTTAGTGATATGCTCCAAAGCCCTCAACTACTTTCTCACATCCACATATGACCTAAACCAAAAGTCAAACTCGGCCCCACCGATTCTTTCTATCCGGCGTCACCGAGTTCAGATGTCATAGCCACTGCCACAAACCCTAGGCAAATCGGTCTCACCGATAGGGATCTTGGTCTCACCGAGATGGGATTGTAATCTCTCTATTTCCCTTCAGAACGCTTCGGGTCCCACCGAGATGAGCGATCGGTCCCACCGAGATTGCAATGTGAACTCTCTGTTTCCCTTTTGTAACATTTCGGTCTCACCGAAATGAGCGAATCGGTCCCACCGAGTTTATCTGACCAACTCTCTGGTTAGCTTATTACCAAAATCGGTCTCACCGAGTTTTTGTAATCGGTCTCACCGATATTACATTATGCCCTAACCCTAACCATATCGGTCGTGCCGAGTTGCCTGTCGGTCCCACCGATAATCCTAACGATCACTAGATTTGCTGAATCGGTCCGACCGAGTTTATCAATTCGGTCCCACCGAGTTTGGCAAGTTGTGTGTAACGGTTAGATTTTGTGTGGAGGCTATATATACCCCTCCACCTCCTCTTCATTCGTGGAGAGAGCCATCGAGCGAACCTACACTTCCAACATACATTTTCTGCGAGAGAACCACCTACACTTGTGTTGAGGCCAAGATATTCCATTCCTACCATATGAATCTTGATCTCTAGCCTTCCCCAAGTTGCTTTCCACTCAAATCTTCTTTCCACCAAATCCATATCCTGTGAGAGAGAGTTGAGTGTTGGGGAAACTATCATTTGAATCACAAGAGCAAGGAGTTCATCATCAACACACCATTTGTTACTTCTTGGAGAGTGGTGTCTACTAGATTGGCTAGGTGTCACTTGGGAGCCTCCGACAAGATTGCGGAGTTGAACCAAGGAGTTAAATGAGGGCAAGGAGATCGCCTACTTCGTGAAGATCTACCGCTAGTGAGGAAAGTCCTTCGTGGGCGGCGGCCATGGTGGGATAGACAAGGTTGCTTCTTCATGGACCCTTCGTGGGTGGAGCCCTCCGTGGACTCGCAAGAGCCGTTACCCTTCGTGGGTTGAAGTCTCCATCAACGTGGATGTACGATAGCACCACCTATCGGAACCACGACAAAAACATCCGTGTCTCCTATTGTGTTTGAATCCTCCAAACCCTTCCCTTTACATTCTTGCAAGTTGCATGCTTTGCTTTCCACTGCTCATATACTCTTTGCATGCTTGCTTCAATTGTGTTAAGATTGCTTGACTTGTCCAAAGTTGCTAAAATCTGCCAAGAACTAAAATTGGGAAAAGGATAGATTTTTATTTGGTCAAGTAGTCTAATCACCCCCCCCCCTTCTAGACATACTTCGATCCTACACCATCTCCAAAGTACTGTCATGATCTCCATTGTTACCGGCATGACACCATGATCTCCATCATCTTGATCTCTATCAACGTGTCGTCACATGGTCGTTTCGCCAACTATTGCTTTTGCAACTATTGCTATCGCATAGCGATAAAGTAAGGCAATTATATGGTGCTTGCATCTTATGCAATAAAGGGACGACCATAAGGCTACTGCCAGTTGCCGATAACTTTAACAAAACATGATCATCTCATACAACAATTTATATCTCATCACGTCTTGACCATATCGCATCACAACATTCCCTGCAAAAACAAGCTAGACGTCCTCTACTTTGTTGTTGCAAGTTTTACGTGGCTGCTACTGGCTGACCAAGAACTGTTCTTATCTACGCATTGAAACCACAACAATTTTTCGTCAAGTATGTGTTGTTTTAACCTTCAACAAGGACCGGGAGTAGCCACACTCGATTGAACTAAAGTTGGAGAAACTGACACCCGCCAGCCACCTGTGTGTGAAGCACGTCGGTAGAGCCTGTCTCGCGTAAGCGTACACGTAATGTCGGTCCGGGACGCTTCATCCAATAATACTGCTGAATCAAAGTATGACATGCTGCTAAGCAGTATGACTATTATCGCCCACAACTCATTTGTGTTCTGCTCGTGCATATAACATCTACGCATAAACCTAGCTCGGATGCCACTGTTGGGGAACGTAGTAATTTCAAAAATTTCTTACGCACACGCAAGATCATGGTGATGCATAGCAACGAGAGGGGAGAGTGTTGTCAACGTACCCTCGTAGACCGTAAGAGGAAGCATTATGACAACACGGTTGATGTAGTCGTATTTCTTCACGATCGACCGATCCTAGCACCGAAAGTATGGCACCTCCGCGATCTGCACACATTCGGCTCGGTGACGTCCCACGAACTCATGATCCAGCAGAGTGTCGATGGAGAGCTTCGTCAGCACGATGGCGTGATGACAGTGATGATGAAGCTACCGGCGCAAGGCTTCGCCTAAGCACTACGACGATATGACCGAGGTGGATTATGGTGGAGGGGGGCACCGCACACGGCTAAGAGATCAAGGATCAACCTTTGTCTATGGGGTGCCCCCTGGCCACGTATATAAAGGATGGAGGGAGGAGGAGGCCCACCCTCTACTATGGCGTGCCCTGGGGAGTCCTACTCCCAACGGGAGTAGGATTCCCCCCTTCCAAGTAGTAGGAGTAGGAGAGAAGGAAGGGGAAGAGAGAAGAGAAGGAAGGAGGGGGCGCCGCCCCTCCCCCCAAGTCCAATTCGGACTAGGCCCTGGGGAGGCGCGCGACCTGCCCTAGGCAGCCCCTCTCTCTCTCCCCCTAGAGCCCAATAAGGCCCATATACTCCTCGGGGGTTCCGGTAACCCCCTGGTACTCCGGTTAATGCCTGAACTCACCCGAAACAATTCTGATGTCCAAACATAGTCATCCAACATATTGATCTTTATGTCCGACCATTTTGAGACTCCTCGTCATGTCCGTGATCATATCCGGGACTCCGAACAACCTTCAGTACATCAAAACATATAAACTCATAATACCGATCGTCACCGAATCTTAAGCGTGCGGACCCTACGGGTTCGAGAACTATGTAGACATGACCGAGACACGTCTCAGGTCAATAACCAATTGCGGAACCTGGATGTTCATATTGGATCCCACATATTCTACGAAGATCTTTATCGGTCAAACCGCATAACAACATACGTTATTCCATTTATCATCGTTATGTTACTTGTCAGAGATTCGATATTCGTTATATCAATAACTAGTTAAATCTCGTTATCGGCAAGTATCTTTACTCGTTCCGTAATGCATCATCCCGCAACTAACTCATTAGTTATATTGCTTGCAAGGCTTATAGTGATGTGCATTACCGAGAGGAACCAGAGATACCTCTCCGACAATCGGAGTGACAAATCCTAATCTCGATCTATGCCAACTCAACAAGTACCATCGGAGACACCTGTAGAGCACCTTTATAATCACCCAGTTACGTTGTGACGTTTGGTAGCACGTAAAGTGTTCCTCCGGTATTCGGAGTTGCATAATCTCATAGTCATAGGAACATGTATAAGTCATGAAGAAAGCAATAGCAACATACTAAATGATCAAGTGCTAAGCTAACGGAATGGGTCAAGTCAATCATATCATTCTCTAATCATGTGATCCCATTAATCAAATGACAACTCATGTCTATGGTTAGGAAACATAACCATCTTTGATTCAACGAGCTAGTCAAGTAGAGGCATACTAGTGACACTATGTTTGTCTATGCATCCACACATGTACTAAGTTTCCGGTTAATACAATTCTAGCATGAATAATAAACATTTATCATGAAATAAGGAAATAAATAATAACTTTATTATTGCCTCTAGGGCATATTTCCTTCAGTCTCCCACTTGCACTAGAGTCAATAATCTAGTTCACATCGCCATGTGATTTAACACCAATTGTTCACATCACCATGGGGTTAACACCCATAGTTCAGATCGCCATGTGACCAACACTCAAAGAGTTTTACTAGAGTCAGTAATCTAGTTCACATGGCCATGTGATTAACACCCAATGAGTACTAAGTGAAGGAAATATGCCCTAGAGGCAATAATAATGTTATTATTTATTTCCTTATATCATGATAAATGTTTATTATTCATGCTAGAATTGTATTAACCGGAAACATAATACATGTGTGAATACATAAACCTACAGTGTCACTAGTATGCCTCTACTTGACTAGCTCGTTAATCAAAAGATGGTTATGTTTCCTAACCATGAACAAGGAGTTGTTATTTGATTAACGGGATCACATCATTGGTTGAATGATCTGATTGACATGACCCATTCCATTAGCATAGCACCTGATCGTATAGTTTGTTGCTAGTGCCTTTCTTCATAACTTATACATGTTCCTATGACTATGAGATTATGCAACTCCCGTTTGCCTGAGGAACACCTTGGTGCTACCAAACGTCTACAACGTGAATCGGGTGATTATAAAGGTACATTACAGGTGTCTCCGAAGGTACATGTTGGGTTGGCATATTTCGAGATTAGGATTTGTCACTCCGATTGCCTGGAGAGGTATCTCTGGGCCCTCTCGGTAATGCACATCACATAAGCCTTGCAAGCATTGCAACTAATGTGTTAGTTGTGAGATGATGTATTACTTAAACGAGTAAAGAGACTTGCCTTAATCTAGATTGAACTAGGTATTGGATACCGACGATCGAATCTCGGCAAGTAACATACCGATGACAAAGGGAACAACGATGTTGTTATGCGGTCCGACCGATAAAGATCTTCAGAGAATATGTAGGAGCCAATATGGGCATCCAGGTCCCGCTTATTGGTTATTGACCGGAGAGGTGTCTCGGTCATGTTCACATAGTTCTCGAACCCGTAGGGTCCGCACGCTTAACGCTTCGGCGATGCTACTATGAGTTTTATGATGTTTCTGTACCAAGGTTGTTCGAGTCCCTGATGAGATCACGGACGTGACGAGGAGTCTCGAAATGGTCGAGACATAAAGATTCATATATTGGAAGTCTATGTTTGGACATCGAAGTGTTCCGGTGAAATTGGGAATTTTACCAAGTACCGGAGGTTACCGAACCCCCTAATGCTAATGGGCCAACATGGGCCTTAGTGGAAAGGAGAAAAGGGGGCCCAAGTGCTGGTCGCACCTTTCCCCTTCCCTAGTCCTATTAGGACTAGGAGAAGGCGCCCTCTCTCTCCCTTCCCACTTGGGGAAACCTAGTTGGACTAGGATTGGGGAATCCTACTCCTAGTAGGAGTAGGAAACCCCAGTGCGCCTCCTCTCTCGGCCGGCCAGCCCCTCCCTTCCCTCCTTTATATACAGGGCAGGGGGCACCCCATGACACACAAGTTGATCCTTGAGATCTTTCCTTAGCCGTGCGGTGCCCCTTCCACCAAATTACACCTCGATTATACCGTTCACGGAGCTTAGCGAAGCTTCTGCGTCGGTGGAACATCATCATCGTCACCACGCCGTCGTCGTGAAACTCTCCCTCAACACTCGGCTGGATCGGAGTTCGAGGGACGTCATCGAGCTGAACGTGTGCAGAACTCGGAGGTGCCGTCGCTCGGTACTTGGATCGGTTGGATCGTGAAGAAGTACGACTACTTCCTCTACGCTATGCGTCAACGCTTCCGTTCTTTGGTCTACGAGGGTACGTAGACAACACTCTCATCTCGTTGCTATGCATCACCATGATCTTGCGTGATCGTAGGAAATTTTTGAAATTACTACGTTTCCCAACGGGGCATCCGAGCCTAGGTTTTTATGGTTTGATGATATGCACGAGTAGAACACAAGTGAGTTGTGGACGATACAAGTCATACCGCCTACCAAAGATGTCATACTTTGGTTCAGCGGTATTGTTGGATGACGATCGAGACCAACCTTACGCGTACTCTTACGCGAGACCGGTTCCTCGACGTGCTTTGCACATAGATGGCTTGTGGAAGACTGTCTCTCCAACTTTAGTTGAACTGAAAAGGCTACGCCGGTCCTTGAGAAGGTTAAAACGGAGTCTATTTGACGGAAGTATCGTTGTGGTTTTGATGCGTAGGTGAGATTGGTTCTTGCTTAAGCCCGTAGCAGCCACGTAAAATTTGCAACAACAAAGTAGAGGACGTCTAACTTGTTTTTGCAGGCATGTTGTGATGTGATATGGTCTAGACATGATGCTGAATTTTATTGTATGAGATGATCATGTTTTGTAACCGAAGTTATCGGCAATCGGCAGGAGCCATATGGTTGTCGCTTATTGTATGCAATGCAATCGCTCTGTAATGCTTTACTTTATCACTAAGCGGTAGCGATAGTCGAGAAGCATAAGTTTGGCGAGACGACAACGATGCTACGATGGAGATCAAGGTGTCGCGCCCGGTGACGATGGTGATCATGACGGTGCTTCGGAGATGGAGATCACAAGCACAAGATGATGATGGCCATATCATATCACTTATATTGATTGCATGTGATGTTAATCCTTTATGCATCTTATCTTGCTTTGATTGACGGTAGCATTATAAGATGATCCCTTACTAAATTATCAAGAAGTGTTCTCCCGAGTATGCACCGTTGCGAAAGTTCTTCGTCTTTGAGACACCACGTGATGATCGGGTGTGATAGGCTCTACGTTCAAATACAACGGGTGCAAAACAGTTGCACACGCAGAATACTCAGGTTATACTTGACGAGCTATGCATATAAGATATGACCTCGGAACACGGAGACCGAAAGGTCGAGCGTGAATCATATAGTAGATATGATCAACATATTGATGTTCACCATTGAAACTACTCCATCACACGTGATGATCGGTCATGGTGTAGTTGATATGGATCACGCAATCACTTAGAGAATTGGAGGATATTTTTCTAAGTGGGAGTTCTTAAGTAATATGATTAATTGAACTTAAATTTATCATGAACTTAGTACCGATAGTATCTTGCTTGTCTATGATGTGTAGATAGATGGCTCGTCTTTGTTGTTCCGTTGAATTTTAATGCGTTCCTTGAGAAAGCAAAGTTGAAAGATGATGGCAGCAATTACACGGACTGGGTCCGTAACTTAAGGATTATCCTTATTGCTGCACGGAAGAATTACGTCTGGAAGCACCGTTAGGTGCCGTGCCTGGTGCAAGGGCTGCGCCGAAGTTGTGAACGTCTGGCAAAGCAAAGCTGATGACTACTCTATAGTTCAAGTGTGCCATGCTTTACGGCTTAGAACCGGGACTTCAACGTCGTTTTGAACACCATGGAGCATATGAGATGTTCCAGGAGTTGAAGTTAATATTCCAAGCGAATGCCCGGATTGAGAGATATGAAGTCTCCAATAAGTTCTATAGCTGTAAGATGGAGGAGAACGGTTCTGTCGATGAGCATATACTCGTAATGTCCGGATATAACAATCACTTGATTCAACTGGGAGTTAATCTTCCGGATGATTGCGTCATTGATGTAATTCTCCAATCATCGCCACCAAGCTACAAGAGCTTCGTGATGAACTATAATATGCAAGGGATGACCAAAACAATGCCCGAGCTCTTGGCGATCTTTGAAAGCCGCGGAGGTAGAAATCAAAAAGGAGCATCAAGTGTTGATGGTTAACAAAACCATTAGTTTCAAGAAAAAGGGCAAAGGAAAGAAAAAGGGAAACGTCAAAAAGAACGGCAAGCAAGTTGCTAATCAAGAGAAGAAACCCAAGTCTGGTCCTAAGCACAAACCAGGTGCTTCTATTGCAAGCAGGCTGGTCACTTTGGAAGCGGAACTGCCCCAAGTATTTGGCGGATAAGAAGGATGGCAAGGTTAACAAAGGTATATGTGATATACATGTTATTGATGTGTACCTTACTAATACTCGCAGAGCACCTGGTATTTGATACTTGGTTCTGTTGCTAATATTTGCAACTCAAAGCAGGGCTACGGATTGCGAAGATTGGCTAAGGACGAGGTGACGATGCGCGTGGGAAATGGTTCCAAAGTCGATGTGATCGCAATGGCACGCTACCTCTACATCTACCTTCGATTAGTATTAGACCTAAATAATTGTTATTTAGTACCAGCGTTGAGCATGAACATTATATCTGGATCTTGTTTGATGCGAGACGGTTATTCATTTAAATCGTAGAATAATGGTTGTTCTATTTATATGAATAATATCTTTTATGGTCATGCACCATTAAAGAATGGTTTGTTTTACTTAATCTTGATAGTAGTGATACACATATTCATAATGTTGAAACCAAAAGATGCAGAGTTGATAATGATGGTGCAACTTATTTGTGGCACCGCCGTTTAGGTCATATCGGTGTAAAGCGCATGAAGAAACTCCATCTTGATGGACTTTTGGAGTCACTTGATTATGAATCACTTGGCACTTAAGTAACCGTGCCTTATGGGCAAGATGACTAAAACACCGTTCTCCGGAACTATGGAGAGAGCAACAGATTTATTGGAAATCATACATATTGATGTATGTGGTCCAATGAATATTGAGGCTCGCGGCGGATATCGTTATTTTCTCACCTTCACAGATGATTTGAGCAGATATGGGTATATCTACTTGATGAAACACAAGTCTGAAACATTTGAAAAGTTCAAAGAATTTCAGAGTGAAGTGGAAAATCATCGTAACAAGAAAATAAAGTTTCTACGATCTGATCGTGGAGGAGAATATTTGAGTTACGAAGTTTGGCCTACATTTGAAACAATGCGGAATAGTTTTCAACTTACGCCACCTGGAACACCACAACGTAATGGTGTGTCCGAACGTCGTAATCGTACTTTATTAGATATGGTGCGATCTATGATGTCTCTTCTTGATTTACCGCTATCGTTTTGGGGTTATGCTTTAGAGACGGCTACATTCACTTTAAATAGGGCACCATCTAAATCCGTTGAGACGACGCCTTATGAACTGTGGTTTGGCAAGAAACCAAAGTTGTCGCTTCGAAAGTTTGGGGCTGCGATGCTTATGTGAAAAAGCTTCAACCTGATAAGCTCGAACCCAAATCGGAGAAATGTGTCTTCATAGGATACCCAAAGGAGACTGTTGGGTACACCTTCTATCACAGATCCGAAGGCAAGATTTTTGTTGCTAAATTCGGAAACTTTTTGGAGAAGGAGTTTCTCTCGAAAGAAGTGAGTGGGAGGAAAGTAGAACTTGATGAGATAATCAGTATCTACTCCCTTATTGAGAAGTAGTACATCACAGAAATCAGTTTCGTGACACCTACACCAAATAGGGAGGAAGCTAATGATGATGATCATGAAACTTCAGATCGAAGTTTCTCTGAACCGTAGATCAACGAGCAAGATCCGCACCGAGTGGTACGGTAATCCTATTCGGAAGTCATGTTCTTTGGAACATGATGAACCTACGAACTATGAAGAAGCAATGGTGAGCCCAGATTCCACAAAATGGCTTGAGGCCATGAAATCTGAGATGGGATCCATGTATGAGAACAAAGTGTGGACTTTGGTTGACTTGCCGATGATCGGCAAGCAATTGAGAATAAATGGATCTTCAAGAAGAAGGACCGGCGATGGTAATGTTATCATCTATAAAGCTCGACTTGTTGCAAAAGGTTTTCGACAAGTTCAAGGGATTGACTACGATGAGACCTTCTCACCGTGGCGATGCTTAAGTCCGTCCGAATCATGTTAGCAATTGCCGCATTTTATGATTATGAAATTTGGCAAATGGATGTTAAAACTGCATTCCTGAATGGATTTACGGAAGAAGAGTTGTATATGATGCAACCAGAAGGTTTTGTCGATCCAAAGGGAGCTAACAAAGTGTGCAAGCTCCGGTGATCCATTTATGGAACTGGTGCAAGCCTCTCGGAGTTGGAATAAAGCGTTTTGATAGTGTGATCAAAGCATTTTGTTTTATCTGAGACTTTTGGAGAAGCCTGTATTTACAAGAAAGTGAGTGGGAGCTACATAGCATTTACGATATTATATGTGGATGACATATTACTGATCGGAAATGATATAGAATTCTGGATAGCATAAAGGGATACTTGAATAAGAGTTTTTCGATGAAAGACCTCGGTGAAGCTGCTTACATATTGGGCATTAAGATCTATGGAGATAGATCAAAGACGCTTAATAGGACTTTCACAAAGCACATACCTTGATAAAGTTTTGAAAAAGTTCAAAATGGATCGAGCAAAGAAAGGGTTCTTGCCGGTGTTACAAGGTGTGAAGTTGAGTAAGACTCAATGCCCGACCACCGCAGAAGATAGAGAGAAAATGAAAGATGTTCCCTATGCTTCAGCCATAGGCTCTATCATGTATGCAATGCTGTGTACCAGACCTGATGTGTGCCTTCTTTGTAAGTTTGGCGGCGGTACCAAAGTAATCCAGAGTGGATCAATCGACAGCGGTCAAGAACATCCTTAAGTACTTGAGAAGGACTAAGGATATGTTTCTCATTTATGGCGGTGACAAAGAACTTCAAATAAATGGCAGTTACGTCGGCGCAAGCTTTGACATCGATCCGGACGATTCTAAATCGCAAACCGGATACGTGTTACATTAAACGGTGGAGCTGTCGGTTGGTGCAGTTCCAAACAAAGCGTCGTGGCGGGATCTACATGTGAAGTTGAGTACATAGCTGCTTCGAAGCAGCTAATGAAGGAGTCTGGATGAAGGAGTTCATAACCGATCTAGGTGTTGTACCTAGTATATCGGGTCCAATGAAAATCTTCTGTGACAATCTTGGTGCAATTGCCTTGGCAAAGGAATCCAGATTTCACAAGAGAACCAAGCACATCAAAAGACGCCTTCAACTCCATCCGGATTTGGTCCAAGTGGGAGACATAGAGATATGCAAGATACATACGGATCTGAATGTTGCGCACCCGTTGACTAAGCCTCTTCCACGAGCAAAACATGATCAGCACCAAGACTCCATGGGTGTTAGAATCATTCTTGTATAATCTAGATTATTGACTCTAGTGCAAGTGGGAGACTGAAGGAAATATGCCCTAGAGGCAATAATAATGTTATTATTTATTTCCTTATATCATGATAAATGTTTATTATTCATGCTAGAATTGTATTAACCGGAAACATAATACATGTGTGAATACATAAACCTCTGAGTGTCACTAGTATGCCTCTACTTGACTAGCTCGTTAATCAAAAGATGGTTATGTTTCCTAACCATGAACAAGGAGTTGTTATTTGATTAACGGGATCACATCATTGGTTGAATGATCTGATTGACATGACCCATTCCATTAGCATAGCACCTGATCGTATAGTTTGTTGCTAGTGCCTTTCTTCATAACTTATACATGTTCCTATGACTATGAGATTATGCAACTCCCGTTTGCACGAGGAACACCTTTGGTGCTACCAAACGTCACAACGTAATCGGGTGATTATAAAGGTACATTACAGGTGTCTCGAAGGTACATGTTGGGTTGGCATATTTCGAGATTAGGATTTGTCACTCCGATTGTCGGAGAGGTATCTCTGGGCCCTCTCGGTAATGCACATCACATAAGCCTTGCAAGCATTGCAACTAATGTGTTAGTTGTGAGATGATGTATTCTGAAGCGAGTAAAGAGACTTGCGGTAGTGAGATTGAACTAGGTATTGGATACCGACGATCGAATCTCGGGCAAGTAACATACCGATGACAAAGGGAACAACGTATGTTGTTATCTTGATCGACCGATAAAGATCTTCGTAGAATATGTAGGAGCCAATATGGGCATCCAGGTCCCGCTATTGGTTATTGACCGGAGAGGTGTCTCGGTCATGTCTACATAGTTCTCGAACCCGTAGGGTCCGCAACGCTTAACGCTTCGATGGCGGTTACTATGAGTTTTATGATGTTTCTGTACGAAGGTTGTTGAGTCCCGGATGAGATCACAGACGTGACGAGGAGTCTCGAAATGGTCGAGACATAAAGATTCATATATTGGAAGTCTATGTTTGGACATCGGAAGTGTTCGGGTGAAATTGGGAATTTTACCAAATGCAGGAGGTTACCGGAACCCCCGGAATGCTAATGGGCCAACATGGGCCTTAGTGGAAAGGAGAAAAGGGGGCCCAAGTGCTGGTCGCACCTTTCCCCTTCCCTAGTCCTATTAGGACTAGGAGAAGCGGGCGCCCCCCCGCTCTCTCCCTTCCCACTTGGGGAAACCTAGTTGGACTAGGAGTGGTGGGGAATCCTACTCCGAGTAGGAGTAGGAAACCCTGGGGCGCCTCCTCTCACTGGCCGGCCAGCCCCTCACCTTCCCTCCTTTATATCTGAGGCAGGGGCACCCCATGACACACAAGTTGATCCTTGAGATCTTTCCTTAGCCGTGTGCGGTGCCCCTTCCACCAAATTACACCTCGATTATACCGTTCACGGAGCTTAGGCGAAGCTCTGCGTCGGTGGAACATCATCATCGTCACCACGCCGTCGTCTTGTGAAACTCTCCCTCAACACTCGGCTGGATCGGAGTTCGAGGGGCGTCATCGAGCTGAGCGTGTGCGAGAACTCGGAGGTGCCGTACGTTCGGTACTTGGATCGGTTGGATCGTGAAGAAGTACGACTACTTCCTCTACGTTGCGTCAACGCTTCCGTTGCTGGTCTATGAGGGTACGTAGACAACACTCTCATCTCGTTGCTATGCATCACCATGATCTTGCGTGATCGTAGGAAATTTTTTGAAATTACTACGTTTCCCAACACTAAGGTGTGATCATGTTTTTGCTTGTGAGAGAAGTTTAGTCAACGGGTCTGCCAAATTCATATATGTATGTATTTTGCAAATTTCTATGTCAACAATGCTCTGCACGAAGCTACTCTAGCTAATTGCTCCCACTTTCAATATGTATCCAGATTGAGACTTAGAGTCGTCTGGATCAGTGTCAAAACTTGCATCGATGTAACCCTTTCCGACGAACCTTTTGTCACCTCCATAATCGAGAAACATATCCTTATTTCACTAAGGATAATTTTGATCGCTGTCCAGTGATCTACTCCTAGATCAATATTATACTCCCTTGCCAAACTCAGTGTAGGGTATACAATAGATCTGGTACACAACATGGCATACTTTATAGAACCTATGGCTGAGGCATAGGGAATGACTTTCATTCTCTTTCTATCTTCTGCCGTGGTCGGGCTTTGAGTCTTACTAAATTTCACACCCTGCAACACAGGCAAGAAATCTTTCTTTGACTATTCCATTTTGAACTACTTCAAAATCTTGTCAAGGTATGTACTCATTGAAAACTTATCAAGCGTCTTGATCTATCTCTATAGATCTTGATGCTCAATATGTAAGCAGCTTCACCAAGGTCTTTCTTGGAAAACTCCTTTCAAACACTCCTTTTATGCTTTCCAGAAAATTCTACATCATTTCCGATCTACAATATGTCATTCACATATATTATCAGAAAGGCTGTAGTGCTCCCACTCACTTTCTTGAAAATACAGGCTTCATCGCAAGTCTATATAAAACTATATGCTTTGATCAACTCATCAAAGCGTATATTCCAACTCTGAGATGCTTTGCACCAGTCCATGGATGGATCGCTGGAGCTTCCACATTTTGTTAGCACCTTTAGGATTGACAAAACCTTTTGGTTGCATCATATACAACTCTTCTTTAATAAAACCATTAAGGAATGCAGTTTTCTTATCCATTTGCCAGATTTCATAAAATGCGGCAACTGCTAACATGATTCGGACAGACTTAAGCATCACTACGAGTGAGAAGGTCTCATCGTAGTCAACTCCTTGAACTTGTCGAAAACCTTTTGCAACAAGTCGAGCTTTGTAGATAGTAACATTACCGTCAGCATCAGTCTTCTTCTTGAATATCCATTTATTCTCGATGGCTTGCCGATCATCGGGCAAATCAACCAAAGTCCACACTTTGTTCTGATACATGGATCCCACCTCAGATTTCATGGCCTCAAGCCACTTTGCGGAATCTGGGCTCATCATCGCTTCCTCATAGTTCGTAGGTTCGTCATGGTCAAGTAACATGACCTCCAGAACAGGATTACCGTACCACTCTGGTGCTTATCTTATTCTGGTTGTCCTACGAGGTTTGGTGGTAAATTGATCTGAAGTTACATGATCATCATCATTAGCTTCCTCACTAATTGGTGTAGGAGTCACATGAACAGATTTCTGTGATGAACTACTTTCCAATAAGGGAGCAGGTTATTCGCGAAAAAAAATAAGGGAGCAGGTACAGTTACCTCATCAAGTTCTACTTTCCTCCCACTCACTTGTTTCGAGAGAAACTCTTTCTCTAGAAAGGATTCATTCTTAGCAACAAAGATCTTGCCTTCGGATCTGTGATAGAAGGTGTACCCAACAGTCTCCTTTTGGTATCCTATGAAGACACATTTCTCCGATTTGGGTTCGAGCTTATCAGGTTGAAACTTTTTCACATAAGCATCGCAGCCCCAAACTTTAAGAAACGACATTGCTACGTCTTGAGCTTGCGTTGGTTTTCCCCGAAGAGGAGAGGATGATGCAACACAGTAGCGTAAGTATTTCCCTCAGTTTTTGAGAACCAAGGTATCAATCCAGTAGGAGGCCACGAGCAAGTCCCTCGTACCTACACAAAATGATAGCTACTCGCAACCAACGTGATTAGGGGATGTCAATCCCTTCACGGTCACTTACAAGAGTGAGATCTGATAGAGATAATATTTTTGGTATTTTTGGTATAAAGATGCAAAGTGAAAAGTAAAAGCAAAGCAAGTAAATAAAGTGATGGAGATTGATATGATGAGAACAGACCCAGGGGCCATAGGTTTCACTAGTGGCTTCTCTCAAGAGCATAAGTATTCTACGGTGGGTGAACAAATTACTGTTGAGCAATTGACAGAATTGAGCATAATTATGAGGTTATCTAGGTATGATCATGTATATAGGCATCACGTCCGTGACAAGTAGATCGAAGCGATTCTGCATCTACTACTATTACTCCACTCATCGACCGCTATCCAGCATGCATCTAGAGTATTAAGTTAAAAACAGAGTAACGCCTTAAGCAAGATGACATGATGTAGAGGAATAAATTCATGCAATATGATAAATACCCCATCTTGGTATCCTCGATGGCAACAATATAATACGTGCCTTGCAACCCTTTCTGTCACTGGGTAAGGACACCGCAAGATTGAACCTAAAGCTAAACACTTCTCCCATTGCAAGAACTACCAATCTAGTTGGCCAAACCAAACGGATAATTCGAAGAGACTTGCAAAGATAACTCAATCATACATAAAATAATTCAGAGAAGAATCAAATATTTACCATAGATAAGCTGGATCATAAACCCACAATTCATCGATCTCATGAAACACAACGCAAAATTAAGATTACATCGAATAGATCTCCACAAGAGAGGGGGAGAACATTGTATTGAGATCCAAAAAGAGAGAAGAAGCCATCTAGCTACTAGCTATGGACCCGAAGGTCTGAAGTAAACTACTCACACTTCATCGGAGGGGCTATGGTGATGATGTAGAAGCCCTCCATGGTGGATGCCCCTCCCGTGAGCTCCTAACAGGCCCTAAGATGGGATCTCATGGATACAGGAAGGTGCGGCGGTGGAATTAGGTTTTTGGCTCCCCTTCTGATCGTTCGGGGATACGTAGGTATATATAGGAGGAAGGAGTACGTCGGTGGAGCGTCAGGGGCCCACGAGGTAGGCGCGCCCAGGCGCCTCCACCCTCGTGACCGCTTCTGGCACTTCTTGGAGTAGGGTCCAAGTCTCCTGGATCACGTTTTGTGAGAAGATCATGTTCCCGAAGGTTTCATTCCGTTTGGACTCCATTTGATATTTCGTTTCTTCGAAACACTCAGATAGGCAAAAAACAGCAATTCTGGGCTGGGCCTCCGGTTAATAGGTTAGTCCCAAAAGTAATATAAAAGTGGAAAATAAAGCCCATTATAGTCCAGAAAAATAGATAAATTAGCATGGAGCAATCAAAAATTATAGATACGTTGGAGACGTATCAGGCATCCCCAAGCTTAATTCCTGCTCGTCCTCGAGTAGGTAAATGATAAAAAGAGAATTTTTGATGCGGAGTGATACTTTGGCATAATTTCAATGTAAATCTTCTTAATCATGGTATGAATATTCAGATCCGAAAGATTCAAGAAAAAAGGTCATATTGACATAAAAATAATAATACTTCAAGAATACTAATCAAAATAATCATGTCTTCTCGAAATAGCTTGGCAAAAGAAAGTTCATCCCTACAAAATCATATAGTTAGGCTATGCTTCATTTTTGTCACACAAAGATGTTCCCAGCTTCTATACCCCTGATGACAAGCCAAGCAATTGTTTCATACTTAAATAATCTCAAACTTTTTCAACCTTCACGGAATACATGAGCGTGAGCCATGGATATAGCACTATGGGTGGAATAGAATATGATGATGGGGATTGTGTGGAGAAGACAAAAGAGGAGAAAGTCTCACATTGACGAGGATAATCAACGGGCTATGGAGATGCCCATCAATTGATGTCAACATGAGGAGTAGGGATTGCCATGCAACGGATGCACTAGAGCTATAAGTATATGAAAGCTCTACAAAAGAAACTAAGTGGGTGTGCATCCAACTTGCTTGCTCATGAAGACCTAGGGAATTTTGAGGAAGCCCATCGTAGGAATATACAAGCCAAGTTCTAAAATGAAAAATTCCCACTAGTATGAAAAAGACAACTTATGAGACTCACTATATGAAAAACATGGTGCTACTTTGAAGGACAATATATGAGACTCACTACATGAAGAACAAGGTGCTACTTTCAAGCACAAGTGTGGAAAAAAGGATAGTAGCATTGCCCCCCTTTTTTATTTTTTATTTATT
The DNA here is from genome assembly GCA_021605145.1 of Aegilops bicornis. Classification (NCBI taxonomy): domain Eukaryota; kingdom Viridiplantae; phylum Streptophyta; class Magnoliopsida; order Poales; family Poaceae; genus Aegilops; species Aegilops bicornis. Next base: position 232,892,976 of record CM038675.1, on the reverse strand, counting down.
TTTTTGTTTTTTTGGGCCTTCTTTTTTTTCTTTGGCCTTCTCTCTTTTTTTGGGACAATGCTCTATTGAATGATGATCATCACACTTCTATTGATTACAACATAAGGATTACAACTCGAAACTAGAACAAGGTATGACTCTATATGAATGCCTCCGTGATGTCTTAGGGATGGTGCAATGAATCAAGAGTGACATGTATGAAAAATAATGCATGGTGGCTTTGCCACAAATACGATGTCAACTACATGATCATGCAATGGCAATATGACAAAAGTAATGTATGTCATGATGATGATGAACGGAACGGTGGAAAGTTGCATGGCAATATATCTCGGAATGGCTATGGAAATGCCATAATAGGTAGGTATGGTGGCTGTTTTGAGGAAGATATAAGGAGGTTTATGTGTGAAAGAGCGTATCATATCACGGGGTTCGGATGCACCGGCGAAGTTTGCACCAACTCTCGAGGTAAGAAAGGGCAATGCACGGTACCGAAGAGGCTAGCAAAGGCGGAAAGGTAAAAGCGCGTATAATCCATGGACTCAACATTAGTCAAAGAACTCATATAATTATTGCAAAAATTTAGAAGTCATCTAAAATCAAGTACTACGCGCATGCTCCTAGGGGGATAGATTGGTAGGAAAAGACCATCGCTCGTCCCCGACCGCCACTCATAAGGATGCACAAGCCGTACACTTCATGTTTCAAATTTGTTACATAACTTTAACCATACGTGCATGCTACGGGATTTGCTAACTCCAACACAAGCATTTCTCAAATTCATAACTACTCAACTAGCATGACTTTGATATTATCACCTCCATATCTCAAAACAGTTATCAAGCATCAAACTTATCTTAGTATTCAACGCACTCAAAAGAAAGTTTCACATATCTTGAATACCAAGTATATTAACATTAAGCAAATTACCATGCTATTAACGACTCTCAAAATAATCTAAGTGAAGCATGAGAGATCAAGTTTCTTTAAAACAAATCCACCACCGTGCTCTAAAAGATCTAAGTGAAGCACTAGAGCAAAAATTATCACGCTCAAAAGATATAAGTGAAGCACTATGAGCAAAACTATCAAGCTCAAAAGATATAAGCGAAGCACATAGAGTATTCTATCAAATTTCAATTCATGTATGGCTCTCTCAAAAGGTGTGTACAGCAAGGATGATTGTGGTAAACTAACAAGCAAAGACTCAAATAATACAAGACGCTCCAAGCAAAACACATATCATGTTGGTGAATAAAAATATAGCTCCAAGTAAATTACCGATGGAAGTAGATTTAAAGAGGGATGCCTTCCGGGCATCCCCAAGCTTTGACTTTTGGTGTCCTTGGATTATCTTGGGGTGCCATGGGCATCCCCAAGATTAGGCTCTTGCCACTCCTTGTTCCATAATCCAGCAAAAGAATTCACCCAAAACTTGAAAACTTCACAACACAAAACTCAATAGAAATCTCGTGAGCTCCGTTAGAGAAAGAAAACAAAAGACTACTTTAAGGTACTGTAATGAACTCATTCTTTATTTATATTGGTGTTAAACCTACTGTATTCCAACTTCTCTATGGATTATAAACTATATTACTAACCATAGATTCATCAAAATAAGCAAACAACACACACAAAACAGAATCTGTCAAAAACAGAACAGTCTGCAGTAATCTGTAACTAACGCAAACTTCTGGAACCCAAAAAATTCTACCAAAATTAGAAGACCTGGAAAATTTGTTTATTGATCAGAAGAAATTGGAATAAGTATTTTATCACGTTCTGGTGATTTTTAACAATTCGGGCACTGAGCACAAAGATTCTGGAAATTACAGAAAGATCAAATAACTATAATCCAAGAAGATCCAATAGGTTCAACTGGGCACAAACACTAATTAAAAGATAAAACCACATCTAAATAGAGGCTAGATGGATTATTTATTCCTAAACATAAGCAAAAACAAAAACTAAAAAATAAAATTGGGTTGCCTCCCAACAAGCGCTATCGTTTAACGCCCCTAGCTAGGCATAAAAGCAAGGATAGATCTAGGTATTGCCATCTTTGGTAGGCAATTCTTCAATAAGGCATCTATCTTTCTTATAGATTTATTTATTTCTAGCAATTAACAAACTTTTAGGCATAAGATCAAAAAATTCATTTGTGGCAAATGGTTCCTTTATGATAGTAAAAAGATCGGGATGAATACTTATAGATTTAAGATCCGCATTTTCCTTACTAGATGATTCACCCTTATTTTTAGGAACATACATAAGCTTGGCAATTTTAGTGGGAGGACTAGGAGTATTCTTTACGGAAGAAAAAGCGGTTCCCAAGTTAGTAATGATACCCTCAAGTTTATCGATTCGAGTAAAATCTAGATTTATTTTCTCATTAACCATGGGTTCCTTCTCCTTTATATTTTTCAAAGTCATTCCTACCTTAGATCCATATTTTGTAATTTGATTATGGATCTTTTTATCTAGATTTTCAATGGATTCAATGGTAGCAACTTTGTTTTCAATAATTTCAAGCCTTTGCATAACATGCTCCAAAGTTAACATAGTTCCATTAACCAAAAGAGGAGGTGAGCCAAATAAATCTATTAAAGCATTATAAGAATCAAAAGTATGGCTACCCAAGAAATTCCCTCCGGTAATGGTATCAAGGATATATCTATACCAAGGATTAGCACCTACGTAAAATTACGAAGAAGAACGGAAGTAGATTGCTTCCTGGTAGATCTATTTTGAGCATTGCAAATTCTATACCAAGCATCTTTTAAATTTTCTCCTTCCCTTTGCTTAAAATTTAGAACATCACTCTCGGGAGATAACGGAGAAGATAAGGAATTCGACATAACGACAAACAAGCAAACTAACACATGAGCAAACAAAAGGCTAAGGGAAAAAGAGGAGGAGATTGGGAAAGAGAGAGCAAATAAAACGGCAAGGGTGAAGTGGGGGTGAGGAAAACGAGAGGCAAATGGCAAATAATGTAATGCGAGAGATAGGGATTGTGATGGGTACTTGGTATGTTGACTTTTGCGTAGACTCCCCGGCAACGGGGCCAGAAATCCTTCTTGCTATGTCTTGAGCTTGCGTTGGTTTTACCCGAAGAGGAGAGGATGATGCAGCACAATAGCGTAAGTATTTACCTCAGTTTTTGAGAACCAAGGTATCAATCTAGTAGGAGGCCACGCGCAAGTCCCTCGTACCTGCACAAAACGATAGCTACTCGCAACCAACGCTATTAGGGGTTGTCAATCCCTTCACGGTCACTTACGAGAGTGAGATCTGATAGAGATAATATTTTTTATATTTTTGGTATAAAGATGCAAAGTGAAAAGTAAAAACAAAGCAAGTAAATAAAGTGATGGAGATTGATATGATGAGAATAGACCCGGGGGACATAGGTTTCACTTGTGGCTTTTCTCAAGAGCATAAGTATTCTCTGATTGGGTGAACAAATTACTGTTGAGCAATTGACAAAATTGAGCATAATTATGAGGTTATCTAGGTATGATCATGTATATAGGCATCACGTCCGTGACAAGTAGATCGAAACGATTACGCATCTACTACTATTACTCCACTCATCGATCGCTATCCAGATGCATCTAGAGTATTAAGTTAAAACAGAGTAACGCCTTAAGCAAGATGACATGATGTAGAGGAATAAATTCATGCAATATGATAAATACCCCATCTTGTTATCCTCGATGGCAACAATACAATCGTGCCTTGCAACCCTTTACATCCTTTGGGTAAGGACACCTCAAGATTGAACCCAAAGCTAAACACTTCTCCCATTGCAAGAACTACCAATCTAGTTGACCAAACCAAACGGATAATTCGAAGAGACTTGCAAAGATAACTCAATCATACATAAAATAATTCAGAGAAGAATCAAATATTTTCCATAGATAAGCTGGATCATAAACCCACAATTCATCAGTCTCAAGAAACACACCGCAAAAAGAAGATTACATCGAATAGATCTCCTCAAGAGAGGGGGAGAACATTGTATTGAGATCCAAAAAGAGAGAAGAAGCCATCTAGCTACTAGCTATGGACCCGAAGGTCTGAAGTAAACTACTCACACTTCATCGGAGGGGCTATGGTGATGATGTAGAAGCCCTCCGTGGTGGATGCCCCCTCCGGCGGAGCTCCAGAACAGGACCCAAGATGGGATCTCGTGGATACAGGAAGGTGCGGCGGTGGAATTAGGTTTTTGGCTCCCCTTCTGATCGTTCGGGTATATGTAGGTATATATAGGAGGAAGGAGTACGTCGGTGGAGCGTCAGGGGGCCCACGAGGCAGGGGGCGCGCCCAGGGGGGGCGCCCTCCAACCTCGTGACCGCCTCTGGCACTTCTTGGAGTAGCGTCCAAGTCTCCTGGATCATGTTCGGTGAGAAGATCACGTTCCCGAAGGTTTCATTCCGTTTGGACTTCGTTTGATATTCCGTTTCTTCGAAAAACTGAAATAGGCAAAAAAACAGCAATTATGGGCTGGGCCTCCGGTTAATACGTTAGTCCCAAAAGTAATATAAAAGTGGAAAATAAAGCCCATTATAGTCCAAAACAATTGATAAATTAGTATGGAGCAATCAAAAATTATAGATACGTTGGAGACGTATCAAACATCTTAGGTTTCTTGCTAAACCACAGTTCATATGGTGCGCTATTTAACATGAATGTAGCTGTCTCTAATGCATAACCCCAAAACGATAGTGGTAAATTGATAAGAGACTTCATAAATCACACCATATCTAATAAAGTACGATTACGATGTTCGGACACACCATTATGCTGTGGTGTTCCAGGTGGCACGAATTTGTGAAACTATTCCACATTGTTTTAATTGAAGACCAAACTCGTAACTCAAATAGTCGTCTCGGTGATCAGATCATAGAAACTTCATTTTCTTGTTACGACGATTTTCCACTTCACTCTAAAATTCTTTGAACTTTTCAAATGTTTCAGACTTATGTCTTATCAAGTAGATATACCCATATCTGCTCAAATCATCTATGAAGGTCAGAGAATAATGATACTCTGCGCGAGCCACCTCAACACTCATCGGACCGCATACATCAGTATGTATTATTTCCAACAAGTCTGTTGCTCGCTCCATTGTTCCGGAGAACGGAGTCTTAGTCATCTTGCCCATGAGGCATGGTTTGCACGGATCAAGTGATTCATAATAGAGTGATTCCAAAAGCCCATCAGCATGGAGTTTCTTCATGCGCTTTACACCAATATGACCTAAATGGCAGTGCCACAAATATGTTGCACTATCATTATCAACTTTGCATCTTTTGGCATCACTATTATGAGTATGTGTATTATTACGATCGATATTTAGTAAACCATTTACATTGGATGTATGACCATAGAAGGTTTTATTCATGTAAACATAACAACAATTATTCTTTGACTTAAATGAATAACTGTATCGCAATAAACATGATCAAATCATATTCATGCTCAACGCAAACACCAAATAATATTTATTTAGGTCCAACATCAATCCCGAAGGTACATGGAGTGTGCGATGGTGATCTTATCAACCTTGGAACCACTTCCAACACACATCGTCACTTCACCCTTAACTAGTCTCTGTTCATTCTGCAACTCCCGTTTCGAGTTACTAATCTTAGCAACTGAACTAGTATCAAATCTTTGAGGGGTTGCTATAAACACTAGTAAAGTACACATCAATAACATGTATATCAAATATACCTTTGTTCACTTTGCCATCCTTCTTATCCGCCAAATACTTGGGGCGATTCGCTTCCGATGACCAGTCCCTTTGCAGTAGAAGCACTTAGTCTCACGCTTAGGTCCAGACTTGGGCTTCTTCACTTGAGCAGCAACTTGCTTGCCATTCTTCTTGAAATTCCCCTTCTTCCATTTGCCCTTTTCTTGAAACTAGTGGTCTTGTCAACCATCAACACTTGATGCTTTTCTTGATTTCTACCTTCGTCAATTTCAGCATCATGAAGAGCTTGGGAATCATTTCTGTTATCCCTTGCATATTATAGTTCATCACGAAGTTCTTAGTAACTTGGTGATAGTGACTAGAGAACTCTATCAATCAATATCTTATCTGGAAGATTAAATCCCACTTTATTCAAGTGATTGTAGTACTCAGACATTCCGAGCACATGCTCACTAGTTGAGCTATTCTCCTTCATCTTGTAGGCAAAGTATTGCCAGAGGTCTCATACCTCTTGACACGTGCATGAGTATGAAATACCAATTTCAACTCTTGGAACATCTTATATGCTCTGTGGTGTTCAAAACATTTTTGAAGTCCCGATTCTAAGCCGTAAAGCATGGTGCACTAAACTATCAAGTAGTCATCATACCGAGCTTTGCCAAACGTTCATAACGTCTGCATATGCTCCTACAATAGGTTCGTCACCTAGCGGTGCATCAAGGACATAATTCTTCTGTGCAACAATGAAGATAATCCTCAGATCACGGATCCAATCCGCATTATTGCTACTAACATCTGTCAACTTTTCTCTAGGAACATATCAAAAATAAATTGGGAAGCTATGCGCGAGCTATTGATCTACAACATAATTTTCAAATACTATCAGGACTAAGTTCATGATAAATTAAAGTTCAATTAATCATATTACTTAAGAACTCCCACTTAGATAGACATCCCTCTAGTCATCTAAATGATCACGTGATCGAAATCAACTAAACCATGTCCGATCATCACGTGAGATGGAGTAGTTTTCAATGGTGAACATCACTATGTTGATCATATATACTATATGATTCACACTCGACCTTTCGGTCTCCAGTGTTCCGAGGCCATATCTGCATATGCTAGGCTCGTCAAGTTTAACCCGAGTATTCTGCGTGTGCAAAACTGGCTTGCACCCGTTGTATGTGAACATAGAGCTTATCACACCCGATCAACACGTGGTGTTTCGGCATGACAAACTTTCACAACAGTGCATACTCAGGGAGAACACTTGTACCTTGAAATTTAGTGAGAGATCATCTTATAATGCTACCGCCGAACTAAGCAAAATAAGATGCATAAAGGATAAACATCACATGCAATCAAAATATGTGACATGATATGACCATCATCATCTTGTGCCTTTGATCTCCATCTCCAAAGTACTGTCGTGATCTCCATCGTTACCGGCATGACACCATGATTTCCATCATCTTGACCTCTATCAATGTGTCGTCACATGGTCATTTTGCCAACTATTGCTTTTGCAACTATTGCTATCGCATAGCGATAAAGTAAAGCAATTATATGGTGCTTGCATCTTATGCAATAAAGAGACAACCATAAGGCTACTGCCAGTTGCCGATAACTTTAACAAAACATGATCATCTCATACAACAATTTATATCTCATTACGCCTTGACCATATCACATCACAATATGCCCTGCAAAAACAAGTTAGACGTTGTCTACTCTGTTGTTGCAAGTTTTACGTGGCTGCTACGGGCTGAGCAAGAACTGTTCTTACCTATGCATTGAAGCCACAACGATTTTTCGTCAAGTATGTGATGTTTTAACCTTCAACAAGGACCAGGAGTAGCCACACTCGATTCAACTAAAGTTGGAGAAACTGACACCCGCCAGCCACCTGTGTGCGAAGCACGTCGGTAGAACTAGTCTCACGTAAGCGTGCGCGTAATGTCGGTCCGGCCGCTTCATCCAACAATACCGCCGAATCAAAGTATGACATGCTGGTAAGCAGTATGACTATTATCGCCCACAACTCATTTGTGTTCTACTCATGCATATAACATCTACACATAAACCTGGCTCGGATGCCACTGTTGGGGAACGTAGTAATTTCAAAATTTTCTTACGCACACGCAAGATCATGGTGATGCATAGCAACGAGAGGGGAGAGTGTTGTCTACGTACCCTCGTAGACCGTAAGAGGAAGCGTTATGACAACGCGGTTGATGTGGTCATATGTCTTCATGATCGACCAATCCTAGCACCGAAAGTACGGCACCTCCGCGATCTGCACACAATCGGCTCGGTGATGTCCCACTAACTCACGATCCAGCAGAGTGTCGAGGGAGAGCTTCGTCTGCACGACGGCGTGATGATTGTGATGATGAAGCTACCGGTGCAGGGCTTTGCCTAAGCACTACGACGATGTGACCGAGGTGGATTATGGTGGAGGGGGGAACCGCACACGACTAAGAGATGAAGGATCAACTTGTGTCTATGGGGTGCCCCCTGGCCACATATATAAAGGATGGAGGGAGGAGGAGGTTGCCCTCTACTATGGCGCGCACTGGGGAGTCCTACTCCCACCGGGAGTAGGATTCCCCCTTCCAAGTAGTAGGAGTAGGAGAGAAGAGAAGGAAGGAGGGGGCGCCGCCCCTCCCCCCTAGTCCAATTCAGACTAGGCCTTGGGGGCGCGTGGCCTGCCCTAGGCAGCCCCTCTCTCTCTCCCCTTAAGGCCAATAAGGCCCATATACTCCCCGGGGGGTTCTGGTAACCTCCCGGTACTCCGGTTAATGCCTGAACTCACCCGGAACCATTCCGATGTCCAAACTTAGTCATCCAATATATTGATCTTTATGTCTCGACCATTTTGAGACTCCTCGTCATGTCCATGATCATATCCAGGACTCTGAACAACCTTTGGTACATCAAAACATATAAACTCATATTACCGATCGTCATTGAACGTTAAGCGTGCGTACCCTACAGGTTCGAGAACTATGTAGACATGACCGAGACACGTCTCAGGTCAATAACCAATAGCGAAACCTGGATGTTCATATTGGCTCCCACATATTCTACGAAGATCTTTATCGGTCAAACCGCATAACAACATATGTTGTTCCCTTTGTCCTCAGTATGTTTCTTGCCCGAGATTCGATCATTGGTATCTCAATACCTAGTTCAATCTCGTTGCCGGCAAGTACCTTTACTCGGTTTGTAATGCATCATCCCGCAACTAACTCATTAGTTACATTGCTTGCAAGGCTTATAGTGATGTGCATTACCGAGAGGCCCTAGAGATACCTCTCCGACAATCGGAGTGACAAATCCTAATGTCGATCTTTGCCAACTCAACAAGTACCATCGAAGACACCTGTAGAGCACCTTTATAATCACCCAGTTACGTTGTGACGTTTGGTAGCACACAAAGTGCTCCTCTGGTATTCGGGAGTTGCATAATCTCATAGTCATAGGAACATGTATAAGTCATGTAGAAAGCAATAGCAACATACTAAATGATCAAGTGCTAAGCTAACGGAATGGGTCAAGTCAATCATATCATTCTCTAATGATGCGATCCCGTTAATCAAATGACAACTCATGTCTATGGTTAGGAAACATAACCATCTTTGATTCAACGAGCTAGTCAAGTAGAGGCATACTAGTGACACTATGTTTGTCTATGTATCCACACATGTACTATGTTTCCGGTTAATACAATTCTAGCATGAATAATAAACATTTATCATGAAATAAGGAAATAAATAATAACTTTATTATTGCCTCTAGGGCATATTTCCTTCAGATTTTGTCACATCCCTAGTTCTGGTATGACCAAGATAGCTAGTCAGGTGTGCATCATGTTTAAATTTCATTTAAATTTGAAATGGGGATTTGTGAAAGCCTCAGAAATCTTTTTGAAAATGATCAAGATAAAAATTGCTTCAATTTGGCCCAAGAAAATGTTCCTGTTTTTCTCTAAAAATATTGGCCAGAGGTAAAATTCCAACCAATATTTTTGGGAGCTCAGAAGTATTTATTTTTGGCCATTTGAGTTAATCTAGTAAATATTTGCATAGGATATATTTATATATATATATATATGTTATATATATATATTATATATGTCCAATAATTCTGATTTTTATTGTGGGGCTTTGGAATAATCCAATTAGTTCCTACAATAATTTTCAGAAGAAAATAAATTGGTTTAGTATTTTACTAAATCAGAAACAAATGCGAGAAATAGAAAAGAAAACAGAAAGGGACAGAGATTTACGTGGGCCACTTACCAGATCGGCCCAGCAGTTCGGCCCAGCTGATTGGCTGACGCCAGTCATCGTCTCCACCACGCCAGGAGGACAGGGCGTGTGCCCGCGGCGCGCACACACGTGCATCGCCACCTCCTGCTTGTCGCTGACCTCCTGGAGATGGCTAAGGACTCCACGCATGTCCCTGAGCCCCACTGAGGGAGTCCTGGACTAGGGGGTGTCCGGATAGACGAACTATCATCATGGCCGGACTCCAAGACTATGAAGATACAAGATTGAAGACTTCGTCCCGTGTCCGGATGGGACTTTCCTTGGCGTGGAAGGCAAGCTTGGCGATACGGATATGTGGATCTCCTACCATTGTAACCGACTACGTGTAACCCTAACCTATCCGGTGTCTATATAAACCGAAGGGTTTTAGTCCGTAGGGACGAACAACAATCATACCATAGGCTAGCTTCTAGGGTTTAGCCTCCTTGATCTCGTGGTAGATCTACTCTTGTACTACCCATATCATCAATATTAATCAAGCAGGAGTAGGGTATTACCTCCATCGAGAGGGCCCGAACCTGGGTAAAAACATCATGTCCCTTGTCTCCTGTTACCATCCCCCTAGACGCACAGTTCGGGACCCCCTACCCGAGATCCGCCGGTTTTGACACCGACATTGGTGCTTTCATTGAGAGTTCCTCTGTGTCGTCACCGATAGGCCCGATGGCTCCTTCGATCATCAACAACGACACGGTCCAGGTTGAGACTTTTCTCCCCGGACAGATCTTCGTATTCGGCGGCTTTGCACTGCGGGCCAATTCGCTTGGCCATTTGGAGCAGATCGAAAGCTACGCCCCTGGCCACCAGGTCAGATTTGGAAGTTTGAACTATACGGCCGACATCCGCGGAGACTTGATCTTCGACGGATTCGAGCCGCAGCCAAGCATGCCGCACTGTCTCGATGGGCATGATCTAGCTCTGCAGCCGAACAATGCCCTGGAGGCCGCACCAGTATCCGCTCCGACCCTTAATCCGGAGCCGGATTCCCCGATCGAGGACAAGTGGTTGGACACCGCCTCGGGGCTACAATCTCTGGCGATTGAGCCGAACTCCATCCACTCGCTGCGAAGACCTCGATTGCAGGGTGCCGGACTCTCTCCGACTCCGAACCTCCGCTACCGCCAATCGAATCCGATTGGGCGCCGGTCATGGAGTTCACTGCCGCGGACATCTTTCACCACTCGCCCTTTGGCGACATCCTGAATTCACTAAAGTCTCTCTCTTTATCCGGAGAGCCCTGGCCGGACTACGGACAGGAAGGTTGGGATACGGACGACGAAGAAATTCAACGCCCACCCACCACCCACTTTATAGCCACTGTCGATGATCTAACCGACATGCTCGACTTCGACTCTGAAGACATCGACGGTATGGACGACGATGCCGGAGACGACCAAGACCCAGCGCCTACAGGCAATCGAAGGCCACCTCGTCATATGACATATACATGGTGGACATCCCAAAAGATGGGAACGACGATGGAACAACGGAGGATGACCCTCCAAGAAGCAACCGAAGCGCCGACGCCGCCGGGCGCCGCTCTAAATCCCGCCACAATAAAAGCGGTGATTCCGCACGGGAGATAATAATACCCGGACGGTTGCGAAGACAACCCTCCAGCAGGACTCAGCACAGGAGGAGGGAGAAGCAAGTCCGCACGACAATGCGGCAGAAAGAGAGGTCGAGGACGATAATTATGCGCCTCCCTCCGAAGATGAGGCAAGCCTTGACGACGACGAATTTGTTGTGCCTGAGGATCCCGCCGAATAGGAGCATTACAAATGCAGGCTTATAGCCACGGCAAGCAGCCTCAAGAAAAAGCAGCAACAGCTTAGAGCTGACCAAGACCTGCTAGCTGACAGATGGACTGAAGTCCTTGCAGCCGAAAAGTATGAACTCGAACGCCCCTCCAAAAGCTACCCCAAACGCAGGCCATTGCCTTGATCAGAGGAGGAAGCACCCAAGTCACCAGCGCACGACATGGCAGACTGGCCACCCCGTGGCCGCGACAGAGAAGCCTCACCCCGACGCCGCTCCAAAAGTACCAAGGCACGGGAAAACGCTCCAGACATGCGAGATATATTGGAGGATAAGGAAAAACATACAAGATCGATCTACGGATCGCGTGGGCGCCAACGACGCGGGATGATTACCGTCGCGCCGGATACAGCAAACCCGGCCGGGCCGAACACAGTAGACAAAGCTCATATGAGCTACGTCGTGATATAGCCCAATACAGAGGCGCCGCACACCCACTATGCTTCACAGATGAAGTAATGGATCATCAAATCCCCGAGGGATTCAAACCCGTAAACATCGAATCATATGATGGTACCACAGATCCTGCGGTCTGGATCGAGGACTATCTCCTCCATATCCACATGGCCCGCGGTGATGATCTGCATGCCATCAAATACCTCCAACTCAAGCTTAAAGGACCAGCTCGGCATTGGCTCAACAGCTTGCCAGCAGAATCAATTGGTTGTTGGGAGGACCTGGAAGCTGCATTCCTTGATAACTTCCAGGGCACATATGTGCGACCACCAGACGTCGATGACCTTAGCCACATAATTCGGCAGCCAGAAGAATCGGCCAGACAATTCTGGACACGGTTCCTAACAAAGAGAAATCAAATTGTTGACTGTCTGGATGCAGAGGCCCTTGCAGCCTTCAAACATAACATCCGCGACGAGTGGCTGGCCCGGCACCTAGGACAGGAAAAGCCAAAATCCATGGCAGCCCTCACAACACTCATGACCCGCTTTTGTGCGGGAGAGGACAACTGGCTAGCTCGAAGCAACAACTTGGCCAAACATCCTGATAGTTCGGATACCAAGGACATCAATGGCAGGTCGCGTCGCAAGAAGAACAAGCGCCGCATTAACGGTGATAATGCTGAAAATACGGCCGTCAATGCCGGATTCAGAGGCTTTAAACCCGGTCAGCGGAAGAAGCCATTCAAAAGAAATACCCAGGACCCGTCCAACTTGGACCGAATACTCGATCACTTGTGCCAGATACATGGCACCCCCGAAGCACCAGCTAATCACACCAACAGGGATTGTTGGGTGTTCAAGCAAGCAGGCAAGTTAAGTGCCGGACTCAATGACAAGGGACTGCATAGCGATGACGAGGAAGAGCCCCGATCACGAACAATAGAGGATGTAAGGGTTTTCCTACACAAGTCCGGACGGTGAACATGATATACGCAACCCATATACCCAAAAGGGTGCGGAAGCATGCACTAAGGGACGATATGCGATGGAGCCACGCCCAAGTTCAACCCATGGTCTTCCTGCTGATCACCTTCGATCGAAGGGACCACCCCACTAGCATCCGTTACGGCGGGGTTTCGCCGCATTGGTTCTTGACCCAATTATTGACGGATTTCACCTCACCAGAGTCCTGATGGATGGCGGTAGCAGCCTGAACCTGCTTTATCGAGGATACGATTATTGCAAAATGGGCATAGACCCCTCAAGGATTAAACCTACAAAGACGACCTTTAAAGGCGTCATACCGGGTGTAGAGGCCAATTGTACAGGCTCAGTTACACTCGAAGTGGTCTTCGGATCCCTGGATAACTTCCGAAGCAAAGAGTTAATCTTCGACATAGTCCCGTTCCCCAGTGGCTATCATGCACTGCACGGACGAACCGCATTCGCAAAGTTCAATGCGGTGCCGCACTACGCATACCACAAGCTCAAGATGCCAGGCCCTCGAGGAGTAATCACGGTCAATGGAAACACCGAACGCTCTCTCCGAATGGAGGAGCACACGGCGTTCTCGCGCGGAGGTACAAAGCAGCCTCTCACAACAATTCTCGAGTCCGCCACTAAGCGTCCGGACACCGCAAGCGCGCCGAGTAACCTACAACAAGACCGCTGGCACGATTCAAGCACGCGATAGCAATCCGGCCCCAACCCCAGCCCTCGCGAAATTGCGAAGGCGATTACTACGCGTACATAACTACGCTCTGGAGATACCATGGGCATAAGGGAGGGCACGACCACGGCATGCCCGAATGCGGTTCAACCGCACTGTGGCTCCGATTGTGTCATTCTTTTCTTTTTTCCTTTTTCTTCCTTTTCTTACTTTCAGGACTCCGTCTTCCGTAAGTCATGTCCGCACTAGAATCGCTGAACTCATGATGCGACAGCCGTGGAAGCGTAAAGCCACGTCAAGTGTTCGTGTGGTCTCTATTACGAGCATTATACCTGTTTTACATACCATCCATAGCTTACCCCTCGAGGGGGACATGTTAGATAGTCCCATCCCTTGCTTATCGCACTATTTGTATCGTTCTGCTTTCATTGCAGTACCTTTTGAATAAACAATACATAGCTTTTGCCTATTATTGCACTCTTTTCTTTATCTGTATATATGCTGATTTCATGACATTACGCACCATACACTTTGGTACGGCCAATACACCAGGGGCTTAAGTACCCCAAAATTATGGTGTGATAAGTCCGAACACTTTCACAAGTGCGGCACCCCGAACTTATAGCATTATATGAATCGGCTCCGAATCATGTCTTGGGTCAATAGTTGGGTTTGCCCGGCTCCCGTGTTTTGATACCTTACGTTCCGTTATATCGGCTAAGGTAGCACCGGGAGAACCACTGTGATTGTGCCCTAGTTGAGCTGGGTCGAGCACCTCAGTGGAGAAAGCTAAAACTGACCGTCATGATAGGGTGAGAGCCGGTCGCTGTTCGAGAGGTTTTTAGGGTCCCTAAAGACTTATGCCGCTTAGAGCGAGGAACCGGAATCGTCCGGCCAAGGCGTGGATAGCGCCCCAAACTCGGTCTTCCGAACACTAGGGGCTTCGCCGAAATTTAAAATTATAGAATTCTATGGCTAAGTGAGAGTGTTCAAGCATCATAAGTCCGGTTGCCTTGTTCATTGCGTTGAGCGCCTCCCTAGATGGACCCAAGAATGGGAACAAGAGTGCTCAAGTTTATCCCGAACACCCCAAAGACTGTGGCATGGGGCTGAAGCCAACGACTTGCCATCTCTCAAATTTGATAAACGTCCGCACATAAGGTAATATTTTAAATTAACAAGCGTTGCTTAGCGCATATGAACAAGTTTTCAGCGTCTGTGATAACGAATGCGAGTCTATTCAAAAATTACATCTTTGGAGCACTCATACGCTATTCGGCGGGCACCCTTCAGAGGCCCTCATAGTACATTTCGGGCGCGATGCTCCTTGCCCTTCGGTGGCCATCCGTCACAAGCTTCTCCGCATCCAGCTTGCCCCAGTGCACTTTAGCACGGGCAAGGGCCCGACGGACACCTTCAATGCAGACGGAGCGCTTGATGACTTCAATCCATGGACAGGCGTCCACCAGCCGCCGCACTAGCCCAAAGTAGCTCCCAGGCATAGCTTCCAATGGCCATAGCCGAACTATGAGGCCCTTCATGGCCTGTTCGGCGACCTTAGGAGCTCGACCAGCTGCTTCAGCTGGTCGCTTAGGGGCACTGGATGTCCGCCTCAAAGCATACCGAGACCGTAACACCTTCTCTGTCGAGCTCCCTCCTTGGTGCGATAGAACGCGGCATCCGATACACTACGAGGCAGATTTGTGAACGCCTCACGGAGAGCTGCGAATCCGGGTAAGTAATAAGTAATTCACTTTCACATGCTTGCTCTGCATAAAGAATGCCTTACCGCGCGATCTTCTTTATTGCCTCAATCTCCTGGAGGGCTTTTTGGGCCTCGGCCTTAGCAGCTTTGGCACTCTCAAGAGCCAAAGCAAGCTCGGACTCTCGGGTCTTCGAGTCACGCTCCAAACTCTCGTGTTTTTCCACGAGAGCCTGGAGCTCTTGCCACACCTCCGCCAGCTGCGCATCCCACTTCTCTCGCTCGGTGCCTGCAGCCGCTTTGAGCTGGCCACGGACACCGCCTCCTTCAGGGTCACCACCTCGTTCATGGCCCCTGCAGTACCCATGTTATTCCTGTTATTTTTTGCAACCGAAACCTTTCTATAAGGTATTTCTTTCATAAGGTATTACTTACCTTTCCTGTCCTCGAGCTGCTTCTTGGCAAGGCCGAGCTCGTTCTCGGACCGCCGAGGCTTTGCTTCAATGCATCGACCTCCGCAAGGCGGTCTTGGCAGAGGTCGCCAGCGTAGCCTGCATTCCCATATTGACATACTTATGTTAGACTCCTGCAGATATCTTTTTAGATCCTTAGTCCGCTTTTCTTTCCGAACACCGAACTAAGCATCGAGGCTACTGTCTATGCGGTAATATTTTTACATATTCTAAACTTCTCTCAAAGCCTCGTTAGAAGGCTGGTACAGATTCGTCAGCCCGCTCTTGGCGGATCGAATCTGGATCACCGCACTCATAACAAGGCGGTGCTCCTCCTCGATGGAAGCGCAGCTTAAGCGCCTCAAGAGCTATCCGGTGCCTCCGGTTGGACGGAGGACACCGGCGTCTTACCTTCTTTGCGAAGGGACCGCTTGCCGGACTCCGGAACAGCTGAAGGTTCCGGCGTGGAGTCCGGACAAGGGTCGGGCTTAGAGCCCTGGGGTCCCGCCCCCACGCTACTGAGTCCGGGAGGTTGCCTTGCGGCGCCTCCTGCCACCTCCTCTTGACCAAGCCCCTTGGGGCCCCACCTCGGCATCGTCCGCAGCGTGAGGTGAGGAGGCGGCCGGAAGTGAAGTACTCTCCATTTCTGACGAACTCAGGGACCCGCTCGTCGAAGCGGCGAGCTCGCCCTTGGGCGGGCTGCATGATTGTTCGGCATTAGAGAGCACTATGCAATGATAAAAAGCCATGGGTATCCTGGACACTTACGATCTGCCAGGGCTTGGCCCTTGTTGGCCAATCCTCCTCATTGTTGTCGACGTTGGTGGAGAAGTCCGAAGGAAGGGTTCTTCCTTCTTGGACCCTCCGCCTCTCCAGATTAGGCGGCCTTCCTTTTCCTCTCCTCTTCACTGGGAGAGGCTTCTTTTTCTTCCTCCTCGTCCTCAGGAGAAGATTCTGCTTCAGAATTCGACAACACCAGGCGTCGGGAGCTCCTTCGAGTTCCCGTTGCCTCCTTCTTGGCCTTCTTCTCCGGCACCACATGAGGTACCGGAGCCAGCAGCCCTGTCAATCGGGCGTCCGCTGGTCTTCCGCAAAGGAGCCGGATAGCTAACCTGTCCGGATGTCTTCAGCCAATCCTGTTAAAGGTTAGGGAGTTTTAGATCCCACATAGAGTCAAACTATGAAAAAAGAGTCCCATAAAAGGTAAAATAACTCACCTCGCTGGCGTGACGCCGCGAGCTGAATCCGTGATCTTCGGTAGCGGATGTGGGAGCCTCGGCGCCTTTGAACAGCACCTTCCAGGCATCTTCGTACGTAGTGTCGAAGAGCCTTGTCAGAGTGGGGTGCTGTGCCGGATCGAACTCCCACAATTTGAAGGCCCGTTGTTGGCATGGGAGAATCCGGCAGATGAGCATCACCTGGATTACGTTGACAAGCCTGAGATTCTTGTCCACCAGGTTTCGGACGCATGTTTGGAGTCCGGATAGCTCGTCCGAATTCCCCCACGTCAGGCCCATCTCTTTCCATGACGAGAGCCGTGTGGGGAAGCCAGATCTGAATTCGGGGGCCACCACCCATTTGGGGTCGCGCGGCTCGGTGATATAGAACCACCATGATTGCCACCCCTTTATTGTCTCCACAAAGGAGCCCTCGAGCCATAGGACTTTGGCCATCTTGCCAACCATGGCGTCTCAAGACTGCTTGACGGGCCGCCCACTACCTTCAAAGCCCGACATTGAAGATCTTCACCATAAGCGAAGTGGGGCTGGATGCAGAGGAAGGCCTCGCATTACCCACGATGAACGCCGAGATGTTGAGGATGAAATTCGGGGCCAGGTCGTGGAAGTCCAGGCCGTAGTAGAACATGAGCCACCGGACAAATGGGTGAAGTGGAAAACCTAGTCCGTGGAGGAAGTGGGGGAGAAACACCACCCTCTCATGGGGCCTTGGGGTTGGAATGAGCTGCCCAGTCGAGGCTGCAGCTGTCTGCGCGATGTTGCCGGGACAAATATCCGACCTCCCGCAGTCTTGTGATGTTCCCTCCGTGATTTGAGGAGGCCATCCACCTACCTCCCGCTCCGGACATGGTTGGAGAAGGTTGAGGTGGGATGTGCGGACTTGGGCTGGAGCTCGAAAAGTCTTGTGAAATGGATGAGCAAAGGAGGAAGAAGGCATAGGTGAAAAGGTGGATCCTTATCCCCTTATATGGGCGGACGAAGCTATGCGTCCCCCACCAGCCTGGTAAAACTCGCTTATCTCTCGAGCGCCGTAATCAATGGCGCGGATGGGTTACCCACGTCCGTATTGATGAGAATCCCGGAATAAGGGGGCACGATCTATGCTTTGATAAGACGTGCCAGGGAAATTGCCTCGCTAAACGCGCTAAGGTGGAACGGTAAAAAACGATTCATATAAAGGCCTAGCCGTGGTGTGATGTCACGCCTCCGAGTACGTCAGCAGATCTGTGCAAAAATTATTCTCTATATGATGGTATGTAGAACTTGTTTTGCAGAGCCGGACACTATCCTGGTGTTCAAAACCTTCTATGAAGTATTCGGAGGAGGAACCCGCCTTGCAATGCCGAAGACAATATGCGCACCGGACTCGTCGTCATTGAAGCCTGGTTCAGGGGCTACTGAGGGAGTCCTGGACTAGGGGTGTCCGGATAGCCGGACTATCATCACGGCCGGACTCCAAGACTATGAAGATACAAGATTGAAGACTTTGTCCCGCTTCCGGATGGGACTTTCCTTGGCGTGGAAGGCAAGCTTGGCGTCTGATATGTGGATCTCCTACCATTGTAACCGACTGTGTAACCCTAACCTATCCGGTGTCTATATAAACCGGAGGGTTTTAGTCCGTGGGACGAACAACAATCATACCATAGGCTAGCTTCTAGGGTTTAGCCTCCTTGATCTCGTGGTAGATCTACTCTTGTACTACCCATATCATCAATATTAATCAAGCAGGAGTAGGGTATTACCTCCATCGAGAGGGCCCGAACCTGGGTAAAAACATCGTGTCCCTTCTCTCCTGTTACCATCCGCCTAGACGCACACTTCGGGACCCCCTACCCGAGATCCGCCGGTTTTGACACCGACACCCACCCACTCACTCTCACCCCCCGTTCCCTGCCTCCTCCACTCTCTCTCTCTTGCTGGACCAAACGCGCCCGTTGCCGCCGCTCGCTGTTGCCGCGCCCCCTGCCGCGCCCTCGCCTCTCCAGCAAGTCCAACAGCTCCGCGCCATCGTCCTCGTCCTCTCCATAAAGCCACACATTGCTGGACGCCCCATGGAGCCGTCACCGCCGTCGTATTCATCATCGGCCGCCGGAGATCGCCACCGACATCCGGTCGCCTCCAAGCCGTCCTCGAGCGCGCTGAGATCACCGACGGCCTCGTCGTGAGCTCCTCTACCGAACCCCTCTTCTCCCCCTCGTTTTTGCATGCTCCAGCTTCGTTCCCCACCATGGTCGTAGCTCCTCGCAGCCGATCATGTCGCCGCCGTGGCCAGAGCCACCGCAGATCGTTCCCGAGCAGCTCACTGTCTTCCTTGCAACTCGAGGAGGCTGCAGAGCCCCTCAGCTCGCTCTGTCGTGCCCCGTAGCCTGCCCCCGCTCGGAGCTGTGCTCCGCCCGCCGCTGCGAGCTCTGCTCCGGCGAGCTCCGGCCTCCCCACCTCCTCCCACCTACCCCACTAGATGCGGGAGAGCACGGGCTACGCCCCGGTGCTCTCAGCCGCTGCCCCCGTTCCCTCTAGCGTGGACTCCGCCGCCACCAGAGGTCGACGGCGATGACCTCGCCGGCCTGACATGCGGGCCCGACCTGCCAGGTGATTAGCTTAAGGCTAATCACCATTTAACTAAACCCTGACATTGACAGTGGGCCCATGCGCCCTAATCTTTCAATTAGATTAGTAATAGCCCCCTGTTTAACACTATGTCACTGACGTGTGGACCCCACACGTCAGGTTTGACTCTGGTCAGCCCTGTTGACTCGCTGACGTAGTGATGACGTCATGCTAATGCAATTAATCAATTTCTGGATTATTTCTATTTTGGAAATTCCAGAAAATTAGCAAAACTTCTAAAATTCATATAAATTCAACCGTAGCTCATATTGAAATAATCTACATATGAAAAATTATCAGGAAAATTCAATCTATCCGTCTGTACCCGTTTCATGCATGTAAAACCAACTTATATAGCCTGTATAAGTGAAAACACATAGAGGGCGACTTCAAATGCTTAAGTTTGGAGTTGCATTTGAATCCTTGATTCAAATGAGCTCCATTGAACTTGTTGCTGGTTACATTAGCACAAACCACTTCACATCTACATGCCATGATCATGCATCATATTGTTGCATACGCTTGTGTATTGATTGCCGCCACCGTTCTTCTTGATAGGTCCTGCTCCGGAGAGTGTTCGAGAGTACCTGTCTGAAGAGCAGTGCTCTACTGTCGATTTATCAGGCAAGCAAACCCCCTTGTAAATTCCGATACAATCCCACTCTCTCGCTCCTGCTCTCTTTTATTGCATTAGGACAACACCGATTCAACTGCTACTTTATGTTGCGGTAGTTAAACCCATTCCTCTGCATGACCTGTCATTGCCACAGTAAATAGTTGAAACCCACTAGCATGTGTAGGACTTGATTGAGCCATGTTGTGTTCCTACCATGCCATGCCTGCTATTCCCTTAGAGTTGTGTCAGGTCTAATTCATTGGGAATGAATTGGAGTGTTACGATATGTTCTGGTGCTGAGAGTTAAGTGTGTGAACACGATTTGGTAAAGGTAGCAGTGAGAGGCCATGTAGGAGTACATGGTGGGTTGTCTCACTGGAACTGTCCTTAAGCACTGAGTTCTGTGTATATTGTCCAATGACTAGCTACTACCACGCATTGGAATGCTTAAGTGCCCCTCTCGACTTATTAGCCAACTTGAGCTCGGTCCAGGAGTTGCAAATAGTTTCTGGTGTTTCTAGGTAGTGTTAGTAGTCTACCAAGTGGCACCCGGCCAGGTGGGCTTGGGACAGACTAGGCACAAGTGGCACGGTGTACCAAACATAGATCCATCCTGCGAGGTGGGCTTGGGAACCCTGCACACATCGTTTGGGGCCGTGAGTGAAACCCCGGCCGGATCTCCTTGCGGATGGAACCCGAATAGGCTATGAACCTAGACTAGAGTCTTGTGTGGTTAGTCAGGTCGTGGCCGACACCCTCGCCAGGCTTCCGCTTGAAGGTTGCTGAGATACATGACGTGTACATGGCGGTAAGTGGCGAGAGCGTGCGTGAAGAAGTACACCCCTGTAGGGTTAACATGGTCTATTCGAATAGCTGGGTCCGCGGTTATGGACTTCTTGGATGCTTACGTGGTACATAGACAACTTGAAGTGGTTACTCTAAAATGCTCAAGACAAGTGTGAGTACTATGGATGGCCTTGTCGTAGGGAGACGGGAATGAATCCATAGTGGTGTATTGATGTGGTGATTAGTGGACTCATGTGCGCTTTCTTACCTCAAAGAAGTTACTCATAGTCGTAGAATTGGTTAGCCACTGAGTCAAAGTTGGCTTGCTGCAACTGAACCCCACATTGGCTCCTTAATACTAATGCATGTATGATAGGATCTGATGTAAGTCTTGCTGAGTACCTTTGTACTCACGTTGCTTAATTTATGTTTTTGCAGATGAGACTTCTGTCTCAGTAGTAGTTCTACATGGACTTCGACGACTAGCTTCTTACCTCAGCTACGATCTTGTACCCTAGGGAGGGTCTTGTAGATAGTCAGGCTTCTCAGCCTTTTTCTTTTATAGTTGTCTGTACTCAGACATGTAATGCTTCCGTTGCTTGTATGCTCTAAATGATGGATCATGAGACCCCTGTTTGTATTAAATGATATGTGGCTCTTCTAGGCCTTTATCTATATGAGTTCGAGCTATGTTGTGATGCCATGTTGTACAGCACATACTTGCATGTTATGCGTACGTTTGACGTGTATTTTCTATGTATGGGATCCGACAACCTAGTTGTCTATCCTTGGTAGCCTTTCTTATGGGGAAATGTAGTCTAGTGCTTCCACTGAGCCATGGTAGTCTACTACAACCCGGATTACCGGAGTCCTGTTAGCCCAGTTGCTACTGCTCCGGAACACTTAGACTGGCCGGCATGTGTCCTTCTTCGTTCCTGTGTCTGTCCCTTCAGGGAAATGTCACGCAGTGTCTACCGGAGTCCTGCTAGCCTGCTACAGCCCGGGTTCCTGAAGTCCTGTTAGCCTAGTTGCTATAGCCCGGATTCACTCGCTGATAACCGACACGTTCGTTGCTGGGTCATGTATGCCTGTCCCTGTAAGTTAGTGCCACTTTGGGTTTATGACTAGTCATGTCGGCCCGGGTTCTCTGTCATATGGATGCTAGTGACACTATCATATACGTGAGCCAAAAGGCGCAAACGGTCCCGGGCCAGGTAAGGTGGCACCCGTGGGAATACCGTGCGTGAGACCGCAAAGTGATATGATGAGTTACATGCTAGATCGGTGTGACTTAGGATTGGGGTCCCAAAAGATATGATCAACATAGAGATGCTCACCATTGATGACTACTCCATCTCACGTGATGATCGACACATGGTTTAGTTGATTTGGATCATGTATCATTTAGATGACTTGAGGGATGTCAATCTAAGTGGGAGTTCTTAAGTAATATGATTAATTGAACTTAATTTATCATTAACTTAGTCTTGATAGTATTTGCATATCTATGTTGTAGATCAATAGCTCGCGATATAGCTCCTATTTATTTTGATATGCTCCTAGAGAAAACTAAATTGAAAGATGATAGTAGCAATGATGCGGACTGGGTCTGTGATCTGAGGATTATGCTCATTGTTGCACACAAGAATTATGTCCTTGATGCACCACTAGGTGACAGACCTATTGCAGGAGCAGATACACGCGTTATGAACGTTTGACAAGCTCGGTATGATGATTACTTGAGAGTCCAGTGCACCATGCTTTATAGCTTAGAACCGGGACTACAAAAATGTTTTGAACGCCATGGAGCATATGAGATGTTCCAAGAGCTGAAAATGATATTTCAGACTCATGCGCGTGTTAAGAGATATGAGACCTCTGACAAGTACTTTTCCTACTAGATGGAGGAGAATAGCTCAGCCAGTGAGCATGTGCTCAGAATGTCTGGGTACTACAATCGCTTGAATCAAGTGGGAGTTAATCTTCCAGATAAGATAGTGATTGACAAAGTTCTCTAGTCACTATCACCAAGTTACTAGAACTTCATGATGAACTATAATATGCAAGCGATGACGAAAATGATTCCCAAACCTCTTCGCGATGCTGATATCGACGAAGGTAGAAATCAAGAAAGAACATCAAGTGTTGATGATTAAAAAAGACCAATAGTTTCAAGAAAAAGGGCAAGGGAAAGAAAGGGAAATTCAAGAAGAATGGCAAGCAAGTTGCCACTCCCGTGAAGAAGCCCAAAGCTGGACCCAAGCTTGAAACTGAGTGCTTCTACTACAAAGGAAATCGTCACTTGAAGTGGAACTGCCCCAAATACTTGGCGGATAAGAAGGATGGCACAGTGAACAAAGGTACATTTGATATACATGTTATTGATGTGTACTTTACTAGTGTTCATAGTAGCCCCTGGGTATTCGATACCGGTTCAGTTGCTAAGATTACTAACTCGGAACAGGAGTTACAAAATGAACAGAGACTAGTGAGGCTGAAGTGACGATGTGTATTGGAAGAGATTCCAAGGTTGATAAGATCACCATTGCATACTCCCTCTACCTTCGGGATAAGTGTTGAACCTAAATAAATGTTATTTGGTGTTTGCGTTGAGCATGAATATGATTAAATCATGTTTATTGCAATACGGTTATTCATTTAAATCAGAAAATAATTGTTGTTCTGTTTACATGAATAAAACCTTCTATGGTCATACACCCAATGTAAATGGTTTATTGAATCTCGATCGTAGTAATACACATATTCATAATATTGATGCCAAAAGATGCAAAGTTGATCATGATAGTGCAACACACATGTGGCACTGCCGTTTAGGTCATATTGGTGTAAAGCGCATGAAGAAACTCCATACGGATGGATTTTTGGAATCATTTGGTTATGAAACATTTGATACTTGTGAACCATGCCTCATGGGCAAGATGAATAAAACTCTGTTCTCCGAAACAATGGAGAGAGCCAATGACTTATTGGAAATAATACATACCAATGTATGCGGTCCGATGAGTGTTGAGGCTCGTGGCGGGTTCGTTATTTTTTGACCTTCACAGATGATTTGAGAATATATGGGTATATCTACTTGATGAAACACAAGTCTGAAACATTTGAAAAGTTCAAAGAATTTCAGAGTGAAGTGGATAATCATCGTAACAAGAAAATAAAGTTTATACAATCCGATCGCGGAGGCGAATATTTGAGTTACGAGTTTGGCCTTCATTTAAAACAATGTGGAATAGTTTCACAACTCACGCCACTTGGAACACTACAACGTAATGGTGTGTCCGAACATCGTAACCGTACTTTATTGGATATGGTGCGATCTATGATGTCTCTTACTGATTTACCACTATCGTTTTGGGGTTATGTATTAGAGATAGCTACATTCACATTAAATAGGGCACCGTCTAAATCCGTTAAGACGACACCATATGAACTGTGGTTTGGCAAGAAACCTAATCTGTCGTTTCTTAAAGTTTGGGGTTGCGAGGCTTATGTGAAAAAGCTTCAACCTGATAAGCTCGACCCCAAATCGGAGAAGTACGTCCTCATAGGATACCCAAAAGAAACTGTTGGGTACTGATATGTCCATTTTGCGTCATGCTTTTATATCGATATTTATTGCATTATGGGCTGTTATTACACATTATGTCACAATACTTATGCCTATTCTCTCTTATTTTACAAGGTATACATAAAGCGGGAAAATGCGGTAATTTGGAATTACGGCTGGAAAAGGAGCAAATATTAGAGACCTATTCTGCACAACTGCGAAAGTCCAGAAACTCCACGGAAGTTATTTTTGGAAATAATAAAAAATACTAAGCGAAGAAAATACCAGAGGTGGCCCACACCCTGGCCACGAGGGTGGGGGCGCGCCCTACCCCCCTGGGCGCGGCCCCTGCCTCATGGCCCCCCTGGTGGCCCACCGGTGTCCATCTTCTGCTATATGAAGTCTTTCGTCCGAGAAAAAATCATAAGCAAGCTTACGGGAAAAACTCCACCGCCACTAGGCGGAACCAATCTAGGGCTCCGGCAGAGCTGTTCTGCCGGGGAAACTTCCCTCCGGGAGGGGGAAATCATCGCCATCGTCATCACCAACGCTCCTCTCATCGGGAGGGGCCCAATCTCCATCAACATCTTCACCAGCACCATCTCCTCTCAAACCCTAGTTCATCTCTTGTATCCAATCTTTGTCCCAAAGCCTCAGATTGGTACATGTGGGTTGCTAGTAGTGTTGATTACTCCTTGTAGTTGATGCTAGTTGGTTTATTTGGTGGAAGATTATATGTTTAGATCCATTATGCATATTAATACCCATCTGATTATGAACATGAATATGATTTGTGAGTAGTTACGTTTGTTCCTGAGGACATGAGAGAAGTCTTGCTATTAGTAGTCATGTGAATTTGGTATTCGTTCGATATTTTGATGAGATGTATGTTGTCTCTCCTCTAGTGGTGTTATGTGAACGTCGACTACATGACACTTCACCATTATTTGGGCCTAGAGGAAGGCATTGGGAAGTAATAAGTAGATGATGGGTTGCTAGAGTGACAGACGCTTAAACCCTAGTTTATGTGTTGCTTCGTAAGGGGCTGATTTGGATCCATATGTTTCATGCTATGGTTAGGTTTACCTTAATACTTCTTTTGTAGTTGCGGATGCTTGCAATAGGATTTAATCATAAGTGGGATGCTTGTACAAGTAAGGAAAACACCCAAGCACCGGTCCACCCACATATCAAATTATCAAAGTACCGAACGTGAATCATATGAACGTGATGAAAACTAGCTTGATGATAATTCCCATGTGTCCTCGGGAGCGCTTTTCTTTATATAAGAGTTTGTCCAGGCTTGTCCTTTGCTACAAAAAGGATTGGGCCATCTTGCTCCACTTTATTTACACTTGTTACTTTTTACTCGTTGTCAATTACCTTATCACAAAACTATCTATTACCAATAATTTCAGTGCTTGCAGAGAATACCTTACTGAAAACCGCTTGTCATTTCCTTCTGCTCCTCGTTGGGTTTGACACGCTTACTTATTGAAAGGATTACGATAGATCCCCTATACTTGTGGGTCATCAAGACTCTTTTCTGGCACCATTGTCGAGGAGTGAAGCGCCTTTGGTAGGTGGAATTTGGTACGGAAAAAATTATATAGTGTGTTGAAATTTACTGTCACTTGTTACTATGGAAAGTAATCCTTTGAGGGGCTTGTTCGTGGTATCTTCACCCCGACCAGTAGAGCAAATAGATGCTCCTCAACCTATTGAATCTATTGAAATTTTTTACTTTGAAATTCCTTCGGGTATGATAGAGAAACTGCTAGCTAATCCTTTTGCAGGAGATGTAACATTGCATCCCGATTTACACTTAATCTATGTGGATGAAGTTTGTGGATTATTTAAGCTTGCAGGTATGCCCGATGATGTTATCAAGAAGAAGGTCTTCCCTTTATCTTTTAAGGGAGGTGCATTGACATGATATAGGTTATGTGATGATATGGGATCATGGGACTACAAACGATTGAAATTGGAATTTCGTCAGAAGTTTTATCCTATGCATCTTGTTTATCGTGATCGTAATTATATATATAATTTTTGGCCTCACGAAGGAGAAAGCATCGCTCAAGCTTGGGGGAGGCTTAAGTCAATGTAATATTCATTCCCCAATCATGAGCTCTCAAGAGAAATGATTATTCAAAAATTTTATGCTCAGCTTTCTGACAACAATCGCTCCATGCTTGATACCTCTTGTATTGGTTCCTTTACGATGAAGACTATTGAATTCAAATGGAATTTATTGGAAAGAATTAAATGCAACTCTGAAGATTGGGATCTCGACGAAGGTAAGGAGTCAGGTATAACACTTAAGTTTGATTGTGTTAAATCTTTTATGGATACCGATGTTTTCCGTAAATTTAGCACTAAATATGGACTTGACTCTGAGATAGTAGCTTCTTTTTGTGAATCTTTTGCTGCTCATGTTGATCTCCCTAAGGATAAGTGGTTTAAATATCATCCTCCCATAGAAATAAAAGTAGTTGAACCTATTAAAGTTGAAGAAAAGACTATCACTTATAATGATCCTATTGTTCCCACTTCTTATGTTAAGGAACCACCTTTCCCTGTTAGAATAGAGGATCATGCTCAAGCTTCAACTTTGGTTCGTAAAAGTAATATTAGAACTTATACACCTCCTGAGCAAGTTAAAGTTGAACCTAATATTGCTATGGTTAAAGATCTCTTGGCTGATAGTATCGATGGGCATGTTATTTATTTCTGTGATGAGACTGATAGAATTGCTAAACCTGGTGCTAAAGATAAACATAGACCTGTAGTAGGTATGCCTGTTATTTCTGTTAAAATAGGAGATCATTATTATCATGGCTTGTGTGATATGGGTGCTAGTGCTAGTGCAATACCTATTTCTTTATATCACGAAATTATGCATGATATTGCACCCGCTGAGTTAGAAGAAATTGGTGTCACTATTAAGCTTGCCAATAGAGATACTATTTCACCAATTGGGATTGTTAGAGATGTTGAAGTCTTGTGTGGGAAAGCTAAATATCCTGCTGATTTTCTTGTTCTTGGTTCCCCACAAGATAGTTTTTGTCCCATTATATTTGGTAGACCCTTCTTGAATACTGTTAATGCTAAGATAGACTGTGAAAAGGATGTTGTTACTATTGGTTTGGATGATATGTCTCATGAGTTTAATTTTTCTAAATTTCATAGACAACCCCGTGATGAAGAATTTCCTAGTACAGATGAAATTATTGGTCTTGCTTCTATTGCTGTGCCTCCTAATGATCCTCTAGAACAATATTTGCTAGACCATGAAAATGATATGTTTATGAATGAAAGAAGGGAAATAGATGAAGTATTCTTTAAACAGGGACCTATTTTGAAACAAAACCTGCCTGTTGAAATCCTAGGGGATCCTCCTCCACCCAAGGGTGATCCCGTGTTTGAGATTAAACCATTACCTGATACTCTTAAATATGCTTATCTTGATGAAAAGAAGATATATCTTGTTATTATTAGTGCTAACCTTTCAGAGCATGAAGAAGAGAAATTATTGAAAACTCTGAAGAAGCACCGCGGTCTTTGCTATTGGATATACTCTTGATGATCTCAAGGGCATTAGTCCCACTCTATGTCAACACAAAATAAATCTGGAGAAAGACGCCAAACCCGTTATTGATCACCAACGACGGCTAAATCCTAAGATGAAAGAACTGGTAAGAAAGGAAATACTAAAGCTCCTTGAGGCAGGTATTATCTATCCCGTTCCTGATAGTCAGTGGGTAAGTCATGTCCATTGTGTCCCTAAGAAGGGAGGTATTACTGTCGTTCCTAATGATAAAGATGAATTGATTCCATAAAGAATTATTACAGGTTATAGGATGGTAATCGATTTTCCAAATTAAATAAAGCTACTGAAAATGATCATTACCCTTTGCCTTTCATTGATCAAATGCTAGAAAGATTATCCAAACATACTCATTTTTGTTTTCTAGATGGTTACTCTGGTTTCTCTCAAATACCGTGGTCACCGATGATCAAGCAAAGACCACTTTTACTTGCCCTTCGGTACTTTTTGCTTATAGACGTATGCCTTTTGGTTTATGTAATGCACCTGCTACCTTTCAAAGATGCATGATGGCTATATTCTCTGATTTTTGTGAAAAGATTTGTGAGGTTTTCATGGATGATTTCTCCGTTTATGGATCCTCTTTTGATGATTGCTTGAGCAACCTTGATCGACTTTTGCAGAGATGTGAAGAAACTAATCTTGTCTTGAATTGGGAGAAGTGCCACTTTATGGTTAATGAAGGTATTGTCTTGGGGCATAAAATTTCTGAAAGAGGTATTGAAGTTGATAAAGCTAAAGTTGACGCTATTGAAAAGATGTCGTGCCCAAGGACATCAAAGGTATAAGAAGTTTCCTTGGTCATGCCGGTTTTTATAGGAGGTTCATTAAGGACTTCTCAAAAATTTCTCGGCCTCTGACTAATCTTTACCTAATAATAAAGCAAATTGGGTTTCTTTCGTCCATCATGGCATTTTTCAGAAAAGTCCCTCTATTTCAGAGAATTCAACCCGCAATCCTGGTTTAAGTTAAAACGAATCGTTATTTTCATATTTTACACAAAAGTCCCTGTCTTTTCTTGAAATCAACCCACCGTCCGGATTTAAGTCACACCCGAACCGTTATTTTACATTTCTCAAACCCCCCCTGATGTTTTAGGTAATTCATCCGCGGATCATATTTAAGTCAAACAAATGCTTTTTAAAATCATCCATATCTTTTATATCATAACTCCGATTTGAACATGTTATATATGAAATTTGATTAGAAAAATATGTAGAATATGAATATGAGATTATTTTTACCTGTTAAGTATTTTTAAATGTTATTTTGGAATATATTCGAGTCAAACCAAATGATTTTCTAAATTATCTGTATCTTTAAACCGTAACTTCGATTTTAACATATTATATATGAAATTTCATTAGAAAAATGTGTGGAATCTAAATATGATGTTAATTTTACCTGTTAAATATTTTTGAAATATTGTTATGGAAGCAAACTTATAATTTATAGCGCAATTCGTTTTTTTCATAAAGGCGGCGATCCGGATTGCAAATAAACACCCCACTATAACCATATACGGAAAATAAAATATCAATAACTACACATGCATACCTCTGAAAAATGTCGCAGGGGAAAACAACAAATTTCTCATCGCGACAGTGAGAGAAAGCGAGCGAGCGAGAGAGAGAGAGAAAGAGAGAGAGAGAGAGAGAGAGAGAGAGAGAGAGAGAGAGAGAGGGAAGAGAGAGGTAGAGACAGATGCCTTAGGATTAACCATATTCAACACACGTTTTTTGTTGTTTTGTGTGAACACCGAGGCCATCGCCGGCGAGGGTGAGAAGGAGGATAAGCGGGAACACAAATATGATGCCTCGCAAAAATAAAGGAGATGGACCCATTGTGGTCTTGAGTGATGGTTGTTGAGTTAAGAGTGTGTGTTATGTTTTCTCTCCCGTTGCAACGCACGGGCTCTTTTGCTAGTCTATTACAAAAAGATATACCATTTGCTTTTGATGATGATTGTGTAGAAGCATTTGAAATACTTAAGAAAGCATTAATTTCTGCACCTATCGTTCAGCCACCTGATTGGAATTTACCCTTTGAAATCATGTGTGATGCTAGTGATTATGTTGTAGGTGCTGTTCTAGGGCAAATAGTTGATAAGAAATTAAATGTTATTCAATATGCTAGTAAAACTCTAGACAAAGGCCCAGAGAAATTATGCTACTACTGAAAAAGAATTCTTAGCAGTTGTATTTGCTTGTGATAAGTTCAGACCTTATATTGTTGATTCTAAAGTAACTATTCACACTGATCATGCTGGTATTAAATATATTATGGAAAAGAAAGTTGCTAAAACTAGACTTATTAGATGGGTTCTCTTGCTACAAGAATTTGATTTGAATATTATTGATAGAAAGGGAGCTGAGAACCCCGTTGCAGACAACTTGTCTAGGTTAGAAATGTTCTTGATAACCCACTACCCATTGATGATAGTTTTCCTGATGAAGAACTGAATGTCATAAATGCTTCTCGTACTGCTCCATGGTTTGCTAATTATGCTAATTACATTGTTGCTAAATTTATACCACCTAGTTTCACATACCAGCAAAATAAGAAGTTTTTCTATGATTTAAGACATTCTTCTGGGATGACCCAAATCTTTATAAAGAAGGAGTAGTTGGTGTTATTAGGCGTTGTGTACCTGAGCATGGACATGAACAGATCCTACGCAAGTGTTACTCCGAGGCTTACGGAGGACACCACGCTGGAGATAGAACTGCACATAAGGTATTGCACTCCGGTTTTTATTGGCCTACTCTCTTCAAAGATGCCTGTAAGTTTGTCTTATCTTGTGATGAATGCCAAAGAATTGGTAATGTTAGTAGACGTCAAGAAATGCCTAAGAATTATTCACTTGTTATTGAACCATTTGACGTTTGGGGCTTTGATTATATGGAACCGTTTCCTGCCTCTAATGGATATACACATATTTTAGTTGCTGTTGATTACGTTACTAAGTTGGTAGAAGCTATTCCAACTAGTAGTGCTGATCATAACACCTCTATTAAGATGCTTAAAGAAGTTATTTTTCCGAGGTTTGGAGTCCCTAGATATTTAATGACTGATGGTGGTTCACATTTCATTCATGGTGCTTTTCGTAAGATGCTTGCTAAGTATGACGTTAATCATAGAATTGTATCCTCATATCACCCACAGTCTAGTGGTCAAGTAGAATTGAGTAATAGAGAGCTCAAGTTAATTTTGCAAAAGATTGTTAATAGATCTAGAATGAATTGGTCCAAGAAACTTGATGATGCATTATGGGTCTATAGAACTGCATATAAAAATCCTATGGGTATGTCTCCGTATAAAATGGTTTATGGAAAAGCATGTCACTTACCTCTCGAACTAGAACACTAGGCATATTGGGCCATTAAAGAGCTCAATTATGAATTCAAACTTGCCGGTGAGAAGAGGTTATTTGACATTAGCTCATTAGATGAATGCAGAACCCAAGCCTATGAGAATGCCAAGTTGTTTAAAGAAAAAGTTAAAAGATGGCATGACAAAAGGATACAAAAGCGTGAGTTTAATGTAGGTGATTATGTATTGCTATACAACTCTCATTTAAGGTTTTTTGCAGGAAAACTTCTATCTAAATGGGAAGGCCCTTACTTTATCGAGGAGGTCTATCGTTCCGGTGCCATAAAAATTATCAACTTCGAAGGCACAAATCCGAAGGTGGTAAACGGTCAAAGAATCAAACATTATATCTCAGGTAATCCTATAAATGTTGAAACTAATGTTATTGAAACCGTAACCCCGGAGGAATACATAAGAGACACTTTCCAGAACATTTCAGACTCCAAAAAGGAATAGGTACATGGTACGGTAAGTAAACCGACTCCAAAACAGTTCTAATGGCAATTTTTCTCTGTTTTGGAATATTTAGAAAAATAGGAAAATAAGAAGCAGTCCGGGAAGGACACGAGGCTTCCACGAGGGTGGGAGGCGCGCCCTACACCCCTGGGCGTGCCCCCTGCCTCATGGGCACCTCCGGACTCCGTATTCTTGCACGATACTTATTTTGGTCGGTAAAAATTCGTTATATAATCTCCCGAAGGTTTTGACTCTTGTATCATGCAAATATCCTCTGTTTTCGTTTCGAGCTGTTTCTGCCGCAGATTAGAGCAAGATGTCTTCTCAAGAGTCGGTCGGCGAGAGTCGGGTGTCTCATCCGACACCGGGACCAGGAACAAACAGCGATGCTGATCACTTTGGGCCAGCAACGGAGGAAGAGATGGAGGCCGATTTGAAAAGGATAGATGCCATGAAGGAGGATCAAGAAGTCACTTCTCGTTACCGGGCTGGATTCATGATGGGGGAACTACAAATCTCGGCTATTCCAAACTCGGTTATCCCTTCCAATGTTAGATTTCTTTCTTATGAAAATATGAAGAAGAGTGTTACTTGTTCTCCCGCAGCTATGCAACACCCATGGGTGCAAGGAGCTTTAACCATCACGGGTAAGCTCCGTAAGGAGATAATGGATCTCAAGCAGCAACTCAATAAGCTCGAGGAAGAGAATCTTATTCTGAGGAGTATCATCGCCAAGAATATCACACTTCCACCTCCGAAGAAAGAGATATAATCACATGGGTATGGGCACTCCCCTTGGCAACTACCAAGCTTGGGGGAGGTGCCCCGGTATCGTATCACCATCACACTCCTATCTTTACTGTTTTTCTTAGTTCGATCCTTTTAGTAATATCTTGATCTAGTAGAATAAAGTTTTAATATGATCTAGTTTTGAGTTTTGCTTTATGATCCCCTTATGTAATCGGGTCCGTGAGCTATATAATAAAGATTAGTGTTGAGTCAAGGGCTTGATTATCTTGCTATGATCTTGAGTGAATAAAAGAAAGAGAAAGAACAAAAAGAAAACAAAGAGATCATATTGATCTTATGGAGAGTAATGACTTCACATAGAAAGAGTATGATGATTAACAGTTGTTGAGAGCTGACAAGCATAGTTTTGGCCATCGTCGCAATTAATAGGCAGTAATAAAGAAAGAGAGGTTTCACATATAAATATACTATCTTGGACGGCTTTTATCATTGTGAGCACTCATTAAAGTATGACATGCTAAAGAGTTGATATTGGACAAGGAAGACAACATAATGGGTTATGTTTTCTTACATATGAAATAAAGTATATTGTCATGGATCATCCAACATGTTGAGCTTGCCTTTCTCCCTCATGCTAGCCAAATTCTTTGCACCAAGTAGAGATACTACTTGTGCTTCCAAATACCCTTAAACCCAGTTTTGCCATGAGAGTCCACCATATCTACCTATGGATTGAGTAAGATCCTTCAAGTAAGTTGTCATCGGTGCAAGCAATAAAAATTCCTCTCTAAATATGTATGATTTATTAGTGTGGAGAAAATAAGCTTTATACGATCTTGTGATGTGGAAGAAATAAAAGCGATGGACTGCATAATAAAGGTCCATATCGCAAGTGGCAATAGAAAGTGACGTTCTCTTGCATTAAGATTTCGTGCATCCAACCATTGAAGTGCATGCCAACTTCTGCTTCCCTCTGCGAAGGGCCTATCTTTTATTTTTATCTCTTACCCTTATGCAAGAGTCATGGTGATCTTCACCTTTCCTTTTTATATTTTATCCTTTGGCAAGCACCTTGTGTTGGAAAGATCCTGATATATATATCCAATTGGATGTAAGTTAGCATGAACTATTATTGTTGACATTACCCTTTAGGTAAAAGGTTGTGAGGCGAAACTATAAGCCCCTATCTTTCTCTCTCTCGTGTCCCATTAAAACTCCATAACCACAAGTATTGTGTGAGTGTTAGCAATTGTGAAAGACTAAATGATAGTTGAGTATGTGGACTTGCTGAAAAGCTCTTATATTGACTCTTTCCGATGTTATGATAAATTGCAATTGCTTCAATGACTGAGATTATAGTTTGTTAGTTCTCAATGAAGTTTCTGATTAATACTTGACATTGTGAATAGATTGTTACTTTAGCATAAGAAATAATATGACAATATCCATATATGTTGCTGTTATAAGAATGACCATGATGCCTTCATGTCCGTATTTTATTTTATCGACACCTCTATCTCTAAACATGTGGACATATTTATCGTTATCGGTTTCCGCTTGAGGACGAGCGAGGTCTAAGCTTGGGGGAGTTGATACGTCCATTTTGCATCATGCTTTTATATCGATATTTATTGCATTATGGGCTGTTATTACACATTATGTCACAATACTTATGCATATTCTCTCTTATTTTACAAGGTTTACATAAAGAGGGAGAATGCCGGCAGCTGGAATTCTAGGCTAGAAAAGGAGCAAATATTAGAGACCTATTCTACACAACTCCAAAAGTCTTGAAACTCCACGGAAGTTATTTTTGGAAATAATAAAAAATACTGTGTGAAGAAAATACCAGAGGGGGCCCACAGCCTGGCCACGAGGGTGGGGGGCGCGGGCGTGCCCCCCACCCTTGTGGCCAGGGTGGGGGCCCCCTCTGGTATTTTCTTCACTCAGTATTTTTTATGTATTCCAAAAATAACTTCCGTGGAGTGTCTGGGCGCGCCCCCTTCCTCGTGGGCCCCCTGGTGGCCTTCTGGTGCCCATCTTCTGCTATATGAAGTCTTTCTTCCGAGAAAAAATCATAAGCAAGCTTACGGGACGAAACTCCGCCGCCACGAGGCGGGACCTTGGCGGAACCAATCTAGGGCTCCGGCGGAGCTGTTCGGCCGGGGAAACTTTCCTCCGGGAGGGGGAAATCATCGCCATCATCATCACCAACGCTCCTCTCATCGGGAGGGGGCCAATATCCATCAACATCTTCACCAGCACCATCTCCTCTCAAACCCCAGTTCATCTCTTGTATCCAATCTTTGTCCCAAAGCCTCAGATTGGTACATGTGGGTTGCTAGTAGTGTTGATTACTCCTTGTAGTTGATGCTAGTTGGTTTATTTGGTGGAAGATTATATGTTCAGATCCATTATGCATATTAATACCCCTCTGATTATGAACATGAATATGCTTTGTGAGTAGTTACGTTTGTTCCTGAGGACATGGGAGAAGTCTTGCTATTAGTAGTCATGTGAATTTGGTATTCGTTCGATATTTTGATGAGATGTATGTTGTCTTTTCTCTAGTGGTGTTATGTGAACGTTGACTACATGACACTTCACCATTATTTGGGCCTAGAGGAAGGCATTGGGAAGTGATAAGTAGATGATGGGTTGCTAGAGTGACGAAAGCTTAAACCCTAGTTTATGCGTTGCATCGTAAGGGGCTGATTTGGATCCATATGTTTCATGCTATGGTTAGGTTTACCTTAATACTTCTTTTGTAGTTGCGGTTGCTTGCAATAGGAGTTAATCATAAGTGGGATGCTTATCCAAGTAAGGACAACACCCAAGCACCGGTCCACCCACATATCAAATTAACAAAGTACCGAACGCGAATCATATGAACGTGATGAAAACTAGCTTGATGATAATTCCCATGTGTCCTCGGGAGCGCTTTTCTTTATATAAGAGTTTGTCCAGGCTTGTCCTTTGCTACAAAAAGGATTGTGCCATCTTGCTGCACTTTATTTACACTTGTTACTTTTTACTCGTTGTCAATTACCTTATCACAAAACTATCTGTTACCGATAATTTCAGTGCTTGCAGAGAATACCTTACTGAAAACCGCTTGTCATTTCCTTCTGCTCCTTGTTGGGTTCGACACTCTTACTTATCGAAAGGACTATGATAGATCCCCTATACTTGTGGGTCATCAGGTACACCTTCTACCACAGATCCGAAGGCAAGATCTTTGTTGCTAAGAATGGATCCTTTCTAGAGAAAAGAGTTTCTCTCGAAATGAGTGAGTGGTGGGAAAGTAGAACTTGATGAGGTAATTGTACCTTCTCTCGAATTGAAAAGTAACTCATCAGAGAAATCCGTTCCCACGATGCCTACACAAACTAGAGAGGAAGCTAATGATAATGATCATAAAACTTCAGATCAAGTTACTACCAAACCTCATAGGTCAACCAGAGCACATTCCGCACCAGAGTGGTACGGTTCCTGTTTTGGAAGTCATCTTACTAGACCATGACGAACCTACAAACTGTGAAGAAGCTATGATGAGCCCAGATTCCGATAAATGGCTTGAGGCCATGAAATCTGAGATAGGATCCATATATAAGAACAAAGTGTGGACTTTGGTGGACTTGCCCGATGATCGGCAAGTCATTGAGAATAAATGGATTTTCAAGACGAACGTTGATGGTAGTGTTACTATCTACAAAGCTCGAATTGTCGCAAAAGGTTTACGACAAGTTCAAGGAGTTGACTACGATGAGACTTCTCACCCGTACCAATGCTTAAGTCTGTCCGAATCATGTTAGTGATTGCCGCATTTTATGATTATGAAATCTGGCAAATGGACGTCAAAAATGCATTCCTTAATGGATTTCTTAAAGAAGAGTTGTATATGATGCAACCAGAAGGTTTCGTCGATCCTAAAGGTGCTAACAAGGTGTGCAAGCTCCATCGATCCATTTATGGACTGGTGTAAGCATCTCGGAGTTGGAATATACGCTTTGATGAGGTGATCAAAGCATATGGTTTCATAAAGACTTTCGGAGAAGCATGTATTTACAAGAAAGTGAATGGGAGCTCTGTAGCATTTCTAATATATATGTGGATGACATATTGTTGATTGGAAATGATACAGAATTTTTGGATAGCATAAAAGGATACTTGAATAAGAGTTTTTCAATAAAAGACTTCGGTGAAGCTTCTTACATATTGGGCATCAAGATCTATAGAGATAGATCAAGACGCTTGATAAGACTTTCAATGAGTACATACCTTGACAATATTTTGAAGGAGTTGAAAATGGATCAGTCACAGAAGGAGTTCTTGCCTTGTAAGGTGTGAAGTTGAGTAAAGACTCAAAACCCGACCACGGCAGAAGATAAAGAAAGAATGAAAGTCATTCCCTATGCCTCAGCCATAGGTTTTATAAAGTATGCCATGCAGTGTACCAAACCTGTTGTGTACCTTGCCATGAGTTTGGCAAGGGGGTACAATAGTGATCTAGGAGTATATCACTGGACAGTGGTCAAAATTATCCTTAGGTACCTAAAGAGGACTAAGGAAATGTTTCTCAGTTATGGAGGTGATAAAGAGTTCGTCGTAAAGAGTTACGTCGGTGCAAGCTTTGACACTGATCTAAGTCTCAATCTAGATACGTATTGAACGTGGGAGCAATTAGCTACAGTAGCTCCATGCAGAGCATTTTAGACATAGAAATTTGCAAAATACATACTTATCTGAATGTGGCAGGCCCGTTGACTAAACTTCTCTCACAAGAAAAACATGATCACACCTTAGTACTCTTTGGGTGTTAATCACATAGCAATGTGAACTCGATTATTGACTCTAGTAAACCCTTTGGGTGTTGGTCACATGGCGATGTGAACTATGGGTGTTAATCACACAAAGATGTGAACTATTGGTGTTAAATCACATGGCGATGTGAACTAGATTATTAACTCTAGTGCAAGTGGGAGACTGAACGAAATATGCCCTAGAGGCAATAATAAATTTGTTATTTTATATTTCCTTATATCATGATAAATGTTTATTATTCATGCTAGAATTGTATTAGTCGGAAACTTGATACATGTGTGGATACATAGACAAAAAACTGTGTCCCTAGTAAGCCTCTACTAGACTAGATCGTTAATCAAAGATGGTTAAGTTTCCTAACCATAGACATGTGTTGTCATTTGATGAACGGGATCACATTATTAGGAGAATGATGTGATGGACATCACCCGTCCGTTAGCTTAGCATATTGATCGTTCAGTTTTATTGCTATTGCTTTCTTCATGGTAAATACATATTCCTTCGACTATGAGATTATGCAACTCCCGGATATCGGAGGAATACCTGGTGTGCTATCAAACGTCACAACCTAACTTGGTGATTATAAAGATGCTCTACAGGTATCTCCGAAGGTGTTTGTTGGGTTGGCATAGATCGAGATTAGGATTTCTCACTCTGAGTATCGGAGAGGTATCTTTGGGCCCTCTCGGTAATACACATCGTAAGAAGCCTTGCAAGAAATGTGACTAATGAGTTAGTTGTGGGATGATGAATTACGCAACGAGTAAAGAGACTTGCCAGTAACGAGATTGAAGGAGGTATGAAGATACCAACGATCGAACCTCGGGCAAGTAACATACCGATGACAAAGGGAATAACGTATGTTGTCCTTACAGTATGACCGATAAAGATCTCCATAGAATATGTGGGAACCAATATGAGAATCCAGGTTTCGTTGTTGGTTATTGACCAGAGAGGTGTCTCGGTCATGTCTACATAGTTCTCGAACCCGTAGGGTTCGCACGCTTAACGTTCGATGACGATTTTGTATTATATTAGTTATGTGATTTGGTGATGGAATATTGTTCGGAGTCCCGAATGAGATCACGGACATGACGAGGAGTCTCGAGATGGTCAAGAGTTAAATATAGATATATAGGACGATGGTATTCAGACACTGGAAGTGTTCTCGAGGGTACCGGGTACTTATCGGGTCACTGGAAAGGAGTTTTGGGCACCCCGCCAAAGATATGGGCCTTATGGGCCAAGGGAGGGAACACACCAGCCCTGGTGCGCCCCTATAGAGGCCAGCCCTATGAGGAGGAGAAGGAAAGAGGGGAGGGCAAGGCACTACTAGAATCAGCATATTTGTCGTCTACCGACTCTTTGCCGTCAGCTAGCGGATGGCAAAGAAAGGCTTTGCCATCAGCCACCAGAAAACGGACGACAAAGAGCAGCGGACGGCAACGGAAGGCTTTGCCATCATCCATATCTTTGTCGTCCGCTTGCGGACGGCAGCAGTCGACAAAGAGGGTGGGTGGCAGGCTTATGAGGACGACCTTACAGTCATTTTCTTTGCCGTCTGCTGGCGGACGGCAAAAATTCTTTGTCGTCCGCCAGTGGATGGCAAAGAAACTGGCCGTTTTAATAGCCGTATCCCCCCGGCCCACCCCACTAGGTACCCTCTTTGCCGTCTGCTAGCAGACGTCAAAGAGCTGTGACCTACTAGCAGAAAAGGGGCCGCACCCACGCCCCCACCCCTCTCTCTCTCTCTCTCTCTCGATCTCCTGGCCTTCAACACCCGCGCCAGCACCCTCGACCGCCGCTCCGTCCTGCCACCTCGCCACGCCGCACCGTCCCATCGTCCCACCGCCCCGCCGCTACGCCGCCCTACCCCATCGCCCCACCACCCCGCCGCCCCATCGGGACACCACCCCGCCACGCCGCCGGCCCGGTGCCCCGCCCCATCGCCCCACCGCTTCGCCGGCTCGCCCCACCTGTCGTCTCCGCCCGGCTTGTCAAGACCATGGCGCCTCGGACCGCCCAGTTTGCCGCCCCACCTCAAGACCACACACCGCTCGCCGCCCCACCCGCGCCTGGCCGCCACCTCCTCCACCACTGCCGGAGCCAAGGTGATTTTTTTTCTATGGTTTTTTGTGTTTATGTTTAGGTTATAGTGGTAGGATTAGGTTACTGCCAGATTTAGGTTTAGATAATTAGAAGAAGAAAAAATTGAAAGAAAAGAAGAATAAGTAGAAGAAGAGGAAAAGGGGAAAAGGAAGAGGGTTGCCGAGGGGATAGATGGTGGAGCCAGTGGGTCCCGACGCCCATGCCGAGAACCCCCTGATGAAGCTATGTACCTAGGGTAGGGTCATGGATCTGTCCAAGACATTCCCTCCCCAAGGGCATCACCCTAAAGCCAGGGACATTCGAAGGATATCATCATCCACTCGACCAGGAACATTCCCCTCGGAAGAATGATTGTCACTCGATCGTAACAAAAATCACTCGACGTACAGAAGATCTAAAGTCACTTAGCATATCAACGGTCGGGCGTTTACTCATAGACTTTAATGACCATTTATGTCACTTTATTATTAGATTTACCAGTAACGCCCTGTCTTAATGTACCTTAAACCCTGTGTAATTGAGGGCCGGAGGGGTCTGGCGAACTCTATATAAGCCACCCCCCTCCTCAGTGACAAGGGTTCGCACCCCCTGTAACACACACGCATATAATCCAGTCGACCGCCTCCGGGCACCGAGACGTAGGGCTGTTACTTCCTCCGAGAAGGGCCTGAACTCGTAAAACTCGTGCGTACAACTTCGCCATACCTAGGATCTTGCATCTACATACCTACCCCCCATTCTACTGTCAGACTTAGAACCACGAGAGTTGGCGCCCACCGTGGGGCAGGTGTCTTAGCGACTTGTTGGAGAAGTTGCAATTTTTCCGATCCCCATCATCATGGCTTCCGGCGGAGGATTGGCCGAGGGCTACGAGATCCATCTCGGTGCGCTCGTGTTCGTCGCCGACGACACCGCTTGGCTCCAAGAGGCTCCACTCAACGTCGAGGCGGTCCCTGTCCGCGGGGCAACGCACTTTCGCGCGTGCGTCCGCGACATCCTTCTGCAGCAGCCGTCGACTCAATATCGCTCGGCTCCCGTGGCGTCCTCACTCCCTGCTGCTCGCCGGCGCAAGCGTTCTCCATCGGTGGGTGAGGCACGTGGTGGCTCGCCAGTCAGCCACCCCACAAATCGCGGCAATCAAGCCCGACGAAACTCTCTACGGCCTGTTCGATCTGTCGACTGGCTCTGTCGCGACTGCATTCGAGTGCGACAGCAGCGACCCCGCGGCGGAAGTCCTGATGGTCGACGCACCGCGCAGTCCTCCTGGCTTCCCCCGCAGCGACGGCGGTGATGGCGGCGGTGATCCGTCACGCATCCATGACGAGTATCGCCCCGAGCCCCTATCTTCGCAGCAGAGGGAAGAGCTTCGTCGCCGTAACATGGATGCACTTCACACTCCTATCATCGGAGAAACCCCTGAGGCCTAGGCCTTGGAGGAAGCGCGCCTGGCCAATTTGGCTGAGCGCACTCGACTGGAGAACCTCCAGCACGCACTCGACGAGCGTGCTCGGCAGCGGATTCCCGAGTCCAGTCGACGACAGCTTTTTCCGCCTCCAACTTAGGTATATCAAACTCCGATTCAGAATCTCACAGCTGCAGCCCAGATAGCAGAGTCGATTCAGCCTTCCCAGTCAGAAGCTGGTAGAGGTTTGATGCAGATTAGGGCTTTACTCCGGGCTGCGGGAGAACAAAATATAGCAGTGTCACAGTCGCGGAATAGGATCCATAGCAGATCCATTGTAGCAGACACAGTCCAGTTGGCTTACAGCCCGAGATCGCCCCCGAGGCGTGGGGGACGTGGAGACCAACGAGATCAATACAGAAACCGTGAGCAGTATGGTCACCGACTCGACCACGATGATCGTCGTCGAGTGCCCACACCTCCCCCAAGGAGTGGGTCGTATGTGCCTCGGCAACACAATGACAAACGCCCTCACAGTGGTGGGCGAAGGATTCCAGTCGACCCCTGGGAGCCAAACTTTGATGCGAGATCTATTCTCGTTCAAGGTCTGGTCGACAGGAATAGAGCGCATAGAGAAGGCCATGACAGAGATTACCCGACTGGCAACAGAGTGCATGTTTCAGGTCTCGAGTGTTTCAGCAGAGCCATCAGAGCTGCAGTGATTCCTCCCAACTTCAGGTTGGCGACTGGAGTCAGCAAGTTCACTGGTGAGTCCAAGCCTGACACTTGGCTTGAGGAATACCGAGTGGCCGTTCAGATTGGTGGCGGCAATGATGAAGTGGCCATGAAGCACCTTCCTTTGATGTTGGAGGGCTCGGCCAGGGCGTGGTTGAATCAGTTGGCGCCAGGCAGCATTTATAGTTGGGAGGAACTCGCCTGAGAGTTTGTTAGGACCTTTGAAGGTACATGCAAACGACCAGCAGGGTTGACAGAGTTGTAGTCTTGTGTGCAGAAACCAAATGAAACCTTGAGAGATTATATCCAGAGGTGGAGCACGTTGCAGCACACGGTGGAGAACGTGTCAGATCACCAGCAGTTTGTGCCTTCAAGGAAGGTGTCAAGTATCGAGAATTGAATCTGAAGTTCGGTCGGACTGGATACATGTCTCTGAGTCGGATGATGGAAATTGCCACCAAGTATGCTAACGGTGAAGAGGAGGATCGGCTCTGAGTGGCAAGCACAAAACAGTCGCCCATGAAACCGGAGCAGGGAACTCCAGTCGGAAGCAGAAGCGCAAAGCCAAGCCAGCTGCTCCTGGTGAAGCCTTAGCCGTGACTTAAGGAAAGTTCAAGGGGAAGCCCAAAGGGCCGAGGAATCCCAAGAAAGTGAAAGATCAATATGGAAATGATGTGTTGGATTTACCCTATCACATCCATACCAATAAAGATGAGGAGGGTAACCTGATTTACCCCAAACACACCACTCGACAATGTCGGCTCCTGATTCAATAGTTCCGAGAGAAATAGCCCAAGGAGAAGGAAAAGGAGTCGGGCAAGGGTGAAGATAAAGAAGAAGAAGATGATGGTTTTCCCGACGTCAATTCCACTCTGATGATTTTTGCTGATGTTGAAAGCAAAAGTCGATTGAAAGTTATAAACAGAGAGGTGAATATGGTTGCTCCGCCGACACCCAGTTATCTGAAGTGGTCCCAAACTACCATCACGTTCGACCAGTCTGACCATCCAGCGTGTATTGCCACCCCTGGGAGGCAAGCGCTGGTGGTCGACCCAGTTGTCGAAGGCACTCGACTGACTAAAGTGCTGATGGATGGTGGTAGTGACCATCCAGCGTGTATCGCCACCCCTGGGAGGCAAGCGCTGGTGGTCGGCCCAGTTGTTGAAGGGAATGGGCATTCAGATGTCCAAGCTCAGTGAAAGCAATATGAGTTTCCATGGCGTCATACCTGGCAAGAAGGCTGAATCACTTGGCCAGATCACCCTTGACGTGGTTTTCGGTGATTCCAAAAATTACCGA
This sequence comes from Aegilops bicornis, assembly GCA_021605145.1. Lineage (NCBI taxonomy): Eukaryota > Viridiplantae > Streptophyta > Magnoliopsida > Poales > Poaceae > Aegilops > Aegilops bicornis. The sequence goes on along the minus strand of CM038675.1, from coordinate 232,849,503 downwards.
AAGGAAAAGTTGACGTTTGAAGTCGTAGATTTCCAGAGTGCTTATCATCCTATTCTGGATAGGCCTGCTTATGCACATTTTATGGCTCGACCATGTTATGTGTACCTCAAACTGAAGATGCCTGGTCCCAGAGGAGTGATCACTATCACTGGCAATCAGCAGAAGGCGGAAGAGTGCTTCCAGAAGGGCTCAAAGATCGCCGATGCACAAATGGCAGTAGGAGAATTGCAAGAGTATTAGAAAAATGCAGATTCGAGTGATTTGCTACGAGCCAAGTAGCCTGCCACAGACTCTGCATTTCAGTCGTCTGGTGAAACGAAGCTGATTCATATTCACCCAACCGATCCCAATGCTGCTCCGACTCACATTTCGACAACACTTGACTCCAAATAGGAAGAAGCGCTCATCCAGTTCCTCCGTGAGAACTGGGACATCTTTGCATGGAAACCTTCTGACATGCCAGGTGTTCCCAGGGGGCTGGCTGAGCACCGTTTGTGAGTCGACCCAAAAGTGAAACCAGTCAAGGAACATCTTCGACGGTCTGCCGTACAGAAGAGAAAAGCAATTGGTGAAGAAGTAGCTCAGCGCTTGGCAACTGAGTTCATCCGAGATATTTACCACTCCGAGTAGCTCGCCAATGTTGTCATGGTCCCCAACAAGGACGACTCACTTCGCATGTGCATTGACTTCAAGCATATCAATCGGGCCTGCCCGAAAGATCATTTTTCTCTCCCCCGGATCGACCAAATAGTCGACTCGACTGTGGGGTGTGAGCGATTGTCTTTCCTAGACGCCTATTTCGGGTACCATCAGATCCGACTGTATGGGCCTAACGAGATTAAAACAGTTTTCATCTCCCCGTTCGTATGCTTCTGTTATGTCACCATGCCATTCGGCCTGAAGAATGTCGGAGCCACGTTCATGAGGATGATTCAGAAGTGTTTGCTCACTCAAATCAGTCGGAACGTGGAAGCGTACATGGATGACATTGTGGTCCAGTCACGGAAGGGTTCCGACCTGCTGGCTGACCTTGCTGAAACCTTTGCCAACCTCAGAAGGTATGATATCAAGCTTAATCCATCAAAGTGCACATTTGGAGTTCCTGGCGGAAAATTACTCGGTTTCCTCGTTTCCGAATGAGGGATTGACGCTAATCCAGAGAAAGTTGGTGCCATCCTCCGAATGAAACGACCTGTGCGTGTGCATGATGTTCAGAAGCTTACTGGTTATTTTGCCGCCTTGAGTCGATTCATCTCTCGCCTTGGTGAAAAGGCATTGCCTCTTTACCTACTGATGAAAAAGTCTGACAAGTTCGAGTGGACCCCTGAAGCTGATGCAACATTTGCAAAGCTCAAAGCCCTGCTTTCCACCCAGCCGGTGCTCGCTGCCCCAATCAGCAAGGAACCTTTATTGCTTTATATTGCAGCCATTGGACAAGTTGTCAGTACAGTACTCACGGTCGAGCGAGAAGAAGAAGGGAAAGCTTATAAAGTTCAGCGCCCGGTGTACTATGTTTCTGAAGTCCTGACTCCATCCAAGCAAAGATATCCACATTATCAGAAGCTTGTCTATGGTATTTATATGACCACGAAGAAGGTTGCACACTATTTCTCTGACCATTCCATTACAGTCGTCAACGACGCTCCATTATCAGAGATTTTGAACAACAGAGATGCAACTGGTCGAGTGGCAAAGTGGGCAATTGAACTCCTCCCCTTGGATATCAAGTTTTAGGCAAAGAAAGTTATCAAGTCCCAAGCAATAGCAAATTTCCTTGCCGAGTGGATCGAACAGCAGCTGCCGACTCAAGTCCACTCGGAGCACTAGACCATGTACTTTGATGGCTCCAAGATACTGAATGGTTCCGGTGCTGGGGTGGTGCTGGTATCCCCCCGAGGAGACAAGCTCAGATATGTTCTCCAGATTCACTTTGATTCATCCAATAACGAAGCTGAATTTGAAGCACTCTTATATGGGTTACGTATGGCCATTTCACTCGACGTCCGTCGCCTCATGGTCTATGGTGACTCAGATTTGGTAGTCAATCAAGTGATGAAGGAGTGGGACGTCAGAAGCCCAGCTATGACTGGTTCTTTATGTCTGATGAGGAAGTTGGAAAAGAAGTTTGAGGGGTTAGAGCTCCATCATATACCTCGACTGAAAAATCAAGCAGCCGATGATTTGGCAAAAATAGGTTCCAAGAGGGAAGCTATTCCCAGCAATGTGTTTTTGGAACATATTCATAGACCTTCAATTCAAGAAGATCCTTTCACTGAAGAGCCCCCGCAGCCTAAAAGTGCCATAGATCTGACTAAAGTCGAAGTCCCAGCCGTGGTCGACTTGGTTATGGAGTTTCTTGTCATAACTCCCGATTGGAAAGTGTCATACATTGCGTATATCTTTAGGAAGGAACTCCCAGAGGATGAAGAGGAGGCCCGACAGATCGTCCGACGATCCAAAGCCTTTACTGTGATAAGAGGGCAGCTGTTCAGAGAAAGTGTAACTGGAGTCTGCCAGAAATGCATAACGCCAGAAGAAGGTCGAGTGATCCTCAATGACATCCACTCGGGGACCTGTGGTCACCATGCATCCTCTCGGACCATCGTGGCCAAAGCATACCGAGCTGGATTTTATTGGCCACGAGCAAATGAAATGGCGAAAGATATAGTCGACAAATGTGAAGGCTGCCAGTTTTACTCCAACATGTCCCACAAGCCTGCATCAGCCCTGAAGACCATTCCACTCGTCTGGCCTTTTGCTGTTTGGGGGTTAGATATGATTGGACCCCTGAGGACTGGTAGGAGCGGCTTCACTCATGTGCTTGTAGCAGTCGACAAGTTTACCAAATGGATTGAAGCCAAGCCTATCAAGAATCTTGAAGCCAGTACTGCCGTCAGCTTCATCAGAGAGTTGACATTCAGATATGGAGTTCCGCACAGCGTCATCACTGACAACGGGTCGAACTTTGATTTTGATGAGTTCAGAGCCTTCTGTGCTTCCCAAGGCACTCGAGTCGACTATGCTTCAGTCGCCCACCCTCAGTCGAATGGACAAGCGGAAAGAGCAAATGGTTTGATTCCCAAAGGACTGAAACCCCGATTGATGCTTGATCTCAAGCATGCAGCGGGTGCCTGGGTCGATGAACTTCCATCGGCTCTTTGGGGATTAAGGACAACTCCTAACCGGTCGACTGGCCGAACTCCATTCTTCCTGGTCTATGGAGCTGAAGTTGTTCTGCCGAGTGACTTGCTTCACAATGCACCCCGAGTTGAGCTTTTCTCTGAAGAAGAAGCAGAACAGGCCGGGCAGGACGCAGTTGATCTCCTAGAAGAGGAAAGAGAGATGACCAAAATCTGGTCAACCATTTATCAGCAAGACTTGCGTCGATTCCACGCCAGAAACGTGAGAGGTCGAGCATTTCAAGAGGGAGACTTGGTTCTTCGAGTGGATCAGCAGAAACCACACAAGCTCGCCCCTGCTTGGGAAGGTCCCTTCATCATCACCAGAGTGCTCCACAATGGGGCATACCATCTTTACAATGTCGAACACCAGAAAGACGAGCCACGGGCTTGGAATGCGGAGCTGCTCCGCACCTTTTATACTTAAGCACTCATTCTGTTGAGATGTAATAAGAAATACCTTTGTAGTTTGTTTATCAGAGACAAGAGTTTCTGATCTTCTAAAATTGATTGTCGATGCTTATACTTGTGTCTGAAATCCCCCAGTGGGTGACTTAGTCGCGAATCTGTTTCGCCTAAGTATAAGAAATCCTACCGAGTGGTGAGCAAGCCTCTCACTCGGGGGCTTAGCTGCAGTCCGATGCTAGCCTAAGTTTGAAAAATCCTACCGAGTGGTGAGCAACCCTCCCACTCGGGGCTTAGCTGCAGTCCAAGACTACCTAAGTTTGAAAAATCCTACCGAGTGGTGAGCAACCCTCCCACTTGGGGCTTAGCTGCAATCCAAGACTAGCCTAAGTTTGAAAAATCCTACCGAGTGGTGAGCAACCCTCCCACTCGGGGCTTAGCTGCAGTCCGATGCTACGCCTAAGTTTGAAAAATCCTACCGAGTGGTGAGCAACCCTCCCACTTGGGGGCTTAGCTGCAGTCCATTACTCGCCTAAGTTTGAAAAATCCTACCGAGTGGTGAACAACCCTCCCACTCGGGGGCTTAGCTGCAGTCCAGTACTCGCCTAAGTTTGAAAAATTCTACCGAGTTGTGAGCAACCCTCCCACTCGGGGGCTTAGTTGCAGTCCAGTACTCGCCTAAGTTTGAAACACATCTGTGTCCGCAAGGACGACGAGGTGCAGGTCGACTGCAACCTTCTCTTCGGAGCTGCGCCACAATTATAACATGCGCTCCATCCCTATCCGCAAGGACGACGAGGTGCAGGTCGACTGCAACCTTCTCTTCGGAGCTGCGCCACAAGTATAACGTGGGCTCCGTCCCTATCCGCAAGGACGACGAGGTGCGGGCCGACTGCAACCTTCTCTTCAGAGCTGCGCCACAAGTATAACATGCGCTCCATCCCTATCCGCAAGGACGACGAGGTGCAGGTCGACTGCAACCTTCTCTTTGGAGTTGCGCCACAAGTATAACGTGCGCTCCATCCCCATCCGTAAGGACGGCGAGGTGCGGGTCGACTGCCTCCTCCTCAGAGCTACATTTCAAGCACAAAGATTATTCCGAATGAAGAACAAGATTCACTCGACGGCAAACACGAGCATATTCAGAGATAAACCAAGTTCGGATAAATCCTAAAAGTTCGGAACCACGGATTAAAGTACTCGGGCTTCAAACCTGAAGGAGTTTAACGATTACAAAATATCTCGGCATTCCGAGGCAAATTTAAAGTGAGGCATAAAGTTTGTTCATTCCGCAGGAGGTGGGCTAGCAGGATCAACAAACTCGTCCAGGTCAATTCCGTCAGCAATCTGAGTGGCAGCAGCGATGAAAGTCTCCATGAAGGATTGGAAGTCGTGCCTTTTGGTATTGGCGACCTTGATTGCTGCTAGCTTGTCTTCTCGCGCCTCCTTGCAGTGAACACGTACCAGGGACAGAGCCACGTCAGCGCCGCACCAAGCTGAAGACTTCTTCCATTCTTGCACACGACCGGGGATCTCATTAAGTCAAGTCATCAAAGACTCGAGGTCATTCGGAAGAGTCGCCCTTGGCCAGAGTGCTGTGTCGATCCTTGACACCGCAACATTCAGGCGAGCAAGATAGTCGACGACACCAGCGATGCGGGATTCCAGTCGGAGTACGTTCATGGCAGCTTCATCCTTCACTGGAGAGTTGATGGGGTCCAAGCTTGTCTCAACACGCCCAGTCTCTTCTTCAAAGTTCTGACAAAATTCTGCATGTACAATTCAAAGACGAGTCGACTGCAACAAGTCTGCCGGAGGGAAGAAAATACCTTCAAGCATGACGAACAGCTTCTTGGCAAGATCTCCCAGATAATTTTCCATGTCATTACTATTGCGGGCGATTTCTTCAGTATTGTCGTTCAAGGATATCTTGTCCTTCTTCAAAAGAGTCACCTCCCTGTAGGCTTCATTCAAGGCAGTCTCTTGGTATTCTCTTCCTCCAGTTTGCCGACTAAAGCCAGCTTCTGGTCGGCGAGTGCAGTTTTGTCATCAGCTGTTTTCTGTGCAGCTGCAAGGTCCAGATACTTCTTCGCCAGAGCTTGGTTCATTTTTTTCTGAAAGAAATGACGATAGGCTTAGAAAAAACAAATACCACCTAGATCAGAAACAAAACAGTTGAACAAATTCCTCTTACCAGCAGCTTCATCCTGGCCTTCTGCAAGTCCTTCTTGGCCAGCTCCAGATCAAGATTCAATTTGAATCGCTTACGCTCTAGGTCGACAAAAGCGAGCTCCAAGGTCACAAGATTTCTGCAATCAATGGACAGTCTGTCAGCGGGTGAAAGGATCGAAATTCAACAAGCTCTAAGACTAATGCCGAATCAAACATCCAACATTAGTCTCGGGGACTACACCCAGTGGGTGCACTCAGCGTGCCCCCACTGGTTTAGTTTCCACTCGACGTCGTTTGTCCACGACGAGTGTTTAAAAAAAGAAGAGGGAAAGTATTTCTCAGACCATAGCCGACTGCCCGCAATCGACTACGGTCTTGGGGACTACACCCAGTGGGTGCACTAAGCATGCCCCCACCAGTTCAGTTTCCACTCGACGTGGTCCGTCCAGGATGAGTGAGAAAATTTCAGTTCTCGGACCATAGCCATTTGCCCGGCCGACTATGGTCTCGAACTACACCCGATGGGTGCACTCGGCGTGCCCCACTGGTTCGAAGACTCAGTCGACACACGTATAGTCGACCCAAGAAGCAAGACTATTCACAAAAAATTCAAACACCCAGTGGGTGTACAAACACAAAAGCATACTGATGAAAGGACGTTTCAAAAGAAGTTTTCAGGTACCATATCCTAACAGAACAAGCGACAAGCTAAGAGATCAGTCGATAATCAACCGACCTAGACGTTGCTTTGGAGAGCTGAGCTGGCATTGTAGGCAGCTTGACTGGCATCTCGAACCACCTTCAGTTGCTCCATCATGATACCCGCTTGACGTATGGCCTCCTTGGCGGCACCCACTTGGTCCTCTGGGACGTGATGAATAGCGAAGAGCAAAGAAGGATTGATTGGGGCCTGTGTAGTCGGGGTTGAAGGCTGAGCACTCGACAGTGGCATGGCAAAGGAGACAGAAGTCCGATTGACGTCACCGCCCTCCTGGACCACTGGTTCCACCACCGGCATCGACTGAGGCATCTTTCCAGTCGACGTCTTCCTGTTCCTTCTTCCCTAAGGCCTCAGCGGCACATCCTCATCGTCGTCTGGAAGGGTAATAACATTGGGAGGAGCTGCAAAAGCTTAATCGTCAGAAGTCAGTCGACTGCAGTTCAGTCGACAAAACAGGGACAAAATTGCAAGATCATACCTGGGGTTGAAGTAACCGCATCTTCCATCTCCTCGTCCTCTTTCTTGTAAGCAGAAGTTCCAGAGGTAGCAGCACTATTGGGTTCAAGATTCATTGGGTCAAATCAAGAAAATGGTGGATAGCACAAAATCTCCAGAAAAGACAAAACACTCACGCAGAAGCAACTGGGATGTCAATTTTGATTCGGGGCAGAGTCTTCCGGGACTTCGGTGCCTCAACTTTGGTCTGCTTCGAGGCCTTCTTAGTCTGCGCTGGAGAAGACGTCCGAGGGTGCTTTGAAGTTTGCCCAGTCGATCCAGTCGCTTTGCCACGAATACTCACCGGATCATGGGAGTGCTTGGATCACCTTTCGTTGCAAGGAGGCGAGTCGACTTCCTCACCATCACTTGAGTCGTCACTCTCCTCGTCTCCTCCTCCGTCAGAATGCCACTCGCCACTCTCGTCTGCACTCGCCTCCCCTTCAGGGTCCTGCTCCTGCTCTCCATTGGGCATCGAGTACATCTCAGTGACGTTCTAGAGGACAACAAGTAAAATAAATATCAGTCAATCGACAAAAAGCAATTTCATGGTAAATCAAGATAACACTTGGCAATTCAGAATTGGGCCTTGTCTATTTCGTATGAGTTGTCGAGTGGAGGGATTCTCCTGGACCCCCTGGGGTTGTCCTTGTTGCCAGTGATACCCTTCAGCCACTTCTCCACTGTATCCTCATCGACCTCTTCTGGGTGGATCCGAGTGGAATCATCAATGCCTGAATACATCCACATCGGATGGTCACGAGCTTGGAGCGGCTGAATGCGTCGTCTGAGGAAGACTTCCAACAGATCCATGCCAGTCACGCCGTCATGGATGAGCTGGACCACTCGCTCAACCAGGACTTGCACCTCCGCTCTCTTCCCCGGGGTCACTTTCAAGGCGGAAGGTTTCTCTACTCGGGCCATGGAAAAGGGGAAGTCCAAATGACCGACCCGGAGTCACCGGTCTTTCTTTGTAAAACCAGGTCGACTGCCACCCTCGGTCTGACTCGGGAAGGATTATGGCTGGGAAAGAACTCTTACCCCTCATTTGAATCCCAAGACCCCCACACATCTGGATCACTTTCGTCTTCTCGTCACTCGGATTAGCTTTTTTGACCGACTGAGAGCAACACGTGAAAATATGCTTGAAGAGGCCCCAGTGCGGTCGACAGCCCAAGAAGTTCTCGCACATAGACACGAAAGCGGCGAGATACACGATGGTGTTGGGGGAAAAGTGATGAAGTTGTGGTCCAAAGAAGTTCAAGAAAGCTCGGAAAAAAGGATGAGGGGCCAAAGAAAACCCGCGGTCAACGTGAGTGGCGAGGAGGACGCACTCACCCTCCTGCGGTCGAGGCTCGGTCTCATTCCCCGAGAGCCGCGTAGATCCGTGAGGAATCAACCCCTCCTCAGCCAGATTGTCGATGTCGTCCTGGAGGATCATCCACCGGATCCAATCGCCCTGGATCCAGCCGCGCGGCAGGCCGGACCTCAACGAAGATCTGCCCCGGCTGGATTTCTTCCCCTTCGCCTTTGCCGTCGCCTTTTTTGCGCGCTCCAAAGCCGCCGTTTTCTCCTTCCCCATTGCAGCGAGCGGAGCTTGGGCAGAGCAGCGGCATCGAGGAGGAAGCAGATGCGGCGAAGAAGAGGAGAAAGGGAAGGGATGGGAACGCACTGTGCAAAAACCCCCATCTGGTGCTAATTTATGGACTCGGTTCCGAGTGGCTGACTTGTGGGTCCAGGCCATCCTGTCAAATTGTGCAACAGCCGCGCGCATAGTACGTGGCAAAAAAGGGGGGCACGGAGATCGAGGCGACCTTGCCTAATCCGTCCCGATTACTGCGGCCTCCCCCGTCCCACATGCTTCCCCAAATTCGAATCCCGGAAGATCCGCAAGTAGCAGAGCAACCTGTCAGGTAGAAGATTTTCTCCACATCAACACTCGAAGCTTTTCAAAGAAAAGTTCACTCGACAAAATCAAGAATGGATCAAAGGCGTGAAAAAGAAGTTGAAGTCATCATGTTGTTCTCTGATCCTAACAAGACACTTCCGAAGCATAAATACTGAGTCGGGAATATTTTCAACTCCTTCTCCACTCAAACCCTGAACCATTCGGGGGCTACTGATGAAGCTATGTACCTAGGGTAGGGTCATGGATCTGTCCAAGACATTCCCTCCCCAAGGGCATCACCCTAAAGCCAGGGACATTCGAAGGATATCATCATCCACTCGACCAGGAACATTCCACGCGGAAGAATGATTGTCACTCGACCGTAACGAAAATCACTTGACGTATAGAAGATCTAAAGTCACTCAGCATATCAACGGTCGGGCGTTTACTCATAGACTTTAATGACCATTTATGTCACTTTATTATTAGCGTTACCAGTAATGTCCTGTCTTAATGTACCTTAAACCCTCTGTAACTGAGGGTCGGAGGGGTCTGGCGAACTCTATATAAGCCACCCCCCTCCTTAGTGACAAGGGTTCGCACCCCCTGTAACACACACGCATATAATCCAGTCGACCGCCTCCGGACACCGAGACGTAGGGTTGTTACTTCCTCCGAGAAGGGCCTGAACTCGTAAAACCTGTGCGTACAACTTCGCCATAGCTAGGATCTTGCCTCTACATACCTACCCCCCGTTCTACTATCAGACTTAGAACCACGACACCCCCCGGTCCGAGTGCTGACCCGTCGACCGTGCGTCTCCATACCTGAGGGCGCCCGGGGACGAGCGGGTTAGGGGGTTCCTCGGTGTCGATGGAACCCTAAATAGCAAGTATCATCGGTGCGAGATACATGTGGCCATCGGCGTCGAACACTACATCCACGTCACACAAGTGACGCCGACGTCCGGCGTCCCAAAGCAACTGTTCGCAGCGTCGATGGCGGTCGAACACCATTGCGAATTTGCCTTGCAGCCTCTACGACGATGATTAAAAGGCAAGTGTTGAAAATTGAAACACCCAAACTGACTCAAGTCGGTTTGGTTGTTTGAAATTTCAAAACTTGGCTTTAATCCTCATCGCAGAGGCTGCCAGACAAATTCGCCAAGGTGTTCGACCGTCATCAGCCACCAGAACTATTGTTGCGGGACGCCGGGCGCCGGCTTCACTTGTGGGATGTGGATCTAGTGTTCAACGCCGAGTGCCACATGTGTCTCGCACCAATGATACTTGCTATTTAGGGTTCCATCGACGCCGAGGACCCCCTAACACGCTCGTCTTGTTGTAAATATTTTGTTAGGTCGACGGAAGAAACAAAATTGCTATGTTACTCATATTTCGATTTAAATGTGCAGTTATTTCGTCGCTGCGAGGGTCTAGTGTTCGACGAGCTCCGCCCCTGCGTTCGTTGGTGAGCACAAATGACATCTCCTCCTCCCCCATTTGCTCTGTTCCGGTCTTTGTGCCGATGAAACTTGCTAGCTATAGGTGTCAATCATCAGTATGCGTAACCACTATGCATCTCCCGTTCGAAAGGGTTACATCTATAAATATGCATGCATTTGCATATTTATAATCATGATTCTTTTGAATTGTCCAACGTTATCCATGGACAGCCCGAGTATGCGTAGATTGGATTCGTTTTCCCATATGCTCTGCTCCGGATCCGATGCAAAATTTAAATCGCTGCCTCCTGTTGTTCTCCGGTACACATCCTCTCGCTTATTGCCGAGGCGTGTATCGAGAACAGCGGGAGGTGCTACCAAAATTTTAACGCCGGATCCGAGCAGTAGCATGGGAAAACGAACTCAATCTACACATACTGGTGAGATTAGGACCTATCTTTACCTATTAGCGTGTAGGTTGCATGGACGTAATAAAATGACAAACTCCATTGGTAGATGGATATGGTTTGCTTAATTATGTATATATTTCTTGTGTGTCCAGTAGGAAGTCAATATGAGTGATCGTGCGTGGATGTACACTGGTTACACTAGTCAGAAAGTTTGGACCGTGGAATGTTTAACAAAAACCAAGGGGTTTGTTAGAGCCGCATTTGCAAATGGCTAGGAATTAAGCTGGTGCCCCTGTGCCCGGTGCGACAACTATAAAATGAGGGACGAGCTTGAAATGAGTAAAGACCCGCAGAAGTTTGGTTTTACGCCTGGTTATATGGTTTGGACATTACATGGTGAGTCTGCCCAACGTGCCAGAGCCGAGGTGGTTCGTCGTCACACCAACGAGCATGGTACCGGGACCGCAGACATGGTGCAAGACTTTGACGATGCTCGGGACTCGGACGAGGAGATGGAGGAATCTGCAAAGGCCTTCACTGAAATGTTGGAGTCCTCAAAATGTCCTCTCCACGAGAGCGCTGAGCTTCGTCAGCTGGATGCCATCTCACAAATAATGGCTTTGAAGGCTCAATTCAACTTGGGCAGAGAATGCTACGACGCGATGATGACAGTATTTGGATGATTTCTACCCAAAGGCCATGTGCTACCTCCAAACCTGTACCAGTAAGACAAAATCCTCCATGCTCTTAAGATGCCCTATGAGAAGATACATGACTGTGAGGATATGTCTTATTTAGGCTTCAGTGTGAGGACTTGAACTATTTTCCCATTTCCAAGTCTTCCAGGTATGTTGTGGTAGACAACGGTATGGGTGAGAAGACACAGACCAAAATACCCATTAATGTTCTTCGGTATATGCCAATTGTACCAAGACTTCAACGTCTTTTCATGGTCAAAGAGACGCCCAGACAGATGACATGGCACAAAACGGGCAAAACAACCGAACTAGATACAGATGGGAATGTGATGATGGTGCACACATCGGATGGTGAAGCGTGGAAGCGCTTCGATGCATTACATAAGGAAAGAACGGCAGATCCAAGGCATCCTCGAGTCGCCGTCAGCACGGATGGATTCAGTGTGTTTGGTCAGACGGCAGCCCAATACAGTTGTTTGCCCGTGTTTGTCATTCGACTCAATCTCCCACCCCCCCCCCCCCCCGGCAGATTATGCAAAGAAAGAACATTTTCCCGACGTTGATAATTCCAGGGCCCAACTATCCGGGGAAGAATATGAATGTGTACATGCAGTTTCTTAAGGACGAATTGCAAGAAGCTTGGGATAATGGGTTCAAGACATACGACGCCTTTAGCAAAGAGAACTTCATAATGCGTGCCTGGTACATGTACTCGAAGCATGACTTGCCGGCGTATGTGCTATTCGTTGGCTGGTGTGTGCATGAAAGGTTCCCATGCCCCACATGCAAGGGAGCTCTTGAGTTTCGTTGGATGACGGCAGGGCACAAGTATAGTTGCTTCGACTTGCATAGACCGTTTCTAGATCCTCGCCATAAGTTCAGGAAAGACAAGAAGAACTTCATCAAAGGTAGAGTTGTCAAACACTCTGCACCACCTACGTTGACAGGCCAATAGACCCTAGATCAGTTAACGCTCTCGAGCCAGGTCTAGAGCGTCCAGGGTATTTCAAGGGGTATAATAAGGAACACGCCTGGACTCACAAGACATGCTTCTGGGATCTTCCTTACTTCAAAGACCTCCTTTGCCCACACAACATCGACGTGATGCACACTGAAAAGAATATCGCCGAAGCCATTTTTGGTACATTGTTCGGCATAGAGGGGAAATCAAAGGATAATACTAAGGCTAGAGTCGATCAAGAGGAGCTATGTGATAAACCGTTACAAAACATGCAAGAACCGAAAGGAAAGCGGAACTGGACGAAGCCAAAGGCATGGTTCAATCTTGGAAGGCCAGCTATGAAGGAAATTGTTTTGTGGGTGAAAATGCAGTTGATGTTCCCCGATGGGTATGCAACAAATCTAAAGAGGGGAGCGAGTCTTGAAAAATTGAAAATATTTGGTCTAAAATGTCATGATTGGCACATATGGATTCAGCGGATAATGCCGGTGATGTTGCGTGGCTTCATCCCAGAGGATGAATGGCTAGTACTGGCAGAGCTGAGCTATTTCTTCCATATTCTTTGTGCAAAAGAACTATCGCCTGTCCTCCTAGAAGAAATGGAACAGTTGTCACCGGACTTGATCTGCAAGTTAGAGATGATCTTTCCGCAAAGCTTCTTTAATCCAATGCAACACTTGATTTTGCATCTCCCGACCGAGGCACGATTGGGGGGGGGGGCCCGTGCAAAATCGTTGGTGCTACTCAACTGAGAGGAAGCAAAAGACGCTTCGAGCAAAATGTAAAAATAAACATAGAATTGAAGCATCGATGGCCGATGCATTCATCACTGAGGAGGCGGCAAACTTCGTGACAGCACACTACGAAGCTAAAAATCGTCATTTGCATAATCCGAAGCCTCGGTACAATCTTGTGACCCTAAAAGGATCAATCCAACCTCAGCCTATTCAAAGGGAATCTCGCAGCAGCCAGTGGTTGGAAACCAGTATCATTGGATGTTGAAGAATGGCAGACCATTTTGTTGTATCTCTTCAAAAACCTAACAGAAGTGCGGCCGTACATTGAGTAAGATCTCGGTACATTGTTTCGCAACTTCTAATTCCTTTGAACTGCTCTTAGTCCTGGATATTTGGTGCAGTCGATACGTCGCCATATTCTCGTAGGGAGCGGTGATCCAAAAGGATTCCATCGAAGAGTATGAGCTTCTTGCAAAGCAAGGAGGCGAATATCCCGGTTTCATCTCTTGGTTCAAAAAAAAAACAGTAGCTAATTTTTTTGGCTAATGCAACAATCCTTTTGTATTAAACTTGTAGGCTAATTCAGAGATTATGGATGCCAAATTGAGACAAGTAGCTAATGGTTTTGACTATAAGGTCCATTCATTTGACAAATACGACATCAACGGGTATCGCTTTCGTACCTATGGCAAAGAGCTATCTATGGCCGACCGAAATTCTACAAATTGTTGTGTCTCTGCTATCGGCGAAGGAGATATCGAGTATTATGGAAGAGTTGAAGCAATTTATGAACTTCAATTCTATGGTGAAAACCCACCAAACGTCATAGTCTTCAGATGTTATTGGTTCCAGCCGAGGGAGACTAGAAGGACTCATGAACATATAGGGCTAGTCGAAATCAAACAAAGCACCTATTTGGATGTTCCCAATGTCTATATTACGGCTCAATAGGCAACCCAAGTTTTCTATCTACCATGGGCCTGTCAAAGTGATCCAAATCTCAGTGGTTGGGACGTCCTTTATGAAGTGCCGCCACGTGTTAGACCACGTCCCCCCCAAAGAAAAGGATTATGAACCTCACATTAACCAAGACACATATGACGAAGGAGAATTCTTCCAAGAAACACATCTTTCCAAAAAATGTTTCAAGAACTTCTCTACTCCACCCCAGAACATTGAAGTAGACAACGATAGTGAATCTGACTTCACCCCTGAGCAAGAACAAGAAGAGCCGTCCAAGAAGGAGTTACTGCTGCAGATGACATGTCAATGCTTGAACGATTACGTAAAGGAGGCCTTCCACATGTTGATGCATTTATTGATGATGATGATGAGCACGTCACTGATAGTGATGATGATGATGCATTTAATGATCCCGGAGCATATATAGATGATTCAGAGTAATATTAGTAATGTGAGGTATTCAATTTTTCCTACACCTTCATGATAACGGTATTTTTCTTCTTATTTAGCCTGTTTTAGTCCATTTTTGACATAATTTAGCCTCTTTAATCCACAAATGACATAATAAGATGAAGAAAATCAAGGAAGAGGAAGGAAACAAGGAATAGGAAGAAAAGAAGAAGAAGAAGAACTTCTTCTTCTTCTTTTCTTATTCTTCTTCTTCTTGTTGTTGTTCTTCTTTTCCTCCTCTTACTTGTTTTTATTAAGAATGGCATAATAACCTTGCTAACCTCATAAATGTCATATACTTAGCTTGTTGTCCTCTAAAATGACACAATAAGTTTAGTTAGGTAAAAAATGGCATAATTAGCTAGGTTAGCTAAAAAATGACCAAGTTTAGCTAGGTTAGCTCCAATATTCTTCTTCTTTTCATCCTCTTCCTTTTCTTCTAGCTAGTCTTCTTCTTCTTCTAACTTTCATCTTTCCCAATTTGCAGATTTGCTTTACATGAGGAAGCTTGGATTCATGGAGTGTACTATTCTTCTGGTGCTTCCTTGTTGTTTTTGAAAACTTGTTTGGATATGTATGTCAAATAATGCGAGGATTTTCTTTTTCATGTAATAAAACGGCCGCTCACTCATGTGAAGCATGCCGGTTAGGCAAACATGTTCACCTTCCTTATACTTCCTCGTCCACAGTTGCTTCTTTTCCGTTGAGTTAATTCGTAGCGATGTATGGACCTCTCTAGTACCCAGTAACTCCGGTTATCTTTATTATCTTGTTACATTGGATGATTATTCTCACTTTGTGTGGACATTTCCTCTTCGTAGGAAGTCCGATGTTCCCACTGCTCTCATTGCGTTTTATGCTTATGTCTCCACATAGTTCGGGCGGTCCATACTCGCACTTCTAACCGACAACGGAAAAGATTTTGACAATCTCACCATCCGTCACCTTCTTTCCTCCCACGGCATCGTGTTTCGTCTTACTTGTGCATACACCTCCCAGCAGAATGGCCGCATTGAGTGCATCATTCGCACCTTCAACGAGTGTGTTCACACTCTACTTTTCCATGCATATATGCCACCTCAGTTCTGGCCCTGATGCTCTTGCCACCGCCACCCTCCTCATTAACCTTCGCCCCTGTCGCCTTCGCTGGAACTATGATCCCCATCATCTTCTGTACGACACTCCTCCCTCCTATGATGGCCTCCGGATTTCAGTTGTCGTTGCTATCCTAACACCACCGCCACCGCACCTCACAAACTCGCTCCTCGCTCCGTTCCTTGTGTCTTCCTCGGTTACCCGGCTAACACTAAGGGTTATCACTGCTATGACCCCGTGTCCCATCGTGTCATCACCTCTCGACACGTGTACTTTGATGAGCATGTTTTTCCTTTTACACAGGAACATGTGGCGCCTTCATCTCCTACCGCGGCCGGTCCCCCGCGTCGCCGCTTTCAGCTGGCTTTCGGCGCTCCTGCGCCGCCGCCGCTGCGGCCCCCTCCGGGTCGGGCCCCTCCACGGCCACCTCCTCGGGCTCGACGCCCCCATCCGCGCCTCTGCTGCACGGTGGGTTAGCCTCGCCTGTGGCCTCTTTGACGCCTCCTACGACGTCCACTTCGCCTGCCAGGCCGGCCTCTCCCGCGGACTCCGCGGCCGCGACGCCGTCTCCTGCTGAGCCGGTGTCACCAGCCGCCTCGCCGGCTGATACGTCTCCAACGTATCTATACTTTTTTAATTGTTCCATGCTATTATATTATCTGTTTTGGATGTTTTATATGCATTAATATGCTATTTTATATGATTTCTGGGACTAACCTATTAACCTAGAGCCCAGTGCCAGTTTTTGTTTTTTCCTTGTTTTAGAGTTTCGCAGAAAAGGAATACCAAACGGAGTCCAAATGGAATGAAACTTTCGTGATGATTTTTCTTGGACCAGAAGACATTTAGTGGACTTGGAGAGTTGGATTACACGTCAGGAAAGCCACGAGGCATCCACAAGGACGGAGAGCGCGCCCAGGGGGGTAGGGCGCGCTCCCCACCCTTGTGGCCTCCTGATAACCCACAAGTATAGGGGATCGTTTGTAGCCTTTTTTGATAAATAAGAGTGTCGAACCCAAGGAGGAGCTAAAGGTAGAACAAATATTCCCTCAAGTTCTATCGACCACCGATACAACTCTATGCACGCTTGACGTTCGCTTTACCTAGAACAAGTATGAAACTAGAAGTACTTTGTAGGTGTGATAGGATAGGTTTGCAAGGTAATAAAGAGCACATAAATAAAATCTAGGGGCTGTTTAGATAAAGACACAACTAAGTTAGTTTTAGTAGAGAGTTTTTGTCAATAAGAAAGTCATTTGTCCCTAGGAAATCAATAACAAGTACCGGTAATAATTTTGTAATTTTATATGAGGGAGAGGCATGAGCTAACATACTTTCTCTACTTGGATCATATGCACTTATGATTGGAACTCTAGCAAGCATCTGCAACTACTAAAGATCATTAAGGTCGTGAAACCCAACCATAGCATTAAGTATCAAGTCCTATTTACTCCCATACACCATAACCCGCTTATCCGCGTTTGGGCTGCTATCATCCCCCACAACACTGACAATAAGCAAACCACGAACATGTTGCAACACCCTATTGCGGGGGGCCCTCACGTTTGCGCGAGACGGAGGGCACCGTAGGACAGCACCATAAATAAAATATACAACCATACCAACCAAGATCAGGATTAAGCCATAGGACAAAACGGATCTACTCAAACATCATAGGGTAACCATAGATCATCGGAAAATAATATATGGAGTTGAGCACCATGTTTAAGTAGAGAATACAGCGAGGGGAAGAGGTGTTACACCGCTGCATAGAGGGGGAGAAAGTTGGTGTTGACGGTAGCAAGATTGTTGATGTAGATCGCCGTCCCGATCGTTGCCTCGGTGGCACTCCGGCGCCACCGGAAGCGAGGGGGAGAGAACCCCCTCCTTCTTCTTATTCCTTGGCCTCCTCCCTAGATGGGAGGAGAGTTCCCCCTCTGGTCCATGGCCTCCATGGCCGCGGAGGGGCGGGAGCCCCTCCGAGATTGGATCTCAATCTATGTTCTCTTCTGTTTCGCATTCCCCGGATCTGGCCGAAAACCGTTTAGTATATTCCCGGAGATCCGTAACTCCGATTGCACTGAGATTTTAACACGATTTTTTTCCGGATATAAGCTTCCTTGCGCCCGAAGTAGAGCTCGAACCGACGTTTGAGGAGGGCACAACCCACCACCACGTGCCAGGGGCCTGGGGCGCGCCCTGGTGTCTTGTGGTGCGTGTGGGCCTCCGTTTGTGGTGATTCCAACTCCAAAAAATTACATATATTCCAAAATAATTCTCCGTGAAATTTTATTGCATTTTCACTTTGTTTGATATGGATTTTCTCTGATACAAAAAACATGCAGAAAACAGGAACTGCCACAGGGCACTGGATCAATAGGTTAGTAAAATAAATCATATAAAAAGTTGCCAAAAGTATGCAAAAGTTGTATAATATTGGCATGAAACAATAAAAAATTATAGATATAACGGAGACGTATCAGCCCATCGTGACTCCACCGACCTATTTCTTCCGCCTATATATTCTCAAATTTCCAAAACAAATCAGGAGAGCCACGGAAACACTTTTCCACCGCAACCTTCTGTACCCGTGAGATCTCATATAGGGGCCTTTTCCGGCGTCCTGCCGGAGGGGGATTCGATCATGGAGGGCTTCTACATCAACACCATTGTGTAGCGACCTAACCTCAGACGGTCAAGTCTCCGTGCTTAAGTGTCATCCCTGGATCGGTATGCTGACATACACAGTACTCAAGGATTTATAACAGAGGTAAATCACATGTATAAAGTAACGTAAATACTATTACCTCAATCCGTATAGCGGAAGTAACCACAAGATTGTGGATTCCCATCAACACCAATGGCAAAGTTGAGTGTAGAAATCGTAACCCTAACATATCACTTACTCGTCGTAGGATTCCTGCAACATGAGACGTTGCAGCCATATAGGTCAGTACATTGAATGTACTGGCAAATTCCACCATAGGATAATGATGAATAATAACTATCACTGCATGCATATCTGGCTGGTGGAAGCTCTGAGTTTATTTTTGCATAAAGCCAATTTTTCCTACAACAAATGAATATATTTTATTTAACTACATAGTTTAATGAAATTATTGAGAAGGTTCCTCCAACTCAATCCCAAATATTAATAACCCAACAAATTCATTAAGTAAAGTGATGAGATCAAATCAATAATTCAAGTTCCAAATACTCAAAATGTCCATAACTGGGGACACGGCTAATCATGATTAGTTTGTACACTCTGCAGAGGTTTGTGCACTTTTCCCCACAAGACTCGATCTCCTCCGTTGTATTTCTCGCACTACATGATGTTTGAGAAACGGATGATCGAGACACAGTCTTTCTGAAGAGGTCCCCTTAACCGATAGATAGGCCGGTACACCTACAATCCCCTATATCTGCTAGCCCATCATGGAAAGGATTCTCGCAACTTACTCAACTATGCCAGAGCCCATAATGGCTTGTGGCTGCACACGGAAGTTTCTAGCATGACTAATCTTATGATCCCTTAGAGCCTGGGTGGCATACCATAGGGTGATCACACGGGTACTCCGGGATCCCCTTGGGCAAGCACTGGGTTCTCCAGGTGCCCTGGCAAACCACTGGGTGCTCCAGGGTACCCCAACCAATCCACCCAGATGTGTATTAGAGTAGCCACCTTAAGTTAAACCTTAGTTAACAATAACTCTCACATCTTTCATGAATTCTCTCAAACCAATCCACGTCTACGAGCATAGCAAAGCAATATAATCATAACGTACAAACCAAAGGTTGAATGAAGGACAATAGGTTCCTACCTCATCAACTACTTCCCAATACCCACCTGTTATCAAAACCTACTCATGCAATGGTTGAGGGTTGAAACTAATGCATAAAAACTAGGTAATAAAGGGATATGATCAAAGTGTGAACTTTCCTTGTACTATTGATGAAGATGATTCGCACTCATAACTCCTGATAGTTCTACTCGTCGCACTCCGGTCAATCTATCGTAAGCAAGCACTAGTAACAACACATAAGCAATCATGCAAAAGAATCGAAGAAAAGATGTCGAAAAACTTTGAAAACAAGCAATTTACTCTTGCAACATAAATCAATTTCTAACAGTACTAAAATTAAGTGAATTTGGCCTTATCAAAA
This sequence comes from Aegilops bicornis, assembly GCA_021605145.1. NCBI lineage: Eukaryota > Viridiplantae > Streptophyta > Magnoliopsida > Poales > Poaceae > Aegilops > Aegilops bicornis. Next base: position 232,829,718 of record CM038675.1, on the reverse strand, counting down.
ATTTTAGGTTAAGAGCTTCGATTTGCAAAAAGAATCAACTCAAACGGAGTTATAAAGCTCAAGTTACGATCAAATGAAGTTCAAATACAAATCTGTTTGAATTCAAATTTTAAAACTTTCAACAATATGTTTAAGTTGTTTTTTTGGATAGAGGGGATCATAAAGAAGAAGTGGGTGTTGGTTTCGTTGAATTTGGATAAACGAGCAAGAAGTAACGAAGGTTTGAAAACAGGGATTAATTTGTAAAGAAAATAATCACAGATAGGTCCCTGGCCGAAATTAAAAAGAAAAAGAAAAACCTACCGAATGAACGTTCGCTACGAAACCCTAACGAACGAAAACAGTTCGCTACCGAAGTCTAACCTAGCGAACGTTCGCTAAATAGCACATACTATTTTGAAAAGAAAAAAAGCTGGATCTAATCCAGGTCCTAGGATCAAGATCGGACGGCTCAGGGGTGAAGCGGCTTACCGCGGCGGTTGATGGCGCTGGCGGTGAGGAAGACGGTGGCGACAGCTTCAGCCTTGGACGGGGACAACTGCTCCGTGGTCGGTGGCGACTGCCGGAGGAACGGGTGCTATCTCTTGAGCACTGAGTTGGTTTTCCCTTGAAGAGGAAAGGGTGATGCAGTAAAGTAGCGTAACTATTTCCCTCAGTTTTTGAGAACCAAGGTATCAATCCAGTAGGAGACCACGCTCATGTCCCTCGCACCTACACAAACAAATAAAAACCTCGCAACCAACGCAATAAAGGGGTTGTCAATCCCTTCACGGTCACTTACGAAAGTGAGATCTAATAGATATGATAAGATAATATTTTTGGTATTTTTATAATAAATATGTAAAGTAAAATAAAAGGCAATACAAATAGCTAAGTGTTGGAAGAATAATATGATGGAAAATAGACCCGGGGGGCAAAGGTTTCACTAGCGGCTTCTCTCAAGATAGCATAAGTATTACGGTGGGTGAACAAATTACTATTGAGCAATTGATAGTATTGAGCATAGTTATGAGAATATCTAGGTATGATCATGTATATAGGCATCACGTCCGCGACAAGTAGACCGAAACGATTCTGCATCTACTACTATTACTCCACACATCAACCGCTATCCAAAGATGCATCTAGAGTATTAAGTTCATAAGAACAGAGTAATGCTTTAAGTAAGATGACATGATGTAGAGGGATAAACTCATGCAATATGATATAAACCCTATCTTTTTATCCTCAATGGCAACAATACAATACGTGCCTTGCTGCCCCTGCTGTCACTGGGAAAGGACACCGCAAGATTGAATCCAAAGCGAAGCACTTCTCCCATTGCAAGAAAGATCAATCTAGTAGGCCAAACCAAACTGATACTTCGAAGAGACTTGCAAAGATAACCAATCATACATAAAAGAATTCAGAGGAGATTCAAATATTGTTCATAGATAAACTTGATCATAAACCCACAATTCATCGGTCTCAACAAACACACCGCAAAAGAAGAGTTACATCAAATAGATCTCCACGAGAATCACGGAGAACTTTGTATTGAGATCCAAAGAGAGAGAAGAAGCCATCTAGCTAATAACTATGGACCCGAAGGTCTGAGGTAAACTACTCACACATCATCAGAGAGGCTATGGTGTTGATGTAGAAGCCCTCCGTGATCAATGCCCCCTTCGGCAGGACGCCAAAAAAGGCCCCAAGATGGGATCTCACGGTACAGAAGGTTGTGGCGGTGGAATTAGGTTTTCGTGGATGATTCTGATGGTTTGGGGGTACGTACATATATATAGGAGGAAGAAGTATGTCGGTGGAGCTACATGGGCCCCACGAGGGTGGAGGGCGTGCCTCGGGGGGTAGGCGCGCCCCCTACCTCGTGCTCTCCTTGTCGATTACTTTACATAGACTCCAAGTCCTCTGGATCACGTTTGTTCTGAAAATCACGTTCCCGAAGGTTTCATTCCATTTGGACTCCGTTTGATATTCTTTATCTACGAAACTCTGAAATAGGCAAAAAACAACAATTTGGGCTTGGCCTCCGGTGAATAGGTTAGTCCCAAAAATAATATAAAAGTGTATAACAAAGCCCATTAATCATCCAAAACAGAATATAATATAGCATGGAGCAATAAAAAATTATAGATACGTTGGAGACGTATCAAGCATCCCCAAGCTTAATTCTTTCTCGTCCTCGAGTAGGTAAATGATAAAAACAGAACTTTTGATGCGGAATGCTACTTGGCATAATTTTTTTAATGTAACCCTCTTAATTGTGGTATGAATATTCAGATCCGAAAGATTCAAGATAAAAGTTTAATATTGACATAGAAGCAATAATACTTCAAGCATACTAACTAAGTAATTATGTCTTCTCAAAATAACATGGCCAAAGAAAGTTCATCCCTACAAAATCATATGGTTTGGTCATGCCGCATTTAAATCACACAAGAATGCTCTCATCATGCACAACCCCGATGACATGCCAAGCAATTATTTCATACTTTAGTAATCTCAAACTTTTTCAACCTTCACGCAATACATGAGCGTGAGCCATGGATATAGCACTATGGGTGGAATGGAATATAATGATGGGGGTTATGTGGAGAAGACAAAAAAGGAGAAAGTCTCACGTAAACGCGGCTAATCAATGGGCTATGGAGATGCCCATCGGTTGATGTTAATGCAAGGAGTAGGGATTGCCATGCAACGGATGTACTAGAGATATAAATGCATGAAAGCTCAACAAAAGAAACTAAGTGGGTGTTCATCCAACTTGCTTTCTCACGAAAACCAAGGGCATTAGAGGAAGCCCATTGTTGGAATATACAAGCCAAGTTCTATAATGAAAAATTCCCACTAGTATATGAAAGTGACAAAACAAGAGGCTCTCTATCATGAAGATAATGGTGCTACTTTGAAGCACAAGTGTGGAAAAAAGGATAGTAGCATTGTCCCTTTTTATTTTCTTTTTTTTGGGGCCTTATTTTTTTATTATTTGGCCTTTCTCTTCTTTTTTTATTGGGCAATGCTCTATGAATGATGATCATCACACTTCTATTTATTTACAACTCAATGATTACAACTCGATACTAGAACAAGGTATGACTCTATATGAATGCCTCCGGCGGTGTACCGGGATGGGCAATGGATCAAGAGCGAGATGTATGAAAAATTATGAATGGTGGCCTTGCCACAAATACGATGTCAACTACATGATCATGCAAAGAAATATGACAATGATGAATGTGTCATGATACACTACAAAAAAATACACTTCCGTGATGATAATTGTTTGTCACAGTAGGTCGCGTTTTTTGTCATGCATGTACATCCATGACAAATTTATGACAGAATCAAGATAGTCATACCTGCGCTGTCGTAGAAGTGTTCCATGACATTACCAAATTTTTAATAACGGAAGTGTCCACTTCCACGATGATAAATCGCGCGTCACAGAAGTGCTTTCGTCAAGGGTGACCGACACGTGGCATCCACCGTAACGGAACGCCGTTAAGCTATCGGGTCGGGTTTTGGATCCGATAACCCGTTAACAGCCCCGACCAATGGGGATTTTCCACGTGTAAAATCATCATTGGCTGGAGGAAACACGTATCGGCTCACCGTTGGTACAGATGTCATCCGTTCATTGGACCGAAGTCGCCTATGATACGGCGACACGTGGCACGGCCCAAAAGAGGCCCATTCCTGTGAAAAGGCCGGCCCGTTTGACTTGGTCAAAAGGTGGCGGTCCGGCCCACGAAAAGCCTGTTAATGGCCTGTTCGCATATAGCCCATTTAGAGCCCGCTAACCCAGGGCCCGTCACGCCCTATCCGAATTAGGCCCAGTAGTGTCATCTGGGCCGTCCCATATGATTCAATCCGTTTTAACTTCCGGCCCATGTGTGGCCCATGACTTCTTTCGGCCCATATGAGGACCTTTGTAACTCTTGGCCCATTAACGGCCCGTGGTGAAACTGGCCCGTAATGAACAGTGTATCACTTTATACCCATTAACGGCCCGTTATTCCATTGGGCCGTTTCCAGTCCAAGTTATCTTTCGGCCTTCTCAGGGGCCATTGATTCTTGGGCTCATTTGCAGCATTCGGTTACATACGGCCTGTTACTATCATTTTCTGCTTGTGGGCCAAATTCAGCCCGTTGTTACAGTCGGCCCGTTTGCGGACCGCTAATACGTTGGGCCGTTTTCACATAAAAAAACCTGTTGGGCTGTTTTCATAGAGTTATCAAATACGGCCTATTAACGGCCCGTTATGGTCCACGAATAGTACGGCCCATGATTGGCGAAATGATTATACGCCCCGTAGAAGGCCCATGGATCATACGGCCCGTATGAGGCCCATGGATAGTATGGCCCGTAGAAGGCCCATGGATCATACGGCCCGTAGAAAGCCCATGGACCCTACGTCCCGTAGAAGGCCCATGGACCCTAAGGCCCGTAAAGAAGTCCGATGGATCCCATGGCCAGTATAGAAGGCCAATGGATCTCTACGGGACGAAGGCCCATGGATCATACTGACTGCGGAGGCCCATGGTTACTTGATCCTTGTGTTGCCATGATTATTTTGGCCTAGTTACCAAAAATAGGCTATTGTGGCCACTAGAAAAACACGAGAAAAAGAACTGCGGTGACTACAAGCAAACAACTAAACAAGACAATAAGAAAATAAATAAGCAAGCAATTAACGCTAGCCTATTACCGCTATTACACATATTACATCCTTTGGGCATCAAAGTTCGCCACCGGTGCAAATATAGGGAACAAAGCAGCATATTACATACCTTTGGCCGTCAAAATTGGCCACCAAAGTGTAAATAAACGCGGCAACAATACAAGAGCATAACTGAAACAACTTCGAAGAGCTCAAGAAATGTTATCCTGGGTATCCACCATGCTGGCAATAAGGTTAGCAAGCTGATTAGCTTTGTCCTGTTTGGCGCTAAAATCCTCCAACGCTTGTTGTTGCACCAAAAAGTATGCATCTGAATGCTCCAGGGACTTCCGCAGTCCTTCCGCTTCTTGTCGCAGCACAGCTGATTGATATCTTTTAGCTTGTAGTTGTGACTCTAGAAACCGAACTGATTCATACGGTGAGTTTGAATAGCTTGTACAAGTGGTAGTGGCCAGTAACTCGAACACTAAACCAAGACAGGACTTTGGGGTTGTCTCGCTGTCTTCAAGATAGTCTTCCTTAGCTGTTCTATCAGCTTTTTTGGAGACCAACAAGGATGTGTCACTATCCTGAACCTTATCTGCATTACTTCCTTTACCATTGCTTAATAAGGCACTCTTCCCCATTATTACTCAACATTCTAAAAAGAAGAAACAAGCGGACACATAACAAGTTTAGCATGTACTAGTATATGAAACTCATTTCGGTGAACCAGTTCATTAGTAAGGTGGACATGATTAAACTACCAAGTCTTCTATTGCCAAGTACTAGTACATAATAAAAGCATCAAACAAACATATATCTATGTCCTATGGTCACTGCATTGTCTTGCCAAATCAAAATAGAGACACTGTTCAAATCATATCAGTTCAAGACAAAGCAGCAGTGAAAGAGTACAAAGCGTGGGAAACTACACGAAACAACAAGATTTCAGATGGGTACCACGGGTCTACATGTACAACAACACTATTGGCTCTGTTGTGGTGCTATTAATGTGCATGATATGAAAGTCAACTGTATACACAATTGAAATTGAAATTGAAATCAAAAGAGCTATTGATAAGAGCAAACCTATTAAAGAAACATGCGTGAACATACCTGCTGTGCCATTGGAGTTTCGATTGGATCCTTCAATTTAAAAATAAGTTTTTATCGATGCATCTGATGATACAAGAGCAAAGCAATCATAGTTAAAAAGGCGCCTAAGCGGCGCTTAAGCGGCGCCTAGGCTCTTGGCGTTGGCAAAGCGCATTGCGCATAACTATGCTTAATACATGCATAATCTGCGCATAAGCATGCGCTTTGGTCGATAAAAGCGCAAAGGCGGTGGCAAAACGCACAATTAACGCCTAAGCGCTTTTTTGAACTATGATAGCAATGGAATCTTAAATTAGAACAGTTGTTCTTGAGGTTTAGGCACTTGTTCTACATGAGCAGTACAGATGAGACGCAAGAATATAATACTTAAAAATAGAAAATGAGCTCATAGACCTTACCACATTCTTGGTTCGGGACCAAGATCTGAACAAAGGCGTTCGATCATCGTCCGATAAAGTAATGTGTCTGAGGAGAACGTAAGGGAATTTGATGAGTTTCTTTGCCGGTGAAGTACGTTTTCTTCAGGTAATTCCGATACTATGTTATAAAATGGTCCTTCTCTATAGCAGAGGTATTAGCACAGTTACCTTATCCAGAGTTTCCAAATCGGTCCTTCTCTATAGAGAAAAATGGGAAAATTTGCTGTGTTATAACCATCATGGAGGTAGGATGTATGGGACGAAGCAAAGTAATTGTCATGAATAACATTACTTACACATAACTCCTGGACAAACACACCAATCGCATTTTCCTTCATCTTGATATAATATTTCCAAGATGGGAAGATACGCACATACGATTTAACAACATCAAATGCGATAGATGCTAAACTACGACTGGCTGGTTGTGCTTCCTCCAAGGGAATAGGCGTACTAACTGGTGGAGTTGGGGTTCGCCGTGATAATCTTGGCCCTTTGGGCACTTTGGAGCTGCCTTACTAACTGCTCTTGTTTGGGAGCTCTGTAGTGGAGATGGTGTTGTGTCAACAGGAACTAGGTTACTATCGGTGGGGTTGGGGTTAGATTGGGTGAAGCTGGTTCTCTGTCCATCGCGATGAGGTACAATCTGTGCGAGTTTGGGTTATGTGTGGTAGGGCTGGTTCTTGTGCATGTACAACTGGGTGCTATCTCCACCAAGAGGTAGCCCTGTTTTATTTGAAGACCGTGTTTTAGTCCGCTAGATATCGCATCACCCGCTCCAATTCAAATGGCTGATAAACAGGAAACATAGTTGAATGTACAGACATTGTATGAGAGACAGATGCAATAGATAGTGTGGAAAAAAGAGGGCATGCAATAGTTGACATGTATATTGTTTAACTAAAAGAGATAGCATGACATAATTTCACATATATGATGTCTATCTAAACTGGATAGCATAGCATAACATAATTCAAAGATATGATGAATAACTAAATAGGATCGCATGACATAATTCACCTACATGTTATCTAAGTAATCAGGATCACATCATTTAATTCACATGTGTGATTTATATGCTAAATAGAGGGCATTCGATATGATGCCTGAACTAAGAACATGGTGTTGAATATTATGTATATGATGTCTAAACTATGCAATGCAAGACACCGTATGCATGGTATGAGCAGTATAACCGTGCCAAGTTAGAGCATACACCTCAATGGGGGAATAGGACTGGTCATCTGTCTCTGAATCCATCTCTGAGGAGCTATCAGGACCCAACAAGAGATCTGCCTTGACGGTAGCACTGTCTGCTCAGAAGGCCTTGTTTTCACTCCAGATTTTTCCATCTCCCACCCAAATGGCTGATTCACGGGAAGAGTAGTTTAATGTACAAACATTGTCGACAAATGGAAATGTAATGAAGAAAAGGATGGGCAAGATATCATTCAAATATATGATGCCTGGTTAAACAGGATGGCATTGCACATTTCGCATATATTATGGCTGGCTAAAAGACATGAGACTGCATAATTCCCATTGAAAGTGCGTTATATCGACTAGAGGGGGGGTGAATAGGCGATTTTTATGAATTCTTCACTGAGGAATTTGCCGGTGAGGAAATTCCTTAGCGAAGAACTACTTGCAGCGGAATAAGTACTCAGAAGTAAGCATAACAGATTACAAGCATAGTCATCATGATGAAATGAAGACAATCATAGAGTATAGAAAGCGTAATCACGAGGATAACACGGGATGAAGACAAGCAGATCAAGAAATTGAGCTGAGGAAATTGAGAAAGTCTTGATCAAAGTCTTCAAACAGATATGAACAAATACTCACCACGATAATGAGGAAATGAAAGGGTTGAGGAAATAGAACCAGTTAGGTTGGTGAAGACAATGATTTGGTAGACCGGTTCAAGCTGCTGTCTCGGTTATGCGTCTGGTTGGAAGCGGCCGAGTATTTAAACTCGAGGACACACAGTCCGGACACCCGATCCTTGAGCACGCAGCTCAGGACACCAAGTCCTCACCGTATTCTCCTTGAACTAAGGTCACACAGACCTCGTCCAATCACTCGTGGTAAGTCTTGAGCGACTTCCAAACCTTCACAGACTTGGTCACTCGGCGATCCACAATTCCTCTTGGATGCTCTAGACCATGACGCCTAACCGTCTGGAAGAAGCACAGTCTTCAAAGGTAACAAGCGTCGGATCCACGCAGGATCAATTTCTTGATGATGCTCAATCACTTTGGGTTTGTTGGGGTTTGGTTTTGGGTTTTTCCTCACTTTTGGGTTTTTCCTCACTTGATGATTTTCTCTCAAAGTCCTCGGAGGATGGGTTGCTCTCAAATGACAAGTGTCAAGTTCTCTCGGAGCAGCCAACCAGCTAGTGGTTGTAGAAGCGGCTATTTATAGCCTAGGGAGCAGCCCGACATGATAAGACATAAATGCCCTTCAATGATATGACCGTTAGGTGGATAAGATATTTTGGGACAACATGGCCTTGAAGACAAGAACGGTCAGAAATTTGACTCTCAAATTCCTCAGGGCTATCATGTTCCTCACTGCGTAGGCAATTCGCACCGGCGAATTCCTAACTCCTCAGTCAGAACAAATTCCTCAGTGACCAGAAGAGCTTCGTCTCTGTCACTGAAGAAATTAACTGAACTGTATGAGATTTCCAAAGGCTTCACTCGAAGGGATTGGTAGGTGTAGGATTTTGAGTTGAGCATCAAATGGAAATTTTTCCTTAGTATTTCCTCGACCCCCTTTAACAAGATCACAGTGTTTCCTATGACTCAAGAAAGAGAAAATGAAACTACGAAAACAAAAGTCTTCACGCTTCATGTTCCTCAAATGAATACCAAGTCTTCAAGGTCACACCAATTTCTTCACTTTCAAAGTCTTCAGAAAGTCTTCAGAATATCAAAGTCTTCAGATGAAGAACTTCATTTTTAGGGGTCGACTTTCTCTGTAAATATCAAACTCCTCATAGACTTATAGACCTATGTACACTCACAAACGCATTAGTTACTTAACCTATAAGTCTTCAATACACCAAAATCACTAAGGGGCACTAGATGCACTTACAATATCCCCCTTTTTGGTGATTGATGACAATATGGGTTAAGTTTTCAACGAGGATAAACATAAGAATTGTAAATCGATAATGAGGAATTTGATTGCAAGATATAGAAGAACTCCCACGAAGATGTGCATAGTGAGGAATTTGCTTTTGAGGCAATGCACACTTGAAGAATTGAATCATGGAGATCTCCCCTATATCTTGTAATTCATACGCATTTGACATATAATATGAAGAATTTGAAATGCATGATGAAATATGGTGCTTGATGAAATTCAGCATGAGGAATCATAGCACATAAAGTATCGAGCACAAGTAGATTTGCTATGAAGCATAGTGCAAAATCATAATGCATCAAAAGTATCAAAGCACCATAGGGTTTAAGATTACAACTCGATCCAATAAAAGTTTCGTAAGAGCGAGAGTTGTAACTTAACAAAAATTACTGTATATAGGCAATAAACTAGACCCGCTTGAAGACTAACTCAAATTTCTCCCCTTTGTCATCGAATGACCAAAAGGATCGGCGAGGACTAACGCTCTTGAAGAATATCAAGTTGAAGGCGGAGCGCTTGACATTGTCGGGGTTGTTTGTTGAAGTAGGACCAGCCATGATGTCTTCCAAGTCTTCATTTTCATCGGTGTCGCGAGATGAAGAATAGGAGCTGGCCACCGGGGAAGGAACTTTGACCTTCTTGAATTTCTTGGAGGAGGTGTAGACCAGTCAAATTCTTCCTTGAGACCCATTGAAGTCGATTCTTCTTCACTTTGTAGACATGTGAAAGAACAGCCCAGGTGCGCTTGAAGGTTTCATGAAGGTAGAAGTGGTTTTTCTTCACTACATTGTGTGTTGAGGTCATGTTGTGAAGAATTGAACCCAATTGACGCTTGACCCACTTATGATTCCGATCAACCTTCTGATGAAGACTGAGGAGTAACTCACGATCGATCATCACCACAGGTGCGATAGCTTGAGGACTTTGCTTGGTACCGAGGTATTTGGCTGAGTCATGTGTGGCGAGTCATCATTGGTGGAGTAGGATGCTGCTTTTGCTAAACTGTCCATCCAATGGACGAATGCCTTCATCGATCACTGGCAGTAGCCTTGCCCTTGTCATCATCGAGGTAAATGTCCGTTTGAGGACTTCAATCGAGGCGGTAGCTGCGGTGGTTCAAAGTATCGACTTTGTAATTGAGTGAAGACCTTGACCTGATGAATCTCATAATCGAAGGCGCATAAGGCTTCAGCTCAAATGGTGACATAGCAATGTTAGCCAGAGTCCTCATGAAGAAATCATGGAAATTGACGGGAACGCCATGGATGATATTGAAAAGCATATTCTTCATGATGCCAACGACTTCTTCATCGTTTGAGTCGTGGCCTTTGATAGGACTCATAGTCTTCGTCAGAATCCGATAGACTGTCCGAGGCACATATAATAATTCCTTGACGAGGAATTTGGTTCTTGGTTCCTGCCTTGGCTTCAAAGGCTTCATCAAGACTTGCATATAGTGATTTGAAAGTTCTTTTCTTCATAGATAGGAAGCGCACCATCAAGCGGAGGATCGAGTGGTAGGGCACGCGAAGCAATTCAATTGCAGGTGCCTTGTAGTGAGTATTTTCGGTCATCCAATCTAAGACCCATGAATTTACGTCTTGACGTCTCCGGTGATATGCAGGGTTGCATAGAACTCAAGAATTAGCTCTTCATTCCAGTCACAAATATCGGTCTGAAGTTTAGAAGTCTGCGTCGTGAAGAACACCGAGGATCGGCTCAAAGCTCTGGCGACTCCATATCCACATGAGGAATATGAGCATGATCGAAGATTTTATCCTTGTTGAAGAGCACCGAGGAATAGAAGTTGGCTTGGCTGGCAGTCCGGCGCCTCTTCCTAATCCGAGCAGAATCATAAGGATTATATTCGATGAAGAACACGTGCTCGGCAAAGAAATCTTCAGCCTTGAACTTTTGCTTGGTTGAGAACGGATTCTTTTGCTTGGGCGGAGGGGTGTCGATGAGTTGCATCACCACCTCGGGAATCACAAGTTCAGTTTCTTCACTGAGGAGTTTCTTGCTCCTCAACTTGTGCGCTTGAGGATTAGCGGCGGCAGTTTCATCGACACTAGTGGCTGGAATTTCTTCATGCATGTAATCAGTGGGTTGATTTTCTTGAGTCGATTCGGACTGTTTGTGCAGGGACCGAGGAATCTGTTGGAGCGGGGTGAAGAGAGGAGTATTGGGATCTTGACTTTCCCAAAAGTCATCATTGATAACTGGTGTGGTGCATCCAATATCCACATCTTCATCTTCAATTTCCTCGACCAGCCTAAGGAATTTCATAGTCGATGAAGCGAATAAGCTGGGGTTGAAGGGATGGCATCCACTTCAATTTCTTCATCAAGCTGCTCGGCGAAGCAGCGGTGATGTTCTTCATCGGATCCGATTGGGATCTCATAGTCTTCTCCAAAAGGAACAACTTCCTTTGATGGTATGGAGGAAATTGGAACAGCATCAATTGGAGTTTCGAATGAGCTGGTCATTGGCTTCATTTTCTTCACGAAGAATCGACGTATGGTGATGCTTTCCTTTTCTTCACAAAGCAGCTCGTTTCTGCAGCCTTGGTTTTCTTCACATCAAAAGCGGATGGAAGAATTGGAGTTGGAGTTGGCGCAGGAGGAGCCGAGGAATTTGGTTCGATTTCTTCAGAGCAATCGATGCGCAGTTCCCTGTCTTGAGCAATTTCTTCAGCGCACCACTAGTGGGTGCCACAGCAATTTCTTCGGTGGTGGAATGGGATCATCAGCCACAGAATCAACGTTTTCATCAGCAGGCTGAATGTCATCAGCCAGTCTGTCATTTTCTTCAAGATGGCTGAAATTTGAGGCTACTGACTGAGGAATTTCATGTTGCATTGGGGCAGCAACATTTGTGAGGTTCTTCGTCAGTTGTGAATCGACCTTGGCTCCTTGCCAATCAGCATTGTATGAATTGAAGTTTTTCTTTGAGGTTTTGAATTTCGATCTGGACTGGAGAAGCTCCTCGGTGTCATCCTCGACAACGCTTTTTCTTCAGAACTTCTCCTTCCTGTATTGAGCCTTTTGATTTCCCTCGCCTTTTCATACTTCCATTTTTCTTCAGCTATGAAGTGAGTCAACATATGACTTTGTCCAGTGTCAAATGAAGGTCGAGGCGGAGGGTATTGGGATCATTGTGCCGGAGATCAATAAAGTCGAGGACTTTCTTCGGTCCAATAGCGATGGTACAGATGTACCTTTGGCTCTAGCGGCCCTTACTTGACGGTCTCTCGATGATTTCCATGAAGTTCTTCATCGGATGCCTCATCATCGATGGCACATGGAATGCAACCATTTTCTTCGTTGGGCTAGGCCGAGGACCTCGTCCATTGTTGCTTTGGTCTTGGTGAGTCGGACCGATTGAAGAAATGGGAGCTGCCGAGAACTTGCGAGAGATGCTCGAGGCAATTGAAAAGCCAGCAGTCCTTTGACATGTAGCTAGGTGCACGAGGCTGAAGGTTTTGACGGAGCTGTTGAGGACTTTGGTGGAGCAGCAGCAGTTTGAGGAATTTGCTTGGAAGGTGTTCTTTGAGGAACTTGGCCGTGAGGGCGCAGATGATGAAGCACTTGGCTTATGAGCAGGCTTCTTTTGCATTGATTTCCTCGGTTTGACCGAGACCTCTGTGGCGATAGCGGCGTAATCCTCATTGAATTTCTTCACCGCCTCCTTTGCTTGCTTTGCCAATTTTGCTTGGCGTTTAGCCCATTCCTCGTGAAAGTCCTCACCTCGTTTGATGCTTGTGGGATCAGCTATTTGGCCAGTGCCAAAGGAGCTCTTGGGCATGGAGGATTAAGAGCGAATTTCTTCATGTACTTAGGAGTTACATATCTATATTCCCTCCATTCCCGTGCCCATCTCCGTTCAATCTTCCGAATACGCACCTTGCGTTGATTTTTGCTTTCTTCATCCGGTGTGCGATGAGTCGGCATATATATCCTCGGGGATTTCAAACGCAGTCATAACCTCGGGTTTCTTTCCTCCCATTCGTGGCTTCTTACCATCTGCCATTTTCTTGATTGAGGAAATTGAACAATTGAGTTCTCTGAAGAAGTGTGCAGATTGTCTTCGAGGAACGCTGCAAATGAGTTAAGTTGATGAGAACCTAGGGATTCAGCAGCGGACATTTGTACCTGTGAACAGAGTATAGGTGCGAGGAATTTGGAGAGGTCATATGCGTTCTCAGAAGGTTTTAAAAAAAACAAGTTTTGAGGATTTGACCAGATGAGCCTTGAAGAATTTTACTAAGCGTTCTTTGTCTTAGGTTCCATAGTTGTATAGATCGAGGATCCACACGATTGAGGAATCTTGAAGAAAATCATAGCTTAGAGAAACGAGGCAAGAGATTTGAGGTGTTCATATGTGTGAAGATTTGAGGAATAAACACCTTTGAAGAATATGAAGAAAATTTGAGAATCAAAGCGAGTAATAAAAGTAACTTTTAATTACCGAAGTGAAGAACACGACGACCGAGAAGAACAGTTGGGAAGTTAAATGCTGTTCAGATCTTCCACGCCCTAACTTGGCGGAGGAAGACAGCTACGGCGACGGCGGAGTGAAGATTTCCGCTGATCGGCGCGAGTACGTCGGCGACGAGGTCAAGGCAGTGAAGCTTTTCCTCACCGGCGACGATGGAGTAGCGGCGGCGCTAGGGTTTGAGGAACTCGAGCGAGAGAGAGAGGTCAAGCAGAGTAAAAGAGTGAGGAAGGGGAGAGGGATATTTATAGACACGGTGAAAGACGGGTCGCCCGAAGATTTAGGACGAGCATGCCCCTGATCATTTCCCTTCTCACGACATGTGTCACCCACGTACTGTGTAGTGGAGATCGTGTACGATCGTGGGTGAATAAAGTAATGCATCGTGGGATGCGGAACGGTTTGAGCGGCAAAAACGAGGGTTTGGATAAGATTCGTTTTAAAGTTCCGTTCGCAATTTCTTCAGCTGTCAAGGACACAGTGAAGATTTTGAACGAGTTTCAAAGTAGAACGCACATGAAGAATTTGTGAATGGATTGGGTTGAGTATAGCATAGAGGGAAAGGGTCCGATCACATTCACTTAGCATAAAAGCGACTTGAGGAAATAGCCATAAGTGAATGCGTAGAGGACATAAACCCATATATGTATATAGCCAATGAAGAAAGACGACGGAAATAGTGAGGATTTTGCAAAGTTGAAGAATTTAAAAAAAGCGAAGAATTTCAAAACTGAGGAAAAACTCAAATTGAAGATTTCAACTTTGGTGGTGGCGTGACCCAATCAGATAAGAATGATGATTTCAGACACCGCGTACAATTGTCGTAGGGTTCTGAGAATCAATTTCTTCATTAGTTTCTTCACACTTAGAGTGTTATTCTTCATTGATTGAAGAAAAACGTTTCTTCATGTGTTGCACATCTAAGTCATCAATTTTGCATAAGTGTTAGGATGTGTGTCCTTTTTCAAAGAACATTCGAAGATTCTAAGATATTTAGCTCACACCGCAACTTGCTAAATTTCTTCTCATCCAAGGGCTTAGTGAAGATATCAGCTAGCTGTTCTTCAGTCTTCACGTGCTTTCGATGGAGATGTCGCCCTTCAACACATGATCACGAAGAAAATGATGACGAATTTGAATGTGCTTTGTCTTCGAGTGCTGAACTGGGTTGTGAGCAATCTTGATGGCACTCTCATTGTCACAGTAGAGAGGCACATTCTTCACGTTGATGCCGTAGTCCTTGAGAGTCTGCTTCATCCACAGCAATTGAGCACAACACGAGCCAGCAGCAATGTATTCCGCTTCCGCAGTAGACAGTGATACGCAGTTCTGTTTCTTCGAGGACCAATGGACCAAAGATCGTCCGAGGAAATGACAAGTACCAGATGTTGACTTGCGGTCCACACGATCACCGGCATAGTCAGTCAGAATATCCAATGAGATCAAAAGTAGAGCCCTTGGGGTACCATAATCCTAGTGTTGGTGTGTGAGCTAGATATCGAAGAATATGCTTCACAGCCCTTATGGTGTGATTCCTTGGTGTAGCTTGAAATCGGGCACACATGCAAACACTAAGCATTATATCTGGCCTAGATGCACATAAGTACAATAAGGAACCAATCATGGAGCGGTATACCTTGTGATCAAGTCAATACCATTTTCATCAATGCATAGATGGCCATTTGTGGGCATAGGAATTTTGACACCTTTGCGCCTTGCATGCCGAATTTCTTCAGGACATCTTTGAGGTATTTCTCCTGAGATATGAATATTCCATTGTGTTGTTGACGAATTTGAAGACCTAAGAAGAATTTCAACTCTCCCATCATAGACATTTGATATTCTTCACTCATCATGTAGGCCAATTCATCACTATAGCGTTGGTCAGTACAGCCAAAGATAATATCATCAACATATATTTTGCACACAAAAAGTTCACAATCATAAGATTTAGTAAAGACAGTAGGATCGATTGAACGGTGTGAAGCCATTCTTCACGAAGAATTCCTTCAATGTATCATACCATGCCCGACGGGCTTGCTTGAGGCCATAGAGGGCCTTATTGAGTCTGAAGACTTTGTCGATTCTTTGGATCTTCAAAACACTGGGGTTGAGCAACATATACTTCTTCCTCAAGCTTACCATTGAGGAATGCACTTTTCACATCCATTTGATATAAAGTGATATTGTGATGGTTAGCATAGGCGAGTAATATGCAATAGACTCAAGTCTAGCAACAGTGCAAAAGTTTCATCAAGTCAATTCCTTCAACCTACGTGTAGCCTTGAGCTACTAGTCGTGCCTTATTCCTCACCACAAGACCATTTTCATCTTGCTTGTTGCGATAGATCCACTTTGTGCCAATGATATTATGCTTGCGAGGATCTGGACGTTTGACCAGTTCCTTACATTGTTGAGCTCGAATCGATGTAATTCTTCTTGCATGGCCTGAATCCACTCCGGCTCGTAAATGCTTCATCTACCTTAGAGGGCTCTGTGATAGAGACAAAAGCATAGTGCCCACAAAAGTTAGATAAATGTGAAGCTTTTGAGCGTGTGAGAGGACCTGGCGCTTCAATGTCATCGATGATCTTGTCAACTTGCACTTCTTTTGCAACGCGAGGATGAGCTGGTTGTCGTCGAGGAATTTGATCATTTTCCTCGGCACCATTTTCTTCAAAGATTATCTTGAGTGCATCACCGACGCGTTCTTTACGTCTGAGGAATGAATTCTTCAGCAGTTTCTTCAAGAGGAATGACATCCTCGGTTGCCTTGAACCTGATAGAATCCTCGGATGCTTGGGTTCGCCTAACACAGAAGGTAGGTGCTCTCTTTGCGAGCCATTAGTTTCATCGAACCGCACATCTACAAAGGTCAACAATCTTGTGAAGTGCGATGTTGAAGACTCAGTAGGTGTGCGAGTCCTTTCCATAACCAAGCATAAAACCTTCATGTGCTTTCGGTGCAAATTTAGAGTTGTGGTGAGGATCTCTAATCCAGCATTTAGCAATCAAGACTTTGAAGTAACTTACATTAGGTTTCTTGTCGTTGAGGAGTTCATAGGCAGTCTTCTTGAAGAATTTGTGAAGATATACTGTTGATGATGTGGCACGCGGTGTCAATTGCTTCAATCCGAAACGACTAGGCGTTTTGTATTCATCAAGCATAGTGCGAGCCATCTCAACAAGAGTTCTGTTCTTGCGCTCCACGATGCCATTTTGCCGAGGAGTATAAGGAGCGAGATAACTCATGAGTGATACCAAGTTCATCAAGATAGTCATCAAGACCGGAATTCTTGAACTCGGTTCCATTGTCACTCTGATGTGCTTGATCTTCACACCAAAGTTAGTTGAAGCCCTCGAGGAAAATCGTTTGAAGACTTCCGCACTTGATTTTTGTAAGTAACAATGTGTACCCATGTGTAACGAGAGTAATCATCAACAATAACAAAGCCATATAGTGATGCTTCATTAACGACAATTTGAATAATGATTGGGACCAAAGAGGTCCATGTGAAGCAATTCAAGGGACGAGTAGTGTTCATGATAGTCTTTGCTTTGGATGCTTGGCCTTGGTCATTTTTCCAGCCTCACAGTTCGCATAGGTGATCCTTGAGGAATTTGACATTCTCAATGCCAATGACATGCTTCTTCTTCGCATGGCAGTGCAAATTCCTCATGCCTGCGTGACCAAGTCGTCGATGCCATAGCCAGCCTTCTCGAAGCTTTTGCAAGTAGGCACACGGCTGGTTGTGGTCCCGTAGAGAAGTCAACAATATACAAGTCTCCTCTCCTAAAGCCTTCAAGACTTTGGAATTGTCGCCTTCCATAATCACAACACAACGATACTTGCCAAAGATAACAACCATATCAAGATCACAAAGCATTGAGATCGACATGAGGTTATATCCTAAGGACTCAACAAGCATGACTTTGTCCATGTGCATGTCCTTAGAGATAGCAACCTTACCAAGTCCCAATACGACTTTTGCCTTTGTCAAAGAAGATGATATGCTTCAGATGTGACGGTGATAAGGTAGCATCCATCAATAGATTCTTGTCACCAGTCATGTGATTTGTATATCCACTATCGAGAACCCACTCAGTGGCTTTGGGTTGATCATCCTGCAGATGAATTAGTACAACTTACGATCTCATATACTTCATCAGTGAAGAATATGATATCAAGTTCATCGATGAATTTCATCGACCAAGATTCAAATAAGCGGTAGGAGGGCGTGTGAAATGAAAGTTCATTTCATCATGATTAGCTGCGTCCTTTCGTGCATTTTGTCGGGCCCCCAAAGAAATTCTTGAGACGTTTAGGCACGGGAGACCTGACCTGCAGAAGAGATTAGTTCTTTTCTTCACCACCCACATCTTAAGGGGTGGCAAAGAGTTCATCATTCTCATGAAAGCACCATACGAGAATGGTGGCATAGAGGCCAAACCATTTCGTTTCACATAAGAGGGGTTAGGGTAAGCATATGAATAAGCGGAGAAATTCTTCGAGGACTTATGAACATATTGGTTTGAAGAATAATGCACATATTCATAGCCCTTAGCTCTACCCTGCGAAACAGAGTTGTTAGCACGATGATAATCATATGAGGACTTTGTTCCTTTTAAGGAATTTGATCCACGTGAGGAATTTGGTCCGTATGAGGACTTGGATCCATATGAAGAATTTGGTCCATATGAAGAATTTGATCTGGGGTTCTATTCTTCACTGGTGGTGTCATGAGGACATTCACCTGAAGACTTTCAAAGCACTTCTTGGGAACCCAGATTTTCTTCATAGGGGAACCGTTCTGCGATTAGTGCCAACATATCTAGCAAATACTTCACCATTCTGATTTTTGAACAGTTTATAGTTGGAGTCAAATGACTCATCAGTAGAATGAGGAAATTCGCACGTAAAACCAGATAAGGTAGATGGATCAACTGGAGGTCCCTTTGCGACAACCCATGAGGTTTTGGGATACTTTGCTCGGGCTTCCAATACATTCCATCGACATTGAGTTTCCTCTCAAAGGCAATGCCCTCTTTCCTAGGGTTCTTATTGAGGATCTGCTTTTTAAGCACATCACAAAGAGTCTGATGCCCTTTGAGGCTTTTGTACATGCCTGTCATGTACAATTCCTTCGATCTGCATCGTCAAGGATACTAGCAATGTCCTCGGATGAGGAATTAGTGATAGCAGGCAGGTGAAGAATTTGTAACAGTTGAAGCATTTGAATATTCAGGTGAAGAATTAGCAGTTTCACGTTCAATGCACTTTAAGCATGGAGGAACAAATTCTTCTTGAGAAGCGCTGATTTGTTGAGCAAGTAATGAATCGCGCTCCTTCTGAAGATCTTCATAACTCACTCTTAGCTTCTCAAGATCTTGCTTTCTTTGAACAAATTCATAAGAAAGTTTCTCATGATCAGATAAGAGAGTGTTATGATGACCTTGAAGGTTATCAAGCCTAGACTGAAGTCTCTGAAGATTTTCACCGGGGCTTGAGTGCGATCCATTTCTTCACCTAACATATCATCACTCTTATCTAGCATGTTTTGAACCTTCTCAAAAGCCCTTTGTTGTTTTATAGCAATCTTAGCAAGTTTAGAGTAGTTGGGCTTGAGATCCTCATCAGATTCATTTTCACTAGATTCAGAGGAGGTGAAATTTAGTACCTTAGCACCTTTTGCCATGAAGCAATAGGTGGGAGCGTAGTCATCATCATCCTCATCGGGCTTGTCGGTAGTCGGTTTCTTGATGTTGAAGAGGGACTTGCTAACAAAAGCGAGAGCAAGAGCCGGACTAGCCACACCAGATTCGGATTCTTCGACTCCTCCTCTTCCTCATTTTCCTCAGATTCAGCTTCAGAGTCCATTTCCTTGCCAATGAATGCCCGAGCCTTTTCGGAGCTGCTCTTCTTGTGAGAAGAAGGTTTTGAGGATTTTGATGATGAAGATTTTGATGATTTCTTTTTCTTCTTCACGTCATCAGAACTATAATCCTTGTGTTTCTTCTTTCTTAATTCCTTTTCCCACTGAGGACAATCTTGGATATAGTGACCAGGTTTCTTGCATTTGTGACAAAGTCTTCTCTTATAGTCACTAGATGAGGAATCACTTCTTCTTGAGGATTTTCCAAAGCGACCACGTCTTGAGAATTACTGGAATTTCTTCACGGCGGTGCTAGCTCCTCGCCAAATTCTTCAGGATCTCCTAGGCTACTACCGTAGTCTTCACTCTCGATTCGGACACAGCCTTGGCCTTCGAGGCACGTGTTTTTCCATAGCCGTAACCATAGAGATCTCTCTTTTCAAAAATTTGGAACTTCGTGAGTATTTAGCCTTTCGAGGATATCGGCGGGATCAAGAGACTTGTAGTCAGCTCGTTCTTGTATCATCGGTGCGGAGTATCAAATGAGGAATCAAGCGATCTTAGCAATTTCTTCACCACCTCATGGTCGGTGATGTCGGTGGCACCCAAAGTGCTTGAAGCTCATTTGAGATGTCGGTGAGGCGATCGAAGGTTTGTTGAACATTTTTCGTTGTCGGGTCTTTTGAAGCGGTTGAAGAGATTCCGAAGAACATCAACTCGAGAGTCACGCTGAGTTGAAACACCTTCATTTACTTTGGACAGCCTGTCCCAGATGAGTTTGGCAGATTCCAAAGCACTCACTCTTCCATATCGACCTTTGCTCGAGATGGCCACATATGATATTCTTCGCTTGAGAATCGAGTTGCTTGAATCTCTTCACATCAGCATCATTCGGAGAAGGTGTGACCGAGGAAACACCTTTTGTCACAACATACCGTAGATCGTTGTCAATTGCTTCAAGATGCATTCGCATTTTGTTCTTCCAAGAGGGGTAGTCCGTCCCATCAAGGTAGGACACCCTGCTGAGACCTTGATCATACCTGCGGTCGACATAACTAAAACTCCGGTGGTTAAACCAAAATCACACGTAACAAGGGAGTACCTTGCTCGATACCAATTGAAAGTGCGTTATATCGATTAGAGGGGGGGGGGGTGAAGGCGATTTTTATGAATTCTTCAACGAGGAATTTGCGGTGAGGAAATTCCTTAGCGAAGAACTACTTGCAGCGGAATAAGTACTCGAAGTAAGCATAACAGATTACAAGCATAGTCATCATGATGAAATGAAGACAATCACAGAGTACGTAAAGCGTAATCACAGGATAACACGGGATGAAGACAAATAGACTCAAGAAATTGAGCCGAGGAAATTGAGAAAGTCTTGATCAAAGTCTTCAAACACAGATATGAACAAATACTCAACACAAGAATGAGGAAATGAAAGGGTTGAGGAAATAGAACCAGTTAGGTTGGTGAAGACAATGATTTGGTAGACCAGTTCCAACTGCTGTCTCGGTTATGTACGTCTGGTTGGAGCAATTGAGTATTTAAACTCGAGGACACACAGTCCGGACACCCGATCGAAAGCACGCAGCTCAGACACCAAGTCCTCACCGTATTCTCCTTGAACTAAGGTCACACAGACCTCGTCCAATCACTGTGGTAAGTCTTGAGCGACTTCCAAACCTTCACAGACTTGGTCACTCGGCGATCCACAATTCCTCTTGGATGCTCTAGACCATGACGCCTAACCGTCTGGAAGAAGCACAGTCTTCAAAGGTAACAAGCGTCGGATCCACGCAGGATCAATTTCTTGATGATGCTCAATCACTTTGGGTTTGTTGGGGTTTGGTTTTTGGGTTTTTCCTCACTTTTGGGTTTTTCCTCACTTGATGATTTTCTCTCAAAGTCCTCGGAGGATGGGTTGCTCTCAAATGACAAGTGTCAAGTTCTCTCAGAGCAGCCAACCAGCTAGTGGTTGTAGGGGCGGCTATTTATAGCCTAGGGAGCAGCCCGACATGATAAGACATAAATGCCCTTCAATGATATGACCGTTAGGTGGATAAGATATTTTGGGACAGCCATAAACACAAAGAACGGTCGGAAATTTGACTCTCAAATTCCTCGGGGCTATCATGTTCCTCCTTTGTGTAGGCAATTACATGGCGAATTCCTAACTCCTCGGTCAGAACAAATTCCTCATTGACTGTAAGAGCTTCGTCTACATCCTTTGAAGAAATTGACTGAATCGTATGAGATTTCCAAAGGCTTCACTTTCGAAGGGATTGGTAGGTGTAGGATTTTGAGTTGAGCATCAAATGGAAATTTTTCCTTAGTATTTCCTCGACCCCCTTTAATAGTACGGTGTTTCCTATGACTCAAGAAAGAGAAAATGAAACTACGAAAACAAAAGTATTCACGCTTCATGTTCCTCAAATGAATACCAAGTCTTCAAGGTCACACCAATCTCTTCACTTTCAAAGTCTTCAGAAAGTCTTCAGAATATCAAAGTCTTCAGATGAAGAACTTCATTTTTAGGGGTCGACTTTCTCTGTAAATATCAAACTCCTCATAGACTTATAGACCTGTGTACACTCACAAACGCATTAGTTACTTAACCTATAAGTCTTCAATACACCAAAATCACTAAGGGGCACTAGATGCACTTACACCCATATATGATATAGAAACTAAACAGGTGGCATTACAGAACATGTCTAAACTAAGCAGATGACATATATGATGTCAAAAGTAGGCACCGCAAGGCAACATATGCATGATATGACTAACATCATCATGCCAAGGTAGAGCAAACACCTTGGGGGTAAATAGGAGTGGTCGGCGTCTGAATCCGCCTCGAGCAGATATCTTCCTCTCGATTACAATCTGGAGAGGGTGGGGAGGGTTTGCCATTGAACCCACCATGGAGCGATGTCTGCATGACATTGTATTGCCACGCATAAAACTCTTCTCTTTTTCTACATGTTCAGCATGATGTGTACAATAACCGACATGCATACGGAAAAATATGGTGAGATTATGTAAGGAGAGCATGCAGAAATTTAGAGTGATGGTAACAACCGGTGGATGGATCCAAAAATAATGATATCAGGGTGATGATTGCTTTAAATTAATAAAAAGACAGATGATGATTGCTTTACTATTTGTTTCCCACCCAAGATGAACAACATAGGAATACCCTAGGTGAACCAGATATTAGACAGACATACTATTCATTGCTGCCTCGATATGTGCCCCACAACAAATTTAGAACTCAAGTTTGAACATTAATTTGGACCTGACTTGGGAGTCCAAGAGCTGAACAGGACGATCAAGTAGCAGGTAAGTTTAAGCAATGCATAACATAAGCAGAAACAAAAGAGTGCGACCTCTCTTGTGGACCCGTGTACTCCTCAGGTTCATCTGCTGAGTCGATGATGGTGATGCCGTTGCGGTGGGTGCCGGCGGCAGGGAAGGAGATCTGAGGCGGCAAAAGACGGTCAGGAGTCGTGATGTCTGGTTTGGTGGATGCTTCTGTCGACGGAGCAGCTCAGATGAGGTGGACGACATCCCGGCAGGAGCAGCACAAACCACACAAAGTTCCCTTCGACACGTACCTATAACTGAAGTAATTCTGTAAGGGCACATTTGGCTTGCATGACTCTTAAAACGCAGGGATAGGAAAAAACACCAGAATAGGATAGGAAAATGCACATGGTAAACAGAGCATTTGTAAACACAGGATTTCTGTCAACTTGGGTGTTTGGTTTACATGAATTGGAAGAGCAGAGGAATGCAAAGAAACATGGCCAAAATAAAGTGAAACCATATGAAAGCGTGTATAGTTAGAATGGTATTCTGGCACTAATGCACTTGGTCTTGTTTTCATGCATAGATTTTGAAAACTAGGTCCAGGTGGATGTTTTTCTTCATTCCTTTCAACAAAATGCATGAATAATTGAATAGTAGAGTGCCATTGGAAAATTCCCTATTGCTATGTTTTTCCATTGAACCTATAGTGCAATAATGGATCGACGTGATTGTAGAGTAATAAGTGATGCAACAAGTGTACAACCTCTTTGCCGTGGCAGTAATGTCGACCTCAAAGCATCATTGGGTTGGTCATTTGAAGCGATTGAGGCGAGAGGTGGTTGTCGGGAGGAAGATCTGAGGAATCATAGATGGCGTCCGAGGCCTTTGCTCACATTGTGATGGATCGTTACATCCTTTGGAGCAGCTCCGGTGAGCCGTAAGACGTCAAGGCTGAAGCAAGCACAAGATGTACATCGTCAATCTCAAGTGGGATTCTAATAGCATCTCCAATAGATGATGTAAAATGGATGTAAAATTAACATCACCAAAAACCACCTGACTACAACAGATGAGGTAAAAACTGTTGACTTTGAACTTAACTATCGAAACTGAAATTTACTGTGCAATCTGAATGCTACTGTCGAAACTGAACGCAATGGTAGCAGAGAGCCACTTGACATGTAGTTTAGGGAGGGCCTGCAGCTCATCTTCAACCTACACCCCCCTGAGCCGCCAGCCACCACCGGCCGAACCGCCGGCCCCAGCGCAGCCTCACCGCCCCGAAACAACTCGCCACCGCCGCCCCGGCCAGCCCTCTAGGTCCCCTGCCCCCACCCTGAACCCTAAGATAGATAGTGGGGTACCTCTCCGGCGAGCCCCCGTCCCTCAAGTGGTGGTTCTTCCTTAACTCCGCGAGCCCCCAACCCCTGAAAATTGGTGACCCAAAAGTCGATTCAGTCGGTCAAGTGTGGCTTAATCGAGCAGAGCGAAGACGAGCGAGGGGGAGAGCAGCAGCAGCAGCTGGGCAAGCGAGCGATCGAGCGAGAGCTGGAGCAGCAGCAGCGCGGGCGAGTGAGCGAGAGCCGGAGCAGCAGTAGCAGATCCGGAGGTATGGACGCCGCCGCCGAAGGGGCCTCCAAGTGGGGGAGAGCCGCCGTGGAGATGTCGCCCGCGGCGCCGGCTTCAAGGTAGCCGATGCATGCGGGTGCGGGATGGAGCACCATCGGTGCCGAGAGGTCGAGTTAAGGAGAAGGTGCGATGCGATGAGTGTACAACCTCTTTGGTGGCGCCGAGTAGGCCTCGGCTTCGTCCGAGGAGTCGGTGAGGATGATGCGGTTCCGGTAGAGCAGGTTAAGGCAGCGCTGTGGGGATTGAGCAGCCGGGATAGACGAGGCGATCGTCGAAGCAGCTCCTTGGAGGTGGAGGACGGGGTGGCTGAACCGGCGGGACAGCGAGATGGACGACGGATCCTCATCCGGGGAGGTGGACGAGGGACGTCGAGCTATTGTGGTGGATGACGTCTTCGGGGAAGAGGCTGCGGCTGGGCAGCGGTGACATGGCGGACGGAGGAGGGTGGGGTTTCGTGGCTGGAGCGGAGAGGTTATGGTGGCCTGGGATTTCGAATGGCGAAAAGGGGGCGATGGGAGGGGGTGAAGCATGACTTAGGGACACGCTTGTCCAAAATGTAGGGTGTGTTACAAAAGTACCCCCCACCGATTTGAACTAGCGGCCCTTTCGACTCAGGGTTAGAAGGGGGATTTCACGTGTCAGGATTTGGCAGCTGGAGGGATTTTTTGCGCGCGTTGTAATTTCGGGATAGCAAGGCGCGGGTTGTGAAGGCGCCTGCTTTGGGAGCACGATATCTGAATTTTCGGGATATAACAAGACGCGGGTTGAATTTTAGGGACAAGCCTAACGTGTAGTAATATTGTACTTGTAATGCACTAAATCAATTCGCCCTTCCCTCAACCAAAAAGAAACGAAAAAAATAAAACTATTCACACCACACAAAGAGAGAGTCTTGCCCCGTTTTACTATACAAATGATATTCAAAGCTACTCCCTCCTTCCATCTATATAGGGCCTAATGAGTTTTTCGATGCTAACTTTGACCAAATATTAGAGCAATGATATATGACATGCAACTTACACAAAGCACACCGTTCAACTCGTGCAGCGAAAGGTTACATCAATGATATAATTTTCACATTGTGAATGTCATGTACTATTAATCTTGTCAATAGTCAAAGGCGGTCTTAAAAATCTCATTACGCCCTATATAGATGGAAGGAGGGAGTATGAATCCATGTTATGTCCGATTAAATTTTTTCGCTTGCTGTATAATGCATCTAACCTACTCATACCAACGTTTTAGTGCATTCCAAATGTCTATACTACCGCTGCAATTCGAACTAAATTTGAATTTGTTTCTCTATTTCAATAAGAATCTATTGATTGTTGCCAACTTCAACCATCATTCGTGTATTACCTTAATAACACACCACATGATTGCTATAGAGATAGATATGAACTATGTGTACTACATGAACTCGAATTCTATTTTTTGAATACACTTGATGTTGATTCCAAATAATAGTACATTTGATGTACTAACTATATATTCATAATCTAAACCATGTTCCATACGTACACCGTGTTTATCACACAAAGTATAGTGCCCCGCCCCCTACATTATGACAAGTATTTAGACCTGAGTTGCAAAAGCCACACATTAGCCCAAATTATAATCAATGTTCTACATTATGATATCTTTTTCAAGTATCCGTATCCACTTTTCTATAATGAATTATGATCTTTGTTCGTATTTTACACCTTCACGATCCTCTTCTATTTGTAGCTAGCTAGCGCTAACTTTCTATCGTGCATGCACACGCCCGCCCCCCCCCCTCACACACCCTTAGCGTCCCCTCCATCATGCAAGTTCATTATTTCTCTTTAGGTCGTCCACCAGCGGTGTGTGTAGGCCCCCGGCTCCTTATTTTTTGCACACACCGGTCGATATACCTCTCTAGCCAAGTGTGCCTACAACAAATACATATATACTTCCCATCTTCTCTTCTCTCCGTCCATGCCCCCATATGTCCAATACGATTCCACGCAGGTGCACACTCCCGCCACTCTTTTCATTAATCACATGCTCGCACACTCCTCCCCCCTCGACATGGTAGGCCTCTCGCACCACCTCCTAGCCACACCCTCTCCCCTGCTGCCTCTCCGACCTTATTTGCTTCTAACACATGCAAAGCGCAGTATATGAACTGATCTCCCTACATATAGCTGTGTCGACTATAATTCGTTTTCACCAAGCACCGATACACTTACCTTGCTAGTTATGTCTCTCCTTTTCTCGGACACTAGACGGTTGATCTTCCTATGTAGTTACGCATGCTTACCACAACCATATCTTCTCCCCTCATCATCCTTGAATACCTCCCGACCCGTCTCTCACACGCATGTGCATAGACAGACAGACATCCCCCGCCTTCACTTATTGATATTGCACTCATACCCTCCATTTGTCTAGCAGGCCTCTCCCACCATTTGTGAGATGCCACTCCACCACCAACCCTCCGACGCTCTACCTTTGTCTTTTCCCCAACCTTATTCCTCTGCTACACATATCCATGGATGTCGATCGATCTCCCTCAATACATAGCTAGGTCTCTCTCCTTCCCCACACATATACTAGTCGACCGGTCTCTACCCCCCCCACAATCGATAGTCGAACGTTGTAGGTAGGTATCCATGCCATGGAGAAGAACTGCAACTCTGCCCACTCAAATTCCAATAGGCCAGCCGCCCTGTATCTTTGACGTGGGCAAACACAAATTCGATGACACTATTTATCGATCGCGTAGCCACACACTTCATCCTTGTTTTCAATTGTATCGATATCTCACGTCCATGACTCCGTTTCACACACATTGCATATGTTACGTTTTTCTGATTGAGATATCATCAACACATTGCCTCTGTTTCGCACAAACAATCTCTCTCACACCCACTGATACTTCTCCGTCGTATCTACTTTTTCAAACACTTTTGCCCTTGTTTTGGACTCTAACTTGTATGATTTGAATGGAACTAACCCGGACTGACGCTGTTTTCAGCAGAATTGCCATGGTGTTGTTTTTGTGCAGAAAACAAAACTTCTCGGAATGACCTGAAACTCCACGGAATATCTTAGAATAAATAATAAAAAATCCTCGCTAAAGATGAAGACCAGGGGGCCCACACCCTGTCCACGAGGGTGGGGGCGCCCCCCCCCCTCCTGGGCGCGCCCCCTACCTCGTGGGCCCCCTGGAGACCTTCCGATGCCAACTCCAACTCTATTTATTGGCTTTCAGGGAGAAAAATATTAGAGAGAAATAATCATTGTGTTTTACGATACGGAGCCGCCGCCAAGTCCTAATATCTCTTGGGAGGGCTGATCTGGAGTCCGTTCGGGGCTCCGGAGAGGGGAATTCGTCGCCGTCGTCATCATCAACCATCCTCCATCACCAATTTCATGATGCTCACCGCCGTGCTTGAGTAATTCCATCGTAGGCTTGCTGGACGGTGATGGGTTGGATGAGATTTATCATGTAATCGAGTTAGTTTTGTTAGGGTTTGATCCCTAGTATCCACTATGTTCTGAGATTGATGTTGCTATGACTTTGCTATGCTTAATGCTTGTCACTAGGGCCCAAGTGCCATGATTTCAGATCTGAACCTATTATGTTTTCATGAATATATGTGTGTTCTTGATCCTATCTTGCAAGTCTATAGTCACCTATTATGTGTTATGATCCGACAACCCCGAAGTGATAATAATCGGGATACTTCTCGGTGATGACCATAGTTTCAGGAGTTCATGTATTCACTATGTGCTAATGCTTTGTTCCGGTTCTCTATTAAAAGGAGGCCTTAATATCCCTTAGTTTCCAATAGGACCCCGCTGCCACGGGAGGGTAGGACAAAAGATGTCATGCAAGTTCTTTTCCATAAGCACGTATGACTATTTACGAATACATGCCTACATTATATTGATGAATTGGAGCTAGTTCTGTGTCACCCTATGTTATGATCGTTACATGACGAACCGCATCCAAAGATAATTATCCATCAACGATCCGGTGCTGCGAGCTTTCCATATACTGGTCTTCTCTTATTTACTTTTCCGTTACTCTGTTACAATCACTTTGCAAAAATACCAAAAACATTACTTTTTGCTGTCTTTACTTTTGTTACCGTTACCATCACTATCATATTACTTTGCTACTAAACACTTTGCTGCAGATACTAAGTTTCCGGTGTGGTTGAATTGACAACTCAGCTGCTAATACTTGAGAATATTCTTTGGCTCCCCTTGTGTCGAATCAATAAATTTGGGTTGAATACTCTACCCTCGAAAACTATTGCGATCCCCTATACTTGTGGGTTATCAAGAGAATTTTCTGGCGCCGTTGCCGGGGAGCATAGCTCTATTCTTTGAGTCACTTGGGATTTATATCTGCTCAACACTATGAAGAACTTGAAAGATGCTAAGACAACAATTTATCCCTCAACTAAGAGGGGAGGTAAGGAACTGCCATCTAGCTCTGCACTTGATTCACCTTCTGTTATGAGTAAGCTAGTGACACCTAAACCTGCTTACATTATTAGTTCCGATATGTCGCATGTTATTGATGATGCCATACGCTATGCATGATACTTATGATGAAACTACTTCTATGCTTGATACTACTGTGCCCTTGGTGAATTTCTAGATGAACAAATTTCTAGGTCTAGAGAAAGAGAAATTATTGAAACTGAATACAATGATGAAAGTGATGATGAAAATATGCCTGCTATTCACGAGGGTTATCTTTTGATGCGGAATCTTATGCAGCTATTTTTGCTGCCGAGGATAGATATGAACTTAAGAGGCTGCTAGTTAAATGGAGTAGAGAATCTCTTAGAGATAGGATGAGACCTGACCCTGCTTTTGCTACTTCACCTATCTGTGTTCCCAATAAGGATTATTATGAATTCTCTGTTGATCCTGATATAATTACTTTGGTTGAATCCGATCCTTTTTATGGCTATGAATCTGAAACTGTTGTGGCACATCTTACTAAGTTAAATGATATAGCTACCCTCTTTACTAATGATGAGAGATCGCGCTACTTTTATATACTCAAAATATTTCCGTTCTCATTAAAGGGTGATGCTAAGATATGGTTTAATTCTCTTGATCCTGGTTGTGTGTGTAGTCCCCAGAATATGATTTATTACTTCTCTGCTAAATATTTCCCTACTCATAAGAAACAAGTTGCTTTGAGGGAAATATACAACTTCGTGCAAATTGAAGAAGAGAGTCTCCCACAAGCTTGGGGGAGGCTTCTCAAGTTACTTAATGCTTTGCCTGATCATCCTCTTAAGAAACCTGAAATACTTGATATCTTTTATAATGGAGTAACCGATGCTTCCAGAGATTACCTAGATAGTTGTGTTGGTTCTCTTTTCAAGGAAAGAACACCGGATGACGTTGAAATTCTATTGAATAATATGTTGACAAATGAAAATAATTGGGCACCTCCTGAGCCAATTACTGAGCCTATTCCTAAACCAACTCCGAAGAAGAGAGGTGTTCTATTTCTCAGTCTCGAAGATATGCAAGAGGCAAAGAAATCTATGAAAGAAAAAGGTATTAAAGCTGAAGATTTTAAGAATTTACCTCCTGTTGAAGAAATACATGGTCTTGATTTACCGCCTGTTGAAGAAGTATATGATCTCAATCCTTTATTCACTGAAGAACCTCCTGATCCCGATATCCCTACACATGTTTCTCTCTATAGATATGATAAAGCTGAAGTCCCTCCTACTAAAATTGCTAGTCAGTGCTTGGATGAGTTTGATGACTTTATGTTTAAGAAAGATGACTTTAATGCTTATTTTGGTAGACAATTGAAACAGAATACCTTTATGTTTAAACACTTGAGTGATTGTATGGCTAATATTAGAGGTGAACTTAAACTTGTTAGCAAACATGCTTCTATGGTTACCACTCAAGTAGAACAAGTACTTAAAGCTCAGAAAGAAGTGCTTGATGAAATGAATAGTAAGAAAAATGATTATGCTGTTAGAGTGGCTACTAGAACTGGTAGAATGACTCAGGAACCTTTGTATCCTGAAGGCCATCCTAAAAGAATCGAGCAAGATTCTCAGAGAAATAATATTGATATGCCTAGTTCTTCTAAAAGGAAGAAAAAGAAAAATGATAGGACTATGCAAACTTCTAGTGAACCTGGTAATGATATCTCTATGTCTGATGCTGAAACACAATCTGGTAATGAACATGAAACTAGTGAAAATGTTAATGATGATGTTCATGATGATGCTCAACCTAGTAATGATAATGATGTAGAAGTTGAACCTGTTGTTGATCTTGATAACCCACAATCAAAGAATCAACATTATGATAAAGTAGACTTCGTTGCTAGGAAACATGGTAAAGAAAGGGAACCATGGGTTCAGAAACCCATGCCTTTTCCTCCGAAACCATCCAAGAAAAAGGATGATGAGGATTTTGAGCGCTTTGCTGAAATGATTAGACCTATCTTTTTGCGTATCCGGAAGCTGAAATTCCCACCATGCTTGATAATTATACTTTTAAGGGTGGAATACCAAAGAAACTTGGAGATCCAGGAGTACCTACTATACCATGCTCCATTAAGAGAAATTATGTTAAAACTGCTTTATGTGATCTTGGAGCCGGTGTTAGTGTTATGCCTCTCTCTTTATATCGTAGACTTGACTTGAATAAGTTGAAACCTACTGAAATATCTTTGCAAATGGCTGATAAATCAACTGCTATACGTGTCGGTATTTGTGAGGATGTGCCTGTTGTGGTTGCAAATGTTACTATTTTAACGGACTTTGTTATTCTTAATATTCCCGAGGATGATAGTATTTCTATTATTCTTGGAAGACCTTTCCTTAATACTGCAGGGGCTATTATTGATTGCAACAAAGGCAACGTCACTTTTCATGTTAATGGTAATGAGCATACGGTACACTTTCCGAGGAAACAACCTCAAGTTTACAGTATCAATTCTATTGGAAAAGTTCCATCGATTATATTTGGAGGTTTTGAATTTCCTATCCCTACTGTCAAGAAGAAATATTATATACTTATTATTGGGGATGTCCATATCCCCGTTGAGGTAACATAGTGTTATTCGAAATTTCTCCGGTTTCATGTTAATCGGAATGAGTTTGTTAACAAGACTTGATCAACCTTGTTATTTGATTCCTTTTTATGAGCATGAGATGGATGAAACTAGAAGCACGATATACATGCCCTCTTTACATTTTCTGTTATTTAGTAGAAATAAAGTAAAATAGTATTTTTATGTCTGTTTCCTGATTTATCCTTGCAATATAAAAATATCCCGAAAATAAAAGTCCTCAGAATGCCATGCCAATTTAATATGATTTTTTCGGGCATATTTGAGGATTTTTAGTGCAAAAATTACATGGGGGCTGCCACCTAGCCACGAGGGTGGAGGGCGCGCCCTACCCCCCCAGGCGCGCCCCCTGCCTCGTGGACCCACGGTGGCCCTCCTCCACTTATCACTGCACCCATCTTCTTCCTCTGCCTCACACAAACCCGAAAAACCAACTCAAGCTCGTGTTCCGGCCGCTTTTCTTTGTGATTTTCGATCTCCTTGCTCAAAGCACCTCTCGCAAAACTGCTTGGGAGATTATTCCTTGGTATGTGACTCCTCCATTGGTCCAATTAGTTTTTGTTCTAGTGCTTTATTCATTGCAAATTTGTGCTACATAGGTGACCATGTTCTTGAGCTTGCATGTCAAATTTATATGGTTCCAAGTAGTTCTAATGCTTGATATATGCTCTAGGCACTTGTATGAGTAGTTACTATCAGTTTTATTGAAGTTGGTTCACTTTTGTTTGAAGTTACTAAAAATTTCAGAATTATTTTTCAGAGAAAAAAATATGTTTAGGAAGATGTTCCAAGGTGGTTCTTCAAGGAAGCAAGGTCCCAGGTTTGCAATGCGTGATGCTGACGAGGAACCACCAAGAGACGCTCTTGTGAGGCACTGTGAATGGCCTTCGGAAAATTTTATGAATCAAGCGGGAATCAAGGAAGAATTTAACGCATATTTGCGTAATGCCGGTCTTGAGGACTTTGAAGCTGACAAATGCCCCGATGTCGTGATCTCACAAGTTCATTTGTGGGGAGGTTTGAGTTTTCATCTTCGCGTAATTCTCCTTCGGTCATGTTTGACCTTTATGACAAATCTTATACCATGGACTTAGAGGATTTCACTTTTGCTTGCAAACTTCCATCTTGGGGTAGTGTTAGAGATCCCTCTAAATCTGAATATAGAGATTTTCTTGCTAGAATAACTGTGGGGGAATCTAGAGATATAACACAAGCCACTATAGGGAGCATTCACTTTCCTTTTATACATTATTTTGCTCTCTTCATAGGTAGATGCATAAACGCTAAGGATGAAGCATGTCACATGTGTGCCCCTGATCTCAGCATTCTCAGAAGTGTTGTGTTAGGGGACCAATCTTATCATATGGGAGCCATTGTAGCTTGTAGGTTGCATCATAATAGACATAACGGAGATTTCTTTGGAGGAATTTATGCAACCCGCTTAGCCAATTCTTGAGATAGACATTTGTAAGGGTGATATGGAGTTACCCCCTGCTTATTTAGATTTTGATTCTATGGTTTCCCACCAGTTTGTTGAGAGGACTAAACCACCTCTCCAGTATCGACTAATCTTTAACAAACGGCATGTTGTCCATGTTACTCTTCCTGCTCCTGCCTTCTTTGATTTTTAGGCAAGAGGAAGATATATTATTACCAGAGAGGAGGCAGATGAGTACGAGAGGAGAGCGGAGGCGGCTCGACGCCATGCTACAGCTCAGGAGGCGATAGCCGCTGCATCACAGTACGACCCCATCTACACCTACGGGTATCAGCTAGGCTATCCCTGGCAATAGACCAACTTAGGCCAAAAGCCTAAGCTTGGGGGAGTACGTATTTCTCACCGACCTTACATTTATGCTCATACACACTCATTGCTAGATGTCGGTGCTCATACTCTTTCACTGTATTATCCATGCTAGTTTATTTTCTTTTTCCTGCTTTCTTCTTGTGTGTTTAATAAACCTTAGAGAAAAACCCAAAAAAATTAGTAGTGGTTTATTTTTCCTGCTGTAGTAGTAATAATTAAAAAGAAAACCCAAAAATATTTCCCGTTCTTCTTTTGCTTGTTGGGAGCTTTCCCGTGTAAATAGTTTTTATTTCTTTACTTTTCTTTGGGGGTCGAGGAGAAGACCATGATTAAATTGTTGAAGTGGCTCTTATATGCATCATTGTTGATTTAACCAAGAGCCCATATTGCCTTGTCTTCTCCTGTTTATTGAATGCTCGCAGATTCCAGCTTAGTCTAATGCACGTGCACTCTTATTATTATTCACATCGTTCGGTCGTGCAAGTGAAAGGCAATTATGATGACATATATGATGGGTATTTGAGATGGGAAAAGCTGGTATGAACTCGACCTCTTTTGTTTATGCAAATATGATGAGTCCATCATTCTTGATTCAGCTTATTATGAATAAACATGTTTGCAATGACAATTAGAGATCATAGATGCTTGTGCCATGCTTGATTAGCTACACGTTATAATGGTTTACCTTGCGTGCCAACATGCTATTAAAATGGTTGTGATATGGTATGATGGGGTGGTATCCTCCTTTGAATGATTTAAGTGACTTGACTTGGCACATGTTCACGCATGTAGTTGAAACAAATCAACATAGCCTTCCACGATATTTATGTTCATGGTGGATTATATCCTACTCATGCTTGTATTCAATGTTTATTAATTTTAATGCATGTTCATGACTGTTGTCGCTCTCTAGTTGGTCGCTTCCGCCTTTTGCTAGCCTTCACTTGTACTAAGCGGGAATACTGCTTGTGCATCCAATCCCTTAAACCACAAAGTTATTCCATATGAGTCCACCATACCTTCCTATATGCGGTATCTACCTGCCTTTCCAAGTAAATTTGTATGTGCCAATCTCTAAACCTTCAAATAAACATTCTGTTTTGCATGCTCGAATAGCTCATATATCAACTAGTGCTGCCCTTATCTTCTGTGTTAGGCGGGTTATTCTCAAGAGGAGTGGACTCCGCTCCTCACTCACGAG
This sequence comes from Aegilops bicornis, assembly GCA_021605145.1. Lineage (NCBI taxonomy): Eukaryota > Viridiplantae > Streptophyta > Magnoliopsida > Poales > Poaceae > Aegilops > Aegilops bicornis. The sequence continues at coordinate 232,794,951 of CM038675.1, read as the reverse complement.
AAAATGGCTGGTCACCGGGATGCCCAGTCCCATGCTTTATGCAAACTAAATCAAAATAATTGCAAACAAAACTCCCCACAGGACCCGTTGAATGTTGGAGGCACTCGTTGTTTCGAGCAAGCCATGGATTGATGCTTGTGGAGGAGGGGAGTATAAACTTTACCATTATGTTTGGGAACCGCCTATAATTTGTTTAGCATGGAAGATATCGTCATCTCTTAGTTGTTATGTTGACAATGAAAGTATGCCGCTCAAAATATAATTTATCTCTATTTCAAAACCGAGCTCGCACCTCTAAAAATCCTCGCTACCCTCTGCGAAGGGCCTATCTATTTACTTTTATGTTGAGTCATCACCCTCTTACTAAAAGCACTAGTCGGAGAGCACAAATGTCATTTGCATTCATTATCGTTAACTTATATCGGTATGACTATGATTGGATCTCTTTTACCATGAATTACAATGTCTAGTCAGTCCTTGATCTTTGAAGGTGCTCTGCATTTATGTTTTGCGGTCTCAGAAAGGGCTAGCGAGATACCGTCTTGTTATATCATATTATGATTGTTTTGAGAAAGTGTTGTCATCCGAGATTTATTATTATGACTCGCTAGTTGATTATGTCATTGATATGAGTAAACATGAGACCTGAGAATTATTGCAAATGTGGTTAGTTATAATCTTTGCTGAAAACCTGAATGCTGGCTTGACATAGGTACAACAACAAGAGCAAACAGAGTTTGTCAAAGCTTTTCTTTTTCTCTTTTAGTTTGTCAACTGAATGGCTTGAGGACAAGCAAGGGTTTAAGCTTGGGGGAGTTGATACGTCTCCGTCGTATCTACTTTTCCAAACACTTTTGCCCTTGTTTTGGACTCTAACTTGTATGATTTGAATGGAACTAACCCGGATGGCGCTATTTTCAGCAGAATTGCCATCTTTGTTGTTTTTGTGCAGAAAACAAAAGTTCTCGGAATGACCTTAACCTCCACGTAATATCTTAGAATAAATAATAAAAAATCCTCGCCAAAGATGAAGACCAGGGGGCCCACACCCTGTCCACGAGGGTGGGGGCGCCCCCCCCCCTCCTAGGCGTGCCCCCCTACCTCGTGGGCCCCCTGGAGACCTTTCGACGCCAACTCCAACTCTATTTATTGGCTTTCGGGGAGAAAAAAATCAGAGAGAAAGAATCATCGCGTTTTACAATACGGAGCCGCCGCCAAGCCCTAATCTCTCTCGGGAGGGCTGATCTGGAGTCCGTTCGGGGCTCCGGAGAGGGGGATTCGTCGCCGTTGTCATCATAAACCATCCTCCATCACCAATTTCATGATGCTCACCACCGTGCGTGAGTAATTCCATCGTAGGCTTGCTGGATGGTGATGGGTTGGATGAGATTTATCATGTAATCGAGTTAGTTTTGTTAGGGTTTGATCCCTAGTATCCACTATGTTACGTGATTGATGTTGCTATGACTTTGCTATGCTTAATGCTTGTCACTAGGGCCCGAAAGTGCCATGATTTCAGATCTGAACCTATTATGTTTTCATGAATATATGTGTGTTCTTGATCCTATCTTGCAAGTCTATAGTCACCTATTACGTGTTATGATCCGACAACCCAAGTGACAATAATCGGGATACTTCTCGGTGATGACCATAGTTTGAGGAGTTCATGTATTCACTATGTGCTAATGCTTTGTTCCGGTTCTCTATTAAAAGGAGGCCTTAATATCCCTTAGTTTCCAATAGGACCTCGCTGCCGCGGGAGGGTAGGACAAAAGATGCCATGCAAGTTCTTTTCCATAAGCACATATGACTACTTATGGAATACATGCCTACATTATATTGATGAATTGGAGCTAGTTCTGTGTCACCCTATGTTATGACTGTTACATGACGAACCGCATCCAGCATAATTATCCATCACTGATCCGGTGCCTACGAGCTTTCCATATACTGGTCTTCGCTTATTTACTTTTCCGTTACTCTTTGTTACAATCACTGCAAAAATAACAAAAACATTACTTTTGCTGTCTTTACTTTTGTTACCGTTACCATCACTATCATATTACTTTGCTACTAAACACTTTGCTGCAGATACTAAGTTTCCAGGTGTGGTTGAATTGACAACTTAGCTGCTAATACTTGAGAATATTCTTTGGCTCCCCTTGTGTCGAATCAATAAATTTGGGTTGAATACTCTACCCTCGAAAACTGTTGCGATCCCCTATACTTGTGGGTTATCACCCACCCATGTACGTACCTGCACCTAAAGAAGAAGTGCACGCAGGATGCACGTACTCACGTCTCGTTCCCGGCCACACCCGCGCGGGTACACGGTGGAGTTCGTTTCTGTACGAAAAGGTAGCCCACGTGATAATTTGACGCGTGTAGCGGTTGTTTACTCGAAGGAGGGTCGGGTACCACGCCTAGAATATAAAACGATTGCCGTGGGGAAAATTGAAAAATGGGTTTGTCTCTCGTCACACCATCTCACGCAAAGCCGACGTGGCCTCTCTCTCTCTCAGCGTTGGTAAGTGATCCGGCCGCATCCCGTCCACCGGCGGAAAGGGAGGATGTGCTTCGTCTCTTGGTTCGACGGTGTAGAGGCAGCTCGTCCCGATCTGCAGTACCCGCCGTTCTCTCTGACCAAGCTCCGGCGCGGTAGGGCCTTCGCCACTTGCTCGCTGCCACAGTATGGGCAGATCCCGGCCGCCGGCGCCCTCCTAGTAACATCCTGACGACCCTCAGGTACAACTTCCTCCGCCCTTGCTCCACTGCCCATCTTCCCACATTGCTGCATGTGGATCTTCTTTAGTTGTTTTCTTAAATCGTATCTCGGCCGGCGTACTTTCCATCTTGCCATCTCGTCCTCAAACCATTTTTGATAAACCACCATGTGCTATGTTTCCCTTTTTACATGGAACATGCTTCTTTTTGTCGGCGTATATGTCTTCAACTCGTGTTGTTGGGAAGTAATTGTTTCCTTTCGACCTCCTTTTGCAAACAGGGCTATCCATTTTCACCTCGTTGCTATTGCGACCTTTTGGTGAACTGCACAAACCACTTTTCTGAAGAGTGTTTTGTGCAGTTCCGCCAAAATGTCACACGGGCAACGTTTTTACATTTATGTGGGACTGGGAAAGGGAGATTGGTTTTGCTATCCTCCTCTGCCTAATCTTTCTCCAACAAGAAGTTAGTCCTAAAGAGAGATCGTAGAGGTGATCGACTTCTATTTATGTGTGTTATGTTTCATCATCTAGTTCCACTATTATTGTAATCACTTGTTGGATATCTTTGCAACTAGGGATGGTCCGCTCAATTTTAGTGGAGCTGCACAAAATGATCGGATTGTGGTGTCCTTCATACACCTCTTTTTTGGCTACAGAGCTGGGTGAAACTAGCTGCCAAGCAATGAACACTGTGCCAAGGAAATGGAGCCATGCCTACGAACAACATCGATCAATTATATATTTTTTCTTTATTTGTACACCTTCTCACAACTTTGTCTTCAGTTGTGATGTGAATATTGGCGCTGATCTGCGAACCATTGAGATGCATTAGCCATGGTAGTTTCATTTGTATTTGATGGAATGTTGTAACGAGATAATCTCGAGGCAAGACACATGAATCCCAAGTTGAAACCTTTTTTTTCCTGCGGGAACCGGTTGAAACCTTCATAGCATCACAAGTACAATTTCATCAAAATTATGCGTACATATAAACAAATCCTCAAGGATTGATAGCAATGCCGTAAACAATTCAACTTCGTTTACCGACATGTTGGACATCCTTCATCCGGCTCCACCTGCCATGCAGCAATATTGAGTGCACAACACAACTTCAGGGAAAGATTCACCCCGGTTGTTGCGCCGTAGTAGTAATGACTAGTGGGCAGTCAAATCATAGAGCCCCACCTTCGCCACAGTATGTTGCTCGGACGAAGCAACCATCATTTCTCTGTTCCTTGAATCCGCTGGTACTCCCATATTCCCATAGTAATAAGTTGCTCGGGCGAATCAACCATCACTATATCTGCTCACGTGTGATGACCACAGGAGCTATCCATTCAGATTGCATGTTAAAAAAATAAAGGTCGATAACTAATGCGGCACCTCGGGCCAACGCGGCCAGATCGCATTTTGCACGAGAAATTACACACCATGTTTCGTTGACATGTGGTCCCGTTCCAACATATCAGTGAGACGACGCCGAGCAGTAGGAGTATTTTTGAACCGACGTGTAGGCCGGGGCGCCCCTTCGTGAACTGGTGGCAAAGCGGGCAACCGCCCACCGACTCTTCGCCTTTCCCTCTCGATTTGGAACTGCTGTCGCACGCTCTTCCTCTCCCTCCTCCATAATTGTATGTGCATTGCAACAGGTTATCGGATGAGGCCAATCAACAATAGTACTCCCTTCGTTCCTAAATGTAAGTCTTTGTAGAGATTTCACTATGAACCATATACGGATGTATATAGATGCATATTAAGTGTAGATTCATTCATTTTGCTCTGTATGTAGTCCACCTAGTGCAATCTCTACAAAGACTTATATTTAGGAACGGAGGAAGTAGTACACTATTTGTACTAGCTTCACATGCTTCAAGGTCGTGCGGGTGTTTTCTCAGTAGCCATATTGTACTACGTAACCAGCACCTCGAATCCTCGATACTAGTACTATATAGTAAGTAGTAGGAGTAGTAGGGTGGCATGGGCCGGAACAAGCATTCACATCCAGGAGTACGGCACACGCCACCAACACGACTTCCATCTGACACCATATTTCTTGGAGTCCGTGCTAGAGCAATCTCTTCAACCTCATCGTTTCTCTAACTCAGCCATCGCGCGGCGGGCGAGGTGGGAGTTTGCCGATAGTCGGTTTCCTCAACCGCGGTCCCACTTGTAAGGCCAACTCCAACGCTCTATCAATATATGGATGTACTCTTCTTATCAATACAAAAACTTGCATCCATTCTACTCCCTCCGTTGCACAATACATGCCTTCTATTTGTCAAAATATATATGTATCTAGACATGTTTTAGTATATAGGTACATCCATTTTGGACAAATGGAAGTCAAGTATTTTGGAACGGAGGAGTACACAATAAAATTTTAAGTTAGCTTAACTAGTCTAATCCGAGAGCACAACCGAAGATTTGGTCGGGTTCTTCCTCCTTTTGCCGACATGTGGGACATCCAAGATCCGTGTCATGTCATGAAAGAAAATAGAGTGGTAGTTGAAGCCACGAGATGTGCATCTTGGGTTAAACTGTAAATAGAATCTTACTACTCTTGAGTAACTCCAAAAGCGGCCACCGAAGATCTTTATTGGATTTGTTTTTATCACCAGCACGTCGAGGTGAAAGATATGCAGGTTCACTGGGTCGTCTTGCGTTTTCACTGACATGTGGGGCCGCATGTGAGCAAACAAACGATGGGCTCCGCGCGTCCGTTGGCTGGCTGAGAAGAGAGATAGAGGAGGGCTGAGCATGGACTGCAGGAAATTTGTTCTACGTAACCAGCACCTTGAAATCACGCACGTGTGGTTGTTTCTAGAATAAAAAAAGGAGGTACCCCTACTTATGTTACTCTCACTAAGGTTAGTAGGTGACCTTGCGCTTGGCTCTTCGCCTCTTCCGGAAGTCGATGGTTGTACAATAGTGCTTCTGGCAATCTGACACCAAATGAACTGCTTCACGTCCACCGCTTGTAAGCAAAAGTTTCTCCTCGTGCTGCGAGCCACCGCGCACGCGTTGGCGAGGGAGAAGGCGTAATCAAGCTTCTCGTCATTCTGCAAGTTGACGGGACACATCAAATTTATTTACTAGTAGTATGTACTCTCTCCAAAAAAGGGTTGACCATGTCATTGCTACCATCCCGTGCTCCATCGTTGAGTACGTGCACTATTCACGTGCCATCGAGGAGAAAAAATATTGCGTAGGTGCCATCGAAGTGCACGACTCACTTACGAAAAAGGGTTTCCCCCCGCTTCCCCCCCCCCCCCCCGCACGACTCACTTACGCACTGCTTATCTGATTATCTCCATTTTCTTGCATGACACGTGCACCTTGATGCTAGATGTCTCGCGTGTTGGGAAAAGGATGAACAAAGCTCACGTAAAAGAAAAGAGTTGAAGAGCATAGATTCCTGGCGACCGAGGAGGAGCAAGGAACCTCGCGGTGGAGCGTCTGCAAGGAACCTTGCGCGTTTTCCCCTGTTTTTTGCCTCCTGCCCACCTATAAACAACTAAAAGAACATGAACTTTTCGCTAACCACTAGAAACGGTACATCAGGATGCTAAATTGAAGACGTTTTATACTCCCTCCGTTCCCAAATATAAGTATTTTTAGATATTTCAATAAGGAACTACATACGAAACAAAATGAGTGAATCTACACTCTAAAATATGTCTACATACATCCGTATGTTGTAGTCTATTTGAAATGGCTATAAAGACTTATATTTAGGAACGGAGGGAGTAGTGTATATTGAATTATTGATAACCACGCAACAAGCCACGCATGTACAGGACGCATGCAGCCACGCATGTACACAAGCCAACGCACTAACTCCATCCGATCCAACTCATGCACATACGCGCACAGCATGGAGCACACAACGCACGTACACACGACGTGCCGCAGAATGCACGTGAATAACACATGCATGCGCACACACTCGGCTGGATGGAGCGTGCGCTATCCGCGGCGACGTCCGGTTCGTCGTGATACGGCAAAGCTCGCACGCAACAGCGCATACGCATCTCTTGCAGCACGTCTTTGCCGTCGTTGCTCAACTACTAGTCAGAGACGAAGACGACTGCAGCCTCGGCCTTAGAGCTAGCACCGATGGAAAAACACGCACGCTGCACGCACACGAGCACATACGGAGTGCCCACGACGTGGTGGTGGTGCGTCCCTAGTCGCCTCTAATCCTTCTGCGCACGTTGTCTATCAAGGCGGCTGCATGCTAATGATGATGTGGGTGAGATCCTCTAGGACTCAGATGATGACGAGGAAAATTATGAGACACAAGGTGACGTACACCGTCAAGGTCCACGGTCAAGGGGGTGCTAGTAAGTGCTTATATGTGCTTAGAGCAAGTATAATAGAGCTGAGTCGGCGGGCTATAAGGAATAAACTATAGTATATTTCTGCTTAGTTGGAGGAAAGAGAAGAGGAGAGAGAAGGTAAGCGGGCTCTTCGTGAAGAGCCAGCTCTAGCACGTGCTCCTAGGCACTTTGTGAAAATGAAAGGTGGCCACAGAACAAAAAAGTAGTAGTACACTCTTTTGATCTACTATTGTACATGTTGACTATAAGATGGGCTATAGATGACATGGCACTGGCTTATAGACAGGAGCTGTCTATACTATTAATGCTCTTTAGATGAGGTGCTAAGTGCATTAAATGGCTTAGTAACTCAAGTCTTCAATGCATAGGTGCTTAGTTTATTGGTGCCACATCATATTTTATGCCTACGTGGCAGGCTTAGCAGCTATACATGGTGGAGCACCGAGAGGACAAGGCTGGTCATAGTGGGGAGTAACTTGTCTTTGTAACATATTACTATGTTACTCTAAACATCTCTATAAACCGGAAAGGAGGGAGTAGTAACATACTAGACTAGTGTCACATGCAGAGTATGGGAGCACATGATATTTCCCCGTCTGGACCGATCCCAAGTTGGCTTCTCACCTTCTTGGCCCAACAAAATCCCCTCCCCCTCCTGCCTTCCCGCCCGGCGCCAGCTGAGCCCACCGCTCCACATTGGTGGCAAGTCAGGGCGACGCGACCTCTCACTGCTTCCGCCGTTGAAGCGGCACGCCGACCGAGGGCACCGCCCGCTGCATGCCCGGCATTTCAGACTACACAGTGGACAGTAACTTTAGAGAAAGTACTACAATTAGATGACATAAGCAGGCTATAAGGATTTAAATATAGTATTTGTGCTTAGTTGAGGGAGAGAGAAGAGGAGAGAGAAGAGAAGCGGATTGTAAATGTGTAGCCGGTTGTACTCCAACATACTTTGTGAGACAAAAGGTGGGGCCATTATTAATGATATTGTATTTATACTAAAGGGACTAACAGACGCCTTAGTTACTCTGTTTTTTTAGACAAACCTTGGTGGGGCTATTATTGACTTTTTCTTTGAGCTATTATTGACTTGGACGTGGGGTTTGGGGGCCAAAGGCCTACTATTATACTCGCACGTCCGACCTGACATGCTCTACCCTAGCCGCCACCAGCATCATATGGTTTCGCACCGTTCCAGATCTTAGCGCCGCCACGCAATTCTTCTCCAGCCCTCCTTCCGGCGTGCACCGCGAGAAGGGACAGCAGTCCTCCGAACCCCGCCTTTCATGATCGTGTACGGGAGAGGGGCGATCAGGTTTTTGGGGAGCACACTCCTGTGACTGCTGCCAGCGATGACTTCCTCAATGACAGCCTTCTTCCCCGACCTCGGTAACCTCTTCATCAACGACATGAGTGACAACATCAACCACATCGGTTCTGCTCCCGTTGTACAGTATGTGATTCTGTCCTCCTGGTTTAGTCCGCATCATTACTTTGATGTTTGCAATTGTCGTCATGATCTATTTACTGCTGTTTCGGATTAAATCTCATACTAAATTGCTCATATATTCAACAATCCAATCAAAAACCTGATCACAGGCAATTTACTCTGAGTGGTTTTGCTGCGCTTTTGAAGCCGCCTACTTTTAAGGGGGTGCAATATAAAAGGTGGCGCACAAGAGCAGTATATTGGTTTCAGATCATGTACTGCTATGACACCACTAAGGGTAAGCCTGAGGGCGATCTTAATCCTACACAGCAGGAAGCTTTTCAGAACATGGATACCCTCTTCAAAGCCGCCCTGCTGAGTGTTCTTGACGATTCCATTGTGGATTCATATATGTCGTTTGACAGCAGTTAAGACATGTGGGCTGCGCTCGAGGCCATGTTTGCGCCCTCAGGCGCTGGCAACGAGTTGTACGTCATGGAGCAATTCTATGACTACAAGATGACTGATGAGCGCTCTGTTGTTCAGCAGACTCATGAGATACAGTCACTCTCTAAGGAACTTGAGTACTTTAAGTGTGTGTTCTTAACAAATTTGTTGCTTTGGGACCATCATTGCCAAGCTTCCACCTTCGTGGAACGATTTTGCTACTTCTCTGAAAAAAAAGAGACATGAGTTTTCTGTTTTGGATCTCATTAGCACTCTTGATTTTGAGCAGAAGGCGAGAGCAAAAGACACACGTGCTCGGGTCGCCGAGGGAGCTTCTAGTGCCCACATGGTACACGAGAAGAACTTCCAGCCCAACCGGCCAAAACAACAAGAACAAATCTCAGGGTAAAGGCAAGTTTGATGCAAAGAACAAGCTGTCACATTCTACCAACTTCAAGAAGAATTCTCATAACGGGAAGGGATACAAACCTCAATTTTGGTAGCACCGCACAAAATTTATATGGCTGCATCTACCTGCTGTCAGCTAACCTCATGGTGCTCCAGGTATTCCTACATTCGTAACTAGGTACAATGACCACCGCAAGATGAAATTAGCTTATTCGTACGTTGACTTGCTGAATGCAGTGCGGAATGATCCTGTCATGTGTGGAGGAGCAAACAAGCAGTGCAGCCGAAGGTGGAAATCAACCAAGGACTTATGAAATTATAGGTAATCTTCCTCAGGCAGGTCAGTATCCCCTTCGTCTAGATGATCGTGTTTTGTCATGCCGAGCTATTGATATGTGCTATTGTTTTGCAACACCATTTAAGTATAGCTACTGTTTTCCTATCTTTTCATATTCAGGACAATGAATATGATATCAGGGGAACTGCACAATATGGACCCATGTTGAGTCATCTCTATTGCCTCATGTGTTTGCAGCAAATGTGTCAGCATCAATTGCAAGATGAGGTAGGTAGCTAGCTGTGGAGTTGCCAACATGCTCAAAGTGCTCGCAACATTGAGAAGAAAGCATGCCCAGGAAATTAATGCATGTGCAGGGAGGCCATTTGCTCAGAGAAGCATCGACCGATTTTCTTTATTTCCACACCTTCTCACAACTTTGTATATTGGTTATAGTATGGTGAATCATTGAGATGCATAGACATGCTGAACTTTTGTTCTTCTGAATGTTAGTTTAATGTGAGTGTTCAGATCCAAAGATGCCGCATCCTCTAATTTGGTGGATGCAATACAGAGAAAATAAATCTCCTTAATTTACTCCATAACCACCCTATTAAATAGGTCTAGTAACAAACCAGCGCATGCAAAGGGTCAAGGGCACATGCATCCTGCATGCATGGCCAGTCAGCCAAGCCCATGCGCCAGCTCCAATGCAGCAACGCAAAAGAAGAGAGCGGTTCTTGGGAAAAAGCGAGTAGTTAGTGCAGCGAGCCTTATAAACACGAACAACTCGCTCTCCTGCTTCTGTCTCCCCACCCAATTCCCCCCGCTCCCCAATCTTCCTCACTCGTCCAGAAAACCCCGCTCACCTTCTTCCTCGCTCGTATAGAAAACGCCTGCTCCTCTTCTTCCACTCCTACAGAAATCCCCAGCCCTCCTTCTTCCCCACTCGCACTGCCACTAGGCTCGTCTCTGGCTACTCTGCTCAAACCCGTGAGCTCAGTGCGACGCCCACAAGGAAAATGGAGTCGGCTGGCCCTAGCGCCAAGAAGATGAGGCTCCTGCCAGCGGCGATGCCGGTTGTAGATCCCGCACCCGGTAGCGCGGGGAGAAGCGGTGAGACCCCCCACCCGGATCCGAGGAACTGTAGAATCTCCGGTGGACCGCATCAGCGATCTCCCGGGCATCATCCTTGGGGAGATCATCTCGCTTCTCCCCACCAAGGATTGTTGCCGCATACAAGTCCTCTCAACTCGGTGGCGCCCTCTATGGCGCACCTCGCCCCTCAATCTCGATTGTGGTCAGATATCTGTCCTTCCTAAATTTGATCTCATCAGAGCCATCGTCTCTTCTCACCAGCAGGTCCCCGTTCAATGCCTCTGCATCCTGACAAGCTACCTGTTGTCCATACCCTACAAGGTGGATGCTTGGCTGACATCCCCTGAATTTGGAGAACTCCAGCAGTTTGAGTTCTACCATTACCATGAAAGTTTCATACCACGAACATACCAAGAATTCGTGCCCACACCACCATTGTCCATCTCGCGGTTTTCCTCCTCTTTCCACACCGCCACCTTCGCCCGGTGCCATCTACCAGACGATCTGGTACAAATGCTTCGAATCCCACCGCTAAAAAACTTTCGCTTGTGGTGGTTTATCTGTCAAGGCCTCCTTTGCACAACATCATCCACTCCAGTTGCCCTGCCCTGGAGCGCTTGCTGATTATTTTGGGAATAGAAATCGGTATCAGTTGTCTCCAAATAAAGTCGCCTCACCTTAAAAGCATTAGAATTTGTTTTAAAGGACAGCAGCTCATCATCGAAGATGCCCCTTCACTTGAGAGGTTGCTCCTTCATAGTTGTTATACACCTTCAGAAATAAGCGTCGCCTCTGCGCCCCAAACCGAGACCTTGGGTGTAATTCGTGACCCATTTAATAATCACAAGGAGTTGGTGTTTGGCTCCTCACTTTTTCAGGTACCGTATATTATCATCTACACATTTGTAATCATATCCTGCATTTTTCATTTGTGCGCATAAGTTTTATATCATCTTGGAGTACACTTTGGGTACTAATATTATGTTATATGCTCAATGAAGAGTTCGTCCATTGATAGCCTATCAATGCTGCTGGATTCTGTCAAGATCATATATGTCAAAATGTATAGTTTTGATCTGGACATAATTATTGGCTTGCTGCGATGCTTTTGATCTCTGGAGAATTTATACATAGAGGTGATGATTTCATGCACATTGAAAGCCCGTATATATTGTACTAGAATTAACTGTTCAGCTGTCGTTCTTTCGACATACTCTTTTTTTCAGACCTTAACTGTTTTCAATCTTCATGTCTACTTAGGGAGAACCACATGGAGAAAAACATATAACCAATTGTTGGCGTAATAAGCAAAAGGATTTTCTCCGTTCTCATGACATTCGTTTGAGGACGATAACGATGGGACGATATGCATCCAACAGGAAAACAGAAGCTTTGTCACATTCTTCCTGTTGAACGCGAGGTTACTATTATCCATGAGGCTTAATTTTTACAGCAAGAGATTTCTCACGGACGAACATGTTGAACAACAAAAAAAGAAGTTTCAGGTGGACAAATGGGATTCTAAACATGCTCGGCTTATATTTACAATAAGTTGTAGACATCCTGAAATATATTTTTTTGCACAGGATGTTGATTTTATGGATCAGACCGATCCATTTGTTTGTGACTGCAAAAAAGAGTGGTTGGGTTAGATATTATTGTCATGTTCAATCTGGATTTTGTCTAAAAATTTGATGAACAATTAATCCTTGGGCTTTTTGTACGATTTGTATGCTTGACTTGCATGTTTTTGCCCTCGTACTCCCCTCCACCTGCCACTACACAGCCGCATCTTCCATGGCTGTTGTTCGTTCCCGTCCGAGGCCTTGCCGTCGTTCTCCGCCTTGGTTAGCTCAAGCAGTTGTGCCTTGCCGTCGACATTGTCAACATGGTCAACAACCAAGAGGAATCGAGAGATGATCATGCGTGGAGGAGGTCGACAAGAGGGACCCACCGGGGTCATTGCATTTCGCAAGGTGTGCCTCGTTATTACAAGCCAAAAAATACTTCCTCCTAATTGTTTGACAACTAGGTTCCACGCCATTGTCAATGTAGTCAATAAACGAGAAAATTACACAACGAGCGGATAACGCCAGGACCCAAAGCTCGCCCAGCTTGTTTTTCGCTTTGAGACGGAGCTCAATCACATTGTATCTTGGGGCTGTGGCCTGTCTAGCCCACACTTACGCTTTTATTAAGCACATGACGAGCCCAGTTGATATATTTTTCTTTCTGAAATTTGCTAGCCCGGTTCTTTTTTTTGGAGAATACCAAATCCGAGGCCTACTTGCTTTCCTCAGCCCTGCTGGGCTGCAAATCTTTCAAGACGAGGAGGGATGTAAGTAGTAAGAAATGGGCTTCCCCAGAAAACGGGCTATAAGTTGTAAGAAATGGGCTGTAAATTTTTAAACCAAAGCCAACCGGTAATTGCATTAAAATATCATTTTTTTCAGGATTTCTCTAGCTATAAGTTGTAAGAAATGGGCTGTAAATTTTTAAACCAAAGCCAACCGGCAATTGCATTAAAATATCATTTTTTTCAGGATTTCTCTACTCTCTACTCTTATAAAAACAAAAGCCAACTGGCAATTACATTAAAATATCATCTTTTCTCCCACAAGATAAACTACTCATACAAATGCATCTTCATGTTCCGTGCACCGAACGGGCATCTTGCTAGTTAAGATTCTAAATTTCATTCATTTTTTTGCGGAGAATTTTTTTTAACTTTATTTTGATATAATTTTTTGAAAATTATTTTTAATGTGACTCGAAATTTCGTGATTAAAAGAGTTCGGACCCCACCGATATATGCAAAATTTCGTTGAATTTTTTAGCAGTGCCCAGAATATATGGTCTGTAATGCTAATAAAAAGAATATGGGCTTCAAATATCCTTAAGAATTAGCAAATGGGCTGTAAATTATTGAAAATAATGGCTAATGGGATGTATGATGTTTTTCACAGATTTGGAGTCTGACTTCTGGGCCTACTAGGTTGACGATGACGCTGTCCTAAATTTTTTTTGACGCGTACGCAAAGCTTTGTCAACTTAGTAAACACACAGCAGTTACTGTTGGATGTCCATCCAATGGCCGCCGTGCTTCTTGAATCTCTGATCTTCCTGCTCCAGACGCCCAAACCAGCGCCGGCGGGACTGCCTACTCCCTCCTTCATGGTGGTCAGGCTGCCAGCCATCCCTCTAACCACCCACACATCCTGTTATTTTCCGGCGACGTCAGCCTCACCCCGCAGCCGACCAGTCAGCGCTCGTTCTCCTCTTAGCGAGGGCATCCGTTGCGGTGGCTTCGCCGGCTCCGGGTGGTTCTCTTCCTGGGCCTCGCCCTCGTCCACCACGTTTGTGCTCTCGGCGCGGCGAGGTCAACATGGTCAACAAACAACAGCCATCGGAAGAGGCTGAGAGTAGGGGCCCACACAGGAAAATGCCTCCTTATTACGCGCAAAATAATGATTCCTCCACACGATAGCTGGGACCCACCGAAGGGTCCTCATATTTCACGAAAAACGTTCCCCATTGTCACTCGGACCCACCGGAAATGCCTCCTTATTACGCACAAGAAATGAAGACTCCCCCTGCTAGCGGGGACTCACCTTGGTGGGAGGCTGACTTGTGGGCCTACTAAGTTTACGGGGACGGAGGGCTTTGTCAACTTAGTCAATATGAACGATTCTAGCTCCAGTGACCGTACGATGTCCATCCAATGGCCGTAGTGCTTCTTCAACCTCTGGTCTTCGTGCTCCAGCCGCCCAAAGCAACGCCGGTCGTGCTGCATGCTCCTGCCTCCCGTGGCCGGCTGTGATGCCGCAGAGGCCTCACCGCCCCCTACTACTCCCACCGCTGGCCAGGCCATCCCTCTACTCACCCACACCCCCTGTTATTCTGCGGCGACGGCAGCCTCACCCTCGTACTCCTCTTCGCGTGGGCATCCGCATTGCGTCTTCCCGGCTCTGCGTCGTCCCCTTCCTAGGCCTCGCCGTCGTCCACCGCCGTGGTGCTCTCGTGGCGTGGTCAATGTGGTCAACGACCGACTTCCATCGAACGATCTTGTGCGTGGAGAGGCTGACAGCTGGGTCCACGGCGCCGCAAGGAAGTGCCTCCTTATTACGCGCAAAATAATTATTCCTCCACCTGACAACAGGGACCCACCGGACGGGCCACCGTATTTCGCGAAAAAACATTTCCCCCTGACTGCTGGGACCCACCAGCTACATCTTCGCACACAAGGAAGTGCATCCGGAAAAAACAAACAAACGATTCGCCCCCCTGACTGCTGGGACCCACCAGCTACATCTTCGCAGGCAAGGAAGTGCCTGACAGTCGGGACCCACCTGGTCGAAGCGTACGTAGCGCTGTCATTCTAGTCGCGAACATGTACGTACATATATACGGGTCGATGTAGAGGCGCGCACGTGTCGTAGTAGAGGCGCACACGTAGCATGTACACGTACATACAACGGCTAGGGTGCAAGAAAGAAAATATGGCCACGTATGTGTACATACGGGCGGGGTCTCGAACGCCTACTCGCGCATACGTACATGGCTGGGTCGGAACGGAGAAACAGCGTCGTCGTCGTGTTCATGGGGAGCCAACCGGCTGGGTCGGAACGGAATGCGTGGTCGTGTTCATCGGGATGGCTTGGACGGAACAGGCGACGGAAACGAGGCCTGGCGTACCGCACAACGGAGGAAACGGACCTCCTCGGTCGAAACAGGGGTCCTGTTGATCGGGAGGGGTCTGGCGTACCACAAAACGGAGGAAACGGACCTCCTACGGTCAAAACGGGGGTCCTGTTGATCGGGAGGGGTGTGGCTTACCGCAAACGCATTTAAACGGACCTCCCTACGGTCAAACGGGGTCCTGTTCATCGGGAGGGGTGTGGCGTACTGCAAAACAGGACTCCACGGGATACTGTTCATCTCCCCCGTCGACCTCCTCCAGCCTCCACGAGCTACCGTCGACCTCCTCCAGCCTCCACGGGCTCCTGTTCATCCAGCCTCCACCGTGCGCTACTCCACTGACTACTGTTCAACCACCCCTCAACCGTCTACTGTTCATCCAGCCCTCCACACCACGGGGTCCTGTTCAACCACCCCTCCACGGACACCCCTCCACCGCTTCATCGCTCATCCAGCCCTCCACACCACGGGGTCCTTGTCGGTGTCAAAACCGGCGGATCTCGGGTAGGGGGTCCCGATCTGTGCGTCAAGGCTGATGGTAACAGGAAGCAAGGGACACATATGTTTACCCAGGTTCAGGCCCTCTCGATGGAGGTAAAACCCTACTTCCTGCTTGATTAATATTGATGATATGGGTAGTACAAAAGTAGATCTACCACGAGATCGTAGAGGCTAAACCCTAAGAGCTAGCCTATGATGGTATGATTGTAATTGTGATCGGCCTTCTAAGGACCAACCTCTCCGGTTTATATAGACACCGGAGAGGGCTAGGGTTTACATGGAGTCGGTTACAAGGAAGGAAATATAATATCCAGATCGCCAAGCTTGCCTTCTACGCCAAGGAGAGTCTCATCCGGACACGGGCCGAAGTCTTGAGTCTTGTATCTTCACGCTTCAATAGTCCGGACGTTGTACACAGTCCAGCTGTCCGGATACCCCCTAATCCAGGACTCCCTCAGTAGCCCCTGAACCAGGCTTCAATGACGATGAGTCCGGCGCGCAGTCTTATCTTCGGCATTGCAGGGCGGGTTCCTTCTCCGAATACTCCAAAGTAGTCATCAAACACGTAGACCATGTCTGGATCTGCAAGATGATCTTCGTATGCCACCGTAGAGAGAATGATGTTTCACAAATGCAATCTGCTGACAACTTTTAGGCAACGCGACGTGTCATTATGGCCGGGTCATTATTCGAACCGTCTTTCCACAACCAGCCACAGCGCATATTGCGAGGCGGTTTCCTTGACACGTCTTGTCAAAGCAGAGATCGTGCCCCCTCATTTCGTGATTCTCATCAATACGGGTACGGGTAATCCCACCACATCATTAATCGTGGCGCTTGGGAAACAAGCGATTTCCAACGGGCAAGTGGGGAGGCTCACCTCTTTAGTTGCCTCTATAAAGGGATAAGATTTCCTCATTTTTACCCACACCTTCTTCCCTCTCTGCCCATTCTTGCCCCCTCGAGCTCCAGCGCCCAAGCCCAAGTCTCCTCCGCACAGCTAGACATGTCCGGAGCAGGAGGCAAGTGGGTGGCTTCCACCGTCGAGGAGAAGCACATCACGGATCTTCGGGCGACCGAATACTTGGCCGCAGATATAACACACCGGCTACCGGACGCTGGGCAGGTCATCCCGACCCCAGGACCCCACGAGAGAGTCGTGTTCATCGCCCACTTCGTCCGTGCACTGGGATTTCCACTCCATCCCTTCGTCCGCGGGCTCATGTTCTACTATGGGCTAGATTTCCATGATCTAGCCCCGAATTTCATCCTCAACATCTTGGCGTTCCTCGTCGTATGAGAGGCCTTTCTCCGCATCCGGCCTCATTTCGGCCTATGGCTGCAAACCTTCTGCGTGAAGCCGAAGGTTGTAAGCGGCCAGCAAGCAGAGTGCGGAGGAGCCATGGTGGGCAGGATGCCTAACGTCACCTGGCTGGACGGTTCCTGTCGGTGTCAAAACCGGCGGATCTCAGGTAGGGGGTCCCGAACTGTGCGTCTAGGCGGATGGTAACAGGAGACAAGGGACATGATGTTTTTACCTAGGTTCGGGCCCTCTCGATGGAGGTAATACCCTACTCCTGCTTGATTAATATTGATGATATGGGTAGTACAAGAGTAGATCTACCACGAGATCAAGGAGGATAAACCCTAGAAGCTAGCCTATGGTATGATTGTTGTTCGTCCTACGAACTAAAACCCTCCGGTTCATATAGACACCGGATAGGTTAGGGTTACACAGAGTCGGTTACAATGGTAGGAGATCTACATATCCGTATCGCCAAGCTTGCCTTCCACGCCAAGGAAAGTTCCATCCGGACACGGGACGAAGTCTTCAATCTTGTATCTTCATAATCTTGGAGTCCGGCCGTGACGATAGTCCGGCTATCCGGACACCCCCTAGTCCGAGACTCCCTCGGTAGCCCTCGAACCGTGCTTCAATGACGATGAGTCCGGCGCGTTGATTGTCTTCGGCATTGCGAGGCGGGTTCCTCCTCTGAATACTTCATAGAAGGTTTTGAACACAAGGATAGTGTCCGGCTCTGCAAAACAAGTTCCACATAGCACCGTAGAGAGAACAATTTTTGCACAGATCTGTTGACGTATTCCGCGGCATGACATCACACCACGGCCAAGCCTTTATATGAATCATTTTTTTTGTTCCACCTCAGCGTGTTTAGCGAGGCGGTTTCCTTGGCACGTCTTATCAAAGCATAGATCGTGCCCCCCTCATTCCGGGATTCTCATCAATACAGACGTGGGTAACCCATCCGCGCCATTAATTACGGCGCTTGGGAAATAAGCGAGTTTTACCAGGCTGGTGGGGGATGCATAGCGTCGTCCGTCCACATAAGGGGATAAGGATCCACCTTTTCACCTACGCCTTCTTCCTCCTTTGCTTATCCATTTCCGCGCACTCGAGCTCCAGCGCCCAAGTCCGCACATCTCACCTCAACCTCCTCCAACCATGTCAGGAGCGGGAGGCAGGTGGATGGCCTCCTCCGTCATGGAGGGGCACATCACAAGACTGCTAGAAGTCGGATACTTGTCCGGCAACATCGCGCACAGGCTGCCCGATGCGGGGCAGCTTATTCCCACCCCCAGGCCCCATGAGAGGGTAGTGTTTCTCCCCCACTTCCTCCACGGACTAGGTTTTCCACTTCACCCATTTGTCCGGGGGCTCATGTACTATTACGGCCTGGACTTCCATGATCTGGCCCCGAATTTCATCCTCAACATCTCGGCGTTTATCGTCAGGTAATGCGAGGCTTTCCTCTGCATCCAGCCCCACTTCGGCTTATGGCTGAAGATCTTCAACGTCCGGCCGAAGCTAGTGGGCGGCCGTCAAGCGGAGTGCAGAGGCGCCATGGTCGGCAAGATGGCCAAAGTCCCATGGCTCGAAGGCGCCTTCGTGGAGACAATAAAGGGGTGGCAATCGGGGTGGTTCTACATCACCGAGCCCCGCAACACCAAATGGGTGGTGGCCCCCGAATTCAGATCTGGCTTCCCCACACGGCTCTCGTCATGGAAAGAGACGGGCCTGACGTGGGGGAATTCAGACGAGACATCCGGACTTCAAACATGCGTACGAAACCTGGTGGCCAAGAATCTTAGACTCATCGACGTAATCCAGGTGATGCTCATCCGCCGGATTCTCCCATGCCAACAACGGGCCTTTAACTTGTGGGAGTTCAATCCGGCACAGCACCAAACCTTGAGTCGGCTCTTCGACACTACGTACGAAGACGCCTGGAAGGTGTTGTTCAAGGGTGCCGAAGCCCCAGCATCCGCTACCAAAGATCGCGGATACAGCTCACAACGTCAAGCCGGCGAGGTAAGTTATTTTACCCTTCACGGGACTCTTTTTTCATAGATTGACTCTATGTGGGATCTAAAAACTCCCTATTTTTTGGCAGGACTGGCTGAAGACGTCCGGACAGATTAGCTGTCCGGCTCCTTTGCCAGAAGACCCAGGGGATGCCCAGTTGACGGTGCTGCTCGCTCCGGCACCCCATGTGGTGCCGGAGAAGAAGGCCAAGAAGGAGGCCACGAGAACTCGAAGGAGCTCCCGACGCCACGTGCCGTCAGATTCTGTCCTGAAGATGAGGAGGAAGAAGAAGAAGCTCCTCCCCCAGCGGGGGAGGAGAAGAAAAGGAAGGCTGCCCCAACTGGGGAGGCCGGAGGGTCCAAGAAGGGAAGAACCCTTCCTCCGGACTTCTCCACCAACGTCGACGATGACGAGGAGGATTGGCCTACAAGGGCCAAGCCCCTGGCGGGATCGTAAGTGTCCGGATACCCATGGCTTTTTGTTATTGCAGAGTGTTCTCTAATGTCGAACAACCGTGCAGCCCGCTTAAGGGCGAGTTCGCCTATTCATCGAGCGGGTCCCTGGGCTCGTCGGAAATGGAGAGTACCTCGCTTCTGACCGCCTCCTCACCTCATGCTGCGGACGACGCCACCGCGGGGCCCCCAGAGGGGCTTGGACAAGAGGAGGTAGTGCAGGAGGTGCCACAAGGCGACCTCCCGGACTCCATGCCGGAACCATCAGCGGTTCCGAAGTCCGGACAGCGGATCCTTCGCAAGAAGGGTAAGACGCCGGTGTCTTCCGTCCAACCGGAGGCACCGGATAGCTTACAGGAGGCGCTTAACAGCGCTTCCATCGAGGAGGAACACCGCACTGTCATGAGTGCGGTGATCCGGACAGTTCAGTCCGCCAAGAGCAGGCTGACCGACAGGCTTTGAGGTAAGTTTTAGAATATGTAAAAAATATAACCGCATAGACAGTAGCCCCCGATGCTTAGTTCGTGTTCGAAAGAAAAGTCGAACTAAGGATCTAAAAAGATATACGCAGGAGTCTAACATAAGTATGTCAATATGGGAATGGAGGCTACTGGCCGACCTCTGCCAAGACTGACTGCGAAGGTCAATGTATTGAAGCAGAACCTTGAGCGGTCCGAGAACGAGCTCGGACAAGCCAAGAAGGAGCTCGAGGACAAGGAAGGTAAGTAATACCTTATTAAAGAAATACCTTATAGAAAAGGTTTTGGTTGCGAAAAATAACAGGAATAACATGGGTCCTGCAGGGGCCACGAACGAGGTGGCGACCCTGAGGGAAGCGGTGTCCGTGGCCGAAGCTCATGGCCGTGGAACGCACCGAAGCGAGAGAAAGGGGCGCGAGCTGGCGGAGTGCGGCAAGAGCTCCAGATTCTCGTGAAAAACACGAGGGTTTGGAGCGTGACTCAAGACCCGAGAGTCCGAGCTTGCCTCGGCTCTTGAGAGTGCCAAAGCTGCTAAGGCCGAGGCCCAAAAAGCCCTCCAAGAAATTGAAGCACTAAAGAAGATAGCGGCGGTAAGGCATTCTTTATGCAAAGCAAGAATGTAAAAGTCAATTACACATTACTTACCCGGATTCGAGCTCTCCAGAGCATTCGCAGATTTGCCCGTGAGTGCGTGCGATGCTGCCGCATTCTACCGCGCCTGTGAGGGGAGCTCCATGGAGAAGGTGTTCTGGTCTCGATGTCGAGGCCGACCATCCGGTGCTTCGAGCGACCAGCTGAAGCAGCTGGTCGAGCTCCATAAGGTCGCCGAACAGGCCATGAAGGGCCTTATAGTGCGGCTGTGGCCATTGGAGGCCATGCCCCAGAGCTACTTCGGCTTGGTGCAGCGGCTGGTGGATGCCTGTCCGCGGATTGAAGTCATCAAGCGCTCTGTCTGCATTGAAGGTGTCCGTCGGGCCCTTGCCCATGCTAAAGTGCACTGGGGCAAGCTGGATGCGGAGAGGCTTGTGACGGACGGGCCGCCGAAGGGCCATGAGCATCGCACGCCCGAAATGTACTATGAGGGCCTCCTGAAGGGTGCCCGCCGAATAGCGGATGAGTGCTCCAAGGATGTAATTTTTGAATAAACTCGCATTTGTTATCCTGTACGCTGAAAACTTGTTCATGTGCGCTAAGCAACGCTTATTAATTTAAAATATTACCTTCTGTGTGGCCGTTTATCAAATTTGAGAGATGGAAAGTCATTGGCTTCAGCCCCCATGCCACGAGTGCTGGGGTGTTCGGGATGAACTTGAGCACTCTTGTTCCCATCTTGGGTCCATCTAGGGAGGCACTCAACACAACGAACAAGGCAACCGGACTTATAATGCTTGAACACTCTCACTTAGCCATAGAATTCTATAATTTTAAATTTCGGCGAAGCCCCTAGTATTCGGAAGACCGAGTTCGGGGAGCTATCCACGCCTTGGCCGGACAATTCCGGTTCCTCGCTCGAAGCGACATAAGTATTTAGGGACTTGAAAAAACCTCTCGAACAGCGACCTGCTCTCGCCTTATCATGACGGTCAGTTTTAGCTTTCTCCACTGAGGTGCACGACCCAGCATAACTGGGGCACAATCGCAGTGGTTCTCCCGGTGCTACCTTAGCCGATAGAGCGGAACGTAAGGTACCAAAACACGGGAGCCGGGCAAACCCAACTATTGACCCAATACATGATTCAGAGCCAATTCATATAATGCTATAAGTTCGGGGTGCCGCACTTGTGAAAGTGTTCAGACTTATCACACCATAATTTTGGGATACTTAAGCCCCTGGTGTATTGGCCGTACCAAAGTGTACGGTTGCAACATGTCGTGAAATGGACATATGTATATATAAAGGAAGTAGAGTAATAATAAGCAAAAGCTATATATTGTTTATTCATAAAGGTACTGCAATGGAAGCAGAACGATACAAATAGTGTGATAAGCAAGGGATGGGACTATATAACATGTCCCCCTCTAGGGGTAAGCTGCTGGATGATATGCAAAACAGGTATAATGCTCATAATAGAGACCACCTGAACACTCGACGTGGCTTTCCGCTTCCCTAGCTGTTGCATCGTGAGTTCGGCGATTCAAGTGCCGGACAGGACTTCTCAAAGACGGAGTCCTGAAAGTAAAAACAAAAGGAAGAAAAAAGAAAAAGGAAATGACACCAACAGGAGCCCCTGGTGCGGTCGAGCCGCGTTCTTGGCGTGCCGTTGTCTTGCCCCTCCCCATATGCCCATGGTATCTCCAGAGCGTAATTATGTACGCGTAATACTAGCTTCGCAATTTCGCGAGGGCTAGGGTTGGGGCCGGATTGCTGCTCGTGCTTGAATCGTGCCAGGTGGTCTTGTTGCAGGTTACTCCGGGCGCGCTTGGCGGTGTCCGGACGCTTAGTGGCCGGACTCGAGAATTGCCGTGAGAGGCTGCTTTGCACCTCCGCCGCGAGGGCCACTGTATGCTCCTCCGTTCGGAGAGAGCGTTCGGTGTTTCCATTGACCGTGATTACTCCTTGAGGGCCTGGCATCTTGAGCTTGAGGTATGTGTAGTGAGGCACCGCATTGAACTTTGCAAATGTGGTTCGTCCGAGCAGTGCATGATAGCCGCTGTGGAATGGGATGATGTCGAAGATTAACTCTTCGTTTCGGAAGTTATCCGGAGATCCGGAGACCACTTTGAGTGTGACTGAGCCTGTACAATTGGCCTCTACACCCGGTATGACGCCTTTAAAGGTCGTCTTTGTAGGTTTAATCCTTGAGGGGTCTATGCCCATTTTGCGCACTGTATCCTGATAAAGCAGGTTCAGGCTGCTACCGCCGTCCATCACGACTCTGGTAAGTTGAAATCCGTCAATAATTGGGTCAAGAACCAATGCGGCGAAGCCGCCGTGGAGGATGCTAGTGGGGTGGTCCCTTCGATCGAAGGTGATCGGGCAGGAAGACCATGGGTTGAACTTTGGGGCGACTGGCTCCATCGCATATACGTCCCGTAGTGCACGCTTCCGCTCCCTTTTGGGTATGTGGGTTGCGTATATCATGTTCACCATCCACACTTGTGTGGGAAAACCTTTCTGTCCTCTATTGTTCGGCGGTCGGGGCTCTTCCTCGTCATTGCTATGCAGCCCCTTGTCATTGAGTTCGGCACTTAGCTTGCCTGCCTGCTTGAACACCCAACAATCCCTGTTGGTGTGATTGGCTGGTTTTTCGGGGGTGCCATGTATCTGGCACAAGCGATCGAGTATTCGGTCCAAGTTGGACGGGCCCTGGGTATTTCTTTTGAATGGCTTCTTTCGCTGACCGGGTTTAGAGCCTCTGAATCCGGCATTGACGGTCGTATCTTCAGTATTATCACCGTTAATGCGGCGCTTGTTCTTGTTGCGATGCGGCCTGCCATTGCTATCCTTGGTATCCGGACTATCAGGATGTTTGGACAAGTTGTTGCTTCGAGCTAGCCAGCTGTCCTCTCCCGCACAAAAGCGAGTCATGAGGGTTGTGAGGGCTGCCATAGATTTCTGCTTTTCCTGTCCTAGGTGCCGGGCATGCCACTCGTCGCGGATGTTATGTTTGAAGGCTGCAAGGGCCTCTGCATCCGGACAAATAACGATTTGATTTTTCTTTGTTAGGAACCGAGTCCGTAATTGTCTCGCCGATTCTTCCGCTGCTGAATTATGTGGCTAAGGTCATCGGCGTCTGGTGGTCGCACATATGTGCCCTGGAAGTTGTCAAGGAATTCCAGGTCCTCCCAACAACCAATTGATTCTGCTGGCAAGCTATTGAGCCAATGTCGAGCTGGTCCTTTAAGCTTGAGTGGGAGGTATTTGATGGCATGTAGATCATCACCGCGGGCCATGTGGATATGGAGGAGATAATCCTCGATCCGCATCAGCAGGATCTGTAGTACCATCATATGATTCGATGTTTACGGGTTTAAAGCCCTCGGGGATTTGATGATCCATTACTTCATCTGTGAAGCATAGTGGGTGTGCGGCGCCTCTATATTGGGCTATATCACGACGTAGCTCATATGAGCTTTGTCTACTGTGTTCGGCCCGGTTGGGTTTGTTGTATCCGGCGCGATGGTAATCATCCCGCATTGCTGGGTACCCACGCGATCCGTAGATCAATCTTGTATGTCTTGCCTTATCCTCCAATATATCTCGCAAGTCCGGCGCATTTTCCCGTGCCTTGGTACTTTTTGAGCGGCGTCGGGGTGTGGCTTGAGCGGAGGGCCGAGAGGCTTCTCTGTCGCGGCCACGGGGTGGCCGGTCTGCCATGTCATGCACTGGTGACTCTGGGGTTTCCTCCTCTAGTCAAGGCAACGGCCTGCGTTTGGGGTAGCTTTTGGAGGGGCGTTCGAGTTCATACTCTTCAGCTGCAAGGACTTCAGTCCATCTGTCAGCTAGCAGGTCTTGATCAGCTCTAAGTTGTTGCTGCTTTTTCTTGAGGCTGCTTGCCGTGGCTATAAGCCTGCGTTTGAAACGCTCCTGTTCGGCGGGATCCTCGGGCACGACAAATTCGTCGTCGTCGAGGCTTGCCTCATCTTCGGAGGGAGGCGCATAATTATCGTCCTCAACCTCTCTTTCTGCCGCACTGTCGTGCGGGCTTGCTTCTCCCTCCTCCTGCGCTGAGTCCTGCTGGAGGGGGTTCTCTTCGGCACTGTTCGGGGTGTTATTATCTCCCGTGCCGGAATCACCGTTTTTATTGTGGCGGGATTTAGAGCGGCGCCGCTGATGTCGGCGCTTCGGCTGTTTCTTGGAGGGGTCATCCTTTGTTGTTCCATCGCCGTTCCCATCTTTTGGTATGTCCACCATATATATGTCATATGACGAGGTGGCCTTCCAGTGCCCTGTAGGCGCTGGGTCTTGGTCGTCTCCAGCATCGTCGTCCATACTGTCGATGTCTTCGGAGTCGTAGTCTAGCATGTCGGTTAAATCATCGATAGTGGCTACAAAGTAGGTGGTGGGTGGGCGTTGAATTTCTTCGTTGTCCGCATCCCAACCTTCCTGTCTGTAATCCGGCCAGGGCTCTCCAGATAAAGAGAGAGACTTTAGTGAATTCAGGACGTCGCCAAAGGGCGAGTGCCGAAAGATGTCTGCGGCAGTGAACTCCATGACCGGCGCCCAATCGGATTCGATTGGCCGGGCGCTGGGGTTCGGAGTCCGGAGAGGAGTCCGGCACCACAGGAGTCGAGGTCTTCGCAGCGACAGGATGGAGTTTGGCTCAATCGCCCGTGAGATTGTAGCCCCCGAGGCGGTGTCCAACCACTCCTCCTCGATCGGGGAATCCGGCTCCGGATTAAGGGTCGGAGCGGATACTGGTGCGGCCTCCAGGGCACTGTTCGGCTGTAGAGCTAAATCATGCCCATTGAAACAGTGCGGCGCGCTTTGCTGCGGCTCGAACCCCTCGAAGATCAAGTCTCCGCGGATATCGGCCGTATAGTTTAAACTTCCTAATCTGACCTGATGGCCAGGGGCGTAGCTTTCGATCTGCTCCAGATGGCCAAGCGAATTGGCCCGCAGTGCAAAGCCGCCGAATACGAAGATCTGTCCGGGGAGAAAAGTCTCACCCTGGACCGCGTCATTGTTGATGATTGAAGGAGCCATCGGGCCTATCGGTGACGACACAGAGGAACTCTCAATGAAAGCACCAATGTCGGTGTCAAAACCGGCGGATCTCGGGTAGGGGGTCCCGAACTGTGCGTCTAGGCGGATGGTAACAGGAGACAAGGGACACGATGTTTTACCCAGGTTCGGGCCCTCTCGATGGAGGTAATACCCTACTCCTACTTGATTAATATTGATGATATGGGTAGTACAAGAGTAGATCTACCACGAGATCAAGGAGGATAAACCCTAGAAGCTAGCCTATGGTATGATTGTTGTTCGTCCTACGGACTAAAACCCTCCGGTTTATATAGACACTGGATAGGTTAGGGTTACACAGAGTCAGTTACAATGGTAGGAGATCTACATATCCGTATCGCCAAGCTTGCCTTCCACGCCAAGGAAAGTTCCATCCGGACACGGGACGAAGTCTTCAATCTTGTATCTTCATAATCTTGGAGAACGGCCGTGACGATAGTCCGGCTATCCGGACACTCCCTAGTCCGGGACTCCCTCAGTTCCTTCACAGAAACCGTAAAAGGATGGCAATCGGGGTGGTTCTACATCACCGAGCCGCGCGGAGCTAGCTGGGCCGCGGCCCCCGAGTTCCGATCCGGAACCCCTACGCGGCTCACCTCCTGGGAAAAGAAGAGCCTGTCCTGGGGCGACTCCACAGAGCTGGCCGGACTCCAGACATGCATCAAAAGCATGGAGGACAAGAACATCAAGCTTGTCAATGTGATCCAGGTCATGCTCATTCGCCGGATCCTTCCCTGCCAAAGGTGGGCGGTAAATCTGTGGGAGGTCGTCCCGGCCGAACACCAGACACTCCAGAAGCTCTATGGCATGACGCACAAAGGCACATGGAAAATGTTGTTCAAGGCCTCCGAAGTAATTCCTCCCACATCCGAGGACCGCAGACTTGATGCAGCGCGGCCCCCGAATCCGGTGAGTTTTGGGACCACCACCGGGTTTAGTTTTTCCAATACATTCATGGGGTAGTTTTAAGTATTTATATATATATTTGCTTCAGGATTATGGGAAGACGGCGGAGCAGATTGACCGTCTGCCCGCTTTCGAAGATCCAACGGATGCTCTCCCCGACGGAGATGCTAGTCCCGACACCGTACAAGGTGCCGGGCGAAGAAGGCCCCGGGACCGGGAAGGGTCTTGGCGTGAGTTGCGTCAAGCCTCGTCCGAAGATGACGAGGCGGACTCCTCCCACGAAGGGGAGGAGGAAGAAGAAGACGCCCCATCCGGGAAGGATGAGGGGCCCGGTGAAGCGGGCCAGGGGGCCGGAAAAGGCCCTCGGTGCAAGGCTGTTATTCCTCTGTCGTCCGATGACGACGAGAAACATTCCTCCCGCGAAGGCGGGGGGAATCAAGAAGAAATTCCACCTCCCCGCACTAGGAGGAGAAGAAGAGAAAAGCCGCCCCGGAGGGGGAGGCTGGGGCGTCCAAGAAGGGCAAAACATCCCTTCCGGACTACTCCACCACGGCCGCCTACAGCGGTGAAGGGTGGCTGCCTAGGGGGAAGCCCCTGGCGTGATCGTAAGTGTCCGCATTCTACCGTGGTTTTAAGTCTTAGATGTTTTAATGACGCCGAGCGTATATGCTGTCCGGCCAGGGCTCATCCGGAGGAGTCGTCTTCGGACGGGTCTCTGAGCGCTTCAGAGATGAACTCGCTCCCGACGGCCACCACTCCTCAGCCTGCGGATGACACGGAGGTGTTGTCCCGAAGGTTCCCTGAGCAGGGGGAGGTGGCACCGGAGACGCCCCAAGGCGGACTTCCGAATGCCGGACATGCGGGGTTCAAGGTCCCCACGGATCGCGTCGATGAGAGCCGCAACAAGGCGGGCTCCCGACCGAACACTGCTCCGGAACCTTCGACGGTTCCGGACTTAGGCGGGCAGCCCCTCGTTAGGGAGGGCGAGCCACCCGTGCCGAAGACTTTCATCGCATCGACGGCGCCGGATAGTCTGGTGGAAGCGCTTCGAGGCGCTTCCATGGAAGAGGAGCACCGTACTCTTATGAGTGCGGTGATTCAAAAAGGTCATGTCCGCCAAAAGCGGATCGACCAGCTTTCGCTTCAAGCCTCCTGACGGGCTTTGAGGTAAGTAAACAATGTATGAGATTATCACCCAATAGGTAGTAGCCCCTGATACTCTGTTTGGTGTTCGGAAAGAAAAGCCAAACGGAGGGTCGACTATAATCCGCAGGAGTCTAATAATAAGCATTGTTGTGAATAAGCTGGTTGTGCTGCTTGCTGCTGCTGCCCGTACTGCCGAGGCTGCTGAACTGAAGCGGGACCTGGAGCAGGCACATGGAGAGCTCGTCCTCACGAAGAGGCAGCTCGAAGAGAACAAGGGTAAGTGATTCTCGCTCTTGTGTATTTAAATATAGGCAAAATTTGTCAATCTAACGCCAAAGCGTCATGACTGTGTAACAGGGGCCACCACCGAAGTGGCGTCCTTGAAGAAAGCGCTGTCTGAGGCCGAAAACAAAGCGGCCTTGGAATGCAAGGAGCGCGAAAAGCAAAGTGCTAGAGTGGGCGAGTCTGGCAGAGCTCCGGGACCTCGGCAGGAAGTGCGAGTCTGTGGAGCATGATCTCAAGATGAAGGAGGCCGAGCTTGCGAAGGCCCTTGTAAGTTTGAAGGATGCCAAGGCCGAGCCGAGAAAGCACAAGCAGGAGATCCAGGAGGCCAAAAGATAGCAGCGGGTAAGAAATTCTTTATGCAAAGCAAACATGTGGAGGAGGCGTTTCTTTTACTTACTCGAATCACGGAGCTCTAGAGGCATTTGCATATTCGCCACGCAGCGCCTTAGACGCTTCTGAGTTCTACCGTGCCTGTGAGGGGAGCTCAACGGAGAAGCTGTTCTCGTCCCGATGTCGGGCCGAACATCCGATGCCTCTGAGCGACCAAGTGAAGCAGTTGGTCGAACTCCACAGGGCGGCCGAACTGGCTATGAAGGACTTCATAGTCAGGATGTGGCCTGGTGAGCTACTGCCCAGTAGCTACTTTGGCCTGATCAAACGGATGGTGGATGCCTACCCGCGGCTTGAAGTGATCAAGCGATCCGTTTGCATCAAAGGTGCCCGCCGAGCTTTTGCCCGCGTCAAGGTGCATTGGGGCAAGCTGGATGCGGAGAAGCTGGTCAAGAACGGGCCACCGGAGGGCAAGGCGCATCGTCATCCCGAAATGTACTACGATGGCGTGATGAAGGGTGCTCATCTCGTCGCCAATGAGTGTACCAAGGACGCCATATTTGAATGAATTCACTTCTGTCATGTTTGTAATTAAAGACGAAGTTACTTGCGCTATGTAGCGCTTTTGTTATTTAAAATATTACCTTACGTGCATCGTTTATAAAATCACGAAAGTAGGCCAATCATCGGCTTCCGCCCAGCGTGACTAGCACCTTTGGGGTGTTAAATGGAAAACCGGACACTCTTCACCCAAATTTTTGGTCCCTTAAGGAGGTGTCCGGCGCATCGAACCAGGCAATCAGACTATGCGGCTTTATAACTTTCACTTAGCCATAGAAGTCTACAATTTTAAATTTCGGCGAAGCCCCTAGAATCCGGAAGACTGAATCGGGGCGCTATACACGCCTAGATCGGACGAAGCCGATTTATCGCCTAAAGCGGAAAATCTTTAAGGATTTTAAGACCTCTCGAACAGCGACCAGCTCTCGCCACATCATGCCGGTCAGTTTTCGGCTTTCTCTACTGAGGTGCTCGTCCGGAAGAACCGGGACACAATCGCAGTAGTTCTCTCCTGCGCTACCTTAGCCGATATAACGGAACGTAAGGTACCAAAACAAGGGAGCCGGGCTATCCCAATCAGAGACCCAAGACATGATTCGAGCTGATGTATATAGTGCTATAAGTTTGGGGTGCCGCCTTTGTTGAAAGTGTTCGGACTTTAGTTGCCATATAGCGGGGCGCCATAAGAAGCCCCTGGCAAACCGGCCGCACCAAGGTGTACGGATGCAATATCAAATAAACATTTATAAGAGAAAAATGCTCAGATGAGAATAATAAGATGACGCTATATATAATCTCTCATTGACGAAAAATACGTTTAAGCATACATTTACAATGGATGCGTTAAGCAGATATAAAATAGGACTATTTTACATGTCCTATCCAGGGGCAGGCTGTGTTCAGGTAGATAAAGCAGGTATAATGATCGTAAATAGATTCCACCTGGGTATTTTCTTCTGTGCACAACGTCTATTGCCTCCTTGGATGTCTCTTCCCTATAAGTCCAGCAATTCGGCTCTTTTGAGGATGTTGCGCCAACGCGGTGTCCTGAAAGATAAGAGGGAAGGAGGATGAAAGTATCTTGCAGTTACCCGCACTATTGACTGAGTCGTGATGCGCCTCCGCCTATGCCCATGGTATTTTAAGTGCGTAATTGTGTGAACGTGGCACGAATGCTTCCTTGATGGGGCTTAAGCGGAGGCCGGACTGCTAGTCGCGCTCTTGGCGTGCCTAGTGATCCTGTTGCGGGGTGCTCCAGACTCGCTTGACTGTGCTCGAAGTTGTTGTCGCCGGATTGGTTTCTCGGAGAAGGCTGCAGTGTACTTCCGCCGCAAGGGCTGCAGTATGTTCTTCTGTTCGTAGGGAGCGATCCATGTTTCCGTTCACCGTTATGACCCCGCGTGGTCTTGGCATCTTGAGCTTGAGATATGCATAGTGTGGTACCACATTGAATCTGGCGAATGCGGTTCGTCCGAGCAGTGCATGGTAACCACTACGGAAGGGGACGATATCGAAGATTAACTCTTCGCCGGAAGTTATCCGAGATCCGAAGACCACTTCCAATGTTATAGAGCCCGTCTGACGGGCCTCTACTCCAGGAATTACACCTTTAAAGGTGGTTTTAGTGGGCTTTATCCTTGAAGGGTCAATGCCCATTTTGCGCACTGTGTCATGGTAGAGCAGGTTCAGGCTGCTGCCGCCGTCCATAAGGACGCGTGTGAGGTGGAATCCGTCAATGATTGGGTCTAGGACCAATGCGGCCGAGCCGCCGTGAAGGATGCTAGTAGGGTGATCCCTACGATCAAAGGTGATCGGGCAAGCTGACCAAGGGTTGAATTTGGGGGCGACTGGCTCCATCGCATAGACGTCCCTTAGTGCCCGCTTCTGTTCCCGCTTGGGGATGTGCGTGGCGTAGATCATGTTGACCGTTTTCACACAGGGGGATTTCTTCTGTCCCCCCGTGTTCGGACGTCGGGGCTCCTCGTCATCGTCGTTGTGCAGCCCCTTGTCCTTGTCGTCGTTGTTTATCTTGCCGGCCTGTTTGAATACCCAGCAATCTCTATTGGTGTGGTTGGCTGGCTTGTCCGGGGTGCCATGAATTTGGCACGGCGCTCGATATGCGTTCCATCGACGGTCCTCGATTATTTCTTTTGAACGGCTTCTTCCGCTGGCCGGGCTTGGATCCACCGAATCCGGCGTTGATCGCCGTGTCTTGATCTTTGTCGCCGTTGTTCCATCGCTTATGTCTGTTACGCCATGGCTTGCCGTTATTGTTGTGGTCGTCCGAATTGCCAGACTGTGGCGTAGTGCTGCTGCGGGCCAACCAACTATCCTCGCCCGCGCAAAAGCGGGTCATTAGTGTTGTGAGAGCTTCCATGGACTTGGGTTTTTTCCTGGCCGAGGTGTCGAGCGAGCCACTCATCACGGATATTATGCTT
The DNA here is from genome assembly GCA_021605145.1 of Aegilops bicornis. NCBI lineage: Eukaryota > Viridiplantae > Streptophyta > Magnoliopsida > Poales > Poaceae > Aegilops > Aegilops bicornis. The sequence continues at coordinate 232,763,416 of CM038675.1, read as the reverse complement.
GAAAGCCGCCAGGGCTTCGGCGTCCGGACAGTCAACTATTTGGTTCTTCTTAGTTAGGAACCGAGTCCAGAATTTTCTGGCTGACTCTCCGGGCTGTTGAGTAATGTGGCTCAAGTCGTCGGCGTCAGGTGGTCGCACATATGTGCCCTGGAAGTTGTCGAGGAATGCATCTTCCAGGTTTTCCCACCTGCCGATGGAGTTTGCTGGCAGGTTGTTTAGCCAGTGTTGGGCTGGTCCTTTGAGCTTAAGGGGAAGATACTTGATGGCGTGCGGATCGTCTCCGCGGGCCATGTGAATGTGGAGAAGAAAATCTTCGATCCATACTGCGGGGTCTGTTGTGCCATCATATGATTCGATGTTTACGGATTTAAACCCTTCTGGGAATTCATGATCAATTACTTCGTCAGTGAAGCAGAGGGGGTGCACGGCGCCTCTGTGCCGGGCTATGTGGCTACGCAGGTCGAATTTCTCTGGATGGCTATATTCGGCCCGGCCGAACTTGTTGAAGGTGTGTCCGGCGTGACGGTCCTCGTCGCGTACCGAGGCGCGCCCCCGCGATCCGTAGATCGATCTTGGATGTCCTGATTTGTTGCCCTGGGCCGTAGTATGTTGGCGTGGGGGTGTTGGCTGGTATGCGGACTGGTATGCTGCTTTATCCCGGCCACGAGGTGGCCGGTCAGCCGTGTGGTGCTCGAGTCCGTATTCCTCGGCTGCCAGGACTTCAGTCCATCTGTCTGTGAGCAGGTCTTGATCAGCTTGGAGTTGTTGCTGCTTCTTTTTTGGGCTCCTCGCAGTAGCTATCAGCCGACGCTTGAAGCGCTCCTGCTCTACGGGATCCTCAGGCACGCCGAATTCGTCGTCGCAGAGGCTAATTTCATCTTTGGAGGGGGGCATGTAGTTGTCCTCCTCCGGGTATCCGTCTGTCGCCTGTTCATCTGGGCTGACCTGCTCATCCTCCTGTTCTGCCTGCTCGAAGGCGGGCTGAACAGGGTTGTATTCTTCTTCGGCACCATTCAGATTGTTTTCGTCTCCTGGGCCGGTATTGGTGTGGCGGGGCTTGGAGTGGCGCCGGCGACGCCCATTCTTTGCTTTTTTCCCTGAGGTTTTATCCTCCGTTGCCTCATCGACATTTGTTTCCTTCGGAGTGTCCACCATATATATATATATATATATATATATATATATATATATGTATGTATATATATATATATATATATATATCATAAGAAGAGGTGGTTGTCCACCGTCCGATGAGCGGTGGTTCATGTTCTTCTCCTGCATCGTCGTCCATACCGTCGATGTCTTCGGAGTCGAAGTTCAGTACCTCGGTTAAGTCATCGACCGTGGCAATGAAGTGGGTGGTGGGTGGGCAACAAATTCCTTCGTCGCCTGCCTCCCACTCAAGCCGGACATAGTTCAGCGAGGAGCCTCCTGAGAAAGAGAGAGACTTTAATGAGTCCAGCATGTCGCCAAAGGGCGAGTGCTGGAAGATATCTGCAGCGGTGAACTCCATTACCGGGGCCCATCCTGGCCCAACGGGCTCGGGAGTGTGTGGTCTGGAACCAACGTCCGGATAGGAATCCGGGGATTCGGAGTCACAAGCCACCGCAGAGTTAAGGCCCGTGTTTGACTCCACCACCGATGAGTGTGCGACCTGGGGGGGTCCATCCCTCCGTCCTTAGGCAATGCACTCTGCTCTGGATCTAGGTCCGGGGACAGTACGGGGATGATGCCCCGAGCTTCGTCCGATGGCAGGTCTAAGCCATGCTCGTCGTGATTGTCCGGTGCTCCTGGCGTAGGCCCAAATCCATCGAAGATCAAGTCTCCGCGGATGTCCGCCGTGTAGTTCAGGTTGCCGAACATGACCTGGTGGCCAGGGGCGTAGCTATCGATCTTCACCAGATGGCCAAGCGAGTTGGCCCGCAGTGCGAAGCCGCCGAACACGAAGATCTGTCCGGGGAGGAAAGTCTCATACAGACGATGTCGTTGATGATGATTGAAGGGGCCATCAAGCCTGACAGCGACGACACAGAGGAACTCTCAATGAAAGCACCAATGTCGGTGTCAAAACCGGCGGATCTCGGGTAGGGGGTCCTGATCTGTGCGTCAAGGCTGATGGTAACAGGAAGCAAGGGACACAGATGTTTACCCAGGTTCGGGCCCTCTCGATGGAGGTAAAACCTTGCTTCCTGCTTGATTAATATTGATGATATGGGTAGTACAAGAGTAGATCTACCACGAGATCGTAGAGGGTAAACCCTAAGAGCTAGCCTATGATGGTATGATTGTAATTGTGATCGGCCTTCTAAGGACTAACCTCTCCGGTTTATATAGACACCGGAGAGGGCTAGGGTTTACATGGAGTCGGTTACAAGGAAGGAAATATAATATCCGGATCGCCAAGCTTGCCTTCCACGCCAAGGAAAGTCCCATCCGGACACGGGCCGAAGTCTTGAGTCTTGTATCTTCACGCTTCAATAGTCCGGACGTTGTACACAGTCCGGCTGTCCGGATACCCCCTAATCCAGGACTCCCTTAGTCCTATTCAACCACCCCTCCACGGGCACCCCTCCACCATCTACTGTTCATCCAGCCCTCCACCACACCACAGGGTCCTGTTCATCCAGAGGCAAACGCCACCGCTCACTGTTCATCCAAACCCCCCCGCAACACTCACTGTTCATCCCAGAGGCAACATCGATCGGCTTCAGTTAGCAGCGATGGCGGCGAATCGCTCGATCGGGTTCAGTTAACAGCCATCGATCGATCGCTCGTGTTCAGTAACGCGTAGCCTGCAGTGCAATCGCTCAGGTTCAGTTAGAGGCCAACGCCTCGCTCGGGTTCAGCTAGAGCCAACGCCTCACACACACGCGCGTATGTGTACGAGAGAAACACGCATCGCTCGGGCCCCGACCTCCCACCGTAACCGGGAACTCCCCGAAACTTTCCTCCCCCTCGCTTCTACCACGGTTTTTTCCGTCATGGACGGCCCAAAGAATGTCATGCAGCTGCGTCTCCGGCCCGTCCAGGACGAAAAGCCCATTTTCTGTCATGATTGTGATAGAAGTAGGAGCCCACCACATCTATGATGATACCGGGTTTTGTCACAATTATCGTCATAGAAGTGTCATATGTATGACAGAAAAAAATTCGTTCGACCCAAAATGTCACGGATGTGTCTTTTTTTGTAGTGATAACGGAACGGTGGAAAGTTGCATGGCAATATATCTCGGAATGGCTATGGAAATGCCATAATAGGTAGGTATGGTGGCTATTTTGAGGAAGATATAAGGAGGTTTATGTGTGATAGAGCGTATCATATCACGGGGTTTGGATGCACCGGCGAAGTTTTCACCAACTCTCAAGGTGAGAAAGGGCAATGCACGGCATCAAGAGGCTAGCAATGATGGAAGGGTAAGAGTGGGTATAATCCATGGACTCAACATTAGTCATAAAGAACTCACATACTTATTGCAAAAATCTACAAGTCATCAAAAACCAAGCACTATGCGCATGCTCCTAGGGGATAGATTGGTAGGAAAAGACCATCGCCGTCCCCGACCGCCACTCATAAGGAGGACAATCAAAGAACACCTCATGTTTCAAATTTGTTACATAACGTTTACCATGCGTGCATGCTACGGGACTTGCAAACTTCAACACAAGTATTTCTCAAATTCACAACTACTCAACTTGCACAACTTTAATATCACTACCTCCATATCTCAAAATAATCATCAATCATCAAACTTCTCTTAGTATTCAACACACTCATAAGAAAGTTTTTACTAGTCTTGAATACCTAGCATATTAGGACTAATTTCCCAATTTAAGCAAATTACCATGCTGTTTAAGACTCTCAAAATAATATAAGTGAATCATGAGATAATAATAGTTTCTATAAAACAAAACCACCTCCGTGCTCTAAAAGATATAAGTGAAGCACTAGAGCAAAAACTATTTAGCTCAAAAGATATAAGTGAAGCACATAGAGTATTCTAATAAATTCCGAATCATGTGTGTCTCTCTCAAAAGGTGTGTACAGCAAGGATGATTGTGGTAAACTAAAAAGCAAAGACTCAAATCATACAAGACGCTCCAAGCAAGACACTTATCATGTGGTGAATAATAAATATAGCTCCAAGTAAAGTTACCGATGGATGAAGACGAAAGAGGGGATGCCTTCCGGGGCATCCCCAAGCTTTGGCTTTTTGGTGTACTTAGATTATATTGGGGTGCCTTTGGCATCCCCAAGCTTAGGCTCTTGCCACCCCTTGTTCCATAATCCATCAAATCTTTTACCCAAAACTTGAAAACTTCCCAACACAAAACTCAACAGATAATCTCGTAGCTCCGTTAGCGAAAGAAAACAAAACACCACTTCAAGGTACTGTAATGAAACCATTCTTTATTTATATTGGTGTTAAACCAACTGTATTCCAACTTCTCTATGATTCATAAACTATTTTACTAGCCATAGATTCATCAAAATAAGCAAACAACACACGAAAAACAGAATCTGTCAAAAACAGAACAGTCTGTAGTATTCTGTAACTAATGAAAACTTATGGAACTCAAATAAATCTACAAAAATAAGAAGACCTAGAAAATTTGTTTAATGATCTTCTGCAATTGGAATAAATATTTTATCACATTCTGGTGAGTTTTAACAATTGTTTTCGTGAACAGAAAGTTTCTGGAATTTTCAGCAAGATCAAATAACTATCATCCAAGAAGATCCTATAGGTTTAACTTGGCACAAACACTAATTAAAACATAAAAAAAATCTAACAAGAGGCTAGATCAAAGATCTACTTCTAAACAGAAGCAAAAAGAAAAAAATAAAAAATAAAATTGGGTTGCCTCCCAACAAGCGCTATCGTTTAACGCCCCTAGCTAGGCATAAAAGCAAGGATAGATCTAGGTATTGCCATATTTGGTAGGCAATCCATAAGTGGCTCTCATAATAGATTGATATGGTAATTTAATTTTATTTCTAGGGAAGTGTTCCATGCCTTTCTTCAACGGAAATTGGAATCTAATATTTCCTTCCTTCATATCAATAATTGCACCAATCGTTCTTAGGAAAGGTCTACCAAGAATAATAGGACACGAAGGATTGCAATCTATATCAAGAACAATAAAATCTAAGGGCACATCGTTCCTATTTGCAACAATAAGAACATCATTAATTCTTCCCATAGGTTTCTTAATGGTGGAATTCGTAAGGTGCAAGTTTAAAGAACAATCATCAAATTCACGGAAACCTAGCAAATCACATAAAGGTTTTGGAATTGTGGAAACACTAGCACCCAAATCGCACAAAGCATAGCATTCATGATCTTTATTTTTAGTTTTAATAGTAGGTTCCCACTCATCATATAGGTTTCTAGCGATAGAAACTTCCAACTCAAGTTTTTCTTCATAAGATTGCATTAAAGCATCAACGATATGTTTAGTAAAAGCTTTATTTTGACTATAAGCATGAGGAGAATTTAGCACGGATTGCAACAAGAAGATACAATCTATCAAAGAGCAATTGTCATAATTAAATTCCTTGAAATCCAAGATAGTGGGTTCATTAATATCTAAAGTTTTGACCTCTTCAATCCCACTTTTACCAATGTTTGCATCAAGATCTGAAACTCCGAATTTAGAAGAACACGCTTTTACAAAGCAATCTTTCTTAGCACGCATCCTAGCGGTTCTTTCCTTGCCCTCATCAATGGAAATTCTCATGGCTTTGAGAGACTCATTAACATCATGCTTAGGTGGAATAGATCTAAGTTTGAAAGAATCAACATCAAGAGAAATTCTATCCACGTTCCTAGCCAATCCATCAATCTTAGGCAATTTTTCTTCAAGCAAAGCATTGAAATTCTTTTGCGAATTCATAAACTCTTTAACACTAGTCTCAAATTCAGAGGGCATCTTATTAAAATTTCCATAAGAGTTGTTGTAGGAATACCATAATTATTAGAGGGATTACTAGGATACGGCCTAGGATTAAAGTTTCCTCTATACGCGTTATTACCAAAATTATTCCTACCAACAAAATTCACATCCATAGATTCATTATTATTCTCAATCAAGGTAGACAAAGGCATATCATTAGGATCAGAAGAAAAATTAGAAAAATCAAGGTAGACAAAGGTATATCATTAGGACCAAGTTCCTTATTGAAAAAGGCTTTGAAATCAGAAAAATTGATTCTACTCTTTTTACTAAAAGGGTCAGCGGAGAACTATTTGTGTGCCAAGTCTATGTTGATGATATTATATTTGGTTCTATTAAACCTCATTTTAGTGAAAAGTTTGGAAAGCTAATGCCGATGTTCTTGGAGATCTATTCGATGTAATACTCTTTTGTGGTGTGTTTGCCGAGATCCGATGAATTGTGGATTTATGATCAACTTATCTATGAATATTATTTGAATCTACTCTGAATCCTTATATGCATGATTTGACATCTTTGCAAGTCTATTCAAACTATCGATTTGGTTTAGCCAACTAGAATGGTTTTTCTTGCAATGGGAGAAGTGCTTGGCATTGGGTTCAATCTTGCGGTGCTCGATCCTAGTGATAGAAGGGGAACCGACACGTATTGTATTGTTGCCATCGAGGATAACAAGATGGGGTTTTCATCATATTGCTTGAGTTTATCCCGCTACATCATGTCATCTTACTTAAAGCGTTACTCTGTTCTTATGAACTTAATACTCTAGATGCAGGCAAGAGTCGGTCGATATGTGGAGTAATAGTAGAAGATGCAGGCAGGAGTCGGTCTACTTGATACGGATGTGATGCCTATATTCATAATCATTGCCTTAGATATCGTCATAAATTTGCGCTTTTCTACCAATTCCTCGGCAGTAATTTTCTCACCCATAGTAATATTTTCTATCTTGAGAGAAGCCTCTAGTGAAACCTATGGCCCCCGGGTCTATTTTCCATCATATAAGTTTCCGATGTACAATTTTAGTTTCCTATTTATTTCCTTTTCAATCTTTTACTTTCCATTCCATAAACCAAAAATACCAAAAATATTACTTTACTGTTTATCCATCTCTATCAGATCTCACTTTGCAAATAACCATGAAGGGATTGACAACCCCTTTATCGCGTTGGGTGAAAGTTGGTGTCTGTTTGTGCAGGTATTCGTTGACTTGTGCATTGTCTCCTACTAGATTGATACCCTGGTTCTCAAAACTGAGGGAAATACTTACTCTACTTTGATGCATCACCCTTTCCTCTTCAAGGAAAAAACCAACGCAAGCTCAAGAGGTAGCAGGAAGAATTTCTGGCGCCGTTGCCGAGGAGATCTACACCAAGCCAAGACATACCAAGTACCCATCATAAACTTTCATCTCTCGCATTACATTATTTGCCATTCACCTCTCATTTTCCTCTCCCCTACTTCTAAAACGATGTTCGAAAGGATTCGCCTTTTCTTCGTTCTTTGTTTGCCTTTTGGTTGCTCGTCTGCTAGATTTGTTTACCGCCGCAATGTTTGAAACTGGGGAGGTTATCGCTAAAAAGAATAGTAGTAAGGATGAGGGAAATTTTGATGCTTTTGCTAATTCTAGTCCTTATGAAGAAACTACTATCTTGCACGCTAAGAAATTCTGCATAGGTTGCGGAAATATTACTGGAAAAGGGGTTATTAAAGATTTCTTTACTTGTGCCGGTGCACTCCCCACTTTGGGTGGATCTATTCTCCATAAAACTAGTAGTCTTGAGGATTCTATATCTTTGCTTGTGCTTGAACTTGAAAGACAATTTGTTCACATGCATCCATCTGTACAAAGGATTTTTCTAGAGTTTTCCAATATTGAGCATTCTTCGGTTAAACGCGTCGTCACTATATTCCTAGCACATGAGTTTAGATTTATTATGAAAGAAGTTAGTTAAATTTTTGCACATTATAAAGTAGATGGTGGTCGTTCTCCCATAGAGGTAATTCTCTTGAACCAAGAGGACATAATGCGTTGACGATCCTTAGATCATGTTGCTTATAACAAAAATTTAAGAAAGAGGGTCCCTACCAATGTTTTAGTTGATAAGATTTCTGAGCTTAATGATGATTTTGCTATACAAAACAATGGATTGGGTTTCTCTCTTGGACACAAGCTCACGACTTTTCGCCAAAAGAATGCTTATAATGAAGAGTTTGTCATACAATATGAAGGACCAAAGGAGGAACCAATGTCTCCCGAGATTGAGCTTGGTGATTCTTATCCTATTAAATTTAGCCCTTTTGATTACTTTTGCTTACCACAAAGATAACTTGCTACTGAACGAAGGGAGTATGAGATGAGCTTTCGAGATTTGCCCTATCATCATTACGATTATATCTAGATCTATTCGTGCTTTATGCCTAGCTAAGGGCGTTCAACAATAGCGCTTGTTGGGAGGCAACCCAATTTTATTTTTGTTCTTGCTTTTTAGGTTCTATTTTGCAATAAATATTTCATCTAGCCTCTGGTTAGATGTGGTTTTGTGTTTTAATTAGTGTTTGTGCCAAGTAAGACCTTTGGGATAGCTTACGGAGATAGTTGATTTGATCTTCCTGAAAACCAAAAACTTTTGTTCTCAGTCCCAGAATTTTTAGAACTCACAGAAGCGTGATAAAATTCTGAATTTGTTACACAAGATTTATATACAAATTTCCCCTGTTGTCTTAATTTTTCATAATTTTTGGAGTTACAGAAGTATTCGAACTATTAAGATTGCTACAGACTGTTCGGTTTTTGACATATTTTGTTTTCTTTGTGTTGTTTGCTTATTTTGATAAATCTAACCATGGAAAAATTAGAATACAGTAGATATTACACCAATATAAATAAAGAATGAGTTCCCAACAGTACCAAAAGTGGTGATTTATTTTCTTATACTAACGGAGCTTATGAGATTTTCTGTTGAGTTTTGTGTTGTGAAGTTTTCAAGTTTTGGGTAAGGATTTGATGGACTATGGAATAAAGAGTGGCAAGAGCCTAAGTTTGGGGATTACCAAGGCACCCCAAGGTAATATTCAAGGATACCAAGAGCCTAAGCTTGGTGATGCCCCGGAAGGCATCCCCTCTTTCGTCTTCATCTATCAGTAACTTTACTTGAGGTTATATTTTTATTCACCACAAGATATGTGTTTTGCTTGGAGTGTCTTGTATGATTTGAGTCTTTGCTTTTTAGTTTGCCACAATCATCATTGCTGTACACACCTTTTGACAGAGACACGCTTGAATCGTGATTTATTAGAATACTCTTTGTGCTTCACTTATATCTCTTGAGCTTGACAATTTTGCTCTAGTGTTTCACTTATATATTTTTAGAGCACGGCGGTGGCTTTATTTTATAGAAATTGATGAACTCTCGTGCTTCACTTATATTATTTTGAGAGTCTCTAAACAACATGGTAATTTTCTTTGGTTATAAATTTAGTCCTAATATGATAGGCATCCAAGAGAGATATAATAAAAACTTTCATATAAAGTGCATTGAATACTATGAGAAGTTTGATTCCTTATGATTGTTTTGAGATATGAAGATGGTGATATTAGAATCATGCTATTAAGTAGTTGTGAATTTGAGAAATACTTGTGTTAAGGTTTGTGAGTCCCGTAGCATGCACGTATGGTGAACCGTTATGTAACGAAGTTGGAGCATGAGATATTTTTTGATTATCTTCCTTATGAGTGGCGGCCGGGGACGAGCGATGATCTTTTCCTACCAATCTATCCCCCTACACTTGTAGAAAACAGGGATTTGGTCCAGGCCGGGTATGCCCATTAATCCCGGTTCACTCACGAACCGGGACCCATGGGGGCATTGATACGTCTCCAACGTATCTATAATTTTTTATTGTTCCATGCTATTATATTATCCATCCTGGATGTTTTTATGGGCTTTACTAAACACTTTTATATTATTTTTGGTACTAACCTATTGACCCAGAGCCTAGTGCCAGTTCCTGTTTTTCCCTTGTTTCAGTGTTTCGGAGAAAAGGAATATCAAACGGAGTCGAAACGGAATGAAACCTTCTGGAGAAGTTATTTTTGGAAAGAAAGCAACCCGGGAGAATTGGAGTACACGTCAAGAAAGCAACGAGGGAGGCACGAGGCAGGGGGCGCGCCCTCCACCCTCGTGGGCCCCTCGTGGCTCCCCTGACGTACTTCTTTCACCTATATATACCCATATACCCTAAAACGATCGGGGAACCGAATAGATCGGGAGTTCCGCGGTGCAAGCCTCTGTAGCCACCAAAAACCAATCGGGGCCTGTTAGGCACCTGCTGGAGGGAACCCTCACCGTGGCCATCTTCATCATCCCGGCGCTCTCCATGATGAGGAGGGAGTAGTTCACCCTCGGGGCTGACGGTATGTACCAGTAGCTATGTGTTTGATCTCTCTCTCTCTCTCTCTCTCTCTCTCTCTCTCTCTCGTGTTCTTGATTTGGCATGATCTTGATGTATCGCGAGCTTTGCTATTATAGTTGGATCTTATGTTTCTTCTCCCCCTCTACTCTCTTGTAATGGATTGAGTTTTCCCTTTGAAGTAATCTTATCAGATTGAGTCTTTAATGATTTGAGAACACTTGATGTATGTCTTGTCGTGTGTATCTGTGGTGACAATGTGATATCACGTGATTCACTTGATGTATGTTTTGGTGATCAACTTGCGGGTTCCGCCCATGAACCTACGCATAGGGGTTGGCACACGTTTTCGTCTTGATTCTCCGGTAGGAACTTTGGGGCACTCTTTGAGGTTCTATGTGTTGGTTGAATAGATGAATCTGAGATTGTGTGATGCATATCGTATAATCATACCCCACAGATACTTGAGGTGACATTGGAGTATCTAGGTGACATTAAGGTTTTGGTTGATTTGGGTCTTAAGGTGTTATTCTAGTACGAACTCTAGGGCTGTTTGTGACACTTATAGGAATAGCCCAACGGATTGGTTGGAAAGAATAACTTTGAGGTGGTTTCGTACCCTACCATAAGCTCTTCGTTTGTTCTCCACTATTAGTGACTTTGGAGTGACTCTTTGTTGCATGTTGAGGGTTAGTTATATGATCCAATTATGTTATTATTGTTGAGAGAAGTTGCACTAGTGAAAGTATGAACCCTAGGCCTTATTTCAACGCATTGCAATACCATTTATGCTCACTTTTACCACTTGTTACCTTGCTGTTTTATATTTTCAGATTACAAAAACCTATATCTACCATCCATAGTGCACTTGTATCACAATCTCTTTGCCGAACTAGTGCACCTATACAATTTACCATTGTATTGGGTGTGTTGGGGACACAAGAGACTCTTTGTTATTTGGTTGCAGGGTTGTTTGAGAGAGACCATCTTCATCCTACGCCTCCCACGGATTGATAAACCTTAGGTTATCCACTTGAGGGAAATTTGCTACTGTCCTACAAACCTCTGCACTTGGAGGCCCAACAACGTCTACAAGAAGAAGGTTGTGTAGTAGACATCAAGCATTTTCTGGCGCCGTTGCCAGGGAGGTGAGTGCTTGAAGGTATATCTTTAGATCTTGCAATCGAATCTTTTTGCTTCTTGTTTTAGCACTAGTTTAGTTTATAAAAGAAAACTACCAAAGAAAAATGGAATTGAGTCTGTCTCATATGCTTCATCTTTTTAATATCTTTCGTGAGAATGAAGGAAAAGAAAATTGTGCCAAAGTGTTAGAAGAAGAATGCATTAAAATGTTTGGCACTAAATCTTTGAATGATGAGCATGATTGCAATGTTGTTAGTATTAACTCCTTGAATATCCATAGTACTAATGATGATTGCACTAGTCATGATGAAAATATCTCTTATAAGCATGTCAATTTTTGTGGAGTGCATTGGGTTTGCAAGTACACACCAAATAGGGAAGATAGATATTGCAAGAGGCATAAGCATTTAGAAACTAAATTGTTAAAAGAAAGGCTAGATGTTTGTTCTGAAAGATTCAATATTTACCGCCATCCTTGTGAAATTTGCAATGAACATGGTCATTTAAAGCTCCAATGCTATTTGTTTCATGATCAAGTCGTGTCCAAAAATTGTGATAACTTGATTACCCTTGAGCATCATAAATAGCTTAGTCTTCTTTTGGGTTATGAAGAAATGAAACATATAACTGAGGGTATTCCAAAATTTAATCTCGATAAATTTCTTGATTTTGATCTAGGGGAAATTTATATGTATTGTGCGGTGAATTGCATTGAAACCCCTTATATTGCCAATTACATAAAGGAAAGAAAAAAAATAGAAGATGAAGAGAATACTAATGAAAGGGAAGAGACTTCCCAATATCTGCTACGTCTTGAGCTTGCATTGGTTTTCCCCGAATAGGAGAGGATGATGTAGCACAGTAGCGTAAGTATTTCCCTCAGTTTTTGAGAACCAAGGTATCAATCCAGTAGGAGACCACGCACAAGTCCCTCGTACTTGCACAAAATGATAGCTACTCTCAACCAATGCGATTAGGGGTTGTCAATCCCTTCACGGTCACTTATGAGAGTGAGATCTGATAGATATAATATTTTTGGTATTTTTGGTATAAAGATGCAAAGTGAAAAGTAAAAGGCAAAGTAAAACAAAGCAAGTAAATAAAGTGATAGAGATTGATATGATGAGAATAGACCCGGGGGCCATAGGTTTCACTAGTGGCTTCTCTCAAGAGCATAAGTATTCTACGATGGGTGAACAAAATACTGTTGAGAAATTGACCGAATTGAGCATAGTTATGAGTATATCTAGGCAATGATCATGTATATAGGCATCACGTCCGAGACATGTAGATCGAAACGATTCTGCATCTACTACTATTACTCCACTCATCGACCGCTATCCAGCATGCATCTAGAGTATTAAGTTAAAATAGAGTAACGCCTTAAGCAAGACGACATGATGTAGAGGATAAATTCATGCAATATGATAAAAACCCCATCTTGTTATCCTCGATGGCAACAATACAATATGTGCCTTGCAACCCTTTACATCCTTTGGTAAGGACACCGCAAGATTGAACCCAAAGCTAAGCACTTCTCCCATTGCAAAACTACCAATCTAGTTGGCCAAACCAAACGGATAATTCATAGAGACTTGCAAAGATAACTCAATCATACATAAAAGAATTCAGAGAAGAATCAAATATTTTCCATAGATAATACTGGATCATAAACCCACAATTCATCGGTCTCAACAAACACACCGCAAAAAGAAGATTACATCGAATAGATCTCCACGAGAGAGGGGGAGAACATTGTATTGAGATCCAAAAAGAAAGAAGAAGCCATATAGCTACTAGCTATGGACCCGAAGGTCTGAAGTAAACTACTCACACTTCATCGGAGGGGCTATGGTGTTGATGTAGAAGCCCTCCATGGTGGATGCCCCCTCCGGCAGAGCTCCGGAACAGGCCCCAAGATGGGATCTCGTGGATCTGAGGAAGTTGCGGCGGTGGAATTAGGTTTTTGGCTCCTGTTATGATCGTTTGGGGATACGTAGGTATATATAGGAGGAAGGAGTACATCGGTGGAGCGTCAGGGGGCCCACGAGGTAGGGGCGCACCCAGGGGGGCACGCCCTCCACCCTCGTGACCACCTCTGGCACTTCTTGGAGTAGGGTCCATGTCTCCTGGATCACGTTCGGTGAGAAAATCACGTTCCCGAAGGTTTCATTCCGTTTGGACTTCGTTTGATATTCTGTTTCTTCGAAACCTGAAATAGGCAAAAAAACAGCAATTCTGGGCTGGGCCTCCGGTTAATAGGTTAGTCCCAAAAATAATATAAAAGTGGAAAATAAAGCCCAATATAGTCCAAAACAGTAGATAAAGTAGCATGGAGCAATCAAAAATTATAGATACGTTGGAGACGTATCAGGCATCCCCAAGCTTAATTCCTGCTCGTCCTCAAGTAGGTAAATGATAAAAAGAGAATTATTGATGCGGAGTGATACTTTGGTATAATTTCAATGTAAATCTTCTTAATTGTGATATGAATATTCAGATCCGAAAGATTCAAGACAAAAGTTCATATTGACACAAAAATAATAATACTTCAAGCATACTAATCAAAGCAATCATGTCTTCTCAAAATAACATGGCGAAGAAAGTTTATCCCTACAAAATCATATGGTTAGGCTATGCTTCATTTTCGTCACACAAAGATTTTCCCAACTTCTATACCCCCGATGACAAGCCAAGCAATTGTTTCATACTTAAATAATCTCAAACTTTTTCAACCTTCACGCAATACATGAGCGTGAGCCATGGATATAGCACTATGGGTGGAATAGAATATAATGATGGGGATTGTGTGGAGAAGACAAAAAGGGAGAAAGTCTTACATTGACGAGGCTAATCAATGGGCTATGGAGATGCCTATCAATTGATGTCAACATGAGGAGTAGGGATTGCCATGCAACGGATGCACTAGAGCTATGAATGCTCAACAAAGAAAACTAGTGGGTGTGCATCCAACTTGCTTGCTCATGAAGACCTAGGGCATTTGAGGAAGCCCATCGTAGGAATATACAAGCCAAGTTCTATAATGAAAAATTCCCACTAGTATAAAAAGGACAACTTATAAGACTCACTATATGAAAAACATGGTGCTACTTTGAAGCACAATATATGAGACTCACTACATGAAGAACAAGGTGCTACTTTGAAGCACAAGTGTGGAAAAAGAGATAGTAGCATTGCCCTTTTTATTTTTTTATTTTTTCCTTTCTTTTTTTGGCCTTTCTCTTTCTTTTATTTGGGAAATGCTCTAATAATGATGATCATCACACTTCTATTGATTACAACATAAGGATTACAACTCGAAACTTAGAACAAGATATGACTCTATATGAATGCCTCCCGTGATGTACCGGATGGTGCAATGAATCAAGAGTGACATGTATGGAAATAATGCATGGTGGCTTTGCCACAAATACGATGGCAACTACATGATCGTGCAATGGCAATATGACAAAAGTAATGTATGTCATGATGATGATGGTGGAAGTTGCACGGCAATATATCTCGGAATGGCTATGGGAATGCCATAATAGGTAGGTATGGTGGCTGTTTTGAGGAAGATATAAGGAGGTTTATGTGTGAAAGAGCGTATCATATCACGGGGTTTGGATGCACCGGGGAAGTTTGCACCAACTCTCAAGGTGAGAAAGGGCAATGCACGGTACCTAAGAGGCTAGCAAAGGCGGAAAGGTGAGAGTGCGTATAATCCATGGACTCAACGTTAGTCAAAAGAACTCTTATACTTATTGCAAAAATTTAGAAGTCATCAAAATCAAGTACTACGTGCATGCTCCTAGGGGGATAGATTGGTAGGAAAAGACCATCACTCATCCCCGACCGCCACTCATAAGGATGCACAAGCCAGGTACACTTCATGCTTCAAATTTGTTACACAACTTTAACCATACATGCATGCTACGGGATTTGCTAACTTCGACACAAGTATTTCTCAAATTCATAATCACCCAACTAGCACGACTTTGATATTATCACCTCCATATCTCAAAACAATTATCAAGCATCAAACTTATCTTAGTATTCAACGCACTCAAAGGAAAGTTTCACATATCTTGAACACCAAGTATATTAACATTAAGTAAATTACCATGCTATTAACGACTCTCAAAATAATCTAAGCGAAGCATGAGATATCAATAGTTTCTTTAAAACAAATCCACCAACATGCTCTAAAAGATCTAAGTGAAGCACTAGAGGCAAAAATTATCACGCTCAAAAGATATAAGTGAAGCACTATGAGCAAACTATCAAGCTCAAAAGATATAAGTGAAGCACATAGAGTATTCTATCAAATTCAAATTCATATATGGCTCTCTCAAAAGGTGTGTACAGCAAGGATGATTGTGGTAGACTAACAAGCAAAGACACAAATAATACAAGACGCTCCAAGCAAAACACATATCATGTGGTGAATAAAAATATAGCTCCAAGTAAATTACCGATGGAAGTGGACGAAAGAGGGGATGCCTTCCGGGGCATCCCCAAGCTTTGACTTTTTGGTGTCCTTGGATTATCTTGTGGGTGCCATGGGTATACCAAATCTTAGGCTCTTTCCACTCCTTGTTCCATAATCCATCAAAAGAATTCACCCAAAACTTGAAAACTTCACAACACAAAGCTCATAGAAATCTCGTGAGCTCCGTTAGAGAAAGAAAACAAAAGACTACTTTAAGGTACTGTAATTAACTCATTCTTTATTTATATTGGTGTTAAACCTACTGTATTCTAACTTCTCTATGGATCATAAACTATTTTACTAGCCATAGATTCATCAAAATAAGCAAACAACACACGCAAAACAGAATCTGTCAAAAACAGAACAGTCTGTAGTAATCTGTAACTAACGCAAACTTATGGAACCCAAAAAAGTCTACCAAAATTATATGACCTGGGAAATTTGTTTTGATCATCAGAAATTGGAATCGGTATTTTATCACGTTCTGGTGATTTTTAGCAATTCGGGCACTGAGCACAAAGTTTCTTGAAATTACAACAAGATCAAATAACTATCATCCAAGAAGATCCAATAGGTCTAGCTTGGCACAAACACTAATTAAAACATAAAACCACATCTAAACAGAGGCTATATGGATTCTTTATTCCTAAACAGAAGAAAAAACAAAAAATAAAAATAAAATTGGGTTGCCTCCCAACAAGCGCTATCGTTTAACGCCCCTAGCTAGGCATAAGAACGAGGATAGATCTAGGTATTGCCATTTTGGTAGTCAATCCATAAGTGGCTCTCGTGATAGATTCATATGGTAATTTTGTTTTCTTTCTAGGGAAGTGTTCCATACCCTTCTTTAAGGGAAATTGGAATCTAATGCTTCCTTCCTTCATATCAATAATTGCACCAATCATTCTAAGGAAAGGTCTACCAAGAATAATAGGACATGAAGGATTGCAATCTATATCAAGAACGATAAAATCTACGGGCACATAATTCCTATTTGCAACAATAAGAACATCATTAATTCTTCCCATAGGCTTTTTAATAGTGGAATCCGCAAGATGCAAGTTTAGAGAGCAATCATCAAAATCACAGAAATCTAGTAAATCGCATAAAGTTTTGGGAATAGTAGAGACACTAGCACCCAAACCACACAAAGCATGAAACTCATAATCTTTAATTTTAATTTTAATGGTAGGTTCCCACTCATCATAGAGTTTTCTACGGATAGAAACTTTCAAGTCAAGTTTTTCTTCATAAGATTGCATCAAGGCATCAACAATGTGTTCGGTAAAGGCCTTATTTTTACAATAAGCATGAGGAGATTCTAGCACGGATTGCAACAAGGAAATACAACCAATCAAAGAGAAATTTTCATAATTAAATTCCTTGAGATCCAAAATAGTGGTTTTAGCAACGTCTCGGTTTTTATTTATTTCAATCCCACTTTTATCAATTTCATCATCAAGATCTAGAAACTCCGAATTCTTAGAACGCCTTCTAGGTAAAGGAAGATCATATTCAGTTTAATCAAGATTTGTAACATCCCAAATTTCCTATTTGGAATGTTTTACAATTATAGATAAGCATCCTATGCATTCTGTTTGAATTTGATTGTCATTTGAAGTTTCAGAGCAAATTGAGTTTGAATTTGAAACTTTGGCATGTGGGAAACAATTCAAAAACTAAGCCTGATAAATACTTGATCAAAAGTATGAGAGGAGCAAACATGACACTCCAAAAATATCAGAGGAAACAATGTCAAAAGTTTTGGAATTCAAATCTGAATTTTATTTGAATTTGAAAAAAATGGATTTTCATAAAGTTTGGATTTTGCCTTTGGAAAAATGTTCAAATGAAAGGGAATATTCCCCGATCATTTTGGTATATATATACCCTATATAAAATATTTACAGAATCTTTGTTTTATTTTTGTTTTAGTTTTATTTAAAAAATAAAAAAGAAAAAACCCAGGCGCCACCCAGCCACCCAGGCCCAGCCAGCGCCACCTCACCCCTCACTTTTCCAGCACTTTGGCCCAGCCAAGCCGGCCCACGAGCAGCCCGGCCAGTAGAAACAAGCCACCCGGCTCCACCGACCGGCCTCGCCTCGCTTGGAATTTCCCTAGGCTTGACCACCCGGCCGAACCCTCCCCTCTCCCTCTCACTGACCCATGGGCCCGCCCGTCTTCTTCCCCCTCGCCCAAGCCACGCAGCTCATGGGAGATCCACCGGATCCCGAAGGATCCGGATGCCCGATCGCCCGATGCCTTTCCGCCCCTCGCCGACCCCAGCTATAAAAGCCGAGGCTCCGCACCCCATTCCCCTAGCGACGCCTTGAACCCCTCTCCCTCTCCTCCCGAGCTCACCGGAGTCCCGAGCTCGCCACCGCCGCCAAAGTCACCGCCCGGCCTTGCCTGGTGCACCCCCACCTCCCAACACCACCGAACCACCCAGGCCTCGTCCGCAGCTCCCGACGACTTCATGGGAGCTCACGCCGGACGCCTTAACGCACTCTCGCCGCCGCCGCCGTCACTTGAGTCCGGTGAGTCCCAGCAACACCCTCCCGTTCGATCTTAGATCGACGGCTCGATTAGAACTCCCGATGGGGTATGTTTTATTAGAAAAACCGGACGGCCCGAGCGGTTTATTTTTAGTTAGGTTTATTTGTTTAGGCCGGTTCGTTTTTAGTTAACCCTAGGCCCATTTAGACTAAACTACGCCTAGTGCACAGTATAGGCCCATTGGGCTTTTTCTTTTTAATTTGATTTTCTGTTTTAGCCGAATAGTTTCAATTTTCAAAAAATGTATATCTTTTATTCTGTTTAATATTTTTGAGTGATTCTTTTTTTGTTGGATTGCAAATTTTATGTAGTTTCTGTAGAATACATTTTTAGCCATGTTAAAAATAATTAAAAATGCTTTAATATTGTTTTAGCCAGAATAGTAAATCTGCTATAATTTTTGTTAGAAAAATTATTTTTGCATGATTCTTTTGTCACCACTTTATTTTGACATTGCCAAACCCTAGAAATTAATTTGGGTATTTTAGGATTAATAAATAATTAATTCTAGGCAGAATCCTATTAATCCTAATTAATTGACTAGTTCCTGTTTTCCTAATTAATTAATTAGTAAATTAATTTATTTTTAACTTGTGATTAGTTATTCTAGGTTAGTTTCTGTCACTCCATTAGATGAACTTTTATTCATAATTAATAAAAGTTTTAAATTAATTTTCTTAATAGAAATTTGATTAGGCCTAAAATGAGTTTTATAATAGCTATTTAATTAATTCTTTTTGCACCTAGTTGCTTAGTGAATCCTTTTCTGTTAAGTTAACCTAAAACCATGATTAGGTTATATTGAGGAATTTTTGTTATATAAAAACTAAATTTTGCTATTGTTTGGTGTAGGGAAAAACTTTGAATTGGTTTCTTTGAGTTTTTCTTTTTGATTTGGTTTTGATTGTTTTGTTGTGTTATGTTACTTTTGTTATCTTGTGTGATCCTATTGTTTTGCTTATTGTGTTCATTGTTTGTCTCGGTAGAGTTTCCGGAGTGCGAAGCTTGCTACTACGACTCTTTAGCTTACGAGGATCATCAGCAAGGCAAGTTTTGATCATGTAAATTCTATACCTATGTTTTTGTGCATTAGTAGTTGTCACCACCCCACCATGCATGCAGTAGTGAAATCTTGAAGTCATTAAACTTGAGTAGTATCATGTGGTAGGATGAACCAATCCTTGTTACCATGACCCCGGGGACGTAGTAGTTATTTTGCTATGCTCGTGAGACGGGATTTGGTATGAGTGATATTCATAAGCAAGATGTGAGAGTCAATGATGATGATAACCCCATGAACTACAATGATCAAGATGGACTTGGAAAATCACTCTTTGGGTGGAGGATTTGTGACGGGCACCCTGGAGCACCAGTGGTGGCGGGATGCATGGAGAAGCGCCATGACATCCTGCGGAAAGCTTCACCCAGCCACGAAGAGAAGGATGGATGCCCCATGACCGGAAGCTTACCTGTGCAGCCGCAAGCCATTATGGGCTCTGGCTGGGTTGACCCTAGTAGTGACGCTGGCTGGGCGGTACTACGAGAAGTAGACGAACGGTAGGATTGGATGGGTACCGGCGGTGGCGGAAGAACTCTTTGGAAGACCCTGTCTCATTCGTCCGTCTTCAAACACCATGGAGTGCGAAGACTTTAAAGGAGGGAATGATTCTTGCGGGAAAGTCGCCAAACCTCTGCAGAGTGTTATAACCTAATCGATTAGCCGTGTCCCGATTCACGGACATTTGAGCCTCTGGAACTTGGAAGTATTCGGATATCTCAACACTAAAACTAATGAATTAATTTGAGGGTTTATGACTTAATAATTGGGAACGAGATATTGGTTGGCGGAACCATCTCAATAACTACCAACAATTTGTAGTAATTTGCAAATAAGTCCACCGTAGTAGGATAAAATTGGCTTTTCGCAAAATGATGAAACTTAGAGCTCCACAGCCAAAATGCATATAGTGTAGTAACTTTATTATTGTTATTCTTCATGACTTGCCAGCTTATTCCAAAAGCTGACCTACATGGCTGCAACGTATTATGTTGCGTAGATATATTCCGATCGGGAGTGAGGCTACGCTCCGCGCTTGGCGATTGCCCTTTGGAGTCGGATGGACTCGCTTTACCTCGGCCTTCCGCAGCATTAGTAGTTTATTTCTCATGAGTTGGCCTTGAGCGAATTTATTCCCTTGTAATAAAGACTCTATATGAGAATCGTGTAATAAAATTCAGGTGTGATTGAACTTTGATTACTTTATCGATGTCTTGTGAGTACCAAAGATGATCTTGGGATGGCATGCAGACCACGGAGACTTGACCGATGTTGGGTCAGGTCGCTCTGAAGAATGGTATCGAGCACACGCTGACCGTAGGATCGTAACCCCTAGGATCGGAAAGCCATAAGCAGAGACCATTTACTTTGAACCCCTTTTCATTCTATAATTCTTCCCTGTTCAATTCTGACTCTTCTCCCCTTTGCAACATTCTAGATGGCCGCCGAGTTCACCCCAGTTTTGCTACCGGAGTTCTGCCAGCCCGACGAGACGATGCCCTTTGGAAGAAAGCTGGTCCAGATGGTGAAGCAGCTGAAGATAGCTCTACCCTCGATCACCGGAAACCCACTAATGCACTTCCGACGGACACCCGCTACATGATTGAGGTGCATATCCCAGGGAGGACCTTTGGAGGACAGACGGAGCCGATTGATTTTGAGTTCACCGAGTTCAACTGGATCATCGGAAGGGACGTGGCGATCTACCGAGCACTTGGACATCTCCGAGAGGAGTACAGGGCCGAGCTCGATCACTCAGACCTCGCCATGGTTTCTCGCAGGGCAAGGAATGGAGATATCATCCGTACCATCGAGGACGATTCCACCCTCTCTTACATCCAGGACTTGGAGTGTCTTCTCAGGAAACGGGAGATTCAGGCTCGCCGTAACTCGAAGACACACCGGAGGCTTTTGTTCCGTGAACTGGAACTGGAGGAGAAGGCTCGCGCAGACTTCCTTGGCCATGAGGAAGAAATCACGGACTTCATGGAGACAGTCGACGACCTGAAGATGAAGCTTGCCGCGATAGAGGAGAAGATGGACTTGGGAGAGGACCTTTACCCGAGTGGAGACGAAGCACCCCTCGTGAGCAATGATCGAGGATTTGAAGGGAGTACCACCGAAGGAAACCCCAAGAAGAGGCGCCACTGATGAAGACTTTTTAGTCGACCACCATGTTATCTTTTACTTTTTCGTCGATCAGTTGGGCCGATGTTTTTCCTTCGATTAGTCATGAGCTTTTGTAATCGAGTTTGAACCATGTTTGAGTGGAATGAATAAATGATTGGTGTGTTATGATTGTGCATTCATATGGGTAGTGTATTTCTCATAGACCATTGTTCTATCTTTCTCACCCACTCCAAAAACACCAGATGCCTCCGAGACGTGACACTGGTTTCCCGCCGGAGCTCACCCAGCTGCTCCAGCAGCAGAATGCACTGATGCAACTCCTTATTCAGAATCGTAACACCGCCAACAATCCACCGCCACCACCACCCACTGTGGACAACTTGACTCGATTTCTGAGGTTGAATCCGCCAGTGTTCTCTAGTAGCACTGAGCCGATTGTGGCTGATGATTGGCTCCGCAAAATCGGAAGAGAGCTAGTCACCGTTGGATGCACCGATGCTGAGAAGGTGCGCTTTGCCGCACATCAACTGGATGGACCTGCAGCTTCTTGGTGGGAGAATTACACCGCCACTTTTCCCATGGGTGGCATCACTTGGGACCAATTCCAGCAGGCCTTTCGCACTGCTCATGTCCCACCGGAGCCATGAGTCTCAAGAAGCGTGAGTTCCGCAACTTACGCCAGGGGAATCGTCTTGTGGCACGATGCGTGGATGAATTCAGCAAGCTTGCTCGTTATGCCCTCGATGATGTGGCCACAGGCCGCCAAGCGGAGAAGTTCCTTGAGGGACTCAATGATGAACTGAGCATGCAGCTTATTGTGGCTACTTTCAACAACTACCGAGGAGCTGGTAGATAAGGCCACCATTCTTGAAGGCAAGCAAAGCGGCGGATAGAAAGCATAGCGGAAGTACAGCCAGGGGAAGCACAACTCAGAGCTCACAGAAGCCCCGCTATGCACCGTACTCAGGAGGGCACATCCATCATAACCATGGAGGTCATAACCATGGAGGAAGTGGGAACAACCGCAGCCAGGACAACAAGTCAGGCCATGGCAATGGCAATGGAAATGGTAATGGCAACCAAAGATCGTTACGCCCGGCTCCGAAGGATCTGAGCCACATCACCTGTTTCAAGTGCCGGAAGACAGGCACTATGCCACCGACTGCCCGGAGGCCAAGCGGAGGAATGGTAATGGCAATGGAGGCTCAAATAAGAAGCCCAATCCGTTCCCTCGTGCTCGGTGAACCACATCGACGTGGAGGACGTCTATGATCAGCCGTTTAATCGTGGTTGGTAAGTTTTTTATTGAATTCACGTTCAGTTTTGGTTCTCTTTGATTCTGGAGCAACGCATTCATTCATATCAAGGGTAGTTGTGGAAAAGTACGGGTTGCGCACTAGAACCCTTAGAAGCCCCTTAGGCGTCGATCAAGCAGAGGAGAAATGATGGCGGTGTAGGCTGTCCTGCAACCCTCAACATCGGGAACCACAAATTTCCGTGGACCTCATAGTGTTGAAAACCCGGACCTTGGATGAATCAAGAGGTTTGGAGTCAAGGGAAAGTTAGCACCCGATTCATTGGCCCCTACAAAATCCTCGAACGTCGTGGAGAAGTTGCATACAAGTTGGAATTGCCGGAAGGATTGTCCGGAGTTCATGATGTTTTCCACGTTTCTCAGCTGAAGAAGTGCCATGCCGACATGGCCGATGTCCCGTTGAGAGACACAGTGCCCCTAGGGGCCATACAGCTTGACAGTGATTTGACTTACAAGGAGAAACCCGTCAAAATTCTCGAGACTGCAAGCAGAGTCACCCGCAGCAAGGTCATCAAGTTTTGCAAGGTGCTGTGGAGTCACCACACCGAGGAAGAAGCCACCTGGGAGCGCGAAGAAGACCTTCTTCGAGATCACCCACACCTATTTGCTAGTTAACCCGAATCTCGAGGGCGAGATTCATCTTAAGGTGGGTAGGTTTGTAACATCCCAAATTTCCTATTTGGAATGTTTTACAATTATAGATAAGCATCCTATGCATTCTGTTTGAATTTGATTGTCATTTGAAGTTTGAGCAAATTGAGTTTGAATTTGAAACTTTGGCATGTGGGAAACAATTCAAAAACTAAGCCTGATAAATACTTGATCAAAAGTATGAGAGGAGCAAACACGACACTCCAAAAATATCAGAGAAAACAATGTCAAAAGTTTTGGAATTCAAATCTGAATTTTATTTGAATTTGAAAAAAATGGATTTTCATAAAGTTTGGATTTTGCCTTTGGAAAAATGTTCAAATGAAAGGGAATATTCCTGATCATTTTGGTATATATATACCCTATATAAAATATTTACAGACATCTTGTTTTATTTTTGTTTTAGTTTTATTTAAAAAATAAAAAAGAAAAACCCCGAGGCGCCACGAGCCACCCCAGCCCAGCCAGCGCCACCTCACCCCTCCACCCAGCGCTTTGGCCCAGCCAAGCCCGGCCCACTGAGGCCGGCCAGTAGCCGACCCGGCCCGGCTCCACCGGCCTCGCCCCTCGCCCGATTTCCCTAGGCTTCGCCACCCGACCAACCTCCCCTCTCCCTCTCATCGACCCATGGGCCCCGCCCGTCTTCTTCCCCCTCGCCCAAGCCACGCCTTCATGGGAGATCCACCGGATCCCGAAGGATCCGGATCCCGATCGCCCCGATGCCTTTCCGCCTCGCCTCACCCCAGCTATAAAGCCGAGGCTCCACCCATTCCCCCTAGCGACGCCAACCCCTCTCCCTCTCCCTCCCGAGCTCACTGAGTCCCGAGCTCGCCACCGCCAAAGTCACCGCCGCCGCCTGGTGCACCCCGACCCTCCCAACACCACCACCGAACCACCCCGACCTCGTCCATGAGCTCCCGACGACTGGGAGCTCGCCCGGCCTTGACGCCTAACGCACTCTCGCCGCCGCCGCCGCCGTCGCCGGAGTCCGGTGAGTCCCCGGCAACACCCTCCCCCGTTCGATCTTAGATCGACGGCTCCGATTAGAACCCCCGAAGGGGTATGTTTTTATTAGAAAAACCGGACGGCCCGAGCGGTTTATTTTTAGTTAGGTTTATTTGTTTAGGCCGGTTCGTTTTTAGTTAACCCTAGGCCCGTTTAGACTAAACTACGCCTAGTGCATGATATAGGCCCATTGGGCTTTTTTCTTTTAATTTGATTTTCTGTTTTAGCCGAATAGTTTCAATTTTCAAAAAATGTATATCTTTTATTCTGTTTAATATTTTTGAGTGATTCTTTTTTTGTTGGATTGCAAATTTTATGTAGTTTCTGTAGAATACATTTTTAGCCATGTTAAAAATAATTAAAAATGCTTTAATATTGTTTTAGCCAGAATAGTAAATCTGCTATAATTTTTGTTAGAAAAATTATTTTTGCATGATTCTTTTTGTCACCACTTTATTTTGACATTGCCAAACCCTAGAAATTAATTTGGGTATTTTAGGATTAATAAATAATTAATTCTAGGCAGAATCCTATTAATCCTAATTAATTGACTAGTTCCTGTTTTCCTAATTAATTAATTAGTAAATTAATTTATTTTTAACTTGTGATTAGTTATTCTAGGTTAGTTTCTGTCACTCCATTAGATGAACTTTTATTCATAATTAATAAAAGTTTTAAATTAATTTTCTTAATAGAAATTTGATTAGGCCTAAAATGAGTTTTATAATAGCTATTTAATTAATTCTTTTTGCACCTAGTTGCTTAGTGAATCCTTTTCTGTTAAGTTAACCTAAAACCATGATTAGGTTATATTGAGGAATTTTGTTATATAAAAACTAAATTTTGCTATTGTTTGGTGTAGGGAAAAACTTTGAATTGGTTTCTTTGAGTTTTTCTTTTTGATTTGGTTTTGATTGTTTTGTTGTGTTATGTTACTTTTGTTATCTTGTGTGATCCTATTGTTTTGCTTATTGTGTTCATTGTTTGTCTCGGTAGAGTTTCCGGAGTGCGAAGCTTGCTACTACGACTCTTTAGCTTACGAGGATCATCAGCAAGGCAAGTTTTGATCATGTAAATTCTATACCTATGTTTTTGTGCATTAGTAGTTGTCACCACCCCACCATGCATGCAGTAGTGAAATCTTGAAGTCATTAAACTTGAGTAGTATCATGTGGTAGGATGAACCAATCCCCTTGTTACCATGACCCCGGACGTAGTAGTTATTTTGCTATGCTCGTAGACGGGATTTGGTATGAGTGATATTCATAAGCAAGATGTGAGAGTCAATGATGATGATAACCCCATGAACTACAATGATCAAGATGGACTTCGGAAAATCACTACGGGGTGGAGGACGGTTGACGGGCACCCTGGAGCACCCAGTGGTGGCCGGGATGCATGGAGAAGCGCCATGACATCCTGCGGAAAGCTTCACCCAGCCACGAAGAGAAGGATGGATGCCCCATGACCGGAAGCTTACCTGTGCAGCCGCAAGCCATTATGGGCTCTGGCTGGGTTGACCCTAGTAGTGACGCTGGCTGGACGGTACTACGAGAAGTAGACGAACAGTAGGATTGGATGGGTACCGGCAGTGGCGGAAGAACTCTTTGGAAGACCCTGTCTCATTCGTCCCGCCTTCAAACACCATGGAGTGCGAAGACTTTAAAGGAGGGAATGATTCTTATGGGAAAGTGCGCAAACCTCTGCAGAGTGTTATAACCTAATCGATTAGCCGTGTCCCGATTCTACGGACATTAGAGACTCAGGAACTTGGAAGTATTCGGATATCTCAACACTAAAACTAATGAATTAATTTGAGGGTTTATGACTTAATAATTGGGAACGAGATATTGGTTGGCGGAACCATCTCAATAACTACCAACAATTTGTAGTAATTTGCAAATAAGTCCACCGTAGTAGGATAAAATTGTCTTTTCGCATAATTATGAAACTTAGAGCTCCACTGCCAAAATGCATATAGTGTAGTAACTTTATTATTGTTATTCTTCATGACTTGCCAGCTTATTCCAAAAGCTGACCTACATGGCTGAAACGTATTATGTTGCGTAGATATATTCCGATCGGGGAGTGAGGCTACGCTCACGCTTGGCGATTGCCCTTTGGAGTCGGATGGACTCGCTTTACCTCGACGCCTTCAACATTAGTAGTTTATTTCTCATGAGTTGGCCTTGAGCCGAATTTATTCCCTTGTAATAAAGACTCTATATGAGAATCGTGTAATAAAATTCAGGTGTGATTGAACTTTGATTACTTTATCGATGTACTGTGAGTACCAGCATGATCTTGGGATGGTACAGACACAGAGACTTGACCGATGTTGGGTCAGGTCGCTACAAGATTCATATTGCAAAACAAAGATTTAATAGGGGACAAATCAATAACTTTTAGATCTTCATCTTGATTTTCGTAGGAATTGGAAGAACACGCTTAAAGGAATCTTTGGAAGCACGCATCTTAGCGGTTCTTTCCTTGCACTCATCAATGGAAATTCTCATGGCTTTGAGAGACTCATTGATATCATGCTTAGGAGGAATAGATCTAAGCTTTAAAGAATCAATTTCAAGAGAAATTCTATCAACGTTCCTAGCCAAATCATCAACTTTAAGCAATTTCTCTTAAAGCAAAGTATTAAAATTCTTTTGTCAATTCATAAACTATTTAACACTACTCTCAAATTCAGAGGGCATCTTATTAAAATTTCCATAAGAGTTGTTGTAGGAATTTCCATAATTATTAGAAGGATTACTAGGATAAGGCCTAGGATTAAAATTCCCTCTATACACGTTGTTTCCAAAACTATTCCTACCAACAAAATTCACATCCATAGATTCATTATTATTCTCAAGCAAAGTAGATAAAGGCATATCATTGGGATCAAGAGGAGTATTTTTAGGAGCAAACATCTTCATAAGTTCATCCATCTTTTCACTCAAAACATTGATTTCTTCTATAGCATGCACTTTTTTACTAGAAGATCTTTCGGTGTGCCATTGAGAATAATTAGCCATAATATTATCAAGCAATTTGGTAGCATCTCCTAATGTAATTTCCATAAAAGTGCCTCCCGCGGCCGAATCTAAAAGATTTCTAGAAGCAAAATTCAATCCGGCATAGAAATTTTGTATGATCATCCATAAATTCAAACCATGAGTAGGGCAATTGCGAAGCATTAATTTCATTCTTTCCCAAGATTGGGCAACATGCTCATGATCAAGTTGTTTAAAATTCATGATATCGTTCCTAAGAGTGATAATCTTAGCGGGAGGAAAATACTTAGAGATAAAAGCATCTTTGCACTTGTTCCAAGAATCAATACTATTTTTAGGCAAAGATGAAAACCAAACTTTAGCACGATCTCTAAGTGAAAACGGAAATAACTTCAATTTGACAATATTATTATCCGTATCTTTCTTCTTTTGCATCTCACACAAATCAACAAAATTATTCAGATGAGTAGCGGCATCTTCACTAGGAAGGCCGGTGAATTGATCTTTCATAACAAGATTCAGCAAAGCGGTATTGATTTCACAAGACTCATCATTATTAAGAGGAGCAATCGGAGTGCTAAGGAAATCATTATTATTGGTATTCGAGAAATCACACAATTTGGTATTATCTTGTGCCATGGCAACAAGTAATCCAACACACAAGCAAACAGAAAGGCAACGGGAAAAAGGCAAACGAGAAAGAGAGAAGGATATTGGGAAAGAGAGGGCAAATAAAACGGCAATGGTGAAGTGGGGGAGAGGAAAATGAGAGGCAAATGGCAAATAATGTAATGCGAGAGATAGGGATTGTGATGTGTACTTGATATGTTTGACTTGCTTGCGTGAGCCTCCCCGGCGACGGCGCCAGAAATCCTTCTTGCTATGTCTTGAGCTTGCGTTGGTTTTCCCCGAAGAGGAGAGGATGATGCAGCACAGTAGCGTAAGTATTTCCCTTAGTTTTTGAGAACCAAGGTATCAATCCAGTAGGAGACCACACACAAGTCCCTCGTACCTGCACAAAACGATAGCTACTCGCAACCAACGCGATTAGGGGTTGTCAATCCCTTCACGGTCACTTACGAGAGTGAGATATGATAGAGATAATATTTTTGGTATTTTTTGTATAAAGATGCAAAGTGAAAAGTAAAAAGCAAAGTAAAACAAAGAAAGTAAATAAAGTGATAGAGATTGATATGACGAGAATAGACCCGGGGGCCATAGGTTTCACTAGTGGCTTCTCTCAAGAGCATAAGTATTCTACGGTGGGTGAACAAATTACTGTTGAGCAATTGACAGAATTGATCATAGTTATGAGTATATCTAGGCAATGATCATGTATATAGGCATCATGTCTGAGACAAGTAGATCGAAACGATTCTGCATCTACTACTATTACTCTACTCATCGACCGCTATCCAGCATGCATCTAGAGTATTAAGTTAAAATAGAGTAACGCCTTAAGCAAGATGACATGATGTAGAGGGATAAATTCATGCAATATGATAAAAACCCCATCTTGTTATGCTCGATGGCAACAATACAATACGTGCCTTGCAACCCTTTCACATCCTTTGGGTAAGGACACCGCAAGATTGAACCCAAAGCTAAGCACTTCTCCCATTGCAAGAACTACCAATCTAGTTGGCCAAACCAAACGGATAATTCAAGAGACTTGCAAAGATAACTCAATCATACATAAAAGAATTCAGAGAAGAATCAAATATTTTCCATAGATAATACTGGATCATAAACCCACAATTCATCGGTCTCAACAACCACACCGCAAAAAGAAGATTACATCGAATAGATCTCCACGAGAGGGGAGAACATTGAATTGAGATCCAAAAGAGAGAAGAAGCCATCTAGCTACTAGCTATGGACCAAGGTCTGAAGTAAACTGCTCACACTTCATCGGAGGGGCTATGGTGTTGATGTAGAAGCCCTCCGTGGTGGATGCCCCTCCTCGGAGCTCCGGAACAGGCCCCAAGATGGGATCTCGTGGATACAGGAAGTTGCGGCGGTGGAATTAGGTTTTTGGCTCCTGTTCTGATCGTTTGGGGATACGTAGGTATATATAGGAGGAAGGAGTACATCGGTGGAGCGTCAGGGGGCCCACGAGGTAGGGGGTGCGCCCTCCACCCTCGTGACCGCCTCTGGCACTTCTTGGAGTAGGGTCCAAGTCTCCTGGATCACGTTCGGTGAGAAAATCACGTTCCCGAAGGTTTCATTCCGTTTGGACTCCGTTTGATATTCCGTTTCTTCGAAACACTGAAATAGGCAAAAATAACAATTCTGGGCTGGGCCTCCGGTTAATAGGTTAGTCCCAAAAATAATATAAAAGTGGAAAATAAAGCCCAATATAGTCCAAAACAGTAGATAAAGTAGCATGGAGCAATCAAAAATTATAGATACGTTGGAGACGTATCAATATCCTCCTATTATTTCTTATGATGAATCGGACAATGAGGAGGAGCTTTCTATTCAACCAATCTCATTAATAAGGAGCTTCGAAAATAGGATTGAACCCACACATGATGTGGTGAAGAAGAAGAAAAGAAAAAGGAAGAGAGGTAAAAAGATATCTCTCCCAAATAATGTTGCTCCTATTATTGTTGTGCCTCATGAAAATGAATCAAAAATTGTTGTGTAAGATGATGCATTTGATGATGATCTTGTTATGCCTATTGCTTGTTGTGATTATTATGATTGGGAAGATAATGATACTTCTTATGCTCTTGAACATCTTTTTGGCACTTGCTTGGAAGAATATGATAATTGCTATACTATTGGTGTTATCCATACTATTAATGATGAGAGTGATTATGCTCATGATATAAAAAGGCCCAAGCTTGGGGATGCTATGTTTCATGAAGATGATGTTTTTGAGAATATATTTGCTGCAATTAATGTTTGGCCCAAGCTTGGGGAGGCTATGTTTGATGAAGATGATATTTTTAGTCTCTCAAGTTTTGATATGCAAATTAATAATGATGATAGCATGCCTCCTACTTATGATGATTATATTGATGAAAGTGGGTTTGGAAGAGTGTCAACTTTAGGAAGTAGTGATCCCACTATTTTGGAGGATGTTGAATCTTATAATGTTTATGAAAGTGGATTTGGAGAGGTCATGACTTTATTTAGTGATGTATCCACTATTTCTAAGAGGTTTCAATTGATTATGATGAGAACAAAGTTGCTACTTATGATGATTATTGTGATGAAACTTATGCTATAAAAAGTAGTGATGATTATATTTATAAAACTTGTCATGATTATGATTCCCCTTTTTCTGAACATTACTCTTTTAATGTGGAAACAATTTATAGTATTCAAGTCTCTTATGATACTCCCACTATTCCGAATGAGAAGAATTTTGCTTATGTGGAGAGTAATAAAATTTCTATGCTTGTAGATCATGAAAAGAATGCTTTAGGTGCTGGTTATATTGTTGAATTCATTCATGATGCTACTGAAAATTATTATGAGGGAGGAACATATGCTTGTAGGAATTGCAATAATATCAAGTTTCCTCTCTATGTGCTTAACGTTTTGAAGTTATGCTTCTTTTGCCTTCCTATGCAAGTTGATTCTTGTTCCCATAAGTTGTTCGCTCACAAAATACCTATGCATAGGAATTGGATTAGACTTAAATGTGCTAGTAATGTTCTTCATGATGCTCTCTTTATGTTTCAATTCTTATCTTTTATGTGAGCATCATTGAAATCATCATGCCTAGCTAGGGGCGTTAAACGTTAGCGCTTGTTGGGAGGCAACCCGATTTTATTTTAGCTTTTTGCTTTTTGGTTCTGTTTAGGAATAAATAATCCTTCTATCTTATGTTTAGATGTGGTTTTTTGTTTTATTTAGTGTTTGTGCCAAGTAGAACCTTTGGGAAGACTTGGGTGAAGTATTTATGATCATGCTGTAAAAAACAGAAACTTTAGCACTCACGAGATTAGCTAAAACGTTTTACTGGAGAGTGCTATTTAGTTGATTCTTTTTGCATATGAATACTAGACAAATTTCTCAGGTCCAACAATTTATTTTAGAATTTTTGGAGTTCCATAAGTATACGTTGGTTACAGATTACTACAGACTGTTCTGTTTTTTGACAGATTCTGTTTTTCGTGTGTTGTTTGCTTATTTTGATGACTCTATGGCTAGTAAAATAGTTTATAAACCATAGAGAAATTGTAATACAGTAGGTTTAACACCTATATAAATAAAGAATGAGTTCATTACAGTACCATGAAGTGGTGTTTTGTTTTCTTTCGCTAACGGAGCTTATGAGTTTTCTGTTAAGTTTTGTGTTGTGAAGTGGGTAAAGATTCGATGGACTATGGAATAAGGAGTGGCAAGAGCCTAAGCTTGGGGATGCCCAAGGCACCCCAAGGTAATATTCAAGGACAACCAAGAGCCTAAGCTTGGGGATGCCCTGGATGGCATCCCCTCTTTCGTCTTCGTTCATCGGTAACTTTACTCGGAGCTATATTTTTATTGGGATAATTAGATTTATGCCCCTAGTTGTGTCCCACTCGTCTGTTTTACCCCTAATTCCCAAAAGTCACCGGTTCTGTCCAAGTCACTTTGCTCCTGTTATGCTTTTGCCCTTTGACCGTTTGGTATCGGTTTGAAAACTTCATAACTAATTCATACTAAACGAGAAAAATGCAAATAAGACACCAAACTGTTCGGAAAAACACCACCTATATGTCAGTGTCATTTGCATTCATGACCAAAGTGTTGGAAAGTGCCCATCCGAGTTTTAGCTCTTATGATACCACCATGAATAGTAAAATCTAAAAAAATTCAAAAAATTTGGTCAAGAAGAATGACAAATGTTTTAGTGTTCGCTTAAGTTTCATCAGGGAATAACTTTCGTGGGTGCCTCGGCAAAAAAAACAACCAGCACTCCAAAATAGGTTAATTTTTTGCCACGACTTCCACGAATGTCGTTCCCTAATGAAACTTGGCAAGCACTTAGAACATTTGTCGTTCTCTGCCACCATATTTTTTTTGAATTTTTTTAAATTTTTTTAGGGTTTACTATTCATGGTGGTATCAAAAGAGCTAAACTCGGATGTGCACTGTCCAACACTTTTTTCATGAATGCAAATGACACTTACATATAGGTGATGTTTTTCTGAACATTTTGGTATCTTATTTGCATTTTTCTGATTTAGTATGAATTAGTTATGAAGTTTTCAAACTGACGGTCAAAGGGTAAAAGCATAGAGGAGCAAAGTGACTTGGACAGAACCGGTGACTTTGGGGAATTTGGGGTAAAACAGACGAGTGGGACCCAACTAGGGGCATAAATCTAATTATCCCATTTTTATTCACCACATGATATGTGTTTTGCTTGGAGCGTCTTGTATGATTTGAGTCTTTGCTTTTTAGTTCACCACAATCATCCTTGCTATACACACCATTTGAGAGAGCCATACATGATTTGGAAATTATTAGAACACTCTATGTGCTTCACTTATATCTTTTGAGTTATATAGTTTTGCTCCAGTACTTCACTTATATCTTTTAGAGCACGGTAGTGGATTTGTTTTATAGAAACTATTGATCTCTCATGCTTCACTTAGATTATTTTGAGAGTCTTAAATAACATGGTAATTTGCTTAAATAATCCTAATATGCTAGGTATTCAAGTTTAGTAAAAACTTTCTTATGAGTGTGTTGAATACTAAGGGAAGTTTGATGCTTGATGATTGTTTTGAGATATGGAGGTAATAATATCAAAGTCGTGCTAGTTGAGTAGTTGTGAATTTGAGAAATTCTTGTGTTGAAGTTTGCAAGTCCCGTAGCATGCACGTATGGTAAACGTTATGTAACAAATTTGAAACATGAGATGTTCTTTGATTGTCCTCCTTATGAGTGGCGGTCGGGGACGAGCGATGGTCTTTTCATACCAATCTATCCCCCTAGGAGCATGCGCGTAGTGCTTGGTTTTGATGACTTGTAGATTTTTGCAATAAGTATGTGAGTTCTTTATGACTAATGTTGAGTCCATGGATTATACGCACTCTCACCCTTCCATCATTGCTAGCCTCTTCGGTACCATGCATTGCCCTTTCTCACATTGAGAGTTGGTGCAAACTTCGCCGGTGCATCCAAACCCCATGATATGATACGCTCTTTCACACATAAACCTCCTTATATCTTCCTCAAAACATCCACCATACCTACCTATTATGGCATTTCCATAGCCATTCCAAGATATATTGCCATCCAACTTTCCACCATTCCGTTTATAGAGACACATTCATCATTGTCATATTGCTTAGCATGATCATGTAGTTGACATAGTATTTGTGGCAAAGCCACCATTCATAATTATTTCATACATGTCACTCTTGGTTCATTGCATATCCCGGTACACCGCCGGAGGCATTCATATAGAGTCATACTTTGTTCTAGTATCGAGTTGTAAATAAACAGAAGTGTGATGATCATCATTTTCTAGAGCATTGTCCCAAGTGAGGAATATAAAAAAAGAGAAAGGCCATAAAAAATGAGAGAAAAAGAGAGAAGGGACAATGTTACTATCCTTTGCCACACTTGTGCTTCAAAGTAGCACCATAATCTTCATGATAAAGAGTCTCTTGTTTTATCACTTTCATATACTAGTGGGAATTTTTCATTATAGAACTTGGCTTGTATATTCCAACAATGGGCCTCCTCAAGTGCCCTAGGTCTTCGTGAGCAAGCAAGTTGGATGCACACCCACTTAGTTTCTTTTGTTGAGCTTTCATACATTTATAGCTCTAGTGCATCTGTTGCATGACAATCCCTACTCCTTGCATTAACATCAACCGATGGGCATCTCCATAGCTCATTGATCACTAGTAGAAAAACACCTATTATTCCCGGTTCGTAAGGGCCTTTAGTCCCGGTTCATGAACTAGGACTATGGGTCGTT
This sequence comes from Aegilops bicornis, assembly GCA_021605145.1. Lineage (NCBI taxonomy): Eukaryota > Viridiplantae > Streptophyta > Magnoliopsida > Poales > Poaceae > Aegilops > Aegilops bicornis. Next base: position 232,728,756 of record CM038675.1, on the reverse strand, counting down.
ACAAATACCTCCACCCATTAGTCCCGGTTCAAACACGAACCGGGACAGATGTGCCTCCACGTGGCCGGTCCGCCGAGCCCAGTCAGGGGGGCCTTTGGTCACGGTTGGTGGCACCAACCGACCAAAAGTCCATGTTTTTTTAGAAAAGTGGCTGCTTTAGGGTTTTGGGGGTTATTTTTAGGTTTTTATTAGCTAGCTAATAGAGAGAAGTGTCCTCTCTTATATCTTCGTCCTTGGTTTATCAATGCTGCTGCTATGTTCATTTCACCCGCTGATATAACATGCTCATGCATGCTCGCATCATACATCATCATATATAATAACAAGTCCTACTAATCATGCATCATCATACAACTTCTACTCGTTATTAATAATAAGTCATACGATCATCATCCTCATAGTCATCGAACCCAACCCTACATAATTGTTCTTAGCACATGATCATCAAGATCGTGTAGGACCTAAACACCCTTAAGGTAAAATAGCATAAAACAATATAGACCCCGACTCTCCATTATGAAGAATGGAGATCATCCTATCTCCAATTCTTGCGCTTCGCTTCCTTTTGCTTCCAAGAAGCTCCTTACGACTGTCCATACATTTTTTCCATTCTTTGATTGTCATGTCTCCACTTCTTTTAGATATCGGGTATGGACAGTTGAGATTCGTAGGATGACCTGGATATATGTTCAAAACATGAAGGCTGCCATTCTCATACATCAAATGAGGCACACAATCCTCTAGGATTCTCTGTTGAAAAACATAGTAATAACTTCGTAGTTAGCAATGATGTACTAGTTTTAGAAGTATGCAAAAGATGCACGGATGTCGTAATAGTAAAAAAATCTTACAAGGGTATGTCCATGGTAGTTATCAGTTCAACACGTGCACTAGTGGCACGTATTGACCATAATGTTGAGGAGTTCGATTGTAGACATTGTAATTCTCAAGATCAGTACAAAATGTGATCAGATGATTTTTCTCCTTATAAGTTAATTCGGAGCCATCGGTGTAGTGGGTTTTTTCTACCATCTTCCGCACATTCTTTGAACAATCAAAATAAGCTGTCAATGGAAATAAGCTGTCAACTATTTTGAAATAAACAATATAAATTACTTAATAACTATGTTAAGCTCACATGGGGAAGAATTGGAGGTGTATCCACAAGGACCCAAATCGAAGGTCTCTCTTGCTCGATTGTAGGATCACCAAGATCCATGGTGACAAGCATACCCTCATCAAGACCATACATCTTGAAAAGTGCTTCCCAATTTTGCAACCAAAATGGGTTACACTGAGCATTGTACAGCTTTACTTGAAAATCCACACCATGATGGGTACTTAGGATAATTTTTTGGTTTCAAACTTTCATGGTCTTCAAAACCCATCCTCTCCAAGACATAGCGCCTTGCAAAGCATGGGATAAGCTAGTCGAATTGGAAAAGATGAAAAATATTGTCATGATTAAAATAGTTGAAGTCATGATTAATTACGAAAAAAACTTGTCGTTGTTATGCATCAGATGAACATCGAAGGTCTCGTCGAGCTTAATGCTGAAGCGCCGATCTTCGTCCAGCTCAATGAACCTGTCGCAGATACCTCGGTCATCGTGGCACCAGTCGCACTCCCCCGGGCGGTTTTCGTCGTCCGAGTACGACATTTCCGGCCTATGTTCATAATTCAAATGAAGGAGAACTTATCCAATATGAGCATTCAATAAGAAAAACCAAATCATAAAATAAGCAAAACCAAATCATAAAATAAAGTAGTATTCAAATTAGCATGCATTCAATAGTTATAAGCAAAAGTACATCATCTCTTGGTGTTCAGACATCGTCGAATATTATCACTAATATAGCATCACTAATACAACTAGAATCAGAGCGCTGACGGCTATCGACGCGGGCGGTGGACACCCAAAGATAAGGAACCATCACAGGATCATAGCTCCAAAGTGAGATCCTCAAGAACTTGCTAGGTATTGTCGAACCTGCCCTCCAATGCAACCATGTAGCGACGGACGTGCTCGCCCTCCTCACCGACACGGGCGACGTACCACCTCCGCGGTGTCCGAAGCCTCGGCACCATCAACAGCCTACGCGACCGCCACCAAACAAGGATCGGGTCAACAACGGGCTGCCTCCTCACCAACCTACGCCCCCGGAAGGTAGCACCTCCCAATACCAGCCCTACGAGCCCAGTCCGAACAAGGCCCTCGATCAAGCAAGCCTCCACCGCCGAGTCAACGCATTTACGAGGATGCGGGATAGGCATCGCCGACGCCGATGCGGGAACTACTTCTATATATAGTTAAATAAAGTAGTTTTATTAATTAAATCAACTATCTAGTTCAACTACTATACTAAGCATTTACTATAAATAAATAAAGTAGTACTTACTATAAATAAAGAAAGTAGCACTTACTATAAATAAATAAAGTAGCACTTAGTACAAACTACTTCTATATATAGTTAAATAAACTAGTTTTATTAATTAAATCAACTATCTAGTTCAACTATACTAAGCACTTATTACTATAAATAAATAAAGTAGTACTTACTAAAAACAAAGTAGCACTTACTATATAGTACTTACTAAAAATAAATTAGTATTTTTCTAACTAACTCATATTTTTCTAACTAATTATATTACCAAAAAATCTAAATAAAATAGTAATTATATTTTTCTAACTAGCTAGTTCAATTATAGTACTTACTAACACAATCTAAATATCATCAAACATACTATGAACAAATTAATAGAAAAAATCTATTAAGAGAAAAAAGCTAACACACTATGAACAAAATAATTACACTAAACAAATCTCTTCACAGACAAAAAATCTAACACAATATGAACAAATTAATTACACCAAAAAATCTATTAACAGAAAAAAATCTAACACAATATGAACAAATTAATTACACCAAAAAATCTATTAATGTAAAAAATCTAACACAATATGAACAAATTAATTACACAATCTAAATTAGCATACTATGAACTACATATCTAAATTACTACACATCTAAGTTGCTCACGGCGAGGTCGACGGCGACGGCGACGACGAGGTGCGGCGCGGGGCGGCGACGGCGTCGGGAGGGCGGGCGGCGACGCTTGGCGGCAGATGGGCAGCGACGGCGTCGGGATGGGGCGGAGGCGGCGACGGCGTCAAGGTCGGGCGGCAAGGCCGGGAGATCGAGGAGGAGGAGAGATCGAAGTGGGTATGCGGTTCTGAAATTTTCCTTATATAGCAAAGTCTTTGGTCCCGGTTCGTGGCTCCAACTGACCAATGCATTTTTAGTCTCGGTTGGTAGCACCAACCGGGACCAAAGGCCTCTTTTCAAAGAGCCCAAAGGGCGGGAAGCAGAGGGCTTTGGTCCCGGTTGGTGCCACCAACCGGGACTAAAGGGTGGGCATTGGTCCCGGTTGGAGCCACGAATCGGGACCAATGGCCATGTGCTGGCACGATGCGGCACGAAAGTTTAGTCCCACCTCGCTAGCTGAGAGGGGCGCGCAGTGGTTTATAAGCCCCATTGCGGCTCCCCTCTCGAGCTCCTCTCCACTGCAGGCTTACGGGCCTACTTACTACTGCTTTGCCTGATGGTCCTACTGGGCCACCTGCGGGCCTAAATCCTGGCCCATGGTGGGTTTCTAGTCGTATACAGGCCGTGGGGGCCCGATGGGAGGCACTTTTTTTCTTTACTTATTTATTTTATGCAGCTGTTTTTTAGTCCCACCTCACCAAGCGAGAGGCACTCACAATGTTTATAAGCCCCGAAAAGTGCAGAGACGATGAAGAAGAGGCTCAATGCTCACCAAGATGTTGTTTCGCTTCAAGCCTTGAGGAATAGGGTAGACTGCATGGAGCTATGTGCGGTGCAGTTTACACTATTCAACGGCTTGAAGCTTAATTAACTAGCATTGCGCCTATTTTTATTTTTAATGACTTATTACCACATAGAAAATAGAAAAAATAAATATAGCAGAAAAGAAAAAACTATATAAAAACTACTCGTAAATAAATAGGCGGCGAATCGCTCAGCGGCCGAACTAGCCATGAAGGACTTGGTTGTCGGCTGTGGTCGGCGGAGCCAATTCCGGCGATTACTTCGCTCGTGAAGCGGATTGTGGGCGCCTGTCCTCAGCTTGATGTCTTTGTTATCGGTCTGCATAGAGGGTGCGCGTATGGCATTTGCCCATGCAAAAGTGCATTGGGGGAAGCTTGACGCGGAGAAGCTGATGACTAAGGGGCCGCCAGAGGGTAAAGAGCATCGCAAGCCTGAACTATATTATGAAGGTGTACTAAAGGGAGCCCGCCTTGCGGCGGATAAGTGTGCCAAAGGCATTATATTTCCCTGAGGGCATTCGTGGGGAATAAATCTTTAAGGATTTTACAACCTCTCGAACAGCTGACCAGCTCTCGCTGTATCATGACAGTCGGTTTTCGGCTTTCTCTACTGAGGTGCTCGTCCGGCAGATCCGGGACACAATCGCAGTAGTTCTCCCTGCGCTACCTTAGCCGATATAAGTTCGGGGTGCCGAGCGACCGAGAAGGTGGTCGGACTTTATTGTCGTACTGTGAAGCCCCTGATCGGACCACGTAAACCCAGCCGTTATACCGTTGGGTAGCGCGGACTCCTCGCTTGGTGTCCTGATAGTTGGTCATCATATCGAAATTTTGATAGGCATGCACGACTCGCTACTCCGGCTGCATGATATCCGCCCACGAGGGCGTGGTTCGACCTTGCCCATAGGTGTGATTGCATCACATGGTGTTGGCCTGAGTGATTTACCACGTGGTATCTAGTCAACGTGGTTCGTCCCATTAGCATACGGTAAATTACCGCATGGTGGGAAGGTGCCGAAAAAACTATATAAAAAATAACTCAGAGATAAATAGAAGAAAAAATAGTTGTGATTAACTTTCCTAAAATCTCTTTTTTTAATGACTTATTACAACTCACAGATAAATAGAAAAAATATATATATAGCAGAAAAGAAAAAAAACTATATAAAAAACTACTCAGAAATAAATAGAAGAAAAAATAGTTGTGATTAACTTTACTAAAAAATGAGCATAGATGCTTATTTTTAATGACTTATTACAACTCAGAAATAAAAAGAAAAAAATAAATATAGCAGAAAAGAAAAAAAACTATATAAAAAACTATTCAAAAATAAATAGAAGAAAAAATAGTTGTGATTAACTTTACTAAAAAATGAGCATAGATGCTTATTTTTAATGACTTATTACAATTCAGAAATAAATAGAATAAAAAATAGTTGTGATTAACTTTACTAAAAATGAGCATAGATGCTTATTTTTAATGACTTATTACAACTCGTAAATAAAAAGAAAAAATAAATATAGCAGAAAAGAAAAAAACTATATAAAAACTACTCAGAATGAGCATAGATAAACTTATACAGAAAATTCAACCTAAATTCATAATAAATTTCTACTAACTTCAGAAAATTCAGTATGAATTTAGGTTAAATTCAATATAAGGGCATCTATTTTCATTTTGAGAGGAGCTCAACATGGCGTAGAGGGAGGGGCTTATAAACCGGTCTGATTCTCCCTTCGTTGGCGAGGTAGGACTAAACTCGTCGCACGAGGACCAACCCTTTAGTCCCGTTGGTGGCATGAACCGGGACTAATGGACAGCCTTTGGTCCCGGTTCAAGCCACCAACCGGGACCAATGGTGGTGGGCCAGAGGCGAGGCCATTGGTCCCGGTTCGTCCACCAACCGGGACCAATAGGTCCGCACGAATCGGGACCAATGGCCCATGTGGCCCGCCGCCCATCGGGCTCACGAACCGGGTCCAATGCCCCCATTGGTCCCGGTTCTGGATTGAACCGGGACTAATGGGCTGGACCGGCCTGGACCATTGGCCCCTTTTCTACTAGTGGATTAGCCTCGTTGATGTGAGACTTTCTCCTTTTTTGTCTTCTCCACATAAACCCCATCATCATATTCTATTCCACCCATAGTGCTATGTCCATGGCTCGCGCTCATATATTGTGTGAAGGTTTATAAGTTTGAGATTACTAAAGTATGAAACAATTGCTTGGCTTGTCATCGGGGTTGTGCATGATGAGAGCATTCTTGTGTGACGAAAATGGAGCATGGTTGAACTATATGATTTTGTAGGGATGAACTTTCTTTGGCCATGTTATTTTGAGAAGACATAATTGCTTAGTTAGTATGCTTGAAGTATTATTATTTTTATGTCAATATGAACTTTTGTCTTGAATCTTTCGGATCTGAATATTCATACCACAATTAAGAAGAATTATATTGAAATTATGCCAAGTAGCATTCCACATCAAAAATTTTGTTTTTATCATTTACCTACTCAAGGACGAGTAGGAATTAAGCTTGGGGATGCTGATACGTCTCTAACGTATCTATAATTTTTGATTGTTCCATGCTATTATATTATCCATCTTGGATGTTTTATGGGATTTACTAAACACTTTTATATTATTTTTGGGACTAACCTATTGACCCAGAGCCTAGTGCCAGTTCCTGTTTTTCCCTTGTTTCAGTGTTTCGAACAAAAGGAATATCAAATGGAGTCGAAACGGAATGAAACCTTCTGGAGAAGTTATTTTTGGAAAGAAAGCAACTCGGGAGAATTGGAGTACACGTAAAGAAAGCAACGAGGGAGGCAAGAGGCAGGGGGCGCGCCCTCCACCCTCGTGGGCCCCTCGTGGCTCCCCTGACGTACTTCTTTCACCTATATATACCCATATACCCTGAAATGACCGGGGAACCGAATAGATCGGGAGTTCCGCCGCCGCAAGCCTCTCAGAGCCACCAAAACCAATCGGGGCCTGCTCCGCACCTGCTGGAGGGAACCCTCACCGATGGCCATCTTCATCATCCCGGCGCTCTCCATGACGAGGAGGGAGTAGTTCACCCTCGGGGCTGACGGTATGTACCAAAGAGCTATGTGTTTGATATCTCTCTCTCGTGTTCTTGATTTGGCATGATCTTGATGTATCGCGAGCTTTGCTATTATAGTTGGATCTTATGTTTCTTCTCCCCCTCTACTCTCTTGTAATGGATTGAGTTTTCCCTTTGAAGTAATGTTATCAGATTGAGTCTTTAATGATTTGAGAGCACTTGATGTATGTCTTGTTGTGCGTATCTATGGTGACAATGTGATATCACGTGATTCACTTGATGTATGTTTTGGTGATCAACTTGCGGGTTCCGCCCATGAACCTATGCATAGGGGTTGGCACACGTTTTCGTCTTGATTCTCCGGTAGGAACTTTGGGGCACTCTTTGAGGTTCTATGTGTTGGTTGAATAGCTGAATCTGAGATTGTGTGATGCATATCGTATAATCATACCAACGGATACTTGAGGTGACATTGGAGTATCTAGGTGACGTTAGGGTTTTGGTTGTTTTGTGTCTTAAGGTGTTATTCTAGTACGAACTCTAGGGCTGTTTGTGACACTTATAGGAATAGCCCAACGGATTGATTGGAAAGAATAACTTTGAGGTGGTTTCGTACCCTACCATAATCTCTTCATTTGTTCTCCACTATTTGTGACTTTGGAGTGACTCTTTGTTGATGTTGAGGGTTAGTTATATGATCCAATTATGTTATTATTGTTGAGAGAACTTGCACTTGTGAAAGTACGAACCCTATGCCTTATTTCAACGCATTGCAATACCGTTTACGCTCACTTTTACCACTTGTTACCTTGCTGTTTTATATTTTCAGATTACAAAAACCTATATCTACCATCCATATTGCACTTGTATCACAATCTCTTCGTCGAACTAGCGCACCTATACAATTTACCATTGTATTGGTTGTGTTGGGGACACAAGAGACTCTTTGTTATTTGGTTGCAGGATTGTTTGAGAGAGACCATCTTCATCCTACGCCTCCCACGGATTGATAAACCTTAGGTCATCCACTTGAGGGAAATTTGCTACTGTCCTACAAACCTCTGCACTTGGAGGCCCAACAACGTCTACAAGAAGAAGGTTGTGTAGTAGACATCAGGCATCGGTCCCGGTTCGTGAGGCTAGGGGGCCGGCCGGGCCTTGTGGGGCATTGGTCCCGGTTCGTCTGGCCCCATTGGTCCCGGTTCCAGACATGAACCGGGACCAACGGGCCTCGCTCTTGGCCCACAAACATTAGTCCCGGTTTGTGGCTGGAACCGGGAGCAAATGGGGTCCTTTAGTCCCGATTCCAGCCACGAACCGGGACCAATGAGATGCCTATATATACCCCCTTGCCCGTGAGTAGAGCAGTGGAGTGCTCTGCTTTTTTGGCTGGCCGTGGGAGAGCTTTGTGGTGCTCTATCTCACCTCCTATGCACATGAGGTGTTCTATGAAATGCCCAAGCCACACTTAAGCTTTCTCCTCTCGAAGCTCCTTGTCTAAGCTCCATTTTCCTCAAGATTTGTCTAGGTTTGGCGGTCTGTCTTGTCCTGTCCCCGTCCTGACCACCGTCGATCGCCCGCGCCGATCTCGTCGCCGGCACCATCATGGTGAGCCTCTTAATCTTATCTTATTTCTAAAAGAAAAAAGTTCTTACTTGTATGATTTAGATAGATACTTGTGTAATTTTCTTACTTTTATTATTGTTTCTTATTATATAGTGTGATGGTTTTGGTATCCGCCTCCGTCGGCCCTCGTCCTGTCTATGATTCGGATGTGGTATATATTTTATTTTATGACTATTTGTTTCATTTAGTGTTTATGAAAATTATGCCGACCAACATGACATACATTTTTTTATCTAGGAGGTATGTGAACCAGAAATTCCAACCGACCCTATTGTCGAGAGGTTAAATTTAGTTGAAGAAGAAAACAATTAGTTGAAGGAAAAATTGAAAAAAATGAGGAGGAGAAGATGATATTGGAGTTGCATGTTGCGGATGTCGTCGATGATCACAAGATCAAGATGGATGCAATGCGCTTGAAGATTAGAAAGATTAGAAAATATGCCATTCATACTGAGGCTTGGTATCATTATGTCGTTGGATCAATTGTTACCTTAGTTGCGATTATGATCGCATTTGTTGTTGCATTGAAATGTTTTAGATAGTTTCAATGTATGGTTTAATTAGATGCTCTGGAGAGCTATACGTTGTTCAATGAGAACTATGTATGTACTTTGGTTTTAATGTGATGATGAACTTCTATTAATTTGGTCACTTATCTATTCATGATGTTCTATAATGGTTTTTGACACACTTAATTATATATAATGCACGCAGATGAACCGACAATGGATGTACGGTGACAGACGCACCTCCGAGTACATTAAGGGCGTGCATAATTTTCTTGAAGTGGCTGAGGCAAACAAGCAAAATGGTTTGTTGTGTTGTCCATGGCCTAGATGTGGGAACACGAAGTCTTACTCTGACTCGAAAACCCTTCACACCCACCTGCTTCATAAGTGTTTCATGCCACACTATAATGTTTGGACCAAGCCCAGAGAAAAAGGGGTTATGATGGAAGACAACGAAGAAGAAGAGGATGATGACAACTATGTGCCCCCTAAATACGGTGATGCTGCAACGGGGGAAGCTGAAGATCAAGAGGAACTAGACGATGTGCTCGATGATGATCTTTGCCGGGTCATTGTTGATGCAAAGAGATAATGCGATAGTGAAAAGGAGAAGGTGAAGTTCGGTCACATGTTAGAGGATCACAAAAAAGGGCTGTACCCCAATTTCAAAGATGGCAACACAAAGCTCGTGTCGGTGTACTAGAGTAGGGGTACCCTAGTATCCCGAACTCGTGCATGGGCAGTTGCAGCACCCCGCGGCAGGGCTTGCCTGGTCACCACCAAGATCCTCCGTGGTTCCTTTGGAGCCATTCAAGAACAAAGTATTTAACCAAGACAAGGCCCCGGCAAGAGGAGCTTGCCGGGAAGGCCACTAAAGGCACGCAGAAGACAAGACCCCGGCAAGAGGAGCTTGCCGGGAAGGCTCGGAGAGCGACAAGCCTCCGGACGCGACAAGGATTCAGCCGCGGCAAGGAACTTGCCGCGGCAGGCAACCTCACTTCATCTCCGCTCCAGCTCATCCATCAACGTGTCGCCATGGGACCATTCCATGCACGCGTGTCAAGAGGCTGTGCGGCCAGCGGGGAGCAGTGATAAGTGGCGCTGACAAGCCTACCATCGTGGCAAACGGTGGCACTCCTGACGGTCCCTGTCGCCTACGTTCCTGTCGGTGTACTAGAGTAGGGGTACCCTAGTATCCCGAACTCGTGCACGGGCAGTTGCAGCACCCCGCGGCAGGGCTTGCCTGGTCACCGCCAAGATCCTCCGTGGTTCCTTTGGAGCCATTCAAGAACAAAGTATTTAACCAAGACAAGTCCCCGGCAAGAGGAGCTTGCCGGGAAGGCCACTCAAGGCACGCAGAAGACAAGACCCTGGCAAGAGGAGCTTGCCGGGAAGGCTCGGAGAGCGACAAGCCTCCGGACGCGACAAGGATTCAGCCGCGGCAAGGCACTTGCCACGGCAGTAACCTCTTCTTCATCTCCGCTCAGCTCATCCATCAACGTGTCGCCATGGGACCATTCCATGCGCTGCGTGTCAAGAGGTCAGGCGCCAGCGGGGAGCAGCGATAAGCGGCGTGACAAGCCTACCATCGTGGCAAATGGTGGCGCCCCGACGGTCCCTGTTGCCTTTGTTTAGGCGGCTGTGGACGGCATTTAATGCTTTTGTCCCTTGCCGTCGTGGTTAGGTATATTGCATCGCATAATCGCTCAAGTAGGTGTACCAACTACTGTTTTTCCATTTGTACCCTCATCTACGCTGCCACCGCCGGAGACCCCTTGAACATATAAAAGGAGGCCCATGCGCAACGTAGAGGGGGTTCGATTCCAACGTAACCAGAGAACACTCACGCTTAGGTCTTGTAGCTCTCATCGCCTCCCTAGCAAGAACACAATACAAATCGGACAAGCAGCAGAGGAGTATTATCTCTCCGGAGAGCTCCGGCTGGGTAAAACTGCTCGTGTGCTTCGCCTCGATCCGCTCTTCGTGCAATCTCCGCCTCCGAACCAAAAGGGACTCGGTCCGCCGTCCCATAGGTGTTCGTGGGTCCGATCAGCCTCCCCGACATCTTTGGCGCGCTGTAGGGCGCCGAGGCTGTGTGAACCTGATCCGTGTTCACACGAGCAACATCTTCATCATCTTCAACATCTTCGCCAACATGCCACCGAATAAGAAGGCTGCGGCGGTAGTGGATCCGTCCGCGCCGAACCCACCATCACCGGAGCACACGGGTGGAGGAGCAGACGCTGGCGGAAGAACGGACGCCGGCGTAGGAGTTCGTGAAGCTGCCAATTCCAAGGACAGGGCCGCGCAAACCTCGGCGTTCGCGACATGTCCCGCGCCCATCTCAGAGCAGCGGGACCAACAGCGCCATGGTATTCACAATACCATACGCCGTTGGATCAAGACCGAGCTGGAGGATCTCGAGACCCTCAAGACCAGCGTGCACGCCAACATGCCGGGCACGAAGCGAGATACGGTCGCTGGACGGGATGCTGCTCCTTCTAACATAGTTAGAAGTCCGAGCATATCCCGCCTCGCACTGCTCACCATTGCCACCCACCACTCCAGCGAAGCTCGCAAGAGCTCAACTGCTCTCGACTACCCTCCAACGGCCGACAAGGTCGACGAATGGAGGGCCACCATACTGAGCCTCATCGGCTTCGCTTAATGGCGACGCCCGCAGCAACCGAAAAGGCCGATGCCGCGGCAGGAACGCTTAAACGCGAGCCGGTGGCGACGAGACCTGTGGAGGTGCAACCACCATGCACTCTCCACCCCGAAGGCCAAGATCGCCGACTCGCCGGATCCACCTCGACAGCGACTCCACCGCGTCATCGGATCCACGAGCTCGCCGCGATCAGCGCCAAGTTCTTCATGAACGACAACAAGAAGACGCTCGAACTCGCATCGAGCGCCGAAGAGAAGCGCGACGTCAATCCGACAAGCGCGCCGGGCCCTCTGTTGACACGCACGCGCCAGAGGAACCAGGCGACTTGCCGTACGCGGTAGGTTGCCCTGCGTTCACTCGTGACCTACGGCAAGTCCAAAGGCTCAAAGAAGAAAAACTTCAAGCCGACGCGCTGTAGAAGTACGATGGCGGTGACGCATCCGTCGAGTTCCTCAGCATCTACACCATCGCGGTGCAAGCTGCGGGGGGACGAGACGACAAGATCCTTGCCAACTACTTCCCGCTGGTACTCAAGCCCAACGTCAGGTCCTGGCTCATGCACTTGCCGGATAACTCCATATCTTCTTGGGCAGATTTATGCCATCAGTTTGTTGGCGCCTTCACAGGCGGCCACAAGCCTCATGGCCAAGAAAGTGACCTTCATCTGCCGCCCAGAAGGAAGGAGAGTCCCTACGCAAGTTCATCCAGAGATTCAGCCGTGTGCACTACAACATCCTGGATGTCCACCCTGCCGCGGTGATCAGCGCGTTTCATCAAAACGTGCGGAACCGCAGGATGAGGGAGGAGATGGCGATGTGCAAAGTCAAGGACGTCAGTGAGTTGTATGCCTTGGCCGACAAGTGTGCACGTCTGAGGAAGGAGGAGACTCTGTGAGAGAATGCGTAGCAGGATCTCGACAGTTGAGGAAACCGCCCGGCAAAGAAAAAGCCGTGGCGTAACAATGTAAGAAAGAAAGGCGTAGAAGTGCTAGCTGTTGAGCAGTCCGCAACGGAGGTGGCGACAAGAACGCCAAGGCTGGTGGCTCCGGCAAGGAGGTTGCCGCTAACGCCAACCACCGATCTGTGGCGGCCGCCGACAAGCGAGACGGCTCCCGCAAGCGATCGCAAGATCCACCGCACTAAGGGCCATGACCTCCAGAGGTAAGAAGGTCGAAAGCAGCTTGTTGAACAGCGTAAGGCTGAGTACGAAGCGGCGCGACAAGGAGAAGGCCCAGGAAGGTGCCGAGGAGCCAAGAAGAAACGCCCCGGCGGGAGGATGCTGCAAGGCCAAGCAATGGCAAGGAGACAGACCTCCCGCGGCCGCGACAAGGATGAAGATGACGACGACGATGAAGATATGGAAGACGCATTTAGACCGATGAGCAGGAGTTTCGTAAAGCTATAGAGGTCCTCTGCGTTGACGGAGGTGCTTCCTGCATACTTCCCACCGCCAACTCAAGCAAAGTGGATGCGGGAGGTCAATGCAGCGGAACCATCCGTAGAGTCACGCAAGCCTCCGGTGGTCCAGACGCCTATCATCTTTGATATTGAGGACCACCCGGATCGCATAACCGCAGTCGGGTGCTTGCCGATGTTGGTCTCACCAACTATTCCGCAACCTCAAGGTCACCAAGATGCTAGTTGACGGCGGGGCCGGCTTAAACCTGATCTCCTCCGCGGTGCTCCAGAAGCTTCAGATCCCTGACAGCGAGCTCGAAGAGACTGGCACGTTCCAAGGAATCAATCCGGGAAGGAGCAAGCCGAAGGGGAAGATCACGTTGCCGGTAACATTTGGCAGCGAGCTGAACTTTAGGACTGAGAGGGTCACATTCCACGTTGCTGATTTCCCATTGCCTTACAATGGGATACTTAGCCGTCCGGCACTCGCTAAGTTCATGGCAGCCTCTCATTATGCATACAACTTACTCAAGATGCCGGGCCCGATAAGCATCATCTCTGTCCATGGCGACAAGAAGGATGCTCTTATCTGTGCCGACAAGATATACCGGGAAGCAGCAGCTGCAACAGAAAGCAAAACACTTGCCGCTGAAGCTCCGGGGAAGAAGAAGACCAAGTCCGCAAGAGCTTCGATGCCCACTCCGGCAAGCGCACCTCTTCGGAGTGTTGCGCTACCGTCGAGGACGCACCATCGAGCTCCATCGGCAAGTGCAAGAAGACGGCGATGGCAGCTCCGCCCAAAGACCAAGAAGGTGTCCGCCAGGAGGACGGCACTGGTGGTACCTTCACCATCGGTGCCTCTCTCGACCACAAATAGGAAGGCGCGCTCGTTGCTTTCCTGCGGGAACGTCGACGTGTTTGCGTGGCAACCGTCTGACATCCCCGGTGTTCCCAGGAAAGTAATTGAGCACCGTCTTGCCGTTTGTCCTCATGCACGGCCCGTCAAGAAGAAAGTCAGGAAGCAAGCAGTGGAGCGTCAAGAGTTCATCGCAGAAGAGATCAAGAAACTGGAAGCAGCAGGCCTTGTCAGAGGAGTACTCCATCCTACGTGGTTGGCCAATCCTGTAGTTGTGCGCAAGGCTAACGGGAAATGGAGCCTTTGTATCGACTTTACAGATGTCAATAAAGCTTGTCCCAAAGATCCATTTCCCTTGCCGCGCATCGACCAGATTGTTGACTCCACGGCCGGATGTGATTTGCTTTCATTTCGGATGCATATTCGTGGATATCATCAGATCTTCATGGCGTAAGAGGATGAGGAGAAGACCGCATTCATCACCCCATGTGGCACATACTGTTTTGTACGGATGCCCTTCGGGTTAAAGAATGCTGGTTCAACGCTTGCAAGAGTAGTTCATGATGCTTTTGAGCCGCAAATGCACGTAAATGTAGAAGCCTACATGGATGACATAGTGGTCAAGAGCAAGGACAAAGCAACTCTGGTTCAAGATTTGGATGAGACCTTTGCAAATCTGCGCAAGATCAACCTCAAGCTCAACCCCGAGAAGTGCGTGTTTGGAGTCCTTCCGCAAGCTTCTCGGGTTCTTCGTGGTCTTAGCGGGGAATTGAAGCCAATCTGACAAGATCAAGGCCATTGAGCAGATTGAAGCACCAAAGCGCGTCAAGGATGTGCGAAGACTTGCCGGGTTGCGTAGCTGCTCTCAAGAAGTTTATCTCTAGGTTCTGCTGAACGCGCCTCGCCATTTTCAAGATTTTGAAAAAGGCAGGTCCAAGAAATGGACTCCGGCGGAGGCTGCTGCAGGACTTAAAGAGGTACTGCCCTCCACTCCAACACTTGTCGCACCTAAGCCACAAGAGAAGTTGCTGCTATATATAGCGGCAACCAATCAAGTGGTTAGTGCTGCGTTAGTAGCGGAGAGGAGGCGGATGATGAGCTAGCAACCACGGCAGACACATCCAATGACAAGCGGGGGCTTCGCCGGCAAGCTTTGGTCCCGACAAGGACGGATCTGCTGCAGACGCATGAGCAGATGCGAAAAGGATGGTGCAGCGCCCAGCTTTACTTCGGTTCCCTTCTGCAGGGGCTAGGTCAAGGTACTACGGTGTGCGTAAATTGCTTTTCGGCCTCCTCATGGCTCCTCGAGAAAGCTGCGCCATTACTTCCAAGCACATGAGATAACAATCGTCACTCGCTTTCCGCTGAAGAGGATACCGCAAAATCCGCAGGCAACAGGCAGGATTGTCGAGTGGGCACTGGAACTATCGAGCTTTGGCCTCAAGTTTGAAAGCACTTCAACTATCCAAAGCAGAGCATTGGCGGAGTTCATAGCAGAATGGACGCCAACACCGGACGACGAAATTCCAGAAACAAGCATTCCTGACACGGAGGCGAGCAAAGAGTGGCTGATGTACTTTGATGGTGCCTTCTCGCTGCAAAGCGCCCGGTCTTGCGTCTTTGCTTGTCGCACTCCACCGGAGAACACCTCAAGTACATAGTCCGGATGCACTTTCCCAAGGAGCAAGCAACAAACAATACCGCAGAGTATGAAGGTTTGCTTGCCGCCTCGTGGATCGCAGTGACCTTGGGATCAAGAAGCTCATTGTCAGGGGTGACTCACAACTTGTCGTCCGCCAAGTGAACAAAGATTATCAGAATCCATTGATGGAAGCCTACGTTGATGAAGTGAGAAAGCTAGAAGAACACTTTCACGGCCTACAAATGGAACATGTTCCAAGAGCTCAGAATGACATTGCTGATGGCTCGCCAAAGTGCGCTTGCACTTAAGTTGCACAATGGAACCAGGGATTTTTGTGCTCAAGCTAACTCAACCAACCGTAACACCATCAACTGGACAAAACAAGAAGAGGAAGTTGATTTCTGGTGACTATTTTCCGGCAGAGCTTCCCGAAGCCGCCACCAAAAAGGTCCCCAGGATCAACACCGAAAATGCTGAGGGGCAGTCTGCTGGCAAGCCCTGTGGTTTGTTTCGTTGAAGCGACGCTCCCGACAAGTTTTGCTCCGGCAAGCTTGCCGGGAACGTCAAGCTCCGGCTGAGCCGCAGGTTCTTGCCGTGGAAGCTGATGTTCCCAGCAGCAGCAGAATGTGCCTTTAGTCCTTGTTGTCGAGCCGCAAGCTCCAAAGATGGGCGCAGCAGATTGTCCATTTCCTTGAACGTGAGAACTTCCTCAAGAGCAAGAAGAAGCGGAAAGAGTAGCCCGGCGATCAAGTATGTACCGGTTTGTCGACGACACCTGTATGACAAGAGGGAGACTCAACGGTGTGAAATTGAAGTGTATTCACCAGAAGACGGACAAAAGCTGTTGGCGAGATACATGGAGGCATATGTGGTCACCACATTGGCGCCAGCAGCTTGCTTAAGCAAAGCTTTCCGGCAAGGTTTCTTCGCCGACAGCCCTCCAGATGCAATCGCACAAGTAACCAAGTGTGAAGCGTGCGGCCTGCTCCAAGCGAGATACACCACCAGCTCAAGCTCTCGGACGATCCCTTTATCCTGGCCATTTTCGTCTGGGGCTCGACATCCTCGCCCTTCCCCGAGTTGTCGGGGCTTTGAGTACTTGTACGTCGCAATCGACAAGTTCACAAAGTGGCGGAAGTGGAAGCGATGAGGAAGGTGACAGACGATCGTGATCAAGTTCTTTAGGCCGATTGTTTGCCGTTTCGGAATCCCTAACAGGATCATCACCGACAATAGCACACAATTTACGAGTCGCACCTTCATGCAGTACGTCCAAGATCTTGGCGCCAAGGTCTGCTTTGCTTCTGTTGCTCATCCGAGAAGCAACGGTCAAGCAGAGAGGGCAATGCTGAAGTGCTGCGCGGGCTCAAGACCGTAACTTTCGGCTGTGCTGCACAATTGCGAAGAAACTGGATTGAGGAGCTGCGGTGGTTCTTTGGTCGATCAGACGACGCCAAATCGAGCCATTGGCCGACACCTTTGCTCTAGTCTATGGAGCAGAGGCAGTTCTCCCCATGGAACTCGTATACGGATCGCCTCGAGTGCTCGCTTATGATGAGCTTGAGCAAGAGCAGCTGCGACAAGATGACGCGCTGCTCCTTGAGGAGGATCATCTTTAGGCCGCTGTACGAGCTGCTCGTTACCAGCAAGCTTTGCGCCACTACCATAGCCGCAAGGTTAATGCCAGAAGTCTTGAGGAAGGCGACCTTGTTCTTCGGCGCGTTCACTCCGCCAAGAATTCAACCAAGTTGACGCCGAAGTGGGAAGGCCCTTATCGGGTGAAACGAGTCACTAGGCCTGGCGCTGTCCGCCTTGAGACCGAAGATGGCATTCCGGCGAGCAACTCCTGGAACATTGAGCATCTTCGTAAGTTTTACCCGTAGGGTGCGGTTGCCGGAAAATGTTCCGGCAACCACCTTTTGTACAAGTCTTGCCGCTGTTGCATGTAATCCTTTGTACAAAGCCCATGCGCAGACCCTTGCATCAAGAAGCTCATGTGTTGCGCACAACTTGTCAAATTCATGCTTTCATCATTTTATTGCATGTTTTGGCTAACACTTTGTGCAGCACCCACACCCGGTAAGCAATATCGAGTCATTGGGCTCCATAACTTTATTTTCTCTTCTTTCTCCTTTCCCAAAGAAAGGAAGGTTCTCGCGGCACAAGTTAACTGTGGGGGAAGGAGAAGATAATACTATGGACCAGGCGTTGCTCGAGGAAGTTTCACTTATCGAAGCAAACGACGGAAAAGCTAAGTTGCCCAAGTTTGAGCAATCAGTTCTTAAATTTTTAAGTTATCTTCCTCGAACGATAGTACTTTGTATGGAAAACCCATGCTTGAGAGGAACCAACTCATGGCTAGTCGCTACTACTTTGTTTCGAGTCCGCTCAACAACTTAAGTGAGCTGCAGCTAGTCGCGACAAGGTTGCTTGTCGAGGCGGCACCGCCAAGAAGTCACCGACGTTCACTTTTCGGCCTTTCATGACAAATGTGCCTGCACCGACAAGTTCCCTAAAAGCGTAGGGCAAAACGTACAAAGGAAGGAATCAAGTAAAGTAAATAACATTGCAATCATTGCCTAAGATAGAGTTATATTACAAAATAACTTGTCGCGGATCTAATAAATTGTTCAAAACATGATCAGTAGCGACAAGGGAAAGATAAAATTGGGGGCCTAGTCTACGCGGTCGCCATCAACCCGCTTGATCTTGCCCACCTTGTCCACAATGGGTGCGACAAGGGCTTTGAGCGCCTCCACATCGGCATCTCGGGCGGCAAGGATCTCGAGGACGCCGTTGAGGTTGAGGCCCGGATTGCGGAAGGCCACCTTCATCAACACCTTCGAGGGCTCCTGCACAGATCTGGCGTGATTCCTCGGCCAGCTGCTTTGGGACCTCTTCCGAGTCAGCTGGAGGCCCGTCACCACGCCCTTGAAGAATAAGCTAAGCTTGGCGCTGGGTTGGAGGTGCTCGTCGGAAGAATATCCAAGATCCACCATCCCCAGCTCCATCAGCTCGTTGTGGATGGCGGCAGCGGTATCCACAAGACCTTCGTCCAAAGGCTCCACACTCTCCCTCAAAGGCGCCTGGTGGCAACAAGATTCGCCGCCAGCCTCCTCGTTGGCCTTGATCGTCTCCAGCAGGCCCACCTCCCGCCTCCTTGGCGCCGTCCAGTCTGCGCTGTGAGTGGTCACCACCAAGATCTGCCTTGGAATCCTTGGCGGCGTCGAGCTCCTTGCTCCTCTCGGCGAGACGGCCCTGCAGCTCGCCAAGAGTGTAGGCGTCCTTCTCGGCGCTCGCTTGAGTGCGGCAAGCTCCTCGCCGCTCTTCCGGAGATCGGCCCAGCCTCCTGCCACCTTCATCTCCAACTCTTCCTTGGCGGCCTCTCGGCCGCGGCAAAGCATCCTTCGCTTCCTTAAGAGCCCCGCTATGACTCCTCATGACAAGCTCTTCCTCGTGGTTGTCCAGGTTGACCTTCCGCCGCGCCATTTCGCTTTCCTGGCGGACAGCTTCTCGGCGACAAGCCGCTGCTCCTCCTCACCGCTGCCTTCTCGAGATGAAGGCCGTGCGCTCCTCGGCGAAGTTGCTCCCGCCTCCGCCAAGGACCAAGAGCTTCTGGTTGCGGCCCCGAGCTCCTCCATGCGCTTCTCCATGTTCTGCTCCCCTCGCGACAAGTGCTTCCCTGACTCCAACTTGGCTTGTCGGGCGCGGTAGAGCGACAACAACTTCTTCAAGAACTGCTCCTCCTCAGACTTGGCCATTGCCGCTGTGCTGGCCCACCAGCTGCCACCTCAATGAGGCGAGCAGCTCTCCGTCGAAGGTCTCTCCTTCGACCGGTGCTCGAGCTTGACTCCCATGGGAGTTTGATGAAGACGCCGTCGCGGCCTTCAAGTAGGCGCGCTGGCCGGGCTCTTCGGAGCTGACGCTGCAGCGGCGGCGGGAGCGGCGGTCGGTGAAGCGCCTGGCGCTCCTGCGGCCCTGTCCGTCAAGGCGATCGCTGCACTCGCCAGCTTCTGCGGCGGCAGCCAGTGGCCTTCCTCGCCGGTGCCGGCTGTCGGCGCCGGGCCTCTTCTTCCACGACGGCGGCCACAAGGTTGTTGCCACAAGGTCCTCGCCGGCAACCTCGGTCTCCATCGGCTGTGGTGGCGGACAAAGAAAGAACAGTCAAGCAAATGTTCAAAAAGAAAACAGAAGAAAACAAGCCCAAGGGAAATTTTTCCGCAAGAGAGATTACTGCAATGGGATCGGCAGCCATCGCCTTTACCACCGGAGGATCACCGTGCTGTCCCTTGCTGGAGTAGCCTCCCTTGCCGGAGGACGCCTCCTTGCCGGGAGAATCCTCCCTTGGCGGCGTGGTCGGCGCATGTAATTTCAGGCGGCTTCCGAGCCCTCCCCGATGAGGCTGCTCTGTTCCTACACAAACCAACAAATGATATCAATGAAGAAGGAGCACCCATGCACACCTAACAAGAAGGAGAAAACCGCATACTTACCTCGGGGCTGTCTGGGGCTGCTCTGAGGAAGGGTTGCCGGGTCCAGCAAGGGGGTCTCAGACGCGCCTCCTGTTGCCACGGGTGGATCGTCCTCAACGATGACCACCGGGGTCTTGGCTCTCTTCGACGCTCTCTGGGGTAGCGTCCTGAAAAGGAAAGGGTTCAGAACGAAGCAAATCAGATTCAAGATAAAGCAACAAAATTGAAGAAATACAAGCACAATATTGAAGCTTACTCTTCTTCTTCCTCCTCGGAGCTGAGCCGGAGAAATCAACTCGGCTCGCCTCCCATGACGAGGCGGAGGAGTGGGCTCTCTTGGCCGCTTAAGCGGAGGTGTCGGCGGTGGCACAGGAGGATCCTTACCGCCCAGTTGTCGCAGCAAGTGGGGTGCTCAGCTGGCAACATCGCTTGTCAGCAGAGAGCCAGCGTCATGGGCGCTGCCAGGCTCGCCGCTTCGCCCGTCTCGTCTCCGGCCTTGCGGAGACGCCTCTTTGGCGGAGCTGGGGGCTCCATTTGCGGCAAGCCGCTGGATGGTGGGGAAGAAGCGCCCTCGGCTGGTTTGCTCGACTCGGCCTCGGGTTCGGCAAGCTCTTCCTCACCGGCGAACTCCCTTTGCTCGGCAAGGCTTGCCGCCTCTGCTGCATCTGCCTCCTCCACGGTGTACCCGAAGACGCCAGCGGCAGCAGCTGCTGCCGCCTCCTCCAACCTTGTGGCAATGCGCACCATCTCTTCGTCGGTGGTGTCACGGGTGAGCTTCTTCTGCTCGTCGGGGCGGATCGGCACTTCTTCCAAGCTGTCGAAGAACTGCCGCACGATGTCGTCGGAAGGCTCTTGCCAGTTGGAACGATCCCATGAGAATCGCACAACAAAGATCATGGCGCGGATGCGTCGAGCGAAGAGTTGTTGCACAATGGGATGACCCCTCGGCAACCTAAACCACTCGGGTGATCGGGTCATTCTTGAACAGCTCTAGCAGCATCGCATCCAACTCCAAGACAAGTAAAATTCCAAGCTAAGGCCCGGGCGCAGCCTCATGATGTCCGGCCATGCTTTTGGAACTCCCAAGCAGGTCTCCTCCTCTCCTTCAAGGGAGCAATGCGGCGGCGAAGGAAACCTGCGCCAACTGCGCCTACGGTGAGTCCGGCAAGCCTGAGGCGCAAAATCCGGGTCACATCTTCTTCAACCTAGCATCCTCCGGCGCCAAGTTGCTCCAATCATTGCCGCGCACTATTGGGGTTTGGCGCCTGTCGGTGTACTAGAGTAGGGGTACCCTAGTACCCCGTGATTGCATCGGACGGTTGCAGACCTCGCTGCAGTGGTTTGCCTCGCCACCGCTAAGATCCTTCGTGGCTCCTTTTGGAGCCATTCAAGAACAAAGTATTTGATTGAGAAGACAAGGCCCCGACAAGAAGAGCTTGTCGGGAAGGCCGCTCGAGCACGCAGAAGACAAGGCCCCGCAAGAGGAGCTTGCCGGAAGGCTCGAGCGCCGACAAGTCTCCGAGCGCCGACAAGGATTCGCCGCTGACAAGGCGCTTGCCGCTGCATGCAACCTCTCTGTCTCCGCTCCAGCTCACCCGGTGACGTGTCGCCATGGGACCGCTCCATGGGCGCCAGGTCGGCGGGTCAGGCAGCCAGCCGGGAGAGCAGCGATAAGCGGCGGCCGACAGTTTCGCCATCGTGGCGAAGCGGAGGCGCACTGACGGCCTATGTTGCACTGTTTGGGCGACAATGACGGGCATTGATTGCTTTTGTCCCTTGCCGCCGAGTTAGGTATTTTGCAATCGCATAATCGCTCAAGTAGGTGTACCAACTCCTGTTTTTACATTTGTACCCTCGCCTATGTTGCCATCTGTCGGAGGCCCCTTGAGCATATAAAAGGAGGCCCGAGTGCAACGTAGAAGGGGTTGGGTTCGGTTCCGTTCCGGTAGGTTCCGTTCGTTTCGGTTCGCAAGGTTCGGCTAGTTCGGTCCGTTCGACTGGCCATAGTCTAGACACACTCAAGCTAGGTTTTGTAGCTCGCATTGCTCCCTAGCAAGAACACAATAGATCAAACAAGCAGCAGTAGGAGTTTTATCTCCGGAGAGCTCCGGAAGCTGAGTAAACTGCTGTGCCTCGCCTCGATCCGCTCTTCGTGCGATCTCCGCCCCCTCCGAACCACAAGGGCCCGGTCCGCCGCCCCATAGGTGTCCGTGGCACGATCAGCCTCCCCGACATCTCTGGCGCGCCCGGTAGAAGCGCCGAGGCCGTGAATCTGATCCGGCGATCACACGAGCAGCGTCATCCACATCTTCCTCAACATGCCACTGAAAAAAGAAGGCTTCGGGCGGCAAAGCGAGCCGTCTCGCTGCATTCCACCCTAACCGCAAAGCAAACGGGTGGTGGGGCAGACGTCTGGCGAGGAACGGGCGCCGACGAAGGTGCTCGCGACGCTGCCAAGTCCAAGGACAAGGCACCGCAAACCTCGGCGTCAGTGCATCCCCTGCCGCCCATCTCAGAGATGCTGGGACCAATAACGCCATGGCGTTCTGGCGCCATACGCTTGTTGGATCGAGACCCTCAAGACCAGCATGCGCGCCAACATGCCGCACGAGTGAGATCTGATCGGCGGACGGGCGCTGCTCCTTCTAACGTGGTTAGAAGTCCGGCGTGTCCCGCCTCGCACTGCGTTCTCCAATGCCACCCACTACTCCAGCAGAAGCTCTGGCGAGCTCAGCTCCTCGACTACCCTCCAACGGCCGATAAGGTCGACGAGTGGAGGGCCACTATCGTAGCCTCATCGGCTTTGCTAACGGCGACGCTCGCGGCAACCAAGGCCATCATTGCCGCTGTGGACGACAAGGCACGAGCCGGTGGCGACGAGATCGTCGGGGTGCAACCACCGTGCACTCTCCGCCACGGCGCCAAGATCGCCGACTCACCGGATCCACCTCGACAATGACTCCACCGCGTTGTCGGATCCATGAGCTTCGCCGCGATCAGCGCCAAGTTCTTCATGAGCGACAACAAGAGGACGCCGAACTCACATCGAAGCGCCGAAGAGAAGCGCGCGTCGGTCCGACAAGCGCTGGCCTTCATTGACATGCGCACGCCCGGAGGAGCCAGCGACTTGTCAGACGCAGTAGGTGGCCCTCGCTCACTCGTGAGTCTGCGGCAAGTCCAGTGGCCCAGCCGTAAGAACTTCAAACCGTACATGCCGGAGAAGTATGATGGCTGGACGCACCTGCGTCGGAGTTCCTCAAGATCTACACCATCGCGGTGCAAAGGCGGGGACGGACGCCAAGATCCTCGCCAACTACTTCCCGCCGTGCTCAAGCCCAACGCCGATCTTGGCTCATGCACTTGCCGGATAGCTCCATATCCTCTTGGCCAGATCTGTGCCATCGGTTTGTTGGCGCCTTCACAGTGGCCACAAACCTCATGGCCAAGAGAGTGACCTTCACTTGCTCGCCCGTAAGGAAGGAGAGTCCTGCACAAGTTCATTCAGAGGTTCAGCCGCGTGCACTACAACATCCTGCACGTCCACCCCTGCCCGCGGTGATCAGCGCATTTCATCGTAATGTGCGGAACCGCAGGATGAGGGAGGAGATGGCGGTGTGCAAAGTCAAGGACGCCGCTGAGCTGTGCATACGCCCGGCCGACAAGTGTGCATCGCTACCGAGGAAGGGAGGAGACTCCACGGAGAAAATGCGTAAGCAGGTCTCGACGGTGATGACACCGCCCCGGCAAAGAAGGGCCAAGCGGCAACAGAAGAAGAAAAGCAGAGAAGTGCTAGCTGTCGAAAGCAGTCCGCAACGGAGGCGGCGACAGAACGCTAAGGTCAGTGGTTCGGCAAGGAGGTTGTTACCGACGCCAACCACCACTACCGGTGGCGGCCGCCGACAAGCGTGATTTGCTCCGCAAGCGATCTTTGCAAGATCCACCGCACCAAGGGCCCACGATCTCCGTGAGCTGCAAAAGGTCGAAAGCAGCTTGTCGAACAGCGAGAGAGCCGAGTACGAAGCGGCGCGACAAGGAGAAGGCCCGTGAAGGTGCTGGAGGAGCAAGCAAGAAACGTCCCGGCCGGGGAGGACGCCGCGGCAAGGTCAAGCACCGACAAGGAGATCGACCTCCCCGCGGCCGCGACAAGGATGAAGATGAGGACGACGACGAAGACATGGAAGACGACGACGCCGACGAGCAGGAGTTTCAGAAAGCCACAGAGGTTCTCTGCGTTGACGGAGGTGCTTCCCTGCATACCTCCCACCGCCAACTCAAGCAATGGATGCGGAGGTCAATGCAGCGGAACCATCCGTGGAGTCACGAAGCCTCTCAAGTGGTCCAGACGCCTGTCATTTTTGATATTGAGGACCACCACGATCGCATAATCGCGGTCGGGTGCTTGCCGATGTTGGTCTCTCCAACCATCCGCAACCTCAAGGTCACAAAATGTTAGTTGATGGCGGGCCGGCTTGAATCTGATCTCCTCCAGCGGTGCTCCGAAGCTTCAAATCCTCGACAGCGAAGCTCGAAGAAACCGGAACCTTCCAAGGAATCAATCCGGAAGGAGCAAGCGAAGGGGAAGATTACGTTGCGGTCACACATTTGGCGTGGCTGAACTTCAGGACTGAGAGGGTTATGTTTGACTTCGCCGATTTCCCATTGCCTTATAATGGGATACTTGGCCGTCCAGCACTCGCCAAGTTCATGCCAGCCTCTCACTACGCCTACAACCTACTCAAGATGCCGGGCCCGATAAGCGTCATCTCTGTCCATGGCGACAAGAAGGATGCCCTTATCTGTGCCGACAAGATCTTCCGGGATGCAAAGCACTCATGGCGGCATTGCCGGACACTTGCCACTTGAAGCTCCCCGGGGAAGAAGACCAAGTCCAAGTCCGGCAAGGGCTCTGATGCTCACTCCGGCAAGCGCACCTCTTGAGTGCTGCGCTACCGTCGAGGACGCACTCCATCGAGCTCCAAGCAAGTGCAAGAAGATGGTGGCTCCGCCAAGACCAAGAAGGTGCCCGCCAAGGAGGGACGGCACTGGTGGTACCTTCACCATGAGTGCCTCTCTCGACCCCAAATCGGAAAGCGCACTCGTTGCTTTCCTGCGGGCGAATGTCGACGTGTTTGCATGGCAACCGTCTGATATCCCCAGTGTTCCCAGGAAAGTGATTGAGCACCGCCTTGCAGTTTGTCCTCATGCGCGGCCCGTCAAGCAAAAAAGTCGAAGCAAGCGGTGGAGCGCCAAGAATTCATAGCCAAGAGATCAAGAAACTAGAAGCAGCGAGGCCTTGTCGAGGAGTGCTCCATCCCACGTGGTTGGCCAATCTCGTAGTCGTCATAAGGCAAATGGGAAATGGAGACTTTGTATTGACTTCACGGATGTTAATAAAGCTTGTCCCAAAGATCCATTTCCCTTGCCGCCAAGATTGACCAGATTGTTGACTCCACGGCTGGATGTGATTTGCTTTCGCTTCTTGATGCCTACTCGAGATACCATCAGATCTTCATGGCTGAACAAGATGAGGAGAAGACCGCATTCATCACACCATGTGGCACATACTCGTTTCATACGGATGCCTTTTCGGTTTGAAGAATGCTGGTTCAACATTTGCAAGGAGTAGTCCATGACGCTATTGAGCCGCAAATGCACAGAAATGTAGAAGCCTACATGGATGACATAGTGGTCAAGAGCAAGGACAAAGCAACTTTGGTCCAAGATTTGGACGAGACCTTCGCAAATCTCCGCAAGATCAACCTCAAGCTCAACCCCGAGAAGTGCGTGTTTGGAGTCCCTTCCGGCAAGCTTCTCAGGTTCTTCGTGTCTCAGCGGGGGATTGAAGCTAATCCCGACAAGATCAAGGCCATTGAGCAGATTGAAGCACCAAAGCACGTCAAGGATGTACGAAGACTTGCCGGTTGCGTGGCTACTCTCAGCAGGTTTATTTCTAGGTCTGCTGAGCACGCCTTGCCATTTTTCAAGATTTTGAAAAAGGCAGGTCCAGTAAAATGGACTCCCGAAGCGGAGGTTGCGCTGCAGGACTTAAAGAGATACCTGTCCTCCACTCCAACACTTGTCGCACCTAGGCCACAAGAGAAGTTGCTGCTATATATAGCAGCAACCAATCAAGTGATTAGTGCTGCGTTAGTGGCGGAGAGGGAGGCGGATGACGAGCCAAAGAACCACGGCAAGCACATCCGGCGACAAGCGAGGGGCTTCACGACAAGCTCTGGTCCCGACAAGGACGAATCCAGCGCAGACACATGAGCGGTCACGAGAAAAGGATGGTGCAGCGCCCAGTCTATTTTGTCGGCTCCCTCCTGCAAGGGCTAGGTCAAGGTATTGGTGTGCGAGAAATTGCTTTTCGGCCTCCTCATGGCCTCTCGAGAAAGTTGCGCCATTACTTCCAAGCACATGAGATCACGGTTGTCACTCGCTTTCCCACTCAAGAGGATACTGCGAGAATCCAGTGCGGCAGGCAGGATTGTCGAGTGGGCCTTTGGAGCTGTCAAGCTTCGGTCTTAAGTTTGAAAGCACATCAACTATCAAAAGCGAGCATTGGCGTAATTCATAGCGTAATGGACGCCAACGCGAGATGAAGAGATTCCGGAGACGAGCATTCTGGCCAAAGAAGCCAAAGAAGAGTGGCTGATGTACTTTGATGGTGCCTTCTCGCTGCAAAGGCGCCGGTGCGGCGTCGCTTATCGCACTCCACCGGAGAGCACCTCAAGTACGTCGTCCGGATGCACTTTCCCAAGGAGCAAGCGACAAACAATACTGCAGAGTATGAGGGTTTGCTTGCCGGTCTCAGGATCGCAGTGGACCTTGGGATCAAGAAGCTTATTGTCAGGGGTGACTCGCAACTCTTCGTCCGCCAAGTCAACAAAGATTACCAGAGTCCGTTGATGGAAGCCTACGTTGACGAAGTGAGGAAGCTAGAAGAGCACTTTGACGGCCTGCAAATGGAACATGTTCCAAGAGCTCAGAATGATATTGTTGACGGCTCGTCAAAGTGCAAGCTTGCAGCTAAGTTACACAATGGAACCAGGGATTTTCGTGCTCAAGCTGACTCAGCCAACCGTAACACCGTCAATTGGACAGAGCAAGAAGAGGAAGTTGGCCTCTGGTGACTACTTTCCGACAAAGCTTCCCGAAGCCGTCATTGCAAAGGTCCCCAAGATCAACTCCAACAGTGCTGAGGAGCAGTCTGCTCCGACAGACCCCAGGGTTTGTTCTGTTGAAGCAGACGCTCCCGACAAGTCTTGTTTCGGCAAGCTTGTCGGGGAGCATCTAGCTCCGGCAGGGCCGCAGGCTCTTGCCGTGGAAGCTGATGTTCCCGCAGCAGCAAATGTGCCTTTAGTCCTTGTTGTCGAGCCGCAAGCTCCAGCATGGGCGCAGCGGATTGTCCATTTCCTTCAGAAGGAGAACTTCCCGAAGAGCAAGAAGAAGCGGAAAGAGTAGCCCGGCAGTCAAGTATGTACCAGTTTGTCGACAGCATACTGTACAGAAGAAGACTCAACGGTGTGAAATTGAAGTGTATTCCCAGGGAAGATGGACATAAGCTGTTGGCAGAGATACATGGAGGCATATGTGGTCACCACATTGGCGCAAGAGCACTTGCCGGCAAAGCTTTCCGGCAAGGTTTCTTCTGGCTGACAGCCCTCCAGGATGCAACTGCACAAGTAACCAAGTGTGAAGCGTGCCAGTTCCATTCCAAACAGATACACCAGCCAGCTCAAGCTCTCCGCACGATCCCTTTATCCTGGCCATTTTTGGTGCAGGGGCTCGACATCCTCGGCCCCTTCCCCGAAGCTATCGGGGCTTTGAGTACTTGTACGTCGCCATCGACAAGTTCACAAAGTGGCCGGAAGTGGAAGCGATGAGGAAGGTGACAACAGATCGGTGATCAAGTTCTTCAGTCAATTGTTTGTCGTTTGGAATCCCTAACCGGATCATCACCGACAATGGCACACAATTCACGAAGTCGCACCTTCATGCAATACGCCCAAGACCTTGGCGCCAAGGTCTGCTTTGCTTCATTGCTCACCCGAGAAGCAACGGTCAAGCGAAGAGGGCAAATGCTGAAGTGCTGCGCGGGCTCAAGACCAAAACTTTTCGACAGGCTGCACAAGTGCGGAAGAAAGCTGGATCGAGGAGCTGCGGTGGTTCTTTGGTCGATCAGACGACGCCAAATCGAGCCATCGGCCAGGCACCCTTTGCTCTAGTCTATGGAGCGTGAGGTAGTTCTCCCCACGGAACTTCGTATAATGATCGCTTCGAGTACTCGCTTATGATGAGTTTGAGCAAGAGCAATGGCGACAAGATGACGCTGCTCCTCGAGGAGGATCGTCTTGTCAGCCGTGAGCTGCCGCTACCGCAAGCCCTGCGCCGCTACCATAGCCGCTGAGGTTAGTGCCAAGTCTCGAGGAAGGAGACCTTGTTCTTGGTAGCGTTCAGTCCGCCAAGAATTCAAACAAGTTGACGCCTTGAAGTGGGAAGGCCCTTATCGGGTGAAACGAGTCACTAGGCTCAAGCGCTGTCCACCTTGAGACCGAAGATAGCATTCCGGTGAGCAACTCCTCGAACATTGAGCATCTTCGTAAGTTTTACCCATATATGCGCGGTTGTCGGAACCCGTTCAAGCAACCACCTTTGTACAAGTCTTGCCGCTGTTGCATGTAATCCTTTGTACAAAGCCCAGCGCAGACCCGTGCACCAAGAAGCTCATGTGTTGCACACGACTTGCCAAGTTCATGCTTTCATCATTTTATTGCATGTTTTGGCTAACATTTTGTGCAGCAACCATACCCGGTAAGCAGAATCGAGCCACTGGGCTCCATAACGTTATTTCCTCTTCTTTTTATTTTCTCAAAGAAAGGAAAGCCCCCTCACGCACAAGTTAACCAGGCGGGGAGGAGGAGATAATACTATGGACCAAGCACCGCTCGAGGAAGTTTCGCCTCATCGGGAAGCAAGAGACAGAAAAGCTAAGTTGCCAAAGTTTGAGCAATCAATTTTTAAATTTTTAAGTTATCTTCCTCGAGCGATAGTACTTTGTATGGAAAACTGCGGCGCAGAGGAACCAACTCGCCGGCTAGTCGCGCCTTCTTACTTTGTTTCGAGTCCGCTCAACAACTTAAGTGAGCTGCGGCTAGTCGCGACAAGGTTGCTTGTCGAGGCGGCACCTTGCCAGGTCCACCGACGTTCAAGACTCGGCTCATGACAAAAGTGCTCGCACCGACAAGTCCCCTAAATGCGTAAAGGCGTAAAACGCATAAAGGAAGGAATCAAGTAGAGGAAATAACGTTGCATTGACCGATTCACCTAAGATAGAGTATATTATAGAATAACTTGTCGCTGATCTAACAAAGTTTTCTAAACATGATCGAGCGATAAGGGAAAGATAAGGTTGGCGGCCTAGTCTACACGGGTCGCCTTCGATCCGCTTGATCTTGTTCACCTTGTCCACAATGGGTGCGACAAGGGCTTTGAGCTCCTCCACGTTGGCGTCGGACGGCAAGGATCTGAGGACACCGTTAAGGTTGAGGCCTGGGTTGCGGAAGGCCACCTTCATCAACACCTTCTCGAGGGCCCCTGCACAAAACTAGCGAGATTCCTCGGCAAGCTGCTTCGGGACCTCCTCCCGGAGTCGCCGGAGGCCCGTCACCACGCCTTTGAACAATAGGCTAAGCTTGACGCTGGGTTGGAGATGCTCGTCGGAGGAGTACGCAAGGTCCGCCATCCCCAGCTTCATCAGCTCGTTGTGGATGTCGTGGCCGGTGTCCACAAGACCTTCGGTCCAGTGCTCCACGCTCTCCCTCAAGGTGTTCTCGGGCGGAGGCAGCATTCGCCAGCAGCTCCTCCTTGACCTTGATCGCCTCCAACAAGCCCACCTCTCGCCTCTCCGCACCATCCAACGTCTGCGTCGAGTGGTCGGGCCAGCTCCAGATCCGCCTTGGAGTCCTTGGCGGCGTCGAGCTCCTTGGCCTGTCGTGAGACGGCTCTGCATCTCGCCCCAGCGTGTAAGCGTCCTTCTCGCGCTCACGCTTGAGCACGGCAAGCTCTTCGCCGCTCTTCTCGAGGTGGCCTCCAGCTGTGCCACCTTCGCCTTCAGCTCTTCCTTGGCGGCCTCGCGGCTGCTGGCCCTTCGCTTCAAGCGCCTGCCAAGTGACTCTTCACGCTGCAAGGTCCTCCTCGTGGCTGTCTAGGTTGACCTTCCGCTGCGCCAACTCGCTTCTGCACGGGCGAAGCTTCTCGGCAGCCACCGCTGCTTCCTCATCACCAAGGCCTTCTCAAGGATGAAGGCCGTGCGCTCTTCAAGGAAGTTGCCCCAGCGCTTCCGCCACGTCATGAGGGATTCTTTGTTGGCGCCCGAGCTCCTCGGCGCTTTCTCCATGTCCGCCTCCCGCCCTCGCGACAAGGGCCTCCTGTCTCCAACTTGGCCTGCCGGGCGCGGTAGAGCGACAACAGCTTCTTCTGGCAGCCTGCTCCTCCTCAGACTCGCCCGGCTGCTGCTGCTTGGCGCGTCCACCGGCGTCTCAATGAGGCGAGTAGCTCGCGTCGAAGGTCTCGCCCTAGACCGGCGCCTGAGCTCGGTTCCTGTGGGAGCTTGATGAAGACGCCTTCGCCGCCTTCTAGGCACTGGCTGGGGCTCCTCGAGTCTGACGCCTTGCAACAGCGGCGGGGAGTCGGCTGTCGATGTAGCGCTTGTCAGCCTCCTGGCCTCAGGCCGTCACGATCGCCCGACCTCGCCAGCCTCTGCGTGGCAGCCTCGGTGGCCCTCGCTAACAGGCTCGTCGGCTGGCGACGGCTCTTCCTCCACGACGACCTCTTCTTCGGGCGGCCTGCCGGTGTTGCCGCGTTTCCTCCTCGCCGCGGCCTCGACCTCCATCGGGTCTCGCTAAGCTTAAGAAAGAGCAGTCAAGCAGATATTCAAAAAAGAGAAACAAAAGAAAGCAAGCCCAAGGGAAAATTCCATGTAAGGGAGTTACCTGCAACGGGATCCGCAGCCATGGCCTCGACCACTGGAGGGTCGCTGGCACCGTCCCTTGCCGGGGTAGCCTCCCTTGCCGGAGTGGCCTCCCTTGTTGGGGTGGCCTCCCTTGTCGGAGGGAGCTCCCTTGCCGGGGAGTTCTCCCTTGGCGGCGTAGTGACAGCGGGCAGGGTCTCGGAGGTGGCTTCCGAGCCCTCCTGATGAGGCTGCTCCGCTCCTACACAAACAAATAGTCAGAAATCAACGAAGAAAAGGCACCCCTGCACACCTAGTAGTAAGGAGAAAAACTGCACACTTACTCTGGGAGCTGTGCTGGGGGCTGCTCAGAGGAAGGGTCGCCGGGTCCGGCAAGGCGGTCTCGGACGCGTCCCCTGCCGCCATGGGAGTCGCCCTCAACGACGATCGTCGGGATCTTGGCCCTCTTCGCAGCTCTTCTGGGCTAGCGTCTGAAAAGGGAAGAGTCCAGAACGGCAAATCAGATTCAAGATGAAGCAATAAAAATTGAAGAAATACAGCACAAGTCTCAAAGGGCTTACTTCTTCGCCCTCCTCCTGAGCTGGCGCGAGAAGTCAAACTCCGGCCCGCCTCCGGTGCGATGAGGCGGGGAGTGGGCTCTCTTGGCCGCTTGGCGGAGGCGTCGGGCGGTGGCTCGAGAAGATTCCGCCCGGTTGTCGCCCGCAGTGTCAGGCGCTCCCGCTGCAACCTCGCTTGCCGCGGTGGAGCTGGGCCGAGCGTCGAGCCTGCAGCTTTGTGGGCAGTCTGTCGCCCGGCTCGTCCCCAACTTCTGGAGACGCCTCCTCGGCGGAGCCGGGCTCACGGCGGCAAGTCGCTTACGGTGGAGAAGAAGCGCCCTCGGCAGGTCCACTCGACCGCCTCGGCTCGACAAGCTCGCCCTCCGCCGCGACCTCCCTCGCTTCAGCGAGCTTGCCGCCTTTGCCGCGTCCACCTCCTCCACGGTGAACCCGAAGGCTCCAGCGGCAGCGGCTGCTGCCGCCTCCTCCACCCTGGTGGCAATCCGCGCCATCTCTTGCTCGGTGGTGTCTCGGGTGAGCCTCTTCTGCTCGTCGGAGCGGATCGGCACCTCTTGCAAGTCGTCGAAGAATTGCTGCACGACCTCGTCGGGGGGCTCCTGCCAGTCGGGACGATCCGTGGAGTCGCAGACAAAGGGCATCATGGCGCTGGATGCGGTCGAGCGCCGAAGTTGTTGCACAATGGGACGACCCCCCGGCAACCTGAATCCACTCGGGATGTTCGGGTCGTTCTTGAACAGCTCGAGCAGCACTGAATCCAGCTCCATGACGGTGAAGTTCCAATTCAGGCCCGGCGCAGCCTCATGATGTCCGGGCCAGATTCGAACTCCCAAGAAGGCCTCCTCCTTTCCTGCAAGGGAGCGGCGCGACGGCGAATGAAGTCTGCGCCAACTGCTTCCCATCACAACCCGCAAGCCCGAGGCGCAGAATTCGGTCACAACTATCTTCAGCCTTCGCATCCTCGGCGCCAAGTTACTTCCAATCCTTGCCGCGCGCAATTGGGGTTTGGCGACGGCGGTGAAGGGCTGTGGGTTCTCCTCCACGACTCCAGCACCAGTTGGCTCTCCACTCCTCCTACTTGTTCCGGAATTCCCTCTAGGTAGGCCTCCTTCTTGCCGATCCTAGAGACCTGTGCTATTCCTCCGCAAGTGGCTCTCCTCTCTCGACGCGGGGAACAAAGAAATGGCGGAAGAGTGCCACGTTCGGGTAGACTCCGACAAAGTTTTCGCACAAATGTGCGAAAACCGCCATGGTCAAGACGGCGTTGGGGGTGAAATCAAGGAGGCGGAGGCTAAAGGTGTTCATAATGTCGCAAAAGAACTCGGAAAAGGGCGGGCAGAGCCCGCAATAGAAGAAAATGGCGAAGAAAGGGTACACTGTTGGGGCCAAATCAGCGGCGGAGGCGGGGAGCACCTCGCGGCGCTGGATGCGCACGGGTCTCCGCCGACCGTAAAAGGTAGAAGACGCCCCGCAGCCTCCGTGCGCGCCGAGCTGCGGGGGAAGATGGCTCGCTCCTTGGCGCCAGCGAGCCGCTGCGCCTCGGCCGACTTGACGCCCTTCTCCTTATCGGCTTTGAGCCATGGCGAGGAGGACGGAGGAGGTCGACGGCGGTGAGTGTGCTTGCGCGAAAAGGGGGCGGGCGCCGCTTCTTCGCACCGGAGAAGAAGAGGGAGCGGCGGTGGTTTCTTGACAAGACAGCAATGGCGGGGTGGTCGGCTGCCTGCTTCCTCCGCTTATAAAGGGGAGGAGGGGCGGACGCTCCGCTTATATCAATAAAGAATCCCCCACGACCGCGCCCACGATCTTCGCCGCACGACGCCACGTCCGGTGCGTGCCGTTAGTGGGGATCGTGGTGCGTCCGGGCGAAGTTGCGACGCGGTCGAGGCCGCGATGTCGTCCGCAGATTAGCCGGGCCTGGCCCGACAAGCGCTTCGGCACCGTGTAATGCCCAGTTCGGGGCCGGGGGCTCTGTCGGTGTACTAGAGTAGGGGTACCCTAGTACCCCGTGCACTCATGCACGGACGGTTGCAAAGACCAGCGGCAGGGTTTGCCTCGTCACCGCTAAGATCCTTCGTGGCTCCTTTTGGAGCCATTCAAGAACAAAGTATTTGATTGAGAAGACAAGGCCCCGACAAGAAGAGCTTTGTCGGGAAGGCCGCCTGTGCACGCAGAAGACAAGGCTCGCAAGAGGAGCTTGCCGAAGGCTCGGAGCGCGACAAGTCTCCGAGCGCGACAAGGATCCGCCGCGGCAAGGCGCTTGCCGCTGCATGCAACCTTCTCTCCGTCTCCGCCCAGCTCACCCAGCGACGTGTTGCCATGGGACCGTTCCATGGGCTGCGTGTCGGCGGCTGTGCAGCCAGCGGAGAGCAGCGATAAGCGGCAGACAGCTCGCCATCGTGGCGGCGGCGGAGGCGCACTGACGGCCTCTGTTGCACTGTTTGGGCGACAATGACGGCATTTATTGCTTTTGTCCCTTGCCGTCGAGTTAGGTATTTTGCAATCGCATAATCGCTCAAGTAGGTGTACCAACTCCTGTTTTTACATTTGTACCCTCGCCTATGTTGCCATCTGTCGGAGGCCCCTTGAGCATATAAAAGGAGGCCCGAGTGCAACGTAGAAGGGGTTGGGTTCGGTTCCGTTCCGGTAGGTTCCGCTTGCTTGCCCGCAAGGTTCGCTAGTTCGGGTCCGCTCGACCGCCATAGTCTAGACACACTCAAGCTAGGTTTTGTAGCTCGCATTGCTCCCTAGCAAGAACACAATAGATCAAACAAGCAGCGAGGGAGTTTTATCTCCTGGAGAGCTCGGCTGGGTAAACTGCTCGTGTGCCTCGCCTCGATCCGCTCTTCGTGCGATCTCCGCCCCCCTCCGAACCACAAGGGGCCCGGTCCGCCGGCCCCATAGGTGTCCGTGGGTACGATCAGCCTCCCCGACAGCGCAGGGCGGTGAAGGGCTGCGGGTTCTCCTCTACGATCCAACACCAGTTGGCTCTCCACTCCTCCCATTTGTTGCGGAACTCCCCCTCCAGATAGGCCTCCTTCTTGCCGACCCTGGAGACCCAAGCAATCCCTCCCAAGAAGCGGCTCCCCTCTCTCAACGCGGGGCATGAAGAAGTGGTGGAAGAGGGCTACGTTGGGGTGGATCTCGACAAAGTTTTCGCAAAAGGTGTGCTAAAACTGCCATGGTCAAGACGGCGTTAGGGGTGAAATCAAGGAGGCGGAACCCATAGGTGTTCATAATGTCGCAAAAGAATTGAAAAGTGGGCAGAGCCCGCAATAGAAGAAAAAGCGCAAAGAAATGATACCCAGCTGGGGCTAGCTCCAAGCGGTGGCGGGAGTACCTTTCGCGCTGGATGCGCACGCTCCGTCGACCAAAGAGGTAGAAGCCCTCCTCAGCTCCTTTGCGCCGAGCTGGGGGAGAAGATGGCCCGCCTTTTGCAGCGCCCATGAGCCGCTGCGCTGGCCGACTTCACGCCTTCCCTTGTCGGCTTTCGAGCCATGGCGGAGGCGGTGGAGGAGGACGACGGCGTTGATGGCGCTGTGGCGAAGGGGCGGAGCGCTGCTCTCTTCGTGACCGGAGAAGAAGGGGAGCGGCGGTGGTTTTCGAGACGAGACAACAATGGCAAGGTGGGCGACCTGCCCCTGTTTCCCCTGTTTATAAGGGGGGAGAGGGGGCGGACGTTCCGCTTTTCCCTAATAAAGAAACCCCCACGACCTCGCCCACAATCTCTCACACGACGCCACGTTCGGTGCGTGCCGTTAGTGGGGGATGTGGTGGGTCCGGGGTGAGTTACGGCGTGATCAAGGCCGCTGCAGACCGTGCACTATTTTGGGCCTGGCCCGACGCTGGCACTGCAGCGTGCCAGTGCCCAGGGGCTCTGCCGGTGTACTAGAGTAGGGGTACCCTAGTATCCCGAACTCGTGCATGGGCAGTTGCAGCACCTCAGCAGTGGCTTGCCTGGTCACCGCCAAGATCCTCCGTGGTTCGCTTTGGAGCCATTCAAGAACAAAGTATTTAACTAAGACAAGGCCCCGCAAGAGGAGCTTGCCGGAAGGCCACTCAAGGCATGCAGAAGACAAGACCCCGGCAAGAGGAGCTTGCTGGAAGGCTCGGAGAGCGACAAGCCTCCGGACGCGACAAGGATTCAGCTGTGGCAAGGCACTTGCCGCGCAGTAACCTCTCTTCATCTCCGCCTCCAGCTCATCCATCAACGTGTCGCCATGGGACCATTCCATGCGCGCGTGTCAAGAGGCTGTCGCGGCCCGGGGAGCAGCGATAAGCGGCCGACAAGCCTACCATCGTGGCAAGCAACGGTGGCGCCTCGACGGTCCCTGTTGCCTTTGTTTAGGCGGCTGTGGACGGGCATTTAATGCTTTTGTCCCCTCGCCGTGGTTAGGTATATTGCATCATAATCGCTGTTCAAGTAGGTGTACCAACTACTATTTTTCCATTTGTACACTCATCTACGTTGCCACCTGTCGGAGACCCCTTGAACATATAAAAGGAGGCCCATGCGCAACGTAGAGGGGGGGGGGGTTCGATTCCAACGTAACCAGAGAACACTCACGCTAGGTCTTGTAGCTCTCATCGCTCCCTAGCAAGAACACAATACAAATCAGAAGAGCAGCAGTAGGAGTATTATCTCTCCGGAGAGCTCCGAAGCTCGGTAAAACTGCTCGTGTGCTTCGCCTCGATCCGCTCTTCGTGCAATCTCCGCCCCCCTCCGAACCAAAAGGGACTCGGTCCGCCGGTCCCATAGGTGTTCGTGGGTCCGATCAGCCTCCCCGACATCTTTGTCGGTGTACTAGAGTAGGGGTACCCTAGTATCCCGAACTCGTGCACGGGCAGTTGCAAGACTGCTGGCGTGGCTTGCTGGTCACCGCTAAGATCCTCCGTGGTTCCTTTGGAGCCATTCAAGAACAAAGTATTTAACCAAGACAAGGCCCCGACAAGAGGAGCTTGCCGGAAGGCCACTCAAGGCATGCAGAAGACAAGACCCGGCAAGAGGAGCTTGCCGGAAGGCTCGGAGAGCGACAAGCCTCCGGACGCCGACAGAGATTCAGCCGCTGCAAGGCACTTGCCGCGGCAGTAACCTCTCTTCATCTCCGCCTCCAGCTCATCCATCAACGTGTCGCCATGGGACCATTCCATGCGCTGCGTGTCAAGAGGCCGTGGCCCGGTGAGGAGCAGCGATATGCGGTAATGACAAGCCTACCATCGTGGCAAACGGTGGCGCTCTGACGGTCCACTGTTGCACTATTTAGGCGATGTGGACGGGCATTTAATGCTTTTGTCCCTTGCCGTCAGGGTTAGGTATATTGCACTGTACACTGTTCAAGTAGGTGTACTAACTACTGTTTTTCCATTTGTACCCTCATCTACGTTGCCACCTGTCGGAGACCCCTAGAACATATAAAAGGAGGCCCATGCGCAACGTAGAGGGGGGTTCGATTCCAACGTAACCAGAGAACACTCACACTAGGTCTTGTAGCTCTCATCGCTCCCTAGCAAGAACACAATACAAATCAGACAAGCAGAAGTAGGAGTATTATCTCCGGAGAGCTCCGGCTTCGGTAAACTGCTCGTGGTGCTTCGCCTCGATCCGCTTCTTCGTGCGACCTCCGCCCCCCCGCCGAACCGAAAGGGGCTCGATCCGCCGGTCCCATAGGTGTTCGTGGGTCCGATCAGCCTCCCCGACATCTTTGTCGGTGTACTAGAGTAGGGGTACCCTAGTATCCCGAACTCGTGCACGGGCAGTTGCAGCACCCCGCGGCAGGGCTTGCCTGGTCACCGCCAAGATCCTCCATGGTTCCTTTGGAGCCGTTCAAGAACAAAGTATTTAACCAAGACAAGGCCCCGGCAAGAGGAGCTTGCCGGGAAGGCCACTCTAGGCACGCAGAAGACAAGACCCCGGCAAGAGGAGCTTGCCGGGAAGGCTCGGAGAGCGACAAGCCTCCGGACGCCGACAGGATTCAGCCGCGGCAAGGCACTTGCCATGCAGTAACCTCTCTTCATCTCCGCTCCAGCTCATCCATCAACGTGTCGCTATGGGACCATTCCATGCGCGCGTGTCAAGAGGTTGTGCGGCCAGCGGGGAGCAGCGATAAGCGGCGCTGACAAGCCTACCATCGTGGCAAATGGTGGCGCTCCTGACGGTCCTCACAGACTGCTTAGGCGATGTGGATGGGCATTTAATGCTTTTGTCCCTTGCCGCCGTGGTTAGGTATATTGCACCGTATAATCGTTTCAAGTAGGTGTACCAACCATCGTTTTTCCATTTGTACCCTCATCTACGTTGCCACCTGTCGGAGACCCCTTGAACATATAAAAAGGAGGCCCATGCGCGAACGAGAGGGGGTTCGATTCCAACGTAACCAGAGAACACTTCACGCTTAGGTCTTGTAGCTCTCATCGCTCCCTAGCAAGAACACAATACAAATCAGACAAGCAGAAGTAGGAGTATTATCTCTCCGGAGAGCTCCGAAGCTCGGTAAAACTGCTCGTGTGCTTCGCCTCGATCCGCTCTTCGTGCAATCTCCGCCCCCCTCCGAACCAAAAGGGACTCGGTCCGCCGGTCCCATAGGTGTTCGTGGGTCCGATCAGCCTCCCCGACATCTTTGGCGCGCAGGGTAGGGGGCGTCGAGGTTGTGTGAACCTGATACTGCGTTCACACGATCAACATCTTCAGCATCTTCAACATCTTCATCAACATGCCACCAAAGAAGAAGGCTTGGCGGCAATGAGCCGTCGTCTGCCGAACCCACCATCACCGAGCAAACGGGTGGTGGATCGACGCCGGCGGAAGAACGGGCGCCGCCGAAGGAGTTCGTGACGCTGCCAAGTCCAAGGACAAGGCCGCACAAACCTCGGCGACAGACATGTCCCGCGCCCATCTCAGAGTAGCGGGACCAACAGCGCCATGGTATTCACAATACCATACGCTCGTTGGATCAAGACCGAGCTGGAGGATCTCGAGACCCTCAAGACCAGCGTGCACGCCAACATGTCAGCACGAGCGAGATACGGTCGCCTGGACGGGATGCTGCTCCTTCTAACATAGTTAGAAGTCCGAGCATATCCCGCTCCTCGCACCGTTCACCATTGCCACCCACCACTCCAGCAGAAGCACTGTCAAGAGCTCAACTGCTCCTCGACTACCCTCCAACGGCCGACAAGGTCGACGAATGGAGGGCCACCATACAGAGCCTCATCGGCTTCGCCAACGGCGACACTCCGGGGCAACTGAGTGCGTCGTTGCCGCGGCAGGAACGCCAAACGCGAGCCGGTGGCGATGAGACCGGTGGAGGTGCAACCACCATGCACTCTCCACCACGAAGGCCAAGATCGCCGACTCGCCGGATCCACCTCGACACCGACTCCACTGCGTCATCGGATCCACGAGCTCGCCGCGATCAGCGCCAAGTTCTTCATGAACGAAAACAAGAATACGCTCGAACTTGCATCGAGCGCCGAAGAGAAGCGCGACGTCAATCCGACAAGCGCGCCGGGCCCTCTGTTGACACGCACGCGCCAGAGGAACCAGGCGACTTGCCGTACGCGGTAGGTTGCCCTGCGTTCACTCGTGAGCTGCGGCAAGTCCAAAGGGCCCAAAGAAGAAAAACTTCAAGCCAGACGTGCCGGAGAAGTACGATGGCAGGACGCATCCGTCGGAGTTCCTCAGCATCTACACCATCGCGGTGCAAGCTGCGGGGGGACGAGACGACAAGATCCTTGCCAACCACTTCCCGCTGGTACTCAAGCCCAACGTCAGGTCCTAGCTCATGCACTTGCCGGATAACTCCATATCTTCTTGGGCAGATTTATGCCATCAGTTTGTTGGCGCCTTCATAGGCGACCACAAGCCTCATGGCCAAGAAAGTGACCTTCATCTGCTCGCCCAGAGGGAAGGAGAGTCCTCAAGAAGTTCATTCGTAGATTCAGCCGTGTGCACTACAACATCCTAGATGTCCACCCCGCCGGTGATCAAGCGCTTTCATCGTAACGCGGCGGAACCGCAGGATGAGGGAGGAGATGGCGGCGCGCAAAGTCAAGGACGCCGCGAGCTGTATGCCTTGGCCGACAAGTGTGCACGTCTTTGAGGAAGGAGGAGACTCTTGAGAGAATGCGTAAGGTGGATCTCGACAAGAGGAAACCGCTCCGGCAAAGAAAAGCCGGCGGCGGAACAACAGAAGAAAGAAAGGTAGAGAAGTGCTAGCTGTTGAGCGGTCCGTCAATGGAGGTGGCGACAAGAACGCCAAGGCTGGTGGCTCCGGCAAGGAGGTTGCCGCTGACGCCAACCACTACCTGCGTGGCGGCCGACAAGGTGATTTGCTCCGCAAGCAAGATCGCAAGATCCACCGCACCAAGGGCCATGACCTCCAGAGTCTGTAAGAAGGTCGAGCAGCTTGTTGAACAGCGTAAGGCTGAGTACGAAAGCGGCGCAACAAGGAGAAGGCCTGTGAAGGTGCCGGAGGAGCCAAGAAGAAACGCCCCGCCGGGGAGGATGTCGCGCAAGGAGACAGACCTCCCAGCGCCGCCGACAAGGATGAAGATGACGACGACGATGAAGATATGGAAGACGCAGCGAGACCGATGAGCAGGAGTTTCGTAAAGCTACAGAGGTCCTCTGCATTGACGGAGGTGCTTCCTGCATACTTCCCACCGCCAACTCAAGCGGTGGATGCGGAGGTCAATGCAGCGGAACCATCCGTGAGAGTCACGCAAGCCTCTGAAGTGGTCCAAAGACGCCTATCATCTTTGATATTGAGGACCACCCCGATCACATAACTGCGGTCGGGTGCTTGCCGATGTTGGTCTCACCAACTATCCGCAACCTCAAGGTCACCAAGATGCTAGTTGACGGCGGGCCGGCTTAAACCTGATCTCCTCCATGGTGCTCCGAAGCTTCAGATCCCCGACAACAGCTCAAGAGACCGCACGCTCCAAGGAATCAATCCGGGAAGGAGCAAGTCAAGGGGAAGATCAAGTTGCCGGTAACATTTGGCGCGAAGCTGAACTTTAGGACCGAGAGGGTCACATTCGACGTTGTTGATTTCCCATTGCCTTACAATGGGATACTTATCGTCCGCACTCGCTAAGTTCATGGAAGCCTCTCATTATGCATACAACTTACTCAAGATGCCGGGCCCGATAAGCATCATCTCCGCCCATGGCGACAAGAAGGATGCTCTTATCTCGCGCCGACAAGATATACCGGGAAGCAGCAGATGCAACAGAAAGCAAAACACTTGCCGCTGAAGCTCCCGGGGGGAAGAAGAAGACCAAGTCCGGCAAGAGCTCTGATGCCCACTCCGGCAAGCGCACCTCTTCGAAGTGCTGCGCTACGGTTGAGGACGCACCATCGAGCTCCACCGGCAAGTGCAAGAAGACGATGGCAGCTCCGCCAAAGACCAAGAAGGTGTCCGCCAAGGAGGACGGCAGACCGTGGTACCTTCACCATCGGTGCCTCTCGACCCCAAATAGGAAGGCGCGCTTGCTTTCCTCGCGGCGTAACATCGACGTGTTTGCGTGGCAACCGCCCCGACATCCCCGTGTTCCTGTGAAAGTAATTGAGCACCGCCTTGCCATTTGTCCTCATCGCGCCGCCCGTCAAGCGTAAAGTCAGGAAGCAAGCGGTGGAGCGCCAAGAGTTCATCGCAGAAGAGATCAAGAAACCGGAAGCAGCAGGCCTTGTCGAGGAGTACTCCATCCCACGTGGTTGGCCAATCTCAGAAGTTAGGCGCAAGGCTAACGGGAAATGGAGGCTTTGTATCGACTTTACAGATGTCAATAAAGCTTGTCCCAAAGATCCATTTCCCTTGCCGCGCATCGACCGATTGTTGACTCCACGGCCGGATGTGATTTGCTTTCATTTCGATGCATATTCAGGATATCATCAGATCTTCATGGCGTAAGAGGATGAGGAGAAGACTGCATTCATCACCCCATGTGGCACATACTGTTTTGTATGGATGCCCTTCGGGTTAAAGAATGCTGGTTCAACGCTTGCAAGAGTAGTTCATGATGCTTTTGAGCCGCAAATGCACGTAAATGTAGAAGCCTACATGGATGACATAGTGGTCAAGAGCAAGGACAAAGCAACTCGGGTTCAAGATTTGGATGAGACCTTTGCAAATCTGCACAAGATCAACCTCAAGCTCAACCCCGAGAAGTGCGTGTTTGGAGTCCCTTCCGCAAGCTTCTCGGGTTCTTCGTGGTCTCAGCGGGGAATTGAAGCCAATCCCGACAAGATCAAGGCCATTGAGCAGATTGAAGCACCAAAGCGCGTCAAGGATGTGCGAAGACTTGCTTCGCGTAGCTGCTCTCAGCAGGTTTATCTCTAGGTTCTGCTGAACGCGCCTCGCCATTTTTCAAGATTTTGAAAAGGCAGGTCCAAGGAAATGGACTCGGCGGAGGCTGCGCCGCAGACTTAAAGAGGTACTGTCCTCCACTAACACTTGTCGCACCTAAGCCACAAGAGAAGTTGCTGCTATATATAGCGGCAACCAATCAAGTGGTTAGTGCTGCGTTAGTAGCGGAGAGGATGCGGATGATGAGCTAGCAACCACGGCAGACAATGACAAGGTGGGGCTTCACGGCAAGCTTTGGTCCCGATAAGGACGGATCTGCAGACGCATGAACAGATGCAGAAAAGGATGGTGCAACGCCCGGTTTACTTTCGGTTCCCTTCTGCAGGGGCTAGGTCAAGGTACTGTGTGCGAAATTGCTTTTGGCCTCCTCATGGCCTCGAGAAAGCTGCGCCATTACTTCCAAGCACATGAGATAACAACGTCACCGCTTTCCGTGAAGAGGATACTGCAAAATCCAGAGGCAACAGGCAGGATTGTCGAGTGGGCACTGGAACTATCAAGCTTTGGCCTCAAGTTTGAAAGCACTTCAACTATCCAAAGCAGAGCATTGGCGGAGTTCGTAGCAGAATGGACGCCAACACCAGATGAAGAAATTCCAAAGACGAGCATTCCCGTCAAGGAAGCAAGCAAAGAGTGGCTGATGTACTTTGATGGTGCCTTCGCTGCAGAAGGCGCCGGGTGACGCGGTCTGCTTGTCTCACCCACCGGAGAGCACCTCGAGTACGTAGTCCAGATGCACTTTCCCAAGGAGCAAGCAACAAACAATACCACAGAGTATGAAGGTTTGCTTGCCGGTCTCAGGATCGCAGTGGACCTTGGGATCAAGAAGCTTATTGTCAGGGGTGACTCACAACTTGCCGTCCGCCAAGTGAACAAAGATTATCGTAGTCCATTGATGGAAGCCACGTTGATGAAGTGAGAAAGCTAGAAGAACACTTTGACGGGCCTACAAATGGAACATGTTCCAAGAGCTCGTAATGACATTGCCGATGGCTCGTCAAAGTGCGCCGCACTTAAGTTGCACAATGGAACTGTGGATTTTTGTGCTCAAGCTTAACTCAACCAACCGTAACACCATCAATCGGATGTAACAAGAAGAGGAAGTTGATTTCTGGTGACTATTTTCCAGCAGAGCTTCCCGAAGCCGCCACCAAAAAGGTCCCCAGGATCAACACCAAAAATGCTGAGGGGCAGTCTGCTCCGACAAGCCCCAGGGTTTGTTTCGTTGAACCAGACGCTCCCGACAAGTTTTGCTCCGGCAAGCTTGCCAGGGAATGTCAAGCTCCGGCTGAGCCGCAGGTTCTTGCCGTGGAAGCTGATGTTCCCGCAGCAGCAGATGTGCCTTTAGTCCTTGTTGTCGAGCCGCAAGCTCCAAAGATGGGCGCAGCAGATTGTCCATTTCCTTCAGACAGAGAACTTCCCAAGAGCAAGAAGAAGCGGAAAGAGTAGCCCTGGTCAAGTATGTACCAGTTTGTCGACAACACACTGCATGTATGAGACTCAACGGTGTGAAATTGAAGTGTATTCACCGAAGACGGACAAAACCTGTTGGCGAGAGATACATGGAGGCATATGTGGTCACCACATTGGCGCAGAGCACTTGCCGGCAAAGCTTTCCGGCAAGGTTTCTTCTGGCCGACAGCCCTCCAGGATGCAACTGCACAAGTAACCAAGTGTGAAGCGTGCCAGTTCCATTCCAAGCAGATACACCAGCCAGCTGAAGCTCTTCAGACGATCCCTTTATCCTGTCCATTTTCGGTCTGGGGGCTCGACATCCTCGGCCCCTTCCCCCGAGCTGTCGGGGGCTTTGAGTACTTGTACGTCGCGATCGACAAGTTCACAAAGTGGCCGGAAGTGGAAGCAGTGAGGAAGGTGACAGACAACAAGTAGTCAAGTTCTTCAGTCGATTGTTTGCCGCTTCGAATCCCTAACAGGATCATCACCGACAACGGCACACAATTTACGTAGTCGCACCTTCATGCAAGACGTCCAAGATCTTGGCGCCAAGGTTCTTTTGCTTCGTTGCTCATCCGAGAAGCAACGGTCAAGCGAGAGGGCAAATGCTGAAGTGTTGCGCGGGCTCAAGACCAGAACTTTCGACGAGGCTGCACAAGTGCGGAAGAAATCGGATTGAGGAGCTGCCGGTGGTTCTTTGGTCGATCGAGACGACGCCAAATCGAGCCATTGGCCGCACACCTTTGCTCTAGTCTATGGAG
The DNA here is from genome assembly GCA_021605145.1 of Aegilops bicornis. NCBI lineage: Eukaryota > Viridiplantae > Streptophyta > Magnoliopsida > Poales > Poaceae > Aegilops > Aegilops bicornis. The sequence continues at coordinate 232,684,559 of CM038675.1, read as the reverse complement.
CAGAGGCAGTTCTCCCCACGGAACTCGTGATACGGATCGCCTCGAGTGCTCGCTTATGATGAGTTTGAGCAAGAGCAGCTGCGACAAGATGACGCGCTGCTCCTTGAGGAGGATCGCCTTCGTGTCACTGCATTTAGCTGCTCGTTACCAGCAAGCTTTGCGCCGCTACCATAGCCGCAAGGTTAATGCCAGAAGTCTCGAGGAAGGCGACCTTGTTCTTCGACGCGTTCACTCCGCCAAGAATTCAAACAAGTTGACGCCAAAGTGGGAAGGCCCTTATCGGGTGAAACGAGTCACTAGGCCTGGCGCTGTCCGCCTTGAGACCGAAGATGGCATTCCGGTGAGCAACTCCTGGAACATTGAGCATCTTCGTAAGTTTTACCCGTAGGGTGCGGTTGCCGGAACCTGTTCTGGCAACCACCTTTTGTACAAGTCTTGTCCTGTTGCATGTAATCCTTTGTACAAAGCCGGGCGCAGACCCCGTGCATCACTAAAGCTCATGTGTTGCGCACAACTTGTCAAATTCATGCTTTCATCATTTTATTGCATGTTTTGGCTAACACTTTGTGCAGCACCCACACCCGGTAAGCAATATCGAGCCACTGGGCTCCATAACTTTATTTTCTCTTCTTTCTCTTTTCTCAAAGAAAGGAAGGCTCCCTCGCGCACAAGTTAACCAGGGGGGAAGGAGAAGATAATACTATGGACCAAGTATTGGTCAAGGAAGTTTCGCCTTATCGGAAAGCAAACGACAGAAAAGCTAAGTTGCCCAAGTTTGAGCAATCAGTTCTTAAATTTTTAAGTTATCTTCCTCGAACGATAGTACTTTGTATGGAAAACACATGCGCAGAGGAACCAACTCATGGCTAGTCGCTACCTTACTTTGTTTCGAGTCCGCTCAACAACTTAAGTGAGCTGCAGCTTTTCGCGACAAGGTTGCTTGTCGGAGGCGGCACCGCCAAAGAAGTCAGCCGACGTTCCGCACTCGGCTCATGACAAAGGTGCCTGCACCGACAAGTTCCCTAAAAGCGTAGGGCAGAAACGTACAAAGGAAGGAATCAAGTAAAGGAAATAACATTGCAATCATCACGTAAGATAGAGTTATATTACAAAAATAACTTGTCGCAGATCTAATAAATTGTCCTAAACATGAACAGCGGCGACAAGGGAAAGATAAAATTGGCGGCCTAGTCTACGCGGTCGCCATCAACCCGCTTGCTCTTGTTCACCTTGTCCACAATGGGTGCGACAAGGGCTTTGAGCGCCTCCACATCGGCATCTGGCGGCAAGGATCTGAGGACGCCGTTGAGGTTGAGGCCTGGATTGCGGAAGGCCACCTTCATCAACACCTTCCGGAGGGCTCCTCGCACAGATCTGGCGTGATTCCTCGGCCAGCTGCTTTGGGACCTCTTCCGGTCATGGAGGCCCTTCACCACGCCCTTGAAGAATAAGCTAAGCTTGGCGCTAGGTTGGAGGTGCTCGTCGGAAGAATATCCAAGATCCACCATCCCCAGCTCCATCAGCTCGTTGTGGATGGCGGCAGCAGTATCCACAAGACCTTCGGTCCGGTGCTCTACACTCTCCCTCAAGGCGCTCTGGGTGGCAACAGCATTCGCCAGCAGCTCTTCGTTGGCCTTGATCTGCTCCAACATGCCCACCTCCCGCTCCTTGACGCCGTCCAGCGTCTACGTCAGAGTGGTCAGCTTCAGCTGAAGATCTGCCTTGGAATCCTTGGCGGCATCAAGCTCCTTGCTCCTATCGGCGAGACGGCCCTGCAGCTCGCCAAGAGTGTAGGCGTCCTTCTCGCGCTCGTGCTTGAGTGCGGCAAGCTCCTCGCCGCTCTTCTGGAGACTGGCCTCCAGCTGCGTCACCTTCATCTCCAACTCTTCCTTGGCAGCCTCGGCTGCGGCAGCATCCTTCGCTTCCTTAAGAGCCCCGCCAAGTGACTCCTCGCGCGACAAGCTCTTCCTCGTGGCTGTCCGTTGACCTTCCGCTGCGCCACCGCTTTCCTCGCGGACAACTTCTCGGTGGCAAGCTGCTCCTCCTCTCAGCTGCGGCCTTCTCGAGGATGAAGGCCGTGCGCTCTTGAAAGAAGTCGCTCCCGCTCTTCCGCCACGTTCAAGAGCTTCCTGGTTGCGCCCCGGAGCTCCTCCACGCTTCTCCATGTTCCGCCCCGCCGCGACAAGTGCTTCCCGACTCCAACTTGGCTTGTCGAGCGGTAGAGCGACAAGAGCTTCTTCAAATTTGCTCCTCCTCGAACTTCGCCACTGCTGCTGCTTGGCGTGTCCACAGCGTCAGCCAATGAGAGGCGAGCAGCTCTCCGTCAAGGTCTCTCCTTCGACCGGGCGCCTGAGCTCGACTCCCATGGGAGTTTGATGAAGACGCCATCGCCGGCCTTCAAGTAGGCGCCGGCTGGGGCTCTTGAACTGGACAGCTGCAAGCCGGGAGCCGGCGGTCGGTGTAGCGCCTGGCGCCTCCTACGGCCCTCAGGGGCCGTCGGTCGATCAGCGTACCTCGCCCGGCTCTGCGGCGGCAGCCAGTGGCCTCCTCGCCGGCAGGCTCGTCGGCGCCGGCCTCTTCTTCCACGACGGTGGCTTGCCAAGTTGCCACAAGCGTCCTCCTCACCAGCGACCTCGGTCTCCATCGGCTCTGTGGCGGACATAGATAGAACTGTCAAGCAATTGTTCAAAAAGAAACACAGAATATAACACGCCCAAGGGATATTTTCGCGGACGAGGATTACCTGCAATGGGATCGGCAGCCATCGTCTTTACCACTGGAGGATCACTGGTGCTGTCCCTTGCTGGAGTAGCCTCCCTTGCCGGAGGACGCTCCCTTGCCGGAGAATCCTCCCTTGGCGGCGTAGTCGAAGCAGACAGAATTTCAGGGGCAGCTTCCGAGCCCTCCTAATGAGGCTGCTCTGTTCCTACACAAACCAACAGTCAGATATCAATGAAGAAGGAGCACCCATGCACACCTAACAGTAAGGAGAAAACCGTGATACTTACCTCGGGGATGTGCTGGGGCTGCTCTGAGGAAGGGTTGCTTGGTCCCAAGGGGGTCTCAGACGCGCCTCCTGTTTCCACGGGTGGATCGTCCTCAACGACGATCACCGGGGTCTTGGCTCTCTTCGATGCTCTCTGGGCCAGCGTCCTGAAAAGGAAAGGGTTCAGAACGAAGCAAATCAGATTCAAGATAAAGCAACAAAATTGAAGAAATACAAGCACAATATTGAAGCTTACTCTTCTTCTTCCTCCTCGGAGCTGAGCGCGGAGAAATCAAACTCCAGCTCGTCTCCAGTGCGACGAGGCGGAGGAGTGGGCTCTCTTGGCCGCTTGGCGGAGGTGTCTGCGGTGGCCTGGGAGGATCCCGCCCCAGTTGTCGCAGCAAAGGTGGGTGCTCCTGCGGGCAACATCGCTTGTTGCAGCGGTAGAAGGCGTCAGCTGGCGCTTCTGACTGTGGGCCCGCTCTGCCGCCCGTCTCGTCTCCGGCCTTGCGGAGACGCCTCTTTGGCGGGCCGGGGCTCCATTTGCGGCAAGCCGCTGGATGGTGGGGAAGAAGCGCCCTCGGCTGGTTCGCTCGACTCGGCCTCGGGTTCGCAAGCTCTTCCTCACCGGCGAACTCCCTTCGCCGGCAAGGCTTGCCGCCTCTGCTGCATCTGCCTCCTCGACGGTGTACCCGAAGACGCCCGATGGCGGCAGCTGCCGCCTCCTCCAACCTTGTGGCAATGCGCACCATCTCTTCGCCGGTGGTGTCGCGGGTGAGCTTCTTCGCTTTCGTCCGGGCGGATCGGCACTTCTTCCAAGCTGTCGAAGAACCGCCGCGACGATGTCGTCGGAAGGCTCTTGCCAGGTTGGAACGATCCCATGAGAATCGCACAACGGCATCATGGCGCGGATGCGGTCGAGCGAAGAGTTGTTGCACAATGGGACGACCCCCTCGGCAACCTAAACAACTCGGGGTGATCGGGGTCATTCTTGAACAGCTCTAGCAGCATCGCATCCAAATCCAAGACAGTAAAATTCCAGTTAAGGCCCGGGCGCAGCCTCATGATGTCCGCTGTGTTTTGGAACTCCCAAGCAGGTCTCCTCCTCTCCTGCAAGGGAGCAATGCGGCGGCGAAGGAAATCTGCGCCAACTGCGCCTACGGTGAGTCCGGCAAGCCTGAGGCGCAAAATCCGGGTCACAACTATCTTCAACCTAGCATCCTCCGGCGCCAAGTTGCTCCAATCGTTGCCGCGCACTATTGGGGTTTGGCGCAGGGCGGTGAAGGGCTGCGGGTTCTCCTCTACGGTCCAACACCAGTTGGCTCTCCACTCCTCCCATTTGCTGCGGAACTCCCCCTCCAGATAGGCCTCCTTCTTGCCGACCCTGGAGACCCAAGCAATCCCTCCGGCAAGCGGCTCCCCTCTTTCAACGTGGGGCATGAAGAAGTGGCGGAAGAGGGCTACGTTGGGGTGGATCCCGACAAAGTTTTCACAAAGGTGTGCGAAAACTTCCATGGTCAAGACGGCGTTGGGGGTGAAATCAAGGAGGCGGAACCCGTAGGTGTTCATAATGTCGCAAAAGAATTCGGAAAAGGGCGGGCAGAGCCCGCAATAGAAGAAAAGCGCAAAGAAAGGATACCCAGTTGGGGCTAGCTCCGAAGCGGTGGCGGGGAGTACCTTCGTGCGCGGATGCGCACGCGTCTGCGTCGACCAAAAGAGGTAGAAGCCCTCCCTCAGCTCCTTTGCGTCGAGCTGGGGGGAGAAGATGGCCCGCTCCTTTCGCAGCGCCCGCGAGCAGCCAAGGCCGGCCGACTTCACGCCCTTCCCCTTGTCGGCCTTTGGAGCCATGGCGGAGGCGGTGGAGGAGGACGACGGCGTTGATGGCGCTGTGGCGAAAGGGGGCGGAGCGCTACTCTCTTCGCACTGGAGAAGAAGGGGGGGAGCGGCGGTGGTCTTCGAGACGAGACAGCAATGGCAAGGTGGGCGACCTGCCCCTGTTTCCCCTGTTTATAAGGGGGGAGAGGGGGCGGACGTTCCGCTTTTCCCTAATAAAGAAACCCCCACGACCTCGCCCACGATCTCTCACACGACGCCACGTCCAGTGCGTGCCGTTAGTGGGGGACGTGGTGGGTCCGGGGTGAGTTACGGCGTGATCAAGGCCGCGTGTGACCGTGCACTGTTTTGGGCCTGGCCCGACAGCGCTCGGCACCGTGTGCGGCCCAGGCCCGGGGGCTCCTGTCAGTGTACTAGAGTAGGGGTACCCTAGTATCCCGAACTCGTGCACGGGCAGTTGCAGCACCCCGCGGCCAGGCTTGCCTGGTCACCGCCAAGATCCTCCGTGGTTCCTTTGGAGCCATTCAAGAACAAAGTATTTAACCAAGACAAGGCCCCGGCAAGAGGAGCTTGACGGGAAGGCCACTCAAGGCACGCAGAAGACAAGACCCCGGCAAGAGGAGCTTGCCGGGAAGGCTCGGAGAGCGACAAGCCTCCGGACGCGACAAGGATTCAGCCGCGGCAAGGCACTTGCCGCGGCAGTGAACCTCTCTTCATCTCCGCTCCAGCTCATCCATCAACGTGTCGCCATGGGACCATTCCATGCGCTGGCGTCAAGAGGTCAGGCGGCCAGCGGGAGCAGCGATAAGCGGCGCCGACAAGCCTACCATCGTGGCAAACGGTGGCGCTTCCCGACGGTCCTCACAGCACTGTTTTGGCGACAGGACGGGCATTTAATGCTTTTGTCCCTTGCCGTCGAGGTTAGGTATATTGCACTGCATAATCGCTCAAGTAGGTGTACCAACTACTATTTTTCCATTTGTACACTCATCTACGTTGCCACCTGTCGGAGACCCCTTGAACATATAAAAGGAGGCCCATGCGCAACGTAGAGGGGGGTTCAATTCCAACGTAACCAGAGAACACTCACACTAGGTCTTGTAGCTCTCATCGCTCCCTAGCAAGAACACAATACAAATCAGACAAGCAGCAGTAGGAGTATTATCTCTCCGGAGAGCTCCGAAGCTGGGTAAAACTGCTTGTGTGCTTCGCCTCGATCCGCTCTTCGTGCAATCTCCGCCCCCTCCGAACCAAAAGGGACTCGGTCCGCCGGTCCCATAGGTGTTCGTGGGTCCGATCAGCCTCCCCGACAGCTCGGTACCACACTGGAATTGCTGCAGCAAAAGGAAGAGAATGGTGTACCTGACAAAGGATTTGAGAAGCTACTGAAAATATTGAAGAAGAAGCTTTCAAAGGATAATGAATTGCCCAACAGTACGTACACAACAAAGAAGGTTGTATGCCCTCTAGAAATGGACGTGCAGAAGATACATGCATGCCCTAATGACTGCATCATCTATCGCGGTGCGTACGAGGATTTGAACGCATGCCCGGTTTGCAGTGCATTGCGGTACAAGATCAGATGAGATGACCCTAGTGATGTTGACGACGAGCGCCCCAGGAAGAGGTTTCCTGCCAAGGTGATGTGGTACGCTCCGATAATACCACGGTTGAAACGTCTGTTCAGAAACAAAGAGCATGCCAAGTTGATGCAATGGCACAGAGAGGACTGTAAGAAAGATGGGAATTTGAGAGCACCCGCTGACGGGTCGCAGTGGAGAAAAATCAAGAGAAAGTACTAGGAGGACTTTGCAGGTGACACAAGTGCTACCTCTTGAGCATGCGTTGAATTTCCCTTGAAGAGGAAAGGGTGATGCGGCAATGCAGCGTAAGTATTTCCCTCAGTTTTTGAGACCCAAGGTATCAAACCAGTAGGACATAACACGCAAGTCACCTAGTACCTGCACAAACAATCAAGAACCTTGCAACCAACGTGATAAAGGGGTTGTCAATCCCTTCACCATCACTCGCAAAAGTGAGATCTAATAAAGATAATAAGATAAATATTTTTGGTATTTTTGTTGTATAGATTGGAAAGTAAAGATTGCAAAATATTAAAATGAGATGTGATGTAATAAAAGAGATGCAATATAATAAGAAAGAGACCCGGGGGCCATAGGTTTCACTAGTGGCTTGTCTCAAGATAGCATATATTACGGTGGGTGAACAAATTACTGCCGAGCAATTGATAGAAAAGCGCATAGTTATGAGAATATCTAGGCAATGATCATGAATATAGGCATCACGTCTGTGTCAAGTAGACCGAAACGATTCTACATCTACTACTATTACTGCACACATCGACCGCTATCTAGCATGCATCTAGAGTATTAAGTTCATAAGAATAGAGTAACACATTAAGCAAGATGACATGATGTAGAGGGATAAACTCAAGCAATATGATATAAACCCCATCTTTTTATCCTCGATGGTAACAATACAATACATGCCTTGCTGCCCCTACTATCACTGGGAAAGGACACCGCAAGATTGAACACAAAGCTAAGCACTTCTCCCATTGCAAGAAAGATCAATCTAGTAGGCCAAACTAAACCGATAATTCGAAGAGACTTGCAAAGATATCAAATCATGCGTATAAGAATTTAGAGAAGAACCAAATATTATTCATAGATAATCTTGATCATAAATCCACAATTCATCGGATCTCGGCAAACACACCACAAAAGAGTATTACATCAAATAGATCTCCAAGAACATCGAGGAGAACTTTGTATTGAGAACCAAAGAGAGAGAAGAAGCCATCTAGCTAATAACTATGGACCTGAAGGTCTGTGGTAAACTACTCACGCTTCATCTGAGAGGCTATGGTGTTGATGTAGAAGCCCTCCGTGACCGATTCCCCCTCCGGGAGATCGCCGGAAAAGGCCCCAAGATGGGATCTCACGGGTATAGAAGGTTGCGGCGGTGGAAAAGTGGTTTCGTGGCTCCCCCTGATGTTTTTAGGGTATAATAGTGTATATAGGCGAAAGAAGTACGTCGGTGGAGCTCCGTGGGGCCCATGAGGGTGGGGGCGCGCCTACCCCCCTGGGCGCGCCCTCCTGCCTCGTGGCCGCCTCGCGGAGTTCCAGACTTCAAATCCAAGTCTTCTGGATTGCGTTTGCTCCAAAAGATCATCGCGAAGGTTTCATTATGTTTGTATTCCGTTTGGTATTCTTTTCTGCAAAACACTGAAATAGGAAAAAACACATAAACTGGCGCTCGGCCTTCGGTTAATAGGTTAGTCCCAAAAATAATACAAAAGAGCATATTAAAGCCCATTAAACATCCAAAACAGATAATATAATAGCATGGAACAATAAAAAAATATAGATATGTTGGAGACATATCAAGCATCCCCAAGCTTAATTCCTGCTCGTCCTCGAGTAGGTAAATGATAAAAACAGAATTTTTGATGTTGGATGCTACCTAACATAATTTCCAATGTAATTCTATTTATTGTGGCATGAATGTTGAAATCTATAAGATTCAAAATAAAAGTTTAATATTGACATAAAAAACATAATACTTCAAGCATACTAATAAAGCAATCATGCCTTCTCAAAATAATATGGTCAAAGAAAGTTATCCCTACAAAATCATATAGTCTGACTATGCTCTATCTTCATCACACAAAGTATTTAATCATGCACAACCCCGATGACAAGCCAAACAATTGTTTCATACTTTTGATGTTCTCAAACTTTTTCAATTTTCACGCAATACATGAGCATGAGCCATGGACATAGCACTATAGGTGGAATAGAATGGTGGTTGTGGAGAAGACATAAAGGAGAAGATAGTCTCACATCAACTAGGCGTATCAACGGCCTGTGGAGATGCCCATCAATAGATATCAATGTGAGTGAGTAGGGATTGCCATGCAACGGATGCACTAGAGCTATAAGTGTATGAAAGCTCAACAAAAGAAACTAAGTGGGTGTGCATCCAACTTGCTTGCTCATGAAGACCTAGGGCATTTGAGGAAGCCCATCATTGGAATATACAAGCCAAGTTCTATAATGTAAAATTCCCACTAGTATATGAAAGTACAACATAGGAGACTCTCTATCATGAAGATCATGGTGCTACTTTGAAGCACAGGTGTGGTAAAAGGATAGTAGCATTGTCCCTTCTCTCTTTTTCTCTCATTTTTTGGGCCTTTCTCCTTCCCCCTTTTTTTATGGCCTCTTTTTTTGTCTAGAGTCGCATCCCGACTTGTGAGGAATCATAGTCTCCATCATCCTTTCCTCACTGGGACAATGCTCTAATAATGATGATCATCACACTATTATTTACTTACAACTCAAGAATTACAACTCAATTCTTAGAACAAAATATGACTCTATGTGAATGCCTCTGGCGGTGTACCGGGATGTGCAATGAATCAAGAGTGACATGCATGAAAATCATGAACGGTGGCTTTGCCACTAATACGATGTCAACTATATGATCATGCAAAGCAATATGACAATGATGGAGCGTGTCATAATAAACGGAACGGTAAAAAGTTGCATGGCAATATATCTCGGTATGGCTATGGAAAAGCCATAATAGGTAGGTATGGTGGCTGTTTTGAGGAAGGATATGGTGGGTGTATGATACCAGCAAAAGGTGCGCGGTATTAGAGAGGCTAGCAATGGTGGAAGGGTGAGAGTGTGTATAATCCATGGACTCAACATTAGTCATAAAGAACTCACATACTTATTGCAAAAATCTATTAGTAATCGAAACGAAGTACTACGCGTATGCTCCTAGGGGGATAGATTTGTAGGAAAAGACCATCGCTCATCCCCGACCGCCACTCATAAGGAAGACAATCAAAAAATAAATCATGCTCTGACTTCATCACATAACGGTTCACCATACGTGCATGCTACGGGAATCACAAACTTTAACACAAGTATCTCTCAAATTCACAACTACTCAACTAGCATGACTCTAATATCACCATCTTCATATCTCCAAACAATCATACTGAATCAAACTTCTCATAGTATTCAATGCACTTTATATGATAGTTTTTATTATACCCATCTTGGATGCTCATCATATTAGGACTAATTTTATAGCCAAAGCAAATTACCATGTTGTTCTAAAAGACTCTCAAAATAATATAAGTAAAGCATGAGAGATCAATAATTTATATAAAATAAGACCACCACCGTGCTCTAAAAAGATATAAGTGAAGCACTAGAGCAAAATTATCTAGCTCAAAAGATATAAGTGAAGCATGATGACCCACAAGTATAGGGGATCTATCATATTACTTTCGATAAGTAAGAGTGTCGAACCCAACGAGGAGCAGAAGGAAATGATAAGCGGTTTTCAGTAAGGTATTCTCTGCAAGTACTGAAATAAGTGGTAACAGATAGTTTTGTGATAAGATAAATTGTAACGAGCAACAAGTAACAAGAGTAAATAAAGTGCAGCAAGGTGGACCAATCCTTTTTGTAGCAAAGGGCAAGCCTGGACAAACTCTTATATAAGGAAAAGCGCTCCGGAGTACACATGGGAATTATCGTCAAGCTAGTTTTCATCACGTTCATATGATTCGCGTTCGGTACTTTGATAATTTGATATGTGGGTGGACCGGTGCTTGGGTGTTGTCCTTACTTGGACAAGCATCCCACTTATGATTAACCCCTATTGCAAGCATCCGCAACTACAAAAGAAGTATTAAGGTAAACGTAACCATAGCATGAAACATATGGATCCAAATCAGCCCCTTACGAAGCAACGCATAAACTAGGGTTTAAGCTTCATCACTCTAGCAACCCATCATCTACTTATTACTTCCCAATGCCTTCCTCTAGGCCCAAATAATGGTGAAGTGTCATGTAGTCGACGTTCACATAACACCACTAGAGGGTAGACAACATGCATCTCATCAAAATATCGAACGGATACCAAATTCACATGACTACTAATAGCAAGACTTCTCCCATGTCCTCAGGAACAAACGTAACTACTCACAAAGCATATTCATGTTCATAATCAGAGGAGTATTAATATGCATAAAGGATCTGAACATATGATCTTCCACCAAATAAACCAACTAGCATCAACTACAAGGAGTAATCAACACTACTAGCAACCTACAGGTACCAATCCCAGACTTGGAGGCAAGAATTGGATACAAGAGATGAACTAGGGTTTGAGAGGAGATGGTGCTGGTGAAGATGTTGATGGAGATTGGCCCCCTCCCGATGAGAGGAGCGTTGGTGATGACGATGGCGATGATTTCCCCCTCCCGGAGGGAAGTGTCCCCGGCAGAACAGCTCTGCCGTTGCCCTAGATTGGTTCCGCCAAGGATCCGCCTCGTGGCGCCGGAGTCTCGTCCCGAAAGCTTGCTTATGATTTTTCTTCGGACGAAAGACTTCATATAGCAGAAGATGGGCACCGGAGGGCCAACAGGGGGCCCACGAGGCAGGGGAGCACGCCCCCACCCTCGTGGCCAGGGTGTGGGTCCCCTCTGGTATTTCTTCCGCTTAGTATTTTTTTATTATTTCCAAAATTAACTTTCGTGGAGTTACAGGACTTTTGGAGTTGTGCAGAATAGGTCTCTAATATTTTCTCCTTTTCCAAATTTCGTAATTCCAAAGCATTCTCCCTCCTTATGTAAACCTTGTAAAATAAGAGAGAATAGGCATAAGTATTGTGACATAATGTGTAATAACAACCCATAATGCAATAAATATTGATATAAAAGCATGATGCAAAATGGACGTATCAAATCCCCCAAGCTTAGACCTCGCTTGTCCTCAAGCGGAAGCCGATAACGATAAATATGTCCACATGTTTAGAGGTAGAGGTGTTGATAAAATAAAATACGGACATGAGGGCATCATGATTATTCTCATAACAGCAACATATATGGATATTGTCATATGATTTCTTATGCTCAAGTAATAATCTATTCACAATCCAAAGTATGAATCAGAAACTCTAGTGAGAACTAACAAACTATAATATCAGTCATTGAAGCAATTGCAATTTATCATAACATCAGAAAGAAGTCTATGTCAGAGCCTTTTAGCAAGTACACATACTCAACTATCATTTAATCTTTCACAATTGCTAATACTCACGCAATACTTGTGGTTACGAAGCTTTAATCAGACACAGAGAAAGATAGGGGCTTGTAGTTTCACCTCCCAACCTTTTACCTCAAGGGTAATGTCAACAATAATAGTTCATGCTAACTTACATCCAATTAGATATATATATATCAGGATCTTTCCAACATACTATGCTTGCCAAAGGATAAAATGTAAAAAGGAAAGGTGAAGATCACCATGACTCTTGCATAAGGTAGAAGATAGTAATAAAAGATAGGCCCTTCGCAGAGGGAAGCAGAGGTTGCCATGCGCTTTCAAGGTTGGATGCACAAAATCTTAATGCGAAAGAACGTCACTTTATATTGCCACTTGTGATATAGACCTTTATTATGCAGTCCGTCACTTATTTCTTCCACATCACAAGATCGTATAAAGCTTATCTCCTCCACATTAATAGATCATACATATTTAGAGGGCAATTTTTATTACATGCACCAATGACAACTTACTTGAAGGATCTTACTCAATCCATAGGTAGGTATGGTGGACTCTCATGGCAAAACTGGTTTAGGGAATGTTTGGAAGCACAAGTAGTATCTCTACTTGGTGCAAATAATTTGGCTAGCATGAGGGAGAAAAGCAAGTTCAACATGTTGGATGATCCATGACAATATACTTTATCTCAGATATAAGAAAACATAACCCATTATGTTGTCTTCCTTGTCCAACATCAACTCTTTAGCATGTCATATTTTAATGAGTGCTCCCAATCATAAAAGATGTCCAAGATAGTATATTTATATGTGAAACCTCTCTTTCTTTATTACTTCCTATTAATTGCAACGATGACCAAAGCTATGTTTGCCAACTCTCAACATCTTTTAATCATCACACTCTTTCTATGTGAAGTTATTACTCTCCATAAGATCAATATGATCTCTTTGTTTCTTTTTATTCTTTTCTCGTCTTTTATTCCCTCAAGATCATAGCAAGATAATCAAGCCCTTGACTCAACACTAATCTTTATTATATATAGCTCACGGACTTGATTACATAGAGGGATCATAAAGCAAAACTCAAAACTAGATCATACCAAAACATTATTCTACTAGATCAAAGTAATACTAAAAAGGATCAAACTAAGAAAAACGGTAAAGATAGGAGATGTGGTGGTGATACGATACCGGGGCACCTCCCCCAAGCTTGGTAGTTGCCAAGGGGAGTGCCCATACCCATATGATTATGTCTCCTTTTTCTGAGATGGTGATGATAAAAGTTGTGTCTTTAGCTTCTTCATACTGTAATTGAGAAGGGCAATTTCCTCCTTTAAATCATCAACCTCCGATTCCAGCTTCAAGATCTTGTCACATAAATCTCCTTTGCTTTTCTGCCGAAAACGAGAAGGAATAGGTCGGTTGTTAGATAGTTTAGCCGTCTTAGAGAGACTAGATTTCTTGAACTTCACGTGCATATCCCCAGGTTGAGGTAGAGGGACATCCTACTCCTCCGAACTTGAATCATTGATCCTCATCAAATGAGCATCCTCCTCCTCATCCGTAGTTCGACCACAAGGAGATAGATCCCCATAGGTCTTTGGGTCAGCAATTAGGTGTGAGACATAGCTCTCTCCGTCGGAATCCTGAGATGACATCTTGCTCCAAATCTGCTATAGAAACAGCTCGAAACAAAAACAGAGGATATTTGCATGCTACAAGAGTCAAAACCTTCGGGAGATTATATAATGAAGTTTTACCGACCAAAATACGTACCGTGCAAGAAAACGGAGTCCGGAGAGCGCACGAGGTGCCCACGAGGCAGGGGGCGCGCCCAGGGGAGTAGGGCGCGCCCTCCACCCTCATGGAGCCCTCGTCTCCTTCCCGGACTGCTTCTTATTTTTCTATTTTTCTAAATATTCCAAACGGAGAACAATTTCCATTAGAACTGTTTTGGAGTCAGTTTACTTACCGTACCACATACCTATTCCTTTTCGGAGTCTGAAACGTTCCGGAAAGTGTCCCTTATGACATTTATGGGATTACCTGAGATATAATGTTTGATTCTTTGACCGTTCACTATCTTTGGATTTGTGCCTTCGAAGTTGTTGATCTTTATGGCACCGGAATGATAGACCTCCTCGATAACGTAAGGACCTTCCCATTTAGAGAGAAGTTTTCCTGCAAAAAATCTTAAACAAGAGTTGTATAGTAATACATAATCACCTACATTAAACTCACGCTTTTGTATCCTTTTGTCATGCCATCTTTTGACTTTTTCTTTAAACAATTTGCATTCTCATAGGCTTGGGTTCTCCATTCATCAAGTGAGCTAATGTCAAATAACCTCTTCTCACCGGCAAGTTTGAAATCATAATTGAGCTCTTTAATGGCCCAATATGCCTTATGTTCTACTTCAAGAGGTAGGTGACATGCTTTTCCATAAACCATTTTATACGGAGACATACCCATAGGATTTTTATATGCAGTTCTATAGGCCCATAATGCATCATCAAGTTTCTTGGACCAATTCTTTCTAGATCTATTGACAGTCTTTTGCAAAATTAATTTGAGCTCTCTATTACTCAATTCTACTTAACCACTAGATCATGGGTGATAAGGAGATGCAATTCTATGATTAACATCATACTTAGCAAGCATTTTACAAAAAGCACCATGAATAAAATGTGAACCACCACCAGTCATTAAATATCTAGGGACTCCAAACCTTAGAAAAATAACTTCTTTAAGCATCTTAATAGAAGTGTTATGATCAGCACTACTAGATGGAATAGCTTCTACCCACTTAGTAACGTAATCAACAGCAACTAAAATATGTGTGTATCCATTGGAGGCAGGAAAAGGTCCCATATAATCAAAGCCCCAAACATCAAATGGTTCAATAACAAATGAATAATTCATAGGCATTTCTTGACGTCTACTAATATTACCAATTCTTTGACATTCATCACAAGATAAAACAAACTTACAGGCATCCTTGAAGAGAGTAGGCCAATAAAAACCGGATTGCAATACCTTATGTGCAGTTTTGTCTCCAGCGTGGTGTCCTCCATAAGCCTCGGAGTGACACTTACGTAGGATATGTTCCTGTTCATGCTCAGGTACACAACGTCTAATAATACCATCTACTCCTTCTTTATAAAGATGTGGGTCATCCCAGAAGTAATGTCTTAAATCATAGAATTTTTTTTTCTTTTGTTGGTATGTGAAACAAGGTGGTATGAATTTAGCAACGATGTAATTAGCATAATCAGCATACCAAGGAGTAGCACGGGAAGAATTTATGACATTTAATTGTTCATCAGGGAAGCTATCATCAATAGGTAGTCGGTCATCAAAAACATTTTCTAACCTAGACAAGTTGTCTGCAACAGGGTTCTCAGCTCCCTTTCTATCAATAATGTGCAAATTAAATTCTTGTAACAAGAGAACCCATCTAATAAGTCTAGGTTTAGCATCTTTCTTTTCCATAAGATATTTAATAGCAGCATGATCAGTGTGAATAGTTACTTTAGAATCAACAATATAAGGCCTGAACTTATCACAAGCAAATACAACTGCTAAGAATTCTTTTTCAGTAGTAGCATAATTTCTCTGAGCATTGTCTAGAGTTTTACTAGCATATTGAATAACATTTAATTTCTTATCAACTCTTTGCCCTAGAACAGCACCTACAGCATAATCACTAGCATCACACATAATTTCACAGGGTAAATTCCAATCAGGTGGCTGAACAATAGGTGCAGAGATCAATGCTTTCTTAAGTATTTCAAATGCTTCTACACAATCATCATCAAAGACAAATGGTATATCCTTTTGTAATAAATTATTCAGAGGCCGAGAAATTTTTGAGAAGTCCTTAATGAACCTCCTATAAAAACCGGCATGACCAAGGAAACTTCTTATACCTTTAATGTCCTTGGGACATGGCATCTTTTCAATAGCATCAACCTTGGCTTTATCAACTTCAATACCTCTTTCAGAAATTTTATGCCCCAAGACAGTACCTTCATTAACCATAAAGTGACACTTTTCCCAATTCAAGACAAGATTAGTTTCTTCACATCTCTGCAAAATTCGATCAAGGTTGCTCAAGCAATCATCAAAAGAGGATCCATAGACGGAGAAATCGTCCATGAAAACCTCACAAATCTTTTCACAAAAGTCAGAGAATATAGCTATCATGCATCTTTCAAAGGTAGCAAGTGAATTACATAAACCAAAAGGCATACGTCTATAAGCAAAAGTACCGAAAGGGCAAGTAAAAGTGGTCTTTGATTGATCATCGGCTGACACACGTATTTGAGAGTAACCAGAATAACCATCTAGAAAGCAAAAATGTGTATGTTTGGATAATCTTTCTAGCATTTGATCAATAAAAGGTAAGGGGTAATGATCTTTTTTAGTAGCCTTATTTAATTTGCGAAATCAATTACCATCCTATAACCTGTAATAATTCTTTGCGGAATAAATTCATCTTTATCATTAGGAACGACAATAATACCTCCCTTCTTTGGAACACAATGGACAGGACTTACCCACTGACTATCAGCAACGGGATAAATTATACCTGCCTCAAGGAGCTTTAGTATTTCCTTTCTTACCACTTCTTTCATCTTAGGATTCAACCGTCGTTGGTGATCACGAACTGGTTTGGCATCTTTCTCCAAATTTATTTTGTGTTGACATAGAGTGGGACTAATGCCCTTAAGATAATCAAGAGTATATCCAATAGCAGCACGGTGCTTCTTCAGAGTTTTCAATGATCTCTCTTTTTCATGCTCAGAAAGGTTAGCACTAATAATAACAGGATATATTTTTTTCTCATCAAGATAAGCATATTTAAGAGTATCAGGTAACGGTTTAAGCTCAAACACGGGATCACCCTTGGGTGGAGGAGGACCCCCGAGGATTTCAACAGGCAAATTGTGTTTCAGGATGGGTTCCTGTTTGAAGAATACTTCATCTATTTCCCTACTTTCATTCATAAACATATCATTTTCATGGTCTAGCAAATATTGTTTTAAAGGATCACTAGGAGGCACGGCAATAGAAGCAAGACCAATAGTTTCATCTTTACTAAGCAATTCCTCTTCACGGTGTTGTCTACGAAATTTAGAAAAGTTAAACTCATGAGACATATCACCTAGACCAATGGTAACTGTTGGGGAACGTAGTAATTTCAAAAAAAAATCCTACGCATGCACAGGATCATGGTGATGCATAGCAACGAGAGGGAAGAGTGTTGTCCACGTACCCTCGTAGACCGAAAGCGGAAGCGTTAGCACAACGCGGTTGATGTAGTCGTACGTCTTCATGATCCGATCGATCAAGTATCGAACGCACGGCACCTCCGAGTTCAGCACACGTTCAGCTCGATGACATCCCTCGAACTCCGATCCAGCTGAGCTTTGAGGGAGAGTTCCGTCAACACGACGGCGTGGCGACGATGATGATGTTCTACCGACGAAGGCCTTCGCCTAAGCACCACTATGATATTATCGAGGTGGATTATGGTGGAGGGGGGCACCGCACATGGCTAAGAGATCAAGAGATCAATTGTTTTGACTCCAAGGGGTGCCCCACTCCCCGTATATAAAGGAGTGGAGGAGGGGGAGGGCCGGCCCTCTCTATGGCGCGCCCTAGGAGGAGTCCTACTCTCACCGGGAGTAGGATTCCCCCCTTCCATGTAGTAGGAGTAGGAGTCAAGGAAAGGGGAGAGAGAAGAGAAGGAAGGAGGGGGCACAGCCCCTCCCCCTAGTCCAATTCGGACTAGGCCTTGGGGGGGCGCCCGGCCTCTCCTCTCTCTTTCCCCTAAAGCCCAATAAGGCCCATATACTCCCCGGCGAATTCCCGTAACTCTCCGGTACTCCGAAAAATACCCGAATCACTCGGAACCTTTCCGATGTCCGAATATAGTCGTCCAATATATCGATCTTTACGTCTCGACCATTTTGAGACTTCTCGTCATGTCCCCGATCTCATCCGGGACTCCGAACTACCTTAGGTACATCAAAACATATAAACTCATAATATAACCGTCATCGAACTTTAAGCGTGCGGACCCTACGGGTTCGAGAACAATGTGGACATGACCGAGACACGTCTCCGGTCAATAACCAATAGTGGAACCTGGATGCTCATATTCGCTCCCACATATTCTACGAAGATCTATATCGGTCAAACCGCATAACAACATACATTGTTCCCTTTGTCATCGGTATGTTACTTGCCCGAGGTTCGATCGTCGGTATCTCAATACCTTGTTCAATCTCGTTACCGGCAAGTCTCTTTACTCGTTCCGTAATACATCATCCCACAACTAACTCATTAGTTACAATGCTTGCAAGGCTTATAGTGATGTGCATTACTGAGTGGGCCCAGAGATACCTCTCCGACAATCGGAGTGACAAAACCTAATCTCGAAATACACCAACCCAACAATTACCTTCGAAGACACCTGTAGAGCACCTCTATAATCACCCAGTTACGTTGTGATGTTTGGTAGCACACAAAGTGTTCCTCCGGTAAACGGGAGTTGCATAATCTCATAGTCATAGGAACATGTATAAGTCATGAAGAAAGCAATAGCAGAATACTAAATGATCGTGTGCTAAGCTAACGGAATGGGACAAGTCAATCACAGCATTCTCCTAATGATGTGATCCCGTTAATCAAATGACAACTCATGTCTATAGCTAAGAAACATAACCATCTTTGATCAACGAGCTAGTCAAGTAGAGGCATACTAGTGACACTCTGTTTGTCTATGTATTCACACAAGTATTATGTTTCCGGTTAATACAATTCTAGCATGAATAATAAACATTTATCATGAAATAAGGAAATAAATAATAACTTTATTATTGCCTCTAGGGCATATTTCCTTCAGTAACCACATCCTTTTTGCAGTCTATCTTAGCATTAACAGTGTTCAAGAAGGGTCTACCAAATATAATGGGACAAAAGCTATCTTGTGGGGAACCAAGAACAAGAAAATCAGCAGGATATTTGGTTTTCCCACACAAGACTTCAACGTCTCTAACAATTCCCATTGGTGAAATAGTATCTCTATTGGCAAGTTTAATCGTGACATCAATATCTTCTAACTCAGTAGGTGCAATATCATGCATAATTTCTTTGTATAAGTCAATAGGTATTGCACTAGCACTAGCACCCATATCACATAAGCCATGATAACAATGATCTCCTATTTTAAAAGAAATAACAGGCATGCCTACCACAGGTCTATGTTTATCTTTAGCACAAGGTTTGGCAATTCTAGCAGTTTCGTTACATGTAAATGAATAACATGCCCATCAATATTATCAGACAAGAGATCTTTAACAATAGCAATATTAGGTTCAACTTTAACTTGCTTAGGAGGTGTATAGGTTCTAATATTGCTTTTACGAACCACAGTTGAAGCTTTAGCATGATCCCTTATTCTAACAGGGAAAGGTGGTTTTTCAACATACGCAGTAGGAACAATAGGATCATTATAAGTGATAATAGTCTTTTCTTCAACTTTAATAGGTGCAGCTACTTTTACTTCTATGGGAGGATGATATTTAAACCACTTCTCCTTAGGGAGATCAACGTGAGCAGCAAAAGATTCACAGAAAGAAGCTACAATCTCAGAGTCAAGTCCATATCAGTGCTAAATTTACGGAAAACATCGGTATCCATAAAAGATCTAGCACAATCAAACTTAGGTGTCATACCTGACTCCTTACCTTCATCGAGATCCCAATCTTCAGAGTTGCGTTTAATTCTTTCCAATAAATCCCATTTTAATTCAATAGTCTTCATCATAAAGAGCCAGCACAAAAAGTATCGAGCATGGTGCGATTGTTATCAGAAAGCCGAGCATAAAAACTTTGAATAACTATCTCTCTTGGGAGCTCATGATTGGGGCATGAATATAACATTGATTTAAGCCTCCCCCAAGCTTGAGCGATGCTTTCTCCCTCGCGAGGCCAGAAATTATATATATAATTGCGATCACGATGAACAAGATGCATAGGATAAAACTTCTGATGAAATTCCAATTTCAATCGTT
Organism: Aegilops bicornis; assembly: GCA_021605145.1. Taxonomy (NCBI): domain Eukaryota; kingdom Viridiplantae; phylum Streptophyta; class Magnoliopsida; order Poales; family Poaceae; genus Aegilops; species Aegilops bicornis. The sequence goes on along the minus strand of CM038675.1, from coordinate 232,664,546 downwards.
TGTAGTCCCACGATCCCATATCATCACATAGCCTATACCATGTCAATGCATCTCCCGTCAAAGATAAAGGGAAGACCTTCTTCTTAATAACATCATCGGGCGCACCTGCAAGCTTAAATAATCCAAAAACTTCATCCACATAGATTAGGTGCTCATCAGGATGTATTGTTCCGTCTCCTGCAAAAGGGTTAGCTAGTAGTTTTTCTATCATACCTGAAGGAATCTCAAAGTAGACATTTTCATCTTCAGTAGGTTCAGTAGGTTGAGGAGAAACTCTTTGCTCTACTGGTCGGGGTGAAGATACCCCGAACAAGGCCCTCAGAGTATTACTTTCCATAATAACAAGTGAGAGTAAATTTCAGCACACTATATAAATTTTTTTCCTTACCAAATTCCACCTACCAAAGGCGCTTCACTCCCCGGCAACGGCGCCAGAAAAGAGTCTTGATGACCCAGAAGTATAGGGGATCTATCATATTACTTTCGATAAGTAAGAGTGTCGAACCCAACGAGGAGCAGAAGGAAATGATAAGCGGTTTTCAGTAAGGTATTCTCTGCAAGTACTGAAATAAGTGGTAACAGATAGTTTTGTGATAAGATAAATTGTAACGAGCAACAAGTAACAAGAGTAAATAAAGTGCAGCAAGGTGGACCAATCCTTTTTTGTAGCAAAGGGCAAGCCTGGACAAACTCTTATATAAGGAAAAGCGCTCCGAGTACACATGGGAATTATCGCCAAGCTAGTTTTCATCACGTTCATATGATTCGCGTTCGGTACTTTGATAATTTGATATGTGGGTGGACCGGTGCTTGGGTGTTGTCCTTACTTGGACAAGCATCCCACTTATGATTAACCCCTATTGCAAGCATCTGCAACTACAAAAGAAGTATTAAGGTAAACGTAACCATAGCATGAAACATATGGATCCAAATCAGCCCCTTACGAAGCAACACATAAACTAAGGTTTAAGCTTCTGTCACTCTAGCAACCCATCATCTACTTATTACTTACCAATGCCTTCCTATAGGCCAAAATAATGGGGAAGTGTCATGTAGTCGACGTTCACATAACACCACTAGAGGGTAGACAACATACATCTCATCAAAATATCGAACGAATACCAAATTCACATGACTACTAATAGCAAGACTTCTCCCATGTCCTCGTGAACAAACGTAACTACTCACAAAGCATATTCATGTTCATAATCAGAGGAGTATTAATATGCATAAAGGATCTGAACATATGATCTTCCACCAAATAAACCAACTAGCATCAACTACAAGGAGTAATCATCACTACTAGCAACCTACACGTACCAATCCCAGACTTGGAGGCAAGAATTGGATACAAGAGATGAACTTGGGTTTGAGAGGAGATGGTGTTGGTGAAGATGTTGACGGAGATTGCCCCCCCCCCCCCCGAAGAGAGGAGCGTTGTTGATGACGATGGCGATGATTTCCCCCTCCCGGAGGGAAGTGTCCCCGCAGAACAGCTCTGTCGGAGCCCTAGATTGGTTCCGCCAAGGTTCCGCCACGTGGCGGCGGAGTCTCGTCCCGAAAGCTTGCTTATGATTTTTCTTCAGACGAAAGACTTCATATAGCAGAAGATGGGCACCGGAGGGCTAATAGGGGGCCCACGAGGCAGGGGGGCGCGCCCAGGGGGAGGGAAGGTGTTTTTTAGGGTTCTTAGAGCAACAAGTAAAGTCATAAATTTCACAAATATTCCAAGCATAGCATAGCAAACTATTTATTTGATACCATAAGAGCTTCCCCTTTTCAAACAAACGATGAGGCACAAAATAAGCATGCTCATCTAAAGATTTTCCCTCAACTAAACTAGTTGGGGTTTCAGCACGAGCACATATAGATCGAAGATGATCCAAGTAGAACACTTTAAGTGGATCCATATCAATATATTTTTAGCAAGCAAAGATGCAAGCAAATAGAAGGCACATGGAAACACAAACAAAAAGACATACGGGAAGAAGGCGAAGAAAAGGCAAATGTTTTTGAAAATCGTTTTAGAAGTGGGGGAGAGGAAAACGAGAGGCGAATGGCAAATAATGTAATGCGAGGGAGAAGAGTTTATGATGGGTACTTGGTATGTCTTGACTTGAGCGTAGATCTCCATGGCAACGGCGCCATAAATCGTCCAGTTGTCGAGATATCAAATCTTGACTTGACTTGGCGCAAATCTACCCGGCAACGGTGGCAGAAATCCTTCTTGCTACCTCTTGAGCATGCGTTGGTTTTCCCTTCAAGAGGAAAGGGTGATGCAGCAAAGTAGCGTAAGTATTTCTCTCAGTTTTTGACAACCAAGGTATCAATCAAGTAGGAGATTGTAACATCCCAAAATGTTCAATTTGGAATGTTATACATAGATCATCAATTGCATATCATATTTTATTGCATTTTGGCTCGATCCTAGAAATTTCACGCAACTCAAGGACCCACAGAGAGAGTTGGAGATTTTGTTATTTTCATATTTGAGTTTTCTCAAATTTTGAAAATAGGATCATTTGGTTTTATTTATTTTATCTTCAATTATTTCAATTATCAAAATATGCGAGAGGGAATAAAATGACTTTCCCAAAATAAAGAAATATTGAAGATTTAATAAAAAATCAAATAAGATTTTTATATGGAGTTTTTCGCTATTTTAGTTGAATTTAGAAAAATGCGCGTTTTTCAAAATTGCATTTAGGCCCCAAATAAATGTTCATATTGTCCGGCTTGATTTTAGGAGCCAGGAAAAATTTATTTCGGGATTTTTGGTGTCCGTTTAGTATTTCTTTCGTTAGTTTTTCTGCGCATAATTTAAAAAAAACTGAACCGACCTACGGGCCGTGTTAGGCCCGGACTCCACCGGGGGAGGCCTTTAAATAGCGCCCGGGGGTGACCCCCAGCCCCAGACCGCCCAACACCCCCAGCCCAGCGCCGCCGTTGACCGCCGCCGCCGTTGACCGCCGCCGCCGAGGATGAACCGCTGCCGTTTTTTTTAAACCGTTCGGTTTTCGCCGGTTTTGGTTCGGTTTTTTTTAGTTTCCATTTTATTATTAGATCGGTTTTTTTCCGGTTTAGGTTATTTAGCGAGCATTCGCTCGTTCATTCGTTTTAACAAACGCGTTCATCGTTTAGATCCAGATAACGAACGTTCGTTCATTAATCTGTTCGTCGTTTTTCTTTTTCTCGGATTTATTCCGCGATTTTTCTTATCGCGATTTCTGATCCGATTTTCGATCTAGTATAACGTTTCGCTCATTTATCGGAATCAGGCGATTCAAGCGCCTAGAGTTTCATCTCGGAACCCTCTTTCCGAATAATCTATTCAAACAAGTTTTTGCTTCTGTAAAATTTGACTTAGGTCCAGATTAGTAAAACGAAGCCTGTTTCTTTCGCCGTTTGACTTTCGTTGCTTTGTTCGAGTTGATTCTTTTTGCAAACCGGAGTTCTTAAGTCGAACTTTCTGGTTAGATCTTTTATTCGAGTTTTACCTGTGCATTAGTTGAGTACTTATTGTGTGCTTGTTTGTTTGCGACAGAGTACCCGGGGTGCGCCGCTTGCTACTTTGAATCTCTAGGTTTCGCGGATCATCAGCAAGGCAAGTAACACTTTGATCATACTTTTTCATACCCAGTTTTTATGCATTAGATCAATCCTCAAACATTGCATGATTAGGATCTAATTAAATTGTGGGTTTTGGGAAAGTAGTTGAGGTAGTACCTTTTACCTGTTTTATTATCAAACCCTTGGGTGTTACTTCTATGTTTGCTTATTATGCCATACTATGCTAGTAGACGTGGATTGGGTGAGTGTATCCATGACAGATGTGAGATTGTTAATTAATGGTTCATTTAAGGTGGCAACTTAAACACACATCTAGGTGGATTGAGGTACCTGGGTATTCCAGATTACTGTTTCTTTTGGACCGCCACCCGGCTCAAAGAGATCATGAGATTATTCATGCTAGAAACTTCCGTGTGCAGCCACAAGCTACTATGGGCTCTAGCATAGTTGACTAAGTCGTCAGAACTCTTACAGTGGTAGACTAGCTGATATAGGGGATGTAGGTTGGTACGGTCTACCCGTTCGTAAGGTGCTAGCGCTTCTGAAAGACTATGTCTCGGTCATCCGTTTCTCAAACACCATGTAGTGCGAGAAATCAAACGGAGGAGATCGAGTCTGGTGGGGAAAAGTGCACAAACCTCTGCAGAGTGTATCAAAAATAATCATGGTTAGCCGTGTCCCCGGTTATGGACATCTTGAGTATCTAGTACTTGGATTATCATGTGAATCTCATCATGTTACTTTAAATAATATTGTTGGGTTTTTAATTGATGATGCTTAATTGGGATTGAGAATGTTGTCAACCATTCTCAATGTTTAACAACCACCATGATAGTTAAACAAAATTTATTCCTTTGTAGTAGGGAAAAATTGGCTTTACGCAAAACTGTAACCATAGAGCTTTCCACCAGCCATATATGCATGTTGTATATCATTACTCTTTCATATTGCTCTCTATGTGTTACATTGCCAGCATATTCCACGTGCTGACCCATTTTCGGGCTGCAACGTTCATGTTGCAGACTTTTCAGACTACGAGTAAGGTGCCTTAGGTCGTGGTTCTATACTCAGTGATGCCGTTGGAGTTGATGGACTCGCTTATCTTCCAAGTCTTCCGCTGTTATCATTTTAGATGGCCTTAAGCCATATTTATTGTAATAAGTTCTCTTTTGAGGCATTCGATGTAATAAGTGTGTGATTGCTACTCTGTTATAAATCCTTCAAGTATTGTGTGTGTCAGCATTACCGATCCAGGGATGACAACGATGCACGAAGATCGGGCATTTGAGGTCCTGGTCGCTACAAGATGGTATCAGAAAGCGGGCCCGGTAGGACACGACCACTAAGCTAAAGCCCTAGATCACTACTCTTTCTTCTCATTTCGACTCCTCATCTTTTCTATTCTTTTAGGATGGCGGATGCAAGGAACAAGTTCACACAACCGGATGAAGATACACCCTTTGGATGTCACTTGAAGGAAGTCACTAGATACCTGAACATCGGAGTACCAAGCTTCACCGAGACCTACAACGCCACTTTACCCGAAGAGGAGCGCTGGATGATTCAAGTTCAAGTTCCAGGAAGGACATTTGCACCGATCCACGGAGCCCATAGAGTTTTCTTTTGATGCACCAACACGGAGTCTAGGAAAGAGCATGGCAGCCCACATCACCATGGGACGTATTGGAGAAGTTTACCGCAATGATCTCAAGGATACTATCTACCAGATTTGTGGGCGCAGAGATGAGCAATGGGAGATGATCAGCACCAGAAGGGATAGATCAATCATAGCTTATATCCAGGAGTTAAACCAGCACATCCGACGTCAGGAGGATGTGCGCAGGCATGGAGGATCTGCAGAAGGCCTTGACCAAGATCAAGGAGCTAGAGGAAGAACTCAAGGCTACACGTGAAGATTACATGGAAGATATTGAAGTGCTAGTGGAGAAGAATGACGACTTAACCAGGAAGCTCGGAGTTTTCATGGGAGACCCCGCGCCAGGAGGAAATGATGACGATTCCACTTGCCCGAATAACTATATCATCGTCGACGACACCGACTCGGATCCCGACGACGGCGATGATGACTATGTTGATGAAGCTGGAGCGAATATCATGGAGTCTTCATCGGAGCAGTTTTTCTAGTTGACCACCATAACAGTAGTAGAATTTTCCCCCCATTGTATCTAGTTTAGTTCAAGCACTCTTGTATCGATAGTTAGACCGTTGTATGCCCTTGTTTGAATTGAT